>OX940888.1:2795932-3494915 GCA_954871355.1 Cabera pusaria
TAAAATATTTTTGGGTTCGTTTAAGTTACTCGTAATTGCACGTGACCCACGAGCAATTCAAGTTTTTAGGGTTCCATACCTAAAGGATACCAACGGAACCCTATTACTGAGACTCCGCTGTCCGTCTGTGTGTCTGTCTGTCTGTCCGTCTGGCCGTCTCTCACCGTGAACCGTGATAGTTAGACAGTTGAAATTTTCACAGATGATGTATTTCTGTTGCCGCTATAACAACAAATACTAAAAACAGAATAAAGTTAAATATAATAGAGGGTCCCCATACAAGAAACGTGTTTTTTTCGGCATTTCACGGCATCGATGAACGCTTAGTTAGGTAAACGTCCCATAGATGGCGTTATATTGAAATGTCGATTCCTAACACCTTTGTTAGACGTTAGATGGCGTTATAAGAAACGAAATGTTTATTAATTATTATTTTTTGCTGGCGAAAAATGATAGTGGTATTTTTTGCTCGAACTTATAAAATACTGTAGTATGGTACGGAATCCTACGAGTGCGAGTCAGACTTGCACTTGGCCAGTTTGTTTCTTATATCATAATATAGACAAGCGTTTCACCACTATCTCGCCTGTTGGTAAATGATGGTGCCGTCGAAGATGGTAAGCACGCTAGGCCTAGAATGGGAACTGGCTCTCAAGGATATAGCTGCCGTAACACATTCGATATTTGGCGACAGATTTTCTAACTTGAGGGTGGTATCTGACCAGGCGGATACTAGATAGTATCCTACCACCATGCGGGGCTGTTGGTTTCTTAACAATGTTTTTCCTTCACCGGAGCGCCACTGTCAAAAGCGCATACACATTTTTCGACAGAAACGGTGGGATTGGACTCCGTTTACCAAATTACTCTTAGATAAATTATATGATTAATGTATAAACAAATATAAATGTCATGAGGTCGAATTGCTTATTAGTAAAAACCTTTTTTCACCCCCAACACAAAAATAAGGGGTATGATAAGTTTGACGTGTATATCTGAGTATGTGTGTGCGTCTGTATGAGGCATTGTAGCGCCTAAAAGGATAAACCGACTTTGATTTAGTTTTGTTTATGTTTGATAGGTATTTTAATCCATAATGAGTAACTACGGCCTCACAGACCCTTCTACTCTATTTAGCTGCTCTGTATCTCTCCCCAAACGGGCAACTGTCCGTCGGCCAGTGATTGTCGCTGTGTACCGATCCAATAACGGACTCTTATCATCTACGTCCAAATGTTGATGATTTGTTCAAATATTAGACTTGTCGGATTTGTTTGGTCATCAGGAAGTGCCATCTGCTTTTATCATGGGTTGGTTTTGCTTTTGATGTCTGAGTTGGGTTTGATCTATCTCATATCTATACAAAATAATGTTTAAAACATTAAATAAAAATATCATATTTGAATTCTATCTCAATGTTCAATTTATTTGATTAGTACTTGTGCCCCGTGGCTTCGCCCGTTTAAAATGGTACTTGTAAAGAATCCTTCTTTTAAAGTCGTTCATAAAGTAGCCTATATGTTAATCCAGGTTTTACACTATGTCTGTACCAAAAATTTCATACAAGCCCATTCAAAAATGTTTGCGTAATTGAATAACAAATATATAAACCTGTAAGTCTTATCTATCTACTTTTACATTCTAAATATAAGTTGGATTCTATGCTTATCTCTGATATGTTATATATTTAATCTATACACCAATTCCTTGTAAACTTGATTATATGCTAAAATTCTGCTAATATACAATTCATAACAGCTAGTTTTTGTTGGATCATAATTAAGATGCCTCGCGAGTCAGTTCCAGTAGCAAGTTTGAGACGTTTATCGTCATATCTCTGAAGATAATTAACAAATCTCAATGAAATTTCAAAGGAACCGCTTCAAAAATGTACCCTACCGATTAAAAAAAGAACCATTCGAATCGGTTTACAATTGACTGAGTAATCGCGTAACATACATACAAAATAAAAAAAACATACAGACGAATTGAGAACTTCCTCCTTTTTGATCATTAAAAAATAGGAAATCTACAAAGCTAAACAAGCCTATAAAATAAACAGCTTACTTCTCCGCATGTCACCTGTCAATGCGTATCCTCATTTTTAAGGAAGCCGCTTTCTTTGTTTAAACATACATCCATTGATGTCCAGTGCAGCTTACGGACGACCTGCCTGACTCTTTGCTAAGCTAATGCTAACTTATTCCAGCTTTTGCCATTCAAAAACCTCATGAACTGAGCAGAAAATAAGGTTCATGCAAACGGCACAGCAATAGTTGCAAAATAGGATTCACAAACCTTTAAACATTTTCAATATAGTCGATTGTAGATCGTAACGCGTAGAGTATAAGAGTTTCGCAGCTGGTACGCCTAAATTTGTTATCATCACGAATCCGATAGAAGGCTTGTTTGCTTTTGCACGGCTTAGTGCAAATCGTAGAAAAATGTTATGGTATAGTAGTAAGACGGAGAGACGACAGCCATAGCGCGATCCCACAGCGAAGGTTTAAATCTCATCAGCTTATTATCTGTACTCTGTATTTTTCTGTGGCAATACTTAGAGATAGGCAGGTGATAAAGAATGTAATAATTTTAAAGTATTAATAATATTAAAGCTATGTTTAGATAATATATAATACATAATATATAATATGTAATATATAATATACATAAGCGAACATATTACATTTTTAGGACATAGTAGCTGTGCTGAGTAAAAGAATTTTCCCTTTTTAATTTAATTTCAATACTGTTAGTTCAAATCATTGAGATTTACTCTTTTAAAAGCATTTTAATTAGCAAATGACACGTGTAAATATCAATAAAAGGCTCTCTCTCAAAGGGTCGCGCCCTTTGATTCAAACTCATTTGACCGATGGATTTTTTTAAATCCAACCACGGAAGGAAGGTCTTCAATAGAAGCCTAGGGTTAGAACGAGTCTTTGTGAAGGCATCCTAAGTTCTAAAGTATGTGTTTTATTCATTTTTCTACTTTTTACAGGTTTCAATTTACTTGTTTTTTACTAATTAAATACCATTAATTATTTAAGTAAAAAATTTTTTTTCTTATATATGACGGTAGTTGTAGTCAATATTTATACATTATTATCATAATAAATATTGCCGTATTCAAAGACCACAGACACAACATTTTTCAGACTCGCCCTCCACCTTTTTAGGGTTCCGTACACAAAGAGCGTTTGTCCACAGCAACGACACCGGGACGTCAACGTAAAAAATAAACTGGCCAAGTGCAAGTCGGACTCGCACTCGCAAGGTTCCATAATACAGTAGAGTATTTTATAACTATGCTTTTTCGCAACTACAAAATTAACTTTGTTTTTCATAGGATTTGTATGAAAAACAAAGTTATCTTTGCGGTCGCCATATCTCAAAAACTGCTAACTGTATTTCATTCAAACCAATTTTCGTTGTTAGTTTTTATTGAGATCTACAGCATATATTTTTTTAGATTTTTCACTCCCATACTTTAAAAGTTAGAGGGGGGGGGGACACACATTTTACCACTTTAGACGCGCCTATCTTTCAAATGACTGACTTTGAGATAAAATGATTTTAGGAACCTCAATATCATTTTTGAAGACCTATCCAGACATTTCACACGTATAGGTTTGAAGAATATTTTTTTTGTTTTAGTTCCATGTATGGGATGCCCCCCCTTAAACTTTTATATTTTTAATTTTTGTATAAAAATCGGAAAGCGGTTCACAGAATACATCTATCTACCAAGTTTCAATTCTGTAGTCCTAACAGTTTCGGAATAAAATTGCTGTGACAGACAGACAGACAGACAGACATGACGATTCTATAAGGGTTCCGTTTATTGCTATTTGGCACGGAACCCTAATGATGTGCCGGCGATCGGTTGTCCACCGCCACCGATTCCAGTGGTTCTGTTTCTTCTAGCTGTCATGCGTGGCAGATGCGTTTCCATAGAAATAAAACAAACAACCTCAGACAAAAAAACAATAACCGATCGAACGGCGCTGGGCGCTGGCAGTGTGTGGACAAGATCTAATGGCTCCTCTACATGATGGGCCATCATGATGGCCATCATGATGGATATAGAGGGCGTAGTGGCGTAGGCTGGCTTGTGGTGCGTACTGTTATACCCCTAGGTTTCAGGCCCAATAATGTACACCTTTCAGCTATATCAGCAACTTAGATTATAGATTATTATTCATTACCTTTTTTTAGTCAGTCTTCACTCATCCTCCGTTGCGAAACGTCCTATACCAATCTTTGCAACATATCATAAAATCAATTATTCTATTTTACTATCTCATTAAGATAATTTCTAATATATTATTATTTAGTGAAAACAAGTGTTTTTTTTAAAAAGTGTTTTCCCGGAACCCGTATAACATTGGTGGCAGCTTAAGGGATTTTTAAAAATCCTCGGACGCCTCAAAATAAGTGATATTCAAGTAAACTTCATAAATAAGTGTAAATCGCTGTTCCGTGACGTCAAATTATACGCCTTTTAATCTGGGTGTATCTAGACGTCTCGACTCGTCGTGATTGTGCTGCAGTGCCCCTGGTGAAGGCACTACCTTTGGACGTCGAGTCTCCGGAGCCCGAAGGCTCTGGCCCCACTGCTATTCCCAGAAGAAACTGCGCCCAGTGTCTGATGCTGATCCTCGGACCTGGTTCTACTTCGTCACCGTCACCCTGGTTTTTTAATTTTACCATCGAAATGTTCCTGCGAATCCTGTGAGTTACAATTACTTTTATAGTAAACATATCAGTGCATTTGTGTTACCGTGAACTTCGCCCACGCACCGCCGGCTCTATTTCTTCGAATCGATAACAAGTGCATACTCCCGAGACTCCGTGCATCTTATAAGAGCATTTAATTTTGTGTGTTATAACCTTGATTTATTGTTATCTTATTATTTTGTATCTGTTTTCCTATTTTAGAATTATATATATATATGTAAGTATATAGATGTCGAGTAAGGATAAAGCAAAGGAATTAAAGGAAGAAGCAGCGCAAATGACACTGACAGACATGGATCTCAATGTGCTTATGAGATTTATCGGTACTTTCGATGGCTCGAGAGAAACCTTAATTCCATTTTTAAACAACTGCCGTAACGCTATTAATTTGGCATCGAGTTCCCAACAAGACATATTGTTCAAATATATTTTAAGCAGGCTTTCGGGAAAAGCGGAAGCAGTGTGCGCCATTAAAGAATTCACAAAGTGGCCACAGTTAGAAGAGTTCTTAAAAAATCAATTCGGTGACAAAAAACATTACGCTCATCTCCTCGCCGATTTGCAGGGCTGTAAACAAAACAACACCGAAAATGTGAGTCAATTTTCACTCAAAGTCGAGTCATGCTTGTCGAATTTACTAACTGAAATAAATATTTCCATTCCCACTAAAAAAAAAGACGAGTTATCAGGCCGCGTAGCTACCATGCAAGATTTAGCATTAAACGTTTTTATGATGGGACTCGATCCGCGTTTGTCCACAATCGTAAGGTGTAGAGATCCGACAACACTTAACGAAGCTATCAGCTTCGCCTCAGCGGAAGAAAAAATTCTAGGTATTACATATAAAAAACATAATTTTTCATTCAATGGCAATCAACAAACATCATATAGAAACAATACCCCCTCTTACTCTAGACCCCAAGGTCAATATGCTCTGCCAAGGCCCCAAGGCCAGATCTCTTTTCCAAGGCCTCAAGGTCAACAATGGGCTCTACCTGGGCCTTCTAATTCACAATCTCCTCCTGTTTGCCGATACTGCAAAAACATCGGACATACGATTGAGAACTGCCGCAAGCGTGAATATAATAATAATAATAGGCGGTTTGGTTCACAGAACCAAGATGCACAGCGGCAAAGTCCAAACGCATTCCCTAGGAGGAACCAACCTATTCACGTCATTAACTCAGCTGAGAATCCTGATGATTTAAACGAGCAGACCTTCCCGACCAGTGTCGTGCGGGAAAACTAGAAAGGAAAATCGACACTACGCCGAATCTTTCCAAATCGTCTCTTTCCCCACAGTATCCACTGAATCGTTCTAAGTCGTCTCGTTCTCCACTGAATCCACTGAATCCACTGAATCCACTGAATCCACTGAATCCACTGAATCCACTGAAACCACTGAATCCACTGAATCCACTGAAACCACTGAATCCTCTGAATGCACTGAATCCAGTTTATGCACCTCACTCATCTCTAAATGCTAAGTCGACTCAATTGCCGCCGTCTCCGTCAATTGCTATTAAAATGTCTAAGCCGTTACTATATTCTACTGTCCTTAAATCCAAAATCAAAACAACATCTCAAGTAAAAGAAAACGTTAAAGCTGAAAAATCTTGTAATCTCAATCATATCTCCGGCACCATACAAAAAGATAATAATAATGTGATTAAACCACAAAATCCTATCGCTGTTCCATCTCAAATTTTACATACCAATCATGTGAAACTTACTACCAAGTCGTGTCCCTCATGTCCTGCATCTGAAATAAAAAATAAGTTGTTAAAAACATATAATATAATGACTAACCCAACAAAAAAATACTTACCTTTTGTCGAAGTCCAAACTTCCGTCTCTTCCAAGCCTTTAAGGCTCTTAGTCGACAGCGGCGCATCCATTAGTCTTCTGAAAGTTGATTGCGTAGAACTAATGCCTGAAATAATAAAACATATCATAAGTTTTAGTGGCGTAACAAACAACCCAATGCAAGCACTTGGACATATACAAATACATTTCAATTCATTGAATAACCACTTTCACATTGTACCAAATTTAGATTTTCCATATGACGGCATAATTGGAAATGATTTTCTCTCGAAATATAATTGTAAAATAGACTATCTTGAAAAAATACTCACCGTGGACAAAACTAAACTCAATCTCAAATTTACGGAGCCAGCCTTTTTTATTCCTCCTCGGGCCGAAACAATAATAGAATGTACCGTACTAAATCCTGATGTTGGTGAAGGTGTTATTTTTGATCAAAATCCAAACGATTCCCTCCTTGTGGCAAATTGTGTTGTAAAAGTAAAACCAAACGGTCGAGTAAATGTATCTGTCGTGAATATCTCTGAATCTCCTGTACAAATCGATTCTAATTTCAAATTTGTAATTTCTCCATTAGACAAAACCAACTCCAAGCAAATTTTCCACACAACACACTTTGATACCCAAGTTGACACTCTAACCCGCACTGAAGAAGTACTAAATCTGTTACGGATTTCCCATCTAAATGAAGAAGAAACTAACGCATTATATGATCTTTGTTCCTCATTCTCTGATATTTTTCATCTCCCTGATGACAAACTGACATACACTGACGCTCTATTACATGAAATTACTACGTCCTCCTCAGTTCCAATAAATACAAAATCGTATCGTTTTCCCGAAATTCATAAACATGAAGTTCAATCACAAATTAACAAAATGCTCGATGATGGAATCATAAAACCTTCAACATCTCCATGGTCATCCCCAATCTGGATCGTCCCAAAAAAGGCCGATGCATCTGGTCAGCGCAAATGGCGTGTCGTGATAGACTATCGCAAATTAAATGATATTACTATTGGCGACTCGTATCCCATTCCTAATATATCTGAAATATTAGACCAACTCGGCAAATCTAAATATTTTAGTACACTTGATCTAGCATCTGGCTTCCATCAAATCAAAATTTGTGAAGGAGACGCCTCTAAATCTGCCTTTTCCGTTCCGCAAGGACACTTCGAATTTACCCGTATGCCATTTGGCCTCAAAAATGCACCAGCCACTTTCCAAAGATTAATGAATACTGCACTCTCCGGTCTTCAGGGTATCCAATGCTTTGTGTACCTTGATGACATTGTAATTTATTCATACGACCTTGATACGCACATGAAAAACTTATCCAACGTTTTCAATAGACTCCGAAGTTTCAATCTCAAACTACAACCTGACAAATGCGAATTCCTCCGCAAGGAAGTCTCGTATCTTGGCCATATAATTACCGACCAAGGTGTTAGACCAAACCCTGAGAAGACCAAGGCTGTAGAAAAATTTCCCGTTCCCAAATGTCCGAAAGACATTAAATCTTTCTTAGGATTAGTGTCGTACTACCGGCGCTTTATTCCAGACCTATCTAAAATTGCTAAACCACTCACACATCTATTAAAGAAAGATATCCCCTTCATTTGGAACAACGAGCAGCAATTAGCTTTTGAAAATCTCAAAAGTGCCCTGATATCAGCACCAATTTTGGCGTACCCGGATTTTACAAAACCGTTTGTTCTGTCATGTGATGCATCAAACTATGCCATATCTGCAATTTTGTCCCAGGGGCCTATAGGAAATGACCGGCCTATCGCTTTCGCATCCCGAACTTTAAATAAGGCGGAAAGTAATTATAGTGTAACTGAAAAGGAATGCTTGGCCATCATTTTTGGTACAAAAATGTTTAGGCCGTATCTATATGGCCACAAATTTACAATCGCTACCGATCACCGTCCTCTTAAGTGGCTATTTAACTGTAAAGAGCCGGGGTCAAAATTAGTCAGATGGAGACTCAAACTAGAAGAGTATGACTACGAGGTAATTTACAAAAAAGGAAAGGTTAACAGCAACGCTGACACATTGTCACGTTACCCAGTCAATCCAATCATTCAAGAGAATGTAGACCCACAACCTTCAACGTCAGGATTATCCGATAACCAACCCACTTTTGACTCAGAAATTCCTGAAGACATTCTTGACGATTTAATCGACTTGGGCGACTTGGGAATTAGCCCACTTAATCAAAACATTGACTTTTCCCCACTGAATCCTCCGTCTCCCGAGATCACTCTCACTCCACCAGCCCCTATTCCTGCTTTTAATCCTTCTTTTTCGCCAGACTTTCGCACTAACGAAACCAGACAAATTGATGCAACGCCTTCCAGTTCTAATAAAGAATATACCGAATTTCTAAAATCTTTTACGAGCAAAAACGAAACATACAACACATTTATCAAAAAACATAATGAAAGTCTATTTAAAAGTAATGCTAAGACAATATTAATCCCCGTGTCCATAGACTTTGACGACTCGAACCCATACCTTCAAGACATTATCTCCAACGCTGATGACACAATTCACGATGGCGAACGCGAACTGCACTCTTTTAAGAAAGTTAATATAAAAGGCAAAACCTACTATCTCCTCTTTACCAAGGTCTATTATTTCGACACCTGCTCCTACCCTGACATCTTCAAGACGCTAAAGTCAGCCAGAGACGATATTCTTCTAACCGGCAACATAAATGAAATAGCAATATCTGACTTTAAAAATGCATTCGAACAGAATTCCTTTGTCAAAATCTATGGCATGCTCATGTATCTATTTAATAACACTAATGTAACAGTCAATATTCACCATAACACAATTATATATCCTGTCCCGTCTGAAGTGGCTAAAATTTTAAAGAAAACCATGATATACCTATTGCTGGACACTTAGGATCAACGCGTATGTATAATAGAATCAAAGAAAAATACTATTGGAAAAACATGAGATCTGATATCGAAAATTATGTCAAATTGTGCTTTTTATGTCAATCAAACAAAGCACTGCGCCAAATTAACAAAGCACCTATGCAAATCACAACATCTTCAACACATCCGTTTCAAAGGATCAGTTTAGACATAGTCGGGCCTTTACCGAAAGCCGGTATTCCTAAATTAAAATTTATACTTACAATACAAGACGATTTGACTAAGTATTCCGTGTCCTATCCGATTTCTAATGCAACAGCAGAAGAATCATGCGAATGTTTGGTACACTTTATATCAGTGTTCGGCATTCCCAAAACAATTGTTACTGATCAAGGTACAAATTTCACAGCTGACCTGTTCAAGAGAACGTGTGAATTCCTCAAAATTAAACAGATATGGGCTTCACCCTACCACCCACAAACTCAAGGTGCTCTAGAGCGCAGCCACTCTACACTTAAAGAATATCTAAAATCATTTGTCAACGAAAATCAAAACGACTGGCACAAATTTGTATACACAGTAATGCTAGCTTATAACACCAATATCCATACAACGACGCAATTCACACCCTACGAACTTCTTTTCGGCCACAAGCCTTATATCCCCGATTCGATCTACGAACTCCGCTCTGATACAACTTACCCTGAATACCTCAAGATGTTACATCACCGTCTTAAATTATCGCGAGATATAGCTTTACAAAATATAAATGCATCTAAAGAAAAATCGAAGGAATATTATGACCGACGCACTAAAACAATAAAATATAAAGTAGGTGACCTTGTTTACCTGAAAAACCATCTAAGGTTACGGAAAGCTCTGTCCCCCGTTTGGAAAGGTCCCTTCAAAGTAGTTAAGGTACATGGTAATAACTCGCTGTCTCTTTTAATGAACCGACGACATGTTAAACACCACTTTGATGAAGTCAAACCAGCTGCAGCATCTGAAACATAAATTAATATAATTAGTCAAATGTACATATAAAATAAGTTAGTTTAGAAAAAAAAATATAAATATATTGCACTTAACTTTATACTTCTCATTTCAGGCTTATATTTTGTCATTCCACACTGGGTTATAAACAAGAAGAATTCATCCAACCAATTACCAAGAGCCCTGGTATCCTCTTTGACTCTTCAGGAACAGTTAAACTAATTAATGACCATATTCACATACTTATCCCAATCGATATATCGTTTATTTCTGAACATATAGAAAACATTAAAAGCATATTCGGTACTGTGCGTTATACTTGCCAACAAAGTGAATTCATCAACAATATTGAATGTCACAATATGATACAACCTCTTGACTCATTATTTCATGACATCATCCGAGATTATAGCTCAATATCACATTTAATACCTGCAAATTCGAAGAGATCAGCTTGGTTTTCTGCCGTCGGAACTATATTTAAACATATATTTGGCACCTTAGATGAAGATGACGCCAATAAATACAATCATGCTATACAAACACTGTATAATACTAATAGAAATTTAAGTTCTAATCTCGCCCGTAGCATATTCGTTTCAAATTCAGCCATTTCTACCTTTAATTCCTCTATTATAGAATTGAATAAAAATCAATTCCTGTTGACAGATGCAATGGATAAAATGTCATTAATTATAAAAAATGTATCAGACATTACAAATGCCGTCAGTTTCCAAAATAATTTAAATCAAATATTGAATGTTCTTGAAGCTACCTTATTAACACTGTCTTATAAAGTTGAGGATCTAGTTAGTAGCATATTGTTCGTTAAGTCAAATACTATTCATCCATCTGTAATTACTCCTAAACAACTGTATGAAGATATTATTATTAATTTTAAGAATATACCTAAACACAAGGAGTTTCCAGTAGAGTTAAGTTTAAATAACATTCATTTATTGATGAATCTAATTGTTTTAGTAGCATATTATCTAGACAATAAGTTAGTATTTGTAGTTAAAATTCCTTTGGTGAATTTGATTAGCTATAATCTCTATAATAGTGTACCTATACCAGTACCGCATGACGCAAACATGCCAAACTCTTACGCGTTAATAATAACGCCTAAATCTTATGTAGGCCTTAGTGAAGATAAGGAAACTTATTTCAGTATAGATAACTTAGAGTTATGTAAGACTATTATTAATAATCATTTTGTGTGTAATTCATTAGATATTTTAAGTGTAATCAATAACCCAAATTGTGAAATCGAAATCATGACTAAAGCTGTGGAAGTCTTACCAGAAAAATGTACCACTAAATTCATATACGGAAATATTGATATTTGGCATAAATTAAATGGTAATAAATGGATATTTGTTCAATCTAACCATGCAAAACTAACTATCGAATGTAAACACATATGTGTAGATAAAGTTATATCAGGAACTGGAATACTTTTACTGAAACCAGACTGTACTGCATTATGTAAAGATATTAAATTAGACGCTAGAGAAAACTTTAACTTAACTACGAGCCTTGTCATATCAAATTTTAATATATAAGTAAACGATTCTTGCTGTAACTTAAAACGATTTACCGAGCTAAGCCTCACCAAATTAGCCGTACCAGAAATAAATAATGTAAATTTAGAAAGCTTAAAACTTTTGAATGACTTACCAAATCAATTTGTAGAAGATACGTTTCTTTATGATAATACTATCCCTAATACTGTAAGTTTATCATTTAGTGTAATAGCATTTATCGTAATCATAAGTTTAATGATTTATAATGTAAAGGTCGGTATATGTTACAAGCGCAAACTTGTCATTAATCCGAAGCAAGAAAATATATCAATGAATCCAAGTCCTGTTGCCCAACCTCGGCTCCGCATAGAATAACAACTTCCGTAAACTTATAATTAATTAAATAAGTTTACTCTTATGCAGGGGGTTGTTATACCCCTAGGTTTCAGGCCCAATAATGTACACCTTTCAGCTATATCAGCAACTTAGATTATAGATTATTATTCATTACCTTTTTTTAGTCAGTCTTCACTCATCCTCCGTTGCGAAACGTCCTATACCAATCTTTGCAACATATCATAAAATCAATTATTCTATTTTACTATCTCATTAAGATAATTTCTAATATATTATTATTTAGTGAAAACAAGTGTTTTTTTTAAAAAGTGTTTTCCCGGAACCCGTATAACAGTACGATGGCGGCGGAATGGCCGCGGTGTCGGTTTTTCGCCCACACATCAAAGGTAGTGGGCCAGCGATGGCGGTACGCATCTACACGTCGGCCATTACTCAGTTAATTGTACGTGCTAAATAAATATATATATATAAATTTATATATATATGTAGTGGGCCATTGTGTAGATCCTTTTCAACCATCGCATGGCCATTTTGCTGGACAAGCGCTGGCCCATCATGTAGAGGAGCCATAACGTGTTTTGTATTGCGAGCCAATGCCGACACGTCGGCCCGTCAAAATCTCTGGCCAATTTCTATCGGTCGCGCCGATCTACTTGAAATATCGGCGGCCGGGATGACGTCGCCCGGTGCCGGTCGTGCTGTGGACAAGCTGTCATAATATACATATGTACCGCTACTTCAGCGCCGGCATTTTGTTCCCGTTGACGTCCTGGTGCCGTTGCTGTGGACAAACGCTGAACCAATAAAATCATATTAAGTACAGGGACTTCACAGTTCGTCCGTCTGTCAGAAGATTGTATCTTCTTAACCGTAACAGCTAACACATTTTAAATATCATTAAGTTCGTATTGCATTGAGCACATCCTAGGCATGAGAGCCATATGTTCTATAAATAGCTTACTGTATAATACTCTCGTATTAATTTTAATTAAATATTTATCAACAAAGTTATAAAACCCTTCGTGAATTTACTAAATAATGTTCTCAAAGTAACAGCGAGGCTGCAACTAGCTACAATCAGCGTCAGAACAAACAAACGCGATCAGTCATCTTAGCTTGCCACACGCGTAGACTGCACACATTCGAGAATTGCGACATTGTCTCTCTCTATGTTTATATTTTACCGACTCCAATAAGTAAAGGGTTTTTTTAGTAAGTGTAAAAAATAATGCCATGTGTGCCAATATTGAATATCAAAAGTAACATTACTGCAAATATTTTTTTTATATTTAAGTGGCACTTAGCAGAAAAACTGCATTAGTTACTAAATTAAAGTGGAAATAGCCTAGTGGCTAAGGCGTCGGCCTGGCGATCGAGAGGTCGTGAGTTTGATCCCCTAACATTGCACTGTTGATGTGAACCCACTCCAGACACAAGCATATTTAGCTAAGTTGGGGAGGTTAACGAGACTACTAGTAATGTGTAACACACATTGCTAGGTCAGCTTTTTATTAAAAAAAATAAAATAAACAAATAAAACATTCTCAGTTAGGCAATTTACTGTCAGAGGTTATAATAAAATGTGTACTGACTACTTGACGTAAACGATTGGATGACAGCTGAATGGTTCAATACTTTTGTTTTTTTTTCTTTTAATTCAAAGCTTTAAATTTTGCTTTTGCTATATTTACTTGATAATAAAATTGATTATGATTTATGATTTTGACGTGTATATGTGCGTATATTAATACTGCCTACATACTGAATGGATGCTTTGATTCTTGATTCATGTACGATACGATATGTATGTAAAAAAAATCTAGCTTATTGATTACAAAAGTTCAGGGCTACATTTCACTTCACAGTACACCGCTACGTCTACAATCACCTTGGCCACAGTATTTATAGTTATATGTTTTTTATATGTGTGAGAGGAAAGGTGTAGTAAGAGTACCTTCATCTACTACTCGTTTCATTATGAGTACAAAATTAGTACAGATATTAATTAAATAAAAAAACTTTAATACCATCACTTTTATACAGTTACATTAACATCGTTCGAAAAACACGACGTCTAGCAAGTTACCTCATCTCAATAGAACGTCCAATCTTCTACCGACCCAATAAAAGACGGCAATCGAGAAAGAAAATTGTTCCGATCGAATATTAGGCTTTTAGTCAGAAGGAGGGTAATATTCCAGAGTTCCCAGGTCTGCCTCTCCGGAGAAAACGCTCATTTGCATAGTCGGAACTTTTTCACGGTAACTTGAACTTTAATTAAAAACAGAATTACCCAGAATGAAGAGCACACGTCTTGTGGGCATTTACACTGCTAGACAATGTTCTTAACTCGTCACCGGAATAAGAATCAATAAAAAAATATATATAAAGCTTGTTTTTAGGGTTCCGAACCCAAAGGGTACCAACGGAACCCTATTACTGAGACTCCGCTGTCCGTCTGTCTGTCTGTCTGTCTGTCTGTCTGTCTGTCACCAGGCTGTATCTCATGAACCGTGATAGTTAGACGGTTGAAATTTACACAGATGATATATTTCTGTTGCCGCTGTAACAACAAATACTAAGAACAAAACAAAGTTAAAAATTAAAGGGCTTAAAACAAAAAACGTGTTATTTGCGATAGCCTATGAATCTTCACAGATGGCGCTATCGTGTTTACCTTAATCTCGGAATCTGAATCTGAATCTCGGAAACAGCTTCAACGATTAAATAAAATTTAGTATACATAATATATGGGATTTCGAGGGCGATAAATCGATTTAGCTAGGATTCATTTTCAGAAAATGTTGCTTTTTTCGTGTTTTCAATAATCAACTTAAAATATGACTCTTCCCGACATCTACTGGCGAGTAGAAGTAGCTTGTGATATTTTAGTGTTATTTTACTGAGTTGGTGTTAGAAGTTCGTTAGATATTCGTTAGATTAGTAGTAGTAGGTAGTTAGCGTTCGGAACCCTCCGTGTGCGGGACAAAAGTCTGACTCGCACTTGGCCAGTTTTATTTATACACGCATCATCATCAGCATTGGAATCAATCACATGGGGTATTTGTTACGTTTTCTTGGAAATTCTAGTGGTACAAGGCATGTAGAGGGTATTCGATCACGTGGCAACTCAGATGTGGAAATCATTTCAAGGTTAATATTTTACAAATAGAACTATGTAATTCTATCCTACCTACCTAACCTACAAAAAAATTTAATATTAACAACATTTCAACATTAGAGTTGGTTACTGGTACACTCAAATTGACAGATGCTGTCAATTTTTTGAGGCCAAACAGATGTGATGCAACTTTTCGTGCGTTAAATAGTCGAGTTTTCCAAAAATTAAATCTAATCTTAAGAAAACAGTGTAGAATAACATGTCCGTATATTTGTGATCGTTTTCGTGCACGTTTGTCTGGAAGAGATGATTTTAAGCAAAAAGACTGCCAATTGACGCTATGACAAATAATTAAGTTCCTAAGTAGTTTTTGTTTTGCAAGTGGTGTTCAATAAAGAGTATCTATCTATTTTATGACTTGTTTTTTATGCAGAATAAACTTCTTGTCTTATAATAGATTTATGAATAATAAATTATAAGTAAAAAATATTTTTAAAAACAAACTTTTATCTGGGACTATGAACTAAAATGTTAAAAATAAATTCTAGTAAGTATTTGGCGTGTAGGTACTTACCTATATTCTTAAAAGCTTGAAGCACTACCCGTTTTTCGGGCTAGGTAATTACTATACTTCAGTGCCTTTTTAAACATTTTAGTTCATTGTCACAGATAAAAGCTTGATTTTAAAAATATTTTTTACTTATAATTTATTTTTAACTTTTTAGTATGTAGGTATAGATACCGACTACCTACCTACTACCTAAGTATTTAAGAAAAGGTATGATGTTTTAAAATATTCCACGGATATTTGATGTGATTATGGGTAAAGTGCTCTTCAAGGAAAATCAATCGACTCGGTGGGGCTATGTTGCTTTATAACAGAAATGCCATGGCCACCTTATAGCTTCATCATCAGATCCTGGCTATCATTTAAGTGTAAAGTGCTCCTTAAGACGAATCATTTGAGCCCAAACTCGGTATATTTACGTTGATTTATCACAGAGATGCCGTGGCCACCTTCCAGATTCATCATCAGACTCTGGATATTATCTAGGTGTAAACTTCTCTTCAAGACGAATCAATCGAGCCCAAACTCGATAGAGTTACGTTGATTTATCACAGAGATGCCGTGGCCACCTTCCAGCTTCATCATCAGACCCTAGATATCATCTAGGTGAAAAGTTCTCTTTAAGACAAATCAATCGAGCCCAAACTCGGTGGGGTTATATTGTTTTATCATAGAGATGCCGTGGCCACCTTCCGTCTCCATCATCAAACCAGCTCTATGGTACCATATTATTGTATTGTCACCAAAGATACATAAGTACACCAAATTTGAGTCCAATCGGACATCGGGAAGTGGGTCTAATTTAGCTTCCAAGATTCCACCCGAACAAACATAGTGACATACATACATACATAAATACATACATTGCAAGTTAAATAAAAGCTTGTAAAATACATATTACGAAAAATAAGTTTTTATTCATCATTTTTCAATATTATTTTATTGCCAAAAATACCTATTATTTTTTATTTTTATTTTTAATAATGATTTATCTACTTGATGCAGATATCTCACTACAATTACAATCTAGCCTTATAACAACTAGGCTAATGAGTAATTTTATTTTCACTTAATTTACTATTAGAATATTACTAAGAATGTGTCCATTAACACTTTTCTTAATGTCTCTATTAAGGGGAAGACACTTTGTTCTTGTGTTCTTTTTATAGCGTTCGCGTTCACTATCACTACACTTTGTTCACTTGATAAAGTATCACTAATGTAACTCGAAGGGTTTGACCCTTTTTAGTCTTCTCACTATTTCCGCGTTGTCAAGGAGCTGGATGGCCTCGACATTCACATGATGGTGAAGTCTGCGATCGTGAGCTTCAGCAAACTGTTTGATTGTTTTAGCCACGTGCTCCACTTTTAGGTCCCGGTGAAGATCGTCATTTCTGATGTACCACGGTGCACGTACAATACTCCTGAGTACTTTATTTTGGAATCTTTGTATTATCTGTATGTTGGTTTGTTTGGTGCAGCCCCATAGCTGGATACCATAAGTCCATATTGGTTTTAGGACTTGTTTATACAATAATAATTTATTATTCACAGACAGGGAAGAATGTCTTCCGAAGAGCCAGTGCATATTCTTGTAGCGGAGCTCCAATTCTTCTCTTTTCTTTTTGACGTGCAGCTTCCAGCTTAGCTTTGCGTCTAAAGTCATACCCAGATATTTTGCTTTATAGTCGTATGGTATTGCTTGATTATTTATGAATACCGGATGGTAGTTAGGTCTTTTATTTGTAAAATCTATGTGGACAGATTTAGTTTCATTAAGCTTTATTCGCCACTTCTTTGTCCAATCAACTATGGTGTTGATTGCTGTCTGGACCTTTGCGACTGCTTCTTCATGGGTGACCCCTGTAGCCATAATAGCTGTGTCATCCGCGAAAGTTGCAATGGTGTTATTTTCTAACTCAGGGATATCACAGGTATATAATAGGTACAGGACCGGACCTAGAACACTGCCCTGTGGTACGCCAGCCTTTATTTGCATTAAGTCTGAGAACGAGTCATCTTGTCTTATTCTAAACATCCTTTGTGTTAAGTAAGACTCTAGAATATCTGCGAACTGTTTCGGAAGCATACTTCTCAATTTGTGTATGAGCCCTTTATGCCAAACTTTGTCAAATGCTTGCGCTACATCTAAGAAGACTGTGGTGCAAACTTTCTTATCTTCTGGTGCGTTTTCAATGATGTTGGTAATTCGATTGCCAAAAATACCTATTATTAAACTTAATATTTTCAAAGTCCATTGTATTTTACACAAACATTTTTTTTTTAGTTTTTCAAGTGTGTCGAAAAATTTATCCGTAACTGTAAAGGATTGGTAGATTTCCTTGTTCTATCGCTCGCGAGCAGGCTGTCTCAAGGGATAGCCATGGATTGGACGAGACGACGGAGGACGATATTTACACGAAGCGTTTGCTATTAAAAAAGCAGAATTAAAAAAATCAGATAAAAGCCGGTGCAATAAACGGCTCGATAGCGTTTGACTGATCGAGAATTTTGGAGGAAAATGAAATTAAGGTCATTTAATGTAGGTAGAAGTGGTGTGGCACTTATATTTAGATTTATCCTATAAATTAATTCGTACAGGGTTGTCGTTTCGTATGTATTTAAACCGACTTTACAAAAAAGGAGGAGGTTCTCAATTTGACTTTTTTTTTTGTTACGGAGAACTCTGTCAAATCTTAACCGATTTGAAAAAACTTTTTTTGTTTGAGAGATTGTGCCTCCCTTTACGTTCCATTCAAATTTTATCGCGATTTTATTATAATCTCCGGAGATATGTAGATAAACAATTTTAACAAATTTGATACCTCGATGACATGATTGTGGCTAGTGGATATTTTTACTATAGTGGCATGTGAAGTCGGTTTTTTCGTGTACGATCATAAATTATTGAGGATTCTCACCACGTATCGCGGTGATACAAATGTAGTAGTTTTCGCATTAAAATGCAGATTTGTCGAATGTATGTTTCATTACGATACGTGCAGTAGACGCAGGTGACAGTCGTTAGAGCGACAAGGTCATTTTCCTCAAAATGTATGGGCGTTGGAAATGTTTTTACCAACTATTTCTATTCTATCAACGGTTAACTCTTAGTGTAATTTTGGACGCTCTTTTAATTGGCATCGTTCGATTTTGTTTTGATCCTACTTTGCCCACTTTTCCTCCCGTTTAAATAAAATGTATGAATGTAGAAAAGAGTAATGGAGATAGAACGCCGCCCTGAGAGCGCCACCTGGGTCAGTACACCGCCGTGTGGGTGGATGTAGCTAATAAGGCTATAAATATAATTTATAGATATACATATAATAATAACAACTATAGAAGTTAATACATTAATATTCATTTATTTATAATTATTATTAATAAAATAAAATATTATGCAGCTGACAGACGGACTATCAGTTCCATTCGGATCATGATACGTGCTGTGATCGGTATGCGTTTCTTTAAGTTGTGTTTCACTATTTCACTTTTTTTTTATATAAAAATTGTCTAAAGTACTGAAACACACAGTTACTTGTATGGGTGGTTTTAACCTACTTTAATTTTTTTTTAATATTCTGTCGTAAACGATGGGATGACAGCTGAATGGTTCATTACTTTTGTTTTTTTTTTCTTATTCAAAGCGTTAAAATTCTGCTTTTGCTATGTTTACTTGATAATTGGTTATGATTTATGATTTTGACGTGTATATGTACGTATATTAATACTGCCTACATACTGAATAAATGCTTTGATTCTTCTTGATATAAAATGCTCGGTAAACAGAAAATACTCCGATCTTTTTACAAAATTAAAAAATGATTTAATTTCCTAAAAATAATAAGGACTTATATTTTGCTATTATCTTATTTTTCTTCTGCATTTACTCTCTCTAGCTATCATCTCACTTTATTGAAGTGGACAAAATGCCCCATCTCATACAAGTGGGTATCACTCAAGCCGCAATAAACAAAACTAGAGATAACCTTTTTAGAGCCACACGTTTTTGTCTGGACAAAATTACAACAAGCTCTTGAATTGGTGTCGTAAAATTCACACCAATTTGGATTCCCGGGACAAAACTGTCGTGTAAAGAAACGTCGTATAATATGTCGGTAAAACGTGTGTTTTATGCGACTAGACGCGATTGCCAGTTCTCAGTTTGTTTCTCACATTCTGATGACATTTACATCGTGATGAAAAACGACGCAATGTTGTGACGCATGTTGATGACTTGCACATAATGTAACTTTATGGTATTTCTTGATTTTATTCTTAGGTCTGGTGTGCAGGTTCCCTTCGTTGTTTGACTAAAGAGCCAATAATACCTTAATTTAAAATTAAAAGACCACCCCGGCTTATTTGACTATTTATTTATCTATTGAGGCGATATCTAGGTATAAGCCTAAACATGACATTGTTTTTATGATATAGGTAGCAATTGAGCAGACGGCCCACCTGATGGGGAGTTAACACCGTCGCCTATGAACACTTGCAACACTAGAGGTGTCACTCATGCGGTGCCGACCTGTCAAGATTCTTTTAACGCCACTTTAGAAGGACTACATGTTGTAGCTCTGCGGGAAAACAGCGGACGGCAGCTCGTCCCACAATGTACAAGTGTACGGAAGAAATGACCGGTTGAATCGAGATGTGTGCGAAGTCCAAGTCTTGATAATGTGTGGATGAGCGTGTTGTCTATGGCGAGAAGTGCGATGGTAAAATCGGGACGCCGGGATTAAATTAAATAATTTTTCAGAACACTCCCCATTATAAATGCGGTAGAAGGTACATAGAGACCCGATATCTCTACGCATGCTCAGAGGTTCGATGTTGGAGGTAAGGCCGGGGTCGTCAACAATTCTCCGTTCCAAAGATGAGAGCAATACTTCACATCTGCTGTTAGATGATGAAAAGTTGAGCATTATGCAGATTCCAGGAGATTCATCTCAAGCAACAGGTTATAGTTACCATGTTCTTGCAATATCAATAAAGTAATAGGCTAACGAATTTTGTGTTTATCAGATCTATGAAGTTTGCCCTCATCAACTAGAAAAGAACTCGTAATCTTCAAACAGCTGAACAGATTTACTTGAAATAAAACTAAAAATACTCTATTAAGTCTATGAAACGAAAAACAAAAATCAAATGAAAATGGGTTCATCCGAGATACACAGATACACACGTCAAACTTTCACACGTCTCTTTGAGTCGAGGTTTAAAAAGGGATGATTACGTACTGTCATTACTCAAAGATGACATGAAAATCTAAAAGTCGATATCTATAACTAATAAAAAGCTACCACAAGAAAAATATATACAAATATTTCGTGAAAAAAAAATAGTGTATACGTTACTTACATAGGTACTAATTACGAATGAATGACACCTCATTCTTCAATATTTAATATCTTGTAATGGTTTAGGTTATGTTCTTTAAATTTTATAGATAGTATAAGATATTATACTCGGGTATAAACATCTAATGGTTCTCGCAATCGAACAATATGGCAATATAAAAACTTAATTAAGCTAGGAACAAACCATTCAAAATAACAAAAACTGTGCATTATTAATCATTAACAGAATACGAACGGTTAAATGAATTTAGTTCCGCTTGATTATTTTTAATGGTAATATTGATAATCTTCAAACAATATACTTAATGAAAACTAAATATACTCAATGACTACTACAAAAAAACTACAAAACATACCACAAAAATAAACCAACCAATTATGAGAAGCACACTGTCCAATATAAGATAATCAAAAGCAAAAAATGCCAAAAAACACGTTTTGTATTGGGTATTTTTAATTTAATGAATATTTGTTATTAATTCTTGTAGTATATAGTAATATACACTTTGTAAATATTTTAAGTTTCGATTCAAGGTATCTCTGATAGACGGACAGACTGCACCCTTTGTGTACGGTACCTTAAACTCAAAATACTTAAAATAATTAAGATAGTTTAAAAACTAAAACAACCGACTTCCATGCCCCGCGAGTCAATATCGTCATATCTCTGGAGGTACTCATCAGATCTCGATGAAATTACCATGGGACCACCTCGAAAACGGGATGAAAAGTTGTATGGAAGTATCGTCATTTTTATAGCTAGAAGCTTGAAACTTATTTTTAGGCTGTTGACTCGATATAAATAAATATATTATGACAATCAAAGTGTATGAGGAGGAAGGGGGAGTGGAGGGAGAGGGTAGGGGGAGTGAAGGGGGAGTGGTGGGGGAGGGGAGTTGTGGGGGAGGGGAGGGGATGTGAAAGTGAGGGTAAGGGGGAGGGGGAGGGTAGGGTAAGTTATGGGGAGGGGAGGGGAAGTGGAAGTGAGAGGAAGGAGGAGGCGAGCATGGCGTGGTAGGGTGCGGTGTAGCTGGGATTCATATATGTCTTATTAGTTAATGCTACCCAAAGACACTATTCCACGCGGACGAAGTCGCGGGGCACAGCTAGTAAATTATATGTGTAAAGGTAGACACTAGATTCTGCGACACAGGATATCCTAGTGCAGGATCTAGTCGATAAGGCTAGACATAAGATATCTATTAAGTAGCATAATACCATATCTTCTATGCCTTGTACATCTTCTTGCTTTTTGTATAAAATAAATAAATATTAAAATAAATGCCAAATCACGATACCAACCAGTAATAAGCTTGTATCTAATGAACTCAAAAATCCTGTTTGTCATGTGCAACCCAAAAAAAAACACAGATGTTTACCTAGGTAGATGTTAGCCGTCGTCCATGCAAGATTGCGAGTAGGTACGCTACCTTCCCATAAAATTCATAATATCAATAGTTTACGCATTAACCAGTTATTTGTCACCTTTTAAAATAACATACATACATAAATACAATCACGCCTTTTTCCCGTTGGGGGCAGATACTACTTTTTAGCCGACTGCGCGACGCAAAGGAGAGGTAATGTGTTTATCAGTCTATATATGTATGTATGTATGTATGTTTGTTCCTTTGTGGCACACTAGAGACCAAACGCGTGGGCCGATTTTGATAATTGGCACGTCAATAGATTCGCCATGCTAGCGCGAGTGTCAACAAAAAAACAAAACGTTTCGATTCATCATTTATCATACGTGCTGCCAAGGAATGGAATACCTTGCCGGTGTCTGTGTTTCCCATTAACTATAACCCGGGGGTCTTCAAATCGCGAGTGAACGGGTATCTTCTAGGTAAGCGTGCTACATCGTCGATCGCATCGTCACTTAACATCAGATGAGGTAGTGGTCAAACGCATACTTATCCAGTATTAAAAAAAGAAAAATTCAAAATGGCGGATTTCAGACGCCAAAATTTGGGGTTCAAAAAAAAATTATTTTTTTTCAAAACCTATCGAGTGGGGTATCGAATTAAAGGACTTAAAATGGAGATTCAAAATATATTTATAACAAATAATTTATGATCGTACAAATCGAAAAAAAAAACGATTTTACATGCCGCGTTAGTCACTTTCGGTAACAAGTTTGCGGTGCTTATCTCTGAAGTTACTTATCAGATCTCAATAAAATTACAATGAGACCAAACGAAAATCATATTTACTCAAACAAAAAAAGAATTTTCCAAATCGGTTAAGAATTGATGGAGTTCTGAGGTAACAAACAACCTCTTCCTTTTGGTATAGTCGTTTAACAGTACAACTGTAAAGTAAGTAAGCTTAAAAAGCAATACCCTATCTATTTCACGCATTTCGGTTTTTTGTTCTTTTTTTCCAAGGTACCTTATATATATATAATATAGAGACTTTAACAGTCGGGATACATTAATCCCCATTCGTTAAGCCATTAATGTGTCCCGACTGTTAAGGTCTCTATATTCCATATAACAATGTATAATTTATTTTATGAGTGTATCGACCGAGAAAGAATTTAAATGGTATAGTTTTTTGATATCCCTAAACAGAAGTCTAAACTACTAGACTTACTTGTTGTTTTCTTTTCAGTTCGTTTTTTAACACTTCACTTTTTGCGCAGTCGGGTTTTTTGATTTAATGTTTTATTTTTTTCCACATGCTATAATCCTGACATATCTCTTTCGCTTCTTCCACTCTCATTTAATAATCATTTTTATCATCTACCTAAGCTAGTATTTGACCGCTTTATCACTTTATAGTAAGTGAATATGCGGTCTGGAATCATGCTCGTCTGGAATTGAAAGACGGTATTGAGACAATTCATCGGACAGCTAGCTGCCTTTAGTCCAAATAGATCATCTTCTATACTGGCTGGATTATTGTATTCAAGATGTACTGGTGTTCGGATTACTGAATTGCTGATATTCGGCCTTCATATCGGCTGGTACTGAATATCAAGTGTAAACGTCATGAGGCGCGCTAAGGACTTTATTTTGTTGGTATTGAATATAAGATCATTTAAAAAACTAAAACAACCGACTTCGAAAGCCACGCCATTAATTTTCAGTACCAGGTTTGAAATGTTTATCTCCATATCTCTGGAGATACTTATCAGATCTCTATGAAGTTACTATGGTATTCTTGATGTCCTTTCCAACAAAAATAGAATCATCATAATTGTTTCATAAACAACGAAGTTATCCGCGAACAAACATAAATACAAAGATATATATATATATATACATATATATATACAGTCGAATTGAGAAACCTCCTTCTTTTTGAAGTAGGATAAAAATTCAGTTTAATTCAAATGGGGCAACTAACCTAACCCGTTTTCAACATACAGTGTAATAACATTAGGCAGTCTTATCGATTCAAGCAATCTCTTTCAGAGAGAAAAAGAGTTGCGAAAGAGATCTACCACTGAACAGCATAAATCACCAATGTGCAGCATGTTGGTGATTTCACTGCTGTTCTGTAGTAGCACAGAATAAATAATAGTACAAGGTACCATGGTACCATTTGAATTAAACGAATTCAGTAATCAAGTCAGAAGTTCTGACTTATATTCCGTATTGGGTAGGGCGCATGCGCGGTGGACTCTAGTTGGTTCTGACTAATGACCAACTAGAGTCAACCGCGCATGCGCCCTAGCGCGGTCACGATAAACAATTGATATTCAGTACCAGCCGATATGAAGGCCGAATATCAGCAATTCAGTAATCCGAACACCAGTACATCTTGAATACAATAATCCAGCCAGTATAGAAGATGATCTATTTGGACTAAAGGCAGCTAGCTGTCCGATGAATTGTCTCAATACCGTCTTTCAATTCCAGACGAGCATGATTCCAGACCGCATATTCACTTACTATAAAGTGATAAAGCGGTCAAATACTAGCTTAGGTAGATGATAAAAATGATTATTAAATGAGAGTGGAAGAAGCGAAAGAGATATGTCAGGATTATAGCATGTGGAAAAAAATAAAACATTAAATCAAAAAACCCGACTGCGCAAAAAGTGAAGTGTTAAAAAACGAACTGAAAAGAAAACAACAAGTAAGTCTAGTAGTTTAGACTTCTGTTTAGGGATATCAAAAAACTATACCATTTAAATTCTTTCTCGGTCGATACACTCATAAAATAAATTATACATTGTTATATGGAATATAGAGACCTTAACAGTCGGGACACATTAATGGCTTAACGAATGGGGATTAATGTATCCCGACTGTTAAAGTCTCTATATTATAAATATATAAGGTACCTTGGAAAAAAAGAACAAAAAACCGAAATGCGTGAAATAGATAGGGTATTGCTTTTTAAGCTTACTTACTTTACAGTTGTACTGTTAAACGACTATACCAAAAGGAAGAGGTTGTTTGTTACCTCAGAACTCCATCAATTCTTAACCGATTTGGAAAATTCTTTTTTTGTTTGAGTAAATATGATTTTCGTTTGGTCTCATTGTAATTTTATTGAGATCTGATAAGTAACTTCAGAGATAAACACCGCAAACTTGTTACCGAAAGTGACTAACGCGGCATGTAAAATCGTTTTTTTTTTCGATTTGTACGATCATAAATTATTTGTTATAAATATATTTTGAATCTCCATTTTAAGTCCTTTAATTCGATACCCCACTCGATAGGTTTTGAAAAAAAATATTTTTTTTTTGAACCCCAAATTTTGGCGTCTGAAATCCGCCATTTTGAATTTTTCTTTTTTTAATACTGGATAAGTATGCGTTTGACCACTACCTCATCTGATGTTAAGTGACGATGTGATCGACGATGTAGCACGCTTACCTAGAAGATACCCGTTCACTCGCGATTTGAAGACCCCCGGGTTATAGTTAATGGGAAACACAGACACCGGCAAGGTATTCCATTCCTTGGCAGCACGTATGATAAATGATGAATCGAAACGTTTTGTTTTTTTGTTGACACTCGCGCTAGCATGGCGAATCTATTGACGTGCCAATTATCAAAATCGGCCCACGCGTTTGGTCTCTAGTGTGCCACAAAGGAACAAACATACATACATACATACATATATAGACTGATAAACACATTACCTCTCCTTTGCGTCGCGCAGTCGGCTAAAAAGTAGTATCTGCCCCCAACGGGAAAAAGGCGTGATTGTATTTATGTATGTATGTTATTTTAAAAGGTGATAAATAACTGGTTAATGCGTAAACTATTGATATTATGAATTTTATGGGAAGGTAGCGTACCTACTCGCAATCTTGCATGGACGACGGCTAACATCTACCTAGGTAAACATCTGTGTTTTTTTTTGGGTTGCACATGACAAACAGGATTTTTGAGTTCATTAGATACAAGCTTATTACTGGTTGGTATCGTGATTTGGCATTTATTTTAATATTTATTTATTTTATACAAAAAGCAAGAAGATGTACAAGGCATAGAAGATATGGTATTATGCTACTTAATAGATATCTTATGTCTAGCCTTATCGACTAGATCCTGCACTAGGATATCCTGTGTCGCAGAATCTAGTGTCTACCTTTACACATATAATTTACTAGCTGTGCCCCGCGACTTCGTCCGCGTGGAATAGTGTCTTTGGGTAGCATTAACTAATAAGACATATATGAATCCCAGCTACACCGCACCCTACCACGCCATGCTCGCCTCCTCCTTCCTCTCACTTCCACTTCCCCTCCCCTCCCCATAACTTACCCTACCCTCCCCCTCCCCCTTACCCTCACTTTCACATCCCCTCCCCTCCCCCACAACTCCCCTCCCCCACCACTCCCCCCTTCACTCCCCCTACCCTCTCCCTCCACTCCCCCTTCCTCCTCATACACTTTGAATGTCATAATATATTTATTTATATCGAGTCAACAGCCTAAAAAATAAGTTTCAAGCTTCTAGCTATAAAAATGACGATACTTCCACACAACTTTTCATCCCCCCTTCCAACCCTTTACAACCCTCTTTTCGCATTAAAAAGAAGACTGTGTCCTTTCTCAAGCTCTAGACTATCTGTAAACTAAATTTCATTTAAATCGGTTCAGTAGAACATTCACATAAACCTTACATATGTTTACCACCACGCACCACGCTTTTTTTACAATAAAATCATTTTTTCTTACACTATTTTTAATTCAAATTTATTAAAATTTATTTTCTATTTTTTAGTTGGATTTTCTATAAAAGCGTATTTTTTTAGTTTTTTTAAACTATTATTTATTTTTCATTTTTTAGTCGAATTTTTTAATATTTTTTTTTTGATTTTTATTTTTATTTATTTATTGTCATCGGTCCTTCATAAGTATGCCAAATTTAGAGTTAATCCGACGTTTTGAAGGGGGTTAAAATCATGTTCAAAGATTTCGTTACATACTAACATACAAACATACATACGTCTGAAGCTAATAAAAGCGTATTAAAAATGCTTATACCTAGCTCTCGATTGATAAAACAATAAAATTCAATGACTTGTTCTTCTCGTCAGCGGATCTCTCGAGCCATTGCTCCATCCTCAGAGTAACAATCACTAAAGTATAATTGTTACTCTGAGGCTCCAACTCTTTCCTTCCAATTAAACTTATTCCAAACAAGCCGACCGTATAACAGTAATCCTAAAGGCGTCAAATAATTAGCCGCTACCGGAATGGGAGACAGACGCAATAATTATGAGTTTTAATAATTTAATAATTTGTATTGAAAAGTAGTAAATGTGCGTACAGACTATGTACCATAACATGTTATAACATTGTTATTTAACATGTTTTAGATAATGTGTATATGACACGGAATGTTACAAAACATGTTACAATAACATGTTATAATATGGTGTTTTATAACATTCCGTATCCACATTATCTGAAACATGTTAAATAACAATGTTATAACATGTTATTATGTTATTTTATGTTACAACATTCTGGAATAATAATCCATCGCCGTTAAGGGCCCTGTAAAACGTTTATGGTTTAAAAAAATATTTGAATGACATTTTTTGTTGTATTTATGCTGAGGTGGGGCCGCTAGGTTACACTTTTCTACCCTTAGTACGAGTTTTCATACCGAACTCAAATTCCGTATATCAAACAAATTTTGTATGAAAAACACTACAGCGCCTCTACTGGTTACTACACTTCACTAAATGTAGACCAATCAGGGAGCCAGAATAAGTTGAAAACTATGTGAAATCTGTCAAAAGTGTTTACGATGAGAACTCGTACTAAAGGTACTGTATGTAAGTCATTAGTTGTTTTTTTGTTGTTTTTTAACCGACTTCACAAAAAAGGAGGAGGTTCTCAATTCGTCTGTATGTTTTTTTTTAGTATCTTATTTTTTACTGTGTTATGCTTAGTATGAATCAATTATAGCTTTTTCACTTTCATTTTTTTCAAAAAAGGAGGAGGTTCTCAATTCGTCGGAATCTTTAAAAAAAATATACATACTGTCACTGTCATTACGTGGATATGTCATTTATCCAGTTTTGAAAACTTCTTAAAATTAGGCTTGGATTGTAAGCCGTCTACTTTTTGGTTGTCTATGACATTTACATAGATATAATATTTGCTCGGCAAGAGGCAAGCGGAGGCAGTAGGTATAATGCTATTTCATGGATGGCCGCGGCTATCACCTGCCCGGTTCCCGGGCTTACCGGAACGCGGAATAATATTTATTTAATTTTGTTAGACTTTATATAAAACAATGAATGAAAATACATAGCTACCGACGAATGCTATTATCGACAACGTATAACAGAGGAAGGTGGACCTCGTCTACTGAAAGTAGCTTCGTTTTATATATTTTACCTACAATGAAAATCAGTTCGGTTTGGCTCTTTCTCGTCCACCACTGCCTTCATGTGAGGGCAGATACATAATTATTTCAATTTTAATTTAATTTATTCTGTGTTTTAGGTTTCGGTAGCAAACGGTCATACACACATGCCTATCTGCACTACATATACTAAAATGTAGAATTGGCGGCAGACAAAATGGAAAGTATATAAAATATTGATTATATTATATTTCACTAGAGGTAAGCATACTTTTATTTTTGAAAATAAGGATACCTGTATTCAAAGATTATTAAGGTGGTACGATTTCCATACAAAAGTATAATGCACAAATATAAGTAAATGGAGGGAAACCTTGTACTGAAATCCATCTATTGGTCTTTTAGAAGTATTTACGGGTCGGGAAATGTATTTACCTGATTGATTAAGATGAAATTATTTTTAATAATAGTAAAATTCAAGTTAAACAAAAAAATATTGATTCAGTAATATGTTTATATTGTTCATATAAATCATGTAGATCATTAATATAATTCCCGACATGTTAAAACTTATACAATACCAAAAGCTGTGATTTCAGTGCATATTTTTGCTCCGTTTACTCATATTTGTGCATTATAGTTTTGTATAGAAATCGTACCCCCTTAAATATTCTTTCTGAGCCAGGAATCGAATCCACTAAAACTAATGGATATCTTGTCGATTTGAAAGAAGATACAATATAGTCTAACATCATCATATCATCAGGGGGCCTAGACAAATTCCAATTTCTTTTTACATTCACGCTAACGCCACTTCAAAATGTATGGGAATAACATCTTTGTTGCGGAAACATAAATGTCATTCTATACATTTTGAACTTGCGTTAGCATGACTGGAAATAGACATTGGATTTTGTCGAGAAGGGCAGCTATGTGTTTCCTTTTCTAGCTAGCTTGCGTTTATCATCGCTCCATCTAGTTCATGTTTATGTAAAAAAATATCGTTAAATCAATCGTACCATGTTGATCGACTGAGATAATTTTGATAAGAGAGAATGAATAATGTATCCATATAAACAATGCACGTTTATATCATCGGATACCATGTAAATGAACGAGCGTTAATATTTAAAATAATTAACAAATTACGGCACGAGCGTAGCGCGACAGTTTCGACCAATCGGCTCGTTTAAATTCGTAATCCAATATGCGCATTTAAACAGAGCCCGAGTAAATACGATTGCTGGATTAAAAGAGCACGGTTAATTAAACCAGTGCCTCTGCCGTAACGGCTATTTTAATTGTAATGATTATCTGTGAGTGAGTTGCACGTTGATGATTCTTTGGTATGTCTTAATAAGTTTGGTTATACTGTAGGATAGGGAATTCCCTATCCGACCTTTATGACTTTAATCCCAGAGAACTCTCTGAAAAAAAAAAAGATAAAATTTTAAAAGAACAAAAATTAAAAATTTAAGAGAGAGAGAGAGAGTAAAATGAGTTTTTTTAAGAACACAAACTCATTTTACTCTCTCTCTCTGAAACCAATTTATCTGTATTCCGCCACCTCCAGGTCGTGGCTGAAAACCAGCGCTGAGTGTGAAAGCGCTCCGCACCATGCTGAGTTACGACCAACTTTATACCAACATTATGTCTAATATGTACCTTTTTATTACCTGTTTCTATATATATTTTGTTGTGTTGAATAAAAGCATTTTCTTTCTTTCTTTCTTGTTGTTCAAATAAATAAAATAATCACTGTAAACATGTATTTCTACGAAAGGCCCCGTTTAAATCATTCATATTTTTAATATGTAGGTATAACCTTAATTTTCTACATAATATCACAATATATTTCACCACCATTATCATAATCAGCCGATATCAGTAAACTGCTAGCCATCGGCCTCTGCTCTCCTCAACATGTTTGTATTTGTTAAAATATACATAAGTACCTAAACATAAACTATACTGATAAGCTAACATTTATAATTATAATCATAAGAACATTTTTATGGCAAAAGGTAACAGGACAAGCACGATGCTCGCCTGATGGTAAGCGATGACGTCTACCTATTACAGATACTCTCTTTAGTCGTACGCTTTTGGCAGAGCGGTCGTGGTATCATGATGATTTTCTTCTGTGCTTCTCTCCTTGGGTACCGATGCCCACACTATGCGCCGCCATCCATCGCTATTGAGAGCGTGTCGGGAGCAATCCACAATGGAATCCTGCGTGACAGCTTTTATAAGGTCTTTCCAGCGCGTTGGTGAACGACCGCGGGACCGCTTTCCCTCCTCTAGACCCTGGACCCCTAGACGCTCCATAGAATTTTCGTTCCGGGTAACATGTCCGGGTATTTGAGTATTCGTATTTGCACAGTCGACGATAATCTCTCTTTGATTTTGAGTTCATGGAGTATGGAGACGTTGGTGCGTCTTTCCGTCCAGGGTATTCGAAGGAGTCGCCTCCAACACCACATTTCTAGTGCGTCTATTTTACGACGGTCCAGCGCTCTGACAGTCCAGGTTTCTGCACCATACAGGAAAATAGGGAAGACAAGAGATCTCATTAGTCGCACTTAAGTGTTTTTGGTGATGTTACGATTCTTCCATATTTTATCTAAATTGCTCACGGCAGATCTTGTAATTGCGCATCTTCTTCTGATCTCGTGCTCACACCCACCAATGTTTGTGATAGTGGATACAGCGGCATGAAAAATTCTGGCAGTCAAGAATTTTGCATGTCACTGCACTGCGCCTGTTACATTGAGAAATAAAAATGTTGAGTCTCACATGCCGTGTAATTTCACTGGATACTAAAACATAACAAAAAATAAGGAAAAAAAAGTATTAATTTACAAAAAAAGGCCAAATCAGTCGTTGCGTTTAAAGTACCTAACAATTATTTAAAATACCTATACAAAATAACTTAATATCATACCATATAATAAATACTATGTAAACGTTTGTAAATTTTGTTATTACTCAATATCGCAAAAACAGCTAAATTGTTTTTCTTTTTAATTTGGCACACAGGTAGTTTATATAGCCTGGATTAACACATAATATAATAGTTTTAATATTTGCTGTTTAATACGAACGAAGCTGCGGAGTTCAGCTAGTATAATACAAACATGTTGCCAATTTAAATGTGATTCTCAAGAGGATGGCCGGTGGGTAATGGTCGGAAACTCTCATGTAGAACCTCGTTTACACTACGTCGCTGCTGCAGCCTGCCGATAACTGTGTTAGTTTTTTGAAGTGAAAACTTCTTTCGCGGCGTTGTGCACTTTTCTTGGGATGGGTAAAAAATGTTAAACTCGCGTCAGGTCACGGGTCCTGATCGAAAATTTGTAAGTCGGAGCGCAGGGCGCTTACGCGAGGTGTCATTCCAAAGTATAAAAAAATGACGTGTTCAAGTTTTCACTTCTGCCGGCACTCCCGAAGTACAAGCCGTTGTTTTTTTTATACCAGATACGTAACCGCTTGACTACTACGTCAGCTGATGTGAAGTGACGATGCGATCGACGATGTAGCTCTTAAGAGGGAAAACAGGGTGCATTTTTCCATACAAACCCATTTCCATACATACATACATACATTTCCATACATACATTTACATACATTTCCGTTTCCTCCCTGGAAAATGCTTCTAGAAAAAAAAATTGTTTCTACAAAAATCAAAGTCTGCTGTAGCTACGCCCAAATAGAAATATGACCATTAAAAAATCTTTAAGAGGAGATTAAGATTGTATTAAGATAAGCCTTCTAGGCTTATAATTCTTTTTGCAATTTGTTGGTCAAAAAAAGCAAATGATAGTAACTAAAATGTTGCTACAGCAGACCTTGATATTTTGTAGAAAAAAATTTGCTCTAGAAGCATTTTCCAGGGAGGAAACGGGGGAATACATTTATATGGAAAAGTTCAACCCGCGTTCCCTCTGACAATACGACCCACAATGAAGTTATCTAAGGAACTTTGTCTTGTATGAATGACTTATGATGACTACATAAATTATCATAAGAATTTTTTTCTTCTTCTTGGTAATCAATAAAAAGTTTAGTGTTGTATTGTGTTGTATTGTATTGTATTGTATTGTATTGCATTGCATTGCATTGCATTGCATTGCATTGCATTGCATTGCATTGCATTGCATTGCATTGTATTGTATTGTATTGTATTGTATTGTATTGTATTGTATTGTATTGTATTGTATTGTATTGTATTGTATTGTATTGTATTGTATTGTATTGTATTGTATTGTATTGTATTGTATTGTATTGTATTGTATTGTATTGTATTGTATTGTATTGTATTGTATTGTATTGTATTGTATTGTATTGTATTGTATTGTATTGTATTGTATTGTATTGTATTGTATTGTATTGTATTGTATTGTATTGTATTGTATTGTATTGTATTGTATTGTATTGTATTGTATTGTATTGTATTGTATTGTATTGTATTGTATTGTATTGTATTGTATTGTATTGTATTGTATTGTATTGTATTGTATTGTATTGTATTGTATTGTATTGTATTGTATTGTATTGTATTGTATTGTATTGTATTGTATTGTATTGTATTGTATTGTATTGTATTGTATTGTATTGTATTGTATTGTATTGTATTGTATTGTAATGTATTGTATTGTATTGTTTTGTATTGTATTGTATTGTATTGTATTGTATTGTATTGTATTGTATTGTGTTGTGTTGTGTTGTATTGTATTGTATTGTATTGTATTGTATTGTATTGTATTGTATTGTATTGTAATGTATTGTATTGTATTGTTTTGTATTGTATTGTATTGTATTGTATTGTATTGTATTGTATTGTATTGTATTGTATTGTATTGTGTTGTGTTGTGTTGTGTTGTGTTGTGTTGTGTTGTGTTGTGTTGTGTTGCGTTGCGTTGCGTTGCGTTGCGTTGTGTTGTGTTGTGTTGTGTTGTGTTGTGTTGTGTTGTGTTGTGTTGTGTTGTGTTGTGTTGTGTTGTGTTGTGTTGTGTTGTGTTGTGTTGTGTTGTGTTGTGTTGTGTTGTGTTGTGTTGTGTTGTGTTGTGTTGTGTTGTGTTGTGTTGTGTTGTGTTGTGTTGTGTTGTGTTGTGTTGTGTTGTGTTGTGTTGTGTTGTGTTGTGTTGTGTTGTGTTGTGTTGTATTGTGTTGTATTGTATTGTATAATAGCAAGTTTTTAGGATTGCCTCTATTGAGTTTCACTCTGATTTTTTTTTTTGAGCTTTAGTCTCTTAAGAGTGTATTTTGCCTAATATTACAGCAAATGTGAGAAATAAAGCTTACTCATTAGAAAATATATTTGCCTACACCGCTATCTATCTTTTTGTGCTTACAGCTGTAGCTTGTTGCCTGAGCTGAGTGTAAGCCAGGCACCAGTTCTCAGACGGTTGCTCCTTATTTGCTGGCAACATTTAATGGCTATTTCTGAAGAGTCTTGGTTTAGAAATATTTTAATGTGGGACCTTTTTAAGTTTTCACTGAGAGATTCCAAAAGATCTGTTGTAAAATATTTGCAAGACGAGTTTTCAAATGTCTCAAACTTTCTTTGGTTTCTTTTTATATCTTATAGGCTAGCGATTGACCACTTTCTTGCCTGGTGGTAAGCGATGATGTGGGCAAAATGGTTAACACGCTAGGCCTAGAATACTCTGATTCTCAAGGGCTGTGTGCTGCGGAACACCGCAAAGTTATGTCGGCAGATTTTCTCCTTGATGGTAGTTAGCTACTTGTTGGTAGCAAGTAAGGTATAACATCGATATAATATATTTCTACTACCTGTGGGAAAGTATCCAAAATATTATTCTAAATATAACTTAGACTGTAACTTGCGACTCGAAAGTTACAGACATGACGGCATCTTGACTGTGGTCATTCTTATTTCATTAATTTTTCTCAAATATTTTATAAAACATAATATTCATTAAGAACTCCATGTATAATAACTATTCTATTCTACTACCTACTTCTATTCTACTATTCTTAGCTAGCACTCACAAAAATGTATCATTTTCTACCCTGATGACCCTGATACCCTTTATTTGTATGTATATTTACAATATTTCAGCCTCAGCCATATTTGTCGAGCTGTTTTGTCCGTGAAGAGTTTAAAAGAAAACAAACTGACTTTTGCATTTATAATATTTGTATTATTACCCACGACGGAACGAAGACTATATGCGTTTGGGGTGAGAGTATGTTTATTTGTGTGCAAATCCATGTTGCCATTTTTAGGGTTCCGAACCCAAAGGGTACCAACGGAACCCTATTACTGAGACTCCGCTGTCCGTCTGTCCGTCTGTCTGTCTGTCTGTCTGTCTGTCTGTCTGTCTGTCCGTCTGTCACCAGGCTGTATCTCATGAACCGTGATAGTTAGACGGTTGAAATTTTCACAGATGATGTATTTCTGTTGCCGCTATAACAACAAATACTAAGAACAGAACAAAGTTAAAAATTAAAGAAAAGTTTTAAAAAAGTTTTTTACGATAGCGCAGCGCCACCTATCTTGTTGCTAAGATGTCGCTATCGTCTTTACCTTAATCTGAATCTCGGAATCGGCTCCAACGATTAAATAAAATTTAGTATACCTACAGGGGATTTCGGGGGCGATAAATCGATCTAGCTAGGAGTCATTTTCAGAAAATGTTGTTTTATTCGTGTTTTCAATAATCAACTTTATTGATAATCAACTTAAAATATGACTCTTCCCGACATCTATTGGCGAGTAGAAGTACCGTTTCAGTAAAGCAGTTAGTTGCTCTCAATAAAAAAATAGTATTATTATTCATCAATAGTTGTCGGGAAGTGTCATATTTGTCTGTGTAAGTGGCAAAAAATACCGAGCAAAGCTCGGTCAACCAGATATTTAATAATATTAATTACTACAATTACTATTTAGAAGTGTAATTGGTATGGCGCCAACAGTCTTCAATAAAATTCCTAAATCTTTAAAGGACATGGACAATATTATGTTTAAAAATAGGCTAAAACAATTTTTAATACAGAAATGTTATTATGGTATTGACACATTTTTAAGTGACAAATTATAATCATTATTGTTATTTTCATGACATTGTGCTGTATCCTTTTAATTTTATAATTCAATTTAGTTTATAAGAATGACCAGTGTAATATGTATTTAAATTTGGATTATATGTAGTGAGTAAAGCAGCGCCATCTGCAAAGTTTGCACGCCTGTTAAGGCAAAACATGACGATCGTTTGAATATTTTGTCACAACTTTTTGTTATACGCATGTTTTACGCAAATAAAATATCTTTATCTTTATCTTATCTTTATTACTACTATTACTATTACTACATACTATTCTACCTTTGTGTTAACGTTTACTTCGTTGGTGTTAGAAGTTCGCTAGAAATTCGATAGATGGCGTTCGGAACCCTCCGTGTGCGGGACAAAAGTCTGACTCGCACTTGGCCAGTTTTATTATCCAAAACGACTAGTCCGATTTTGATGCAGTTTTCAGTTATGGGTTCGTGTTTGATTGGTGCATATTATTAAACAGGTGTTACGGTGTCAACTCACCAGGGGGCGCTGCAGTAAACATTTGATTGTGCAAATCAATGTTGCCATTTTTCTCCAAAACTAGTTCGATTTTGGTCTTTAAACGGTTCGTAATTAATCAGTGGTGGTTCTTAGATAGAGATTAGAAATATATGTTATGACGTTATTTTCTAAAGGACATTGTCGTGGGTGTTTATTCAACATTTTAATTTTGTTAATTGTGTGTTGATATACTTACTTGATACACAATAATTAAAATAGTTTAAAAACTAAAAATAAAACAACTTCCATGTCGCGTGAGTCAGTTTCAGTATCAAGTTTGACACAATTGGTGGAGTAATCGGCGAACAAACATACAAAAATAAAACTGGCCAAGTGCGAGTCAGCATCGCGTCTCTTATCGCACACTTAGGGAGGGTTCCGTACAATACGAAACATAACAGAGTTTCAACCTCATATATTTGATTAATTGATATTACCAAGAATATTTGGTTTGGTCGCGATCTAGAAAGACGGGGCTCGTTTACTAGCGCCATCTATGTCATTATGCCGAAACTAATTAGACAGATGGCGTTTAAAATCACGTTTTTTGTATAGGGACTCCCTTTAATTTTTAACTTTATTTTATTTTTAGTATTTGTTTTTCTTGCGGCAATAGAAATACACCATCTGTGAAAATTTCAACTGTCTAACTATCACGGTTAATGAGCTATAGCCTGGTGACAGACGGACAGACGGACAGACAGACAGACAGACAGACAGACAGACAGACAGACAGACAGACAGACAGAGAGACAGACAGACAGGCGGACAGCGGAGTCTTAGTAATAGGGTCCCGTTTTACCCTTTGGGTACGGAACCCTAAAAACATCCTGATGAATTCAGAACCTCCTCCTTTTTGGGAGTCAGTTGAAAACAAAATAGCGTTTGCTGCAATTTTTGGGATCCATACTCCTAAGGGAAAAAAACTTTAAAGTTCATTTCGTCGCTTTGCTTGCTATCTTTTAATTTGATTATTGAGTCCAATTAAAGATTTTTATAAACAAAAGCGGCTCATTGAGAATTTAACAACGTAATAATTTATTACTAGCATTAGATCACTATCTAACCTGATGGTAAGTGATGATGTGTTCAACGATGTAGCATGATTAGAAGAAACTTATTCACTTTTGACACAAAACACAAATTCAGGTACTGATCTCTATTCCCTGATTTTAGATCCCTCAATATCTGTCCTTGTTTCTCAGGTCTATAAAAACAACTATTAACTATGTGTTAATATTATCATAGTTCAACTCGGAGAGTCCGACTGGAGAAAGACTGCGCAATCTAAAGGGCAATGGCGCCTGTTATTGTCGGAGGCCAAGATTAACTTTGGGGTCATCGCGCCATCCTAGCAGTAGTAGTATTAATTAGGCCTGAGGGCCCGGTAGCGTAATCGGGAGAACGGTTGGCTTTGATTCCAGAGGTACCGTGTTCAAACCCCGCGTGCACTATTAGATTTTTCTATCGAAAAATGTATGTGCGCTTTTCACAGTGGCCCTCCGGTGAAGGAAAACCATCGTTAAGAAACCAACAACCCTCGCATGGTGGTAGGACACTATCTAGTGTCCGCCTGGTCAGCTCAAGTTAGAAAATATGTCGCCAAACATCTAATGTGTTCCGGCAGCTCTCCTTGAGAGCCAGTTCCCATTCTAGGCCTAGCGTGCTTACCATCTTCGACCGCATCATCACTTAACAACAGGTGAGATAGTGGTCAAACGCTAGCCTATAAGGTATGTAAAAAAATAACAACAAATATGTATAACACATATATTTTTTTACAATTTAATAATTTAAATTAATAAAAATATTTTTATTTTTAACCGACTTTACAAAAAAGGAGGAGGTTCTCAATTCGTCAGTATGTTTTTTTTTTTTGTGTATGTTACGCGATTTCTCCATCAATTGTGAACGGATTCAAATGATTCTTTTTTAATAGGTAGGATACGTTTCCAAGGTGGTTCCATTTTAATTTTATCGAGATCTGATTAGTATCACCAGAGATATGGAGATAAATACCTCAAACATAGGAGAATGTACTAGTTTTAGTAGAAGAGTCCCAAGAAGATTACACACAATGGAGGTTGCTATTGCATATAAGATATTCTTACGGTAACTGTGAGCGAGATAGAAATAAAAGTGGGGATTATTTTTTTTAAAACCTTATAGGCAAGCGTTTGACCACTATCTCACCTGTTGCTAAGTGACGATGCGGTCGAAGATAGAGAAGTGGACTAGAATGGGAACTGGCTCTCAAGGATAGCTGCCGGAACACATTCGATGTTTGGCGACAGATTTTCTGACTTGAGGGTGGTAGCTGGCCAGGCGGACACTAGATATGTTCTACCACCATGCGGGGGTTATTGGTTTCTTAACGATGTTTTCCTTCACCGGAGGGCCACTGTGAGAAGCGCACATATATTTTTCGATAGAAAAATACATTGGTGCACGGCGGTTTGAACTCGGTACCACGGCATCAAAGCCGACCGTTCTCCCAATTACGCCACCGGGCCCTCAATAAATAATTATATATTAATAATTATATACAAATATAAATAATTTGTCTTCACAGGAATGTTCTACCGGGCAAAGTCTTGTTAGGGTGCAAACTTTTTTAAACATACCTAATATTTTTTGATATGACATGACATTTGGCGAAGATGGCGGCCATTTCAGTCCCGCGACACTGCATACATAATTAAATAACTCAGAATTATGAACGTACTATGTACCAATCAACACAGCAAAAAAAAATTATAAGCATAAAACCACATATTATATAATAGTTACTAAGTAAATAATACTTTCCGTTGTTAGGTTGGCTACACAGTGCTTTAATAATTCGGGTATCCACAATATAGGGAAGTGCCTCTTATAACGTAGTAGAGTGATTCAGTACTCTGTTGGCCATATGGCGGCAATTAATGTTAATAATCGCAAATAATACTGTTACGTGCGGGGTGGTATTAAAATGCCAATCCGATGAGATGAACGTTTATTTCCACTGATCACTAGGTTAGCACAATGTTCCACAGTAGTTGTCCAAATCGTCTTGCACAATTATCAAAAGTCCGTTAACACACACTGAGGTCGTTGGTAATCACAATCACTGATTTCACTGTTCACAGTTCACTGATAACACTTAACGATCACTTGGTCGCTATCCGCGCTTAGATAGTTACACTGCCGCTTCCAGAGAAAGACTGCCTCAAGCCGCGGTTTCAACGTCTTATATAGGACGAGAATATTTCTACAGAACTTTCCAGTATTGACTCGAAACAATAGACAAAAGACGTTCAGAACAAAACAAAAGGGGCGGCTTTCCTTTGAGCATCTGACGTAAACAACTTTACCATACATGCTAATTTGATCTCTAACTACTTATGAATAAGGTTCAATCTTAACTACAAAACTAGGTACATTGACTAGGGTCTGAATTCCCGAAACTTTTATGATGGTCGGGTTGGGTGTTTATAGCCCCTAATTAGTCTATTCTTTCCCACGGTATTTTTGTTCGAGAAGCTTGGCGAAACATCGCGACTCGACGACGCGATGTAACATTATCCCCTTCTTAGTTATGATCGTCCCGATCATCATTTGTTCCATGGTATCGTGTAAGTCGATCGATGTGTACTACCGTCGGCTTTCCTCTCTGGCCTCGTTTAATGCGGTAGGTAACGTCGTTTATCTTCGTGATAATCTGGTATGGTCCTTCCCAATGAGCCTGCAGCTTCGGACTTTTTCCTTTCCTTCGTAGTGGGTTGTGCAACCAGACGAGAGTTCCTTCTTCGAAACCCATCGTATTCGCTCTACGATCGTACCGGGTCTTCATTTTTTCACCAGTTTTTAAACTATTCTCTCGAACTATCCTGTGCACTTCGTCCAGCTGACTACGAAGATCACTGACATAGTCGGTTACAGGCCTCGGAGCATCTGGCGGGGAACCAGTGATGGCGTCGATAGGAAGTCTTAGTTCGTGTCCAAAATTCACATTTGCAGGAGTCATACCAGTGCTGTCATGGGTAGCGGAACGGTATGACAACAAGAACAGAGGTATGTACTGATCCCAGTCACGTTGATGTGCGTCCACGACTTTAGCCAGGTGATTTTCCAACGTCTGGTTAAACCTCTCAACCATTCCGTCTGACTGTGGATGAGCTGCCGTTGTCCGCGTCTTTTGGATCCCGAGGAGGGTGCACATTTCCTGAAATAGGGCAGACTCGAAGTTCCTTCCTTGATCGGAATGCAGTTCCATCGGTACACCAAATCGACAGATCACTTCTTGTACCAACTTCTTTGCAACTGTCTTTGCTTCCTGGTTTGGTGTCGCGAAAACTTCGGGCCATTTGCTGAAGTAATCTTGCACTACGATGATGTACTTGTTGCCTTCTTCAGTCTCGGGAAATGGCCCGGCAACATCCACGGCAATGCGCTCCCATGGTGCCCCAACATTGTACAATTTTAGTTGTCCTTTACTTCTTGTCTTCGGTCCTTTTACTGACGCGCAAGCGGTGCACTTCCTGCACCAATCTTCTACATCCTCGCGGCTGTGTACCCAGTAGAATCGTTGACGAACCTTCACAAGAGTTTTCTTGACTCCTAGATGTCCACCAGAAACTCCATCATGAATGTGTCGTAGTAGAGATGCCACTTTACTCCGGGGAACAACGACCTGCATCGTAGTTTCTTTTCCATTGCTGTTTTCCCATTTTCGGTACAAGATTCCTTGTTCCAGAGTCAGGCTGTCCCACTGAGCCCAGTAACTTTTTGTGATTGGGCTGCAAGCTGACACGTCGCTCCACTGGGGCTTGTTTCCAGACTTTATCCAATGTGGATGTTCCTCCTCCCGATGCTTCAAGCTCCTTCTGCCGGGTTGCATCCATCTCCGCCTGTCGCCTGGTGCGTGGAGTACGCGTATCTTCCCTCGGAGTGATTGGCATTCCGCTTCTGACACCAATTGTTACGTGCGGGGTGGTATTAAAATGCCAATCCGATGAGATGAACGTTTATTTCCACTGATCACTAGGTTAGCACAATGTTCCACAGTAGTTGTCCAAATCGTCTTGCACAATTATCAAAAGTCCGTTAACACACACTGAGGTCGTTGGTAATCACAATCACTGATTTCACTGTTCACAGTTCACAACACTAGTTCACTGATAACACTTAACGATCACTTGGTCGCTATCCGCGCTTAGATAGTTACACTGTCGCTTCCAGAGAAAGACTGCCTCAAGCCGCGGTTTCAACGTCTTATATAGGACGAGAATATTTCTACAGAACTTTCCAGTATTGACTCGAAACAATAGACAAAAGACGTTCAGAACAAAACAAAAGGGGCGGCTTTCCTTTGAGCATCTGACGTAAACAACTTTACCATACATGCTAATTTGATCTCTAACTACTTATGAATAAGGTTCAATCTTAACTACAAAACTAGGTACATTGACTAGGGTCTGAATTCCCGAAACTTTTATGATGGTCGGGTTGGGTGTTTATAGCCCCTAATTAGTCTATTCTTTCCCACGGTATTTTTGTTCGAGAAGCTTGGCGAAACATCGCGACTCGACGACGCGATGTAACAATACTTTTTAATATTCATTTTGGAATACAACTAGTCCGTGTTATAAAAGTATTTGGAATTATTGTAATAAAATAGACAATTAATTATCGTGTATGTCAGATGCCATTTTGGATATTTCGTCCGTCCGTCCGTCCGTGTGTCTATATGTGCGCACTTTACAGATCTGTATCTTCTTAACCGTTATAGGTACATACTTGAAATTTTCAAAAAGTATATATCCGTCAGTGTATAACGGCCCAGACACGAAATTTAATAGATGCATGTAATTTCATTAAAACTTTTTTTGCACTAAAATGGGTAAAATAAGTTATTTTTCAAGTTTCAATTATTTATTTTCAATTTTGGCTGGCACCGACTTCAAATAGAGAATTGGGTAACGCTTATAATAATTTTAAGTAAATTATTTTTCGCTTTTGAGTGCCTTTTTGTGGTTATGAAGTCGGTTTTATTTTTTTTGAAAAATAACTTATTCACTACACTTTTTCCAGTTACGTCACCAAGCTGGCACATTTTTTTTGTGGACGTGATGATGCAGCCGGCGTCTGGATATTAAATAAATATCAATAGAAGAGTGGTCGAATATGAAACATTGTGTACAATTATTACGTCGATAACCTATTACCCTACATTTCAGAACATTTACCATGTTTTGTCTCTTTGGCAGCGCGATTGTGGTAATCTCAACAACGTACAAACGTGTATTATTTGAATGTAGGTTTTGACCGACATCACAAAGAAAGGCGGTAATTTGAGTTGTTGTTGTTTTTTAACCGACTTCGCTTTCCACTTAGTCTGTAAGTTGTTTTTAGGGTTCCGAACCCAAAAGGTACCAATGGATCCCTATTACTGAGACTCCGCTGTCCGTCTGTCTGTCTGTCTGTCTGTCTGTCTGTCTGTCCGTCTGTCACCAGGCTGTATCTCATGAACCGTGATAGTTAGACGGTTGAAATTTTCACAGATGATGTATTTCTGTTTCCGCTATAACAACAAATACTAAGAACAGAACAAAGTTAAACATTAAAGAAAAGTTTAAAAAAAGTTTTTAACAATAGCGCAGCGCCATCTACCTAGCATCAAAGATGGCGCGGCGCTATCGTCTTTACCATTTAATATGAATCTCGGAAGCGGCTCCAACGATTAAATAAAATTTAGTATACTTACAGGGGATTTCGGGGGCGATAAATCGATCTAGCTAGAAATCATTTTCAAAAAATGTTGTTTTATTCGTGTTTTCAATAATCAACTTTATTGATAATCAACTTAAAATATTACTCTTCCCGACATCTATTGGTGAGTAGAAGTAGCTTTAGTCTTACTGTGTGCGTAAAGCAGTTAGTGGCTCTCAATTAAAAAAAATAGTATTATTATTCGTCCATAGATGTCAGGAAGAGTCATATTTGTCTGTTTAAGTGGCAAAAATACAGAGCAAAGCTCGATCAACCAGATATTTAATAATATTAATTACTACTATTACTATTAATACTATTAGTATTATATAATACTATTCTACCTTTGTGTTAACGTTTACTTAGTTGGTGTTCGGTTCGGAACCCTCCGTGTGCGGGCAAAAGTCTGACTCGCACTTGGCCAGTTTTATTTTTTTGTATATATGTTACGCTAATACTCCGTCAATTGTGAACCGATTCGAATGATTTCTTTTTAGGGTTCCGTGCCCAAAGGGTAAAACGGGACCCTATTACTAAGACTCCGCTGTCCGTCTGTCTGTCTGTCTATCTGTCCGTCTGTCACCAGGCTGTATCTCATTAACCGTGATAGTTAGACAGTTGAAATTTTCACAGATGATGTATTTCTGTTGCCGCTATAACAACAAATACTAAAAACAGCATAAAGTTAAAAATAATAGTGGGTCGACATACAAGAAACGTGTTTTTTTCGGCATTTCACGCCATCTATGAACACTTAGTTAGGTAAACGTCCCATAGATGGCGTTATATTGAAATGTCGATCTCTAACACCTTTGTTAGACGTTAGATGGCGTTATAAGAAATAAAATGTTTATTAATTACTATTTTTTGCTGGCGAAAAATGATAGTGGTAGTATTTTTTGCTCGATATTATAAAATACTGTAGTATGGTACGAAACCCTACTAATGCGAGTTCGACTTGCACTTGGCCAGTTTATTTTAATCGGTAGGGTTAGTTTTCGAGGTGGTTCCAATGTGATTTCATCGAAATCATATAAGCGAATGTGTTGAAAAATAACTTACTAAAAAAAATTGTTGCCCCAAAAGATAACCCGTTAAAAAAACCTAAATCTGTTTCCGACTCTATGCTTAAACAAACAAAGATAAAGAGTTTTGTTGTTTACTTGATTAAACGTATCGTGAGTATAATTAATTTTTAACTAAAAACCGGTATGACTTACGTAAATAGGTCGAAAGTCGATGGCGACGTGCGACCGGTTTCGAAGCGGTTCGCGCTTCTTCATCAGCGGCGAATATGACGAGTGCACTCGGCGGGCGGCTCGTTCAGTTTTGTTGTTTATAATGACATAATTTGTTTAACCAGGCACTGAGGTCGGTCGCGTCGGCTTGGGTGATAAAAAATATCAAGTTATATAGTGAATGAGCTGCGATAGGTAAGTTTGTTCAAACAGTTCTCATGTCTTATTAAACGCATCATTTGGCTCTAAACGTCACGTAACAGAATGAGCATTGAATATTCGAACGTCGACGTATGGATGTTCTAGCCAAGCCAATCACCAAGCCAGTGATTTTCAACTATTTTCATGATGCGATCCCCTTGGTATGAAAATAAAATTCGCAACCCCCTACCTGCACTGTTTTTAATCTGTATTTTATTATATTACTAGCTTCTGCCCGCGGCTTCGGTCACGTGGCCTGGAAACAACGTGACAGGAAACAAATAACATATTTTTCTTCAGAAACAATTAGTAATATAAATGTTATATGCGCTCTCACTCCATCTCAATTACAACACCACCAAATTCTCTTTCATATATTCCTAAAAAACGTATACCTATATTTTTAAAATTTTTTTTTTTTTTTTCTTTGACTGAGGCTTCGCGACCCCCTTATAGAGGCGACTCACACGTTGAAAAACACTGCTCTAGGTTATTTGTTTAACTGAGCCAATCGAGATCTGCCTGTGCTGATTAAGATTAGATACGATGGATTTTCTTGATTTGCCTGTTTATAGATCAGCCTGTTTGCAGATCATTCAAGAGATCAGCGAATGCAACGACTGGCCCACGACATGGACACAATATCGAGCTCAGATCAACACCAATATTATAAATGCGAAAGTCAGTTTGTTTAATTTTTTGGGACCTCTTCACGGTCAAACGGCTAGACTGATGTAGCTGACATTTTATTATTTATTTTAGGAATAGCCAGTACTATGGATTAGGCTATAGAATACTTCTGAAAGCGGGCGAAGCCGCGGGGCACAACTAGTTGTTTATAAATAACCAGCAGGCCGCCCCGGCTTCGCACGGGTAGAACATATATGCCTACAAAATTTGCATCAGTTTGTTGCATCGAATATAAAATATGAACATATATAACAATCATCGTAATATTTCAACCAATTTACACAAAACCTTAACAAATTATGCACCTAAACCTTCCTCATAAACACTCTGGCTATTGGTGAAAACCGCAGGATAATCCGTTCAGTAGCTATTGAGATTATTGCGAACAGACAGACAGACGCAGTGATGGACTTTGTTTTATAATACTTACGTAGTGATATTGGACGGTCCTTTGGCGTAAAGGATAACTATCCTTTCGGGTCAGAATCAGGGTAACTACCCTGATTCTGACCCGACGGTCGTTGGTTCTAATCCTACCTATATACCTACCAATCAAAGTTTTATGTGCATCCATGAATCATGAGTTTTCGTACAGTGGTAGTGGGATCATTAAATCTACCAAAAAGTAGCGTACCACCAAGGAGAACATCTGCCGCCGTACCCTAACCGCGTTCCCCGACGCAAAAAGTAGGGGTAATATACGTTTAACGTGTGTATCTGTGTGTCCTTCTGTAGCATCTTAGCACCTAGCCGGATGAACCGATTTTGTTTTTATTATTGATAGTTTTTTTTTTGTTTGATAGATGTCTTCATCGAGAGTGTTCTTAGCTTTGATTCATGAAAATTCGTTCAATCGTTATAAAACTATGAGCTTTTTTCTAGTTGATTGCGCTATGAAATCAACTTTCATAGGTCTGATCAATTCGAAAATCTTCTTCTTCAACGATATTGTAAGAACATGGACGCATTGACCTGATGCTGGGACATCTCCTGGACTCTACAGAATACTCAAATCCTCACCAACTTACAGCTCAGATTTTAAATGTCGTGTTTAGAGTCATTGGAATGCTTTTTATTAAAATATTATACATAGATCAGTCGGGGTGGTTTAAAATATTATATTATTATATATATATAGATGAATATTATTTTGTACAATAGATCATATTATTATACTATATTGACTTCAAATTGATTGTGATCGGTGGGGATCTACAGCATAGCTAAGCTTATAATAATATTTTCGCAGTAACTATGACCTAATCTGTGGTTTCACTGCAAATATTTTATTAATTTTGCGATGCGTGTATGTGAAATTCGTGATATCTTCTAGAGTTTTCATTTGAATTATATACTGTAAAGGACAATTTTAATCTATAATATGTGGCCAAGCTAATTAACGTAATTATTTGGATAAGGATTAATACTATATACTTGAAAATAGCTTTAATATATAAGCTATAATAATAATATATACTTAAGAGATAGACATATGCTGTCGCGGACTTTTTTGTAGGTCTTATTAAGTTGTACAACTCTTCCATAGAAAATATTCTTCTATCTATTTTCAATTGAGCAGCGTTCGTAAGAAACGTGTTTTTTCGACCGTTTTTTTGCCGACTTAGGCTGCAAATTAGGTCTCCACGAATGTACCTTTGATTTAAACGGGATAATATATATAGCCTATTTTTATTCCGAAAGTCCATTCTATGTATTAGTGAAAGAATTTTTTAAATCGGTTCAGTAGTTTTTGAGCTAAATCATTACAAACATACAAAAATACAAAAATACAAATGTTCTCTCTTTATAATATTAGTATAGACTAGCAGCGCCTCGTGGTTTCACCCGCGTAGTTCCCGTTCCTGTAAGAATATGGAGATAAAGTATAAGCTTATGTTACTCGTTTACTCGATAATATAGCTTACCATTAGTTAAAGAATTTTTGAAATCATTCCAGTAGTTTTTGATTTAAATCGTAACAAACAAACAAACAGTTATTTTTTTTCTCTTTAATTATAATAATAGTTTGGATAAGCAATCTGAGCTCGATAACCGACGACCAACAAAATTAAAAGTTACAATCAGTGGTTTTAACACAAACAACAAAGGAAACTAATAAAACCCTATTATTTAGACTTCAATGTCTGTCCGTCCGTCTGTCACATGGTTTTATATCCTTGAAATGAAATGAAATATTTTATTTTGCATTAAACATGGTGTAAATTGATGACGATAATATAATGATGTTCGGCATATTTCGCCAAAATCTGGCTTGCTGTAGGTAGGTACAGCGTTATCAATCAACTGTATAAAATAGGCGATGAATCTAAATAAATACACGGTGTTCTTCATTCCTTAACCACCAACTTAAGTATATGACCTAAAAATAATAAGATAGATAGATAATTCGACGTATTATACGTACATATTTATACCCCCCCCCCCCCCCAAAATTAGCAATTTTTGGAAAAGTACCCAATTTTGGAGGTAAGTAACAAAATAAAATAAAATTGGCTAATTCAATGTTATTTAATGTTTTTTTGTCCGTAGGGAACTACGTAATACAGCTTAAGAAGTAATAAAGTATTAAAAAATACTTAGAATGTTATAACAAGGACTTTAAACGCTTTTTATTCTATTGATAATTTTTACGATTAGATAAAACATGTACTTTTCTTAAAAAAAACACTATGAAATTAAGCGTGTTAATCTTATATATATAATATCGTTTAAAAACTAAAAAACAACCGACTTCAATGCCGCGCTATTCATTTTCAGTACCAATTTTGAGATGTTTATCTCAATATCTCTGGAGATACTTATCATACCTCGATAAAATTACCATGGTACTACACTTGGGATATCTCCTTTCGAAACATATATACGGTCGAATTGAGAAACCTCCTCCTTTTTTTGAAGTCGGTTAATAAAAGAAAGTCGTGTTAGTTACTACACTTATACTCAAGAACGGCTGAACCAATTTTTATGATTTTTGTATTATTGGAATTGTCTTTGTCAGGAATACGATACTAAGTATTAAAAACAATCAATGAATAATTGACTCCATAAAATTATATAAGAAAAAGTATTTTGCCAAAATGTTGCTGGGTTTAAAAACTGCCAATCATTTGATGTTCAATTGTTTATCCCACCGTATTTTATTTGTATTATTATGGCTCCACACGATTAATGTATTTAGCCCGTGTCAAGTAGTAAGTCAAGTAAAAAATCTTCAAGTGTTTTTGAATTCAAGTCATGTAGATTTTAAAAATGTCAAATATTGTCAGTAATGGTAATTGTTTGACATATTTATTCATTGTCAAATATGCGTACGTTCAGAAATATATGCTTTCAAGCAATTTAAAAAAAGTTTATATATTTCCAAAAACCATTATTACCATTTTTTATTCCATATCTGTATTGTCATAATATATGAATAAACTTAATATCTCTGTTGTATTCATTTATTACGTTCATAAAAGCCTAAAACAAGTTCATCTAAAAGGTAACACGACATTCATACGAAGTTCGCCGGGCCAGCTAGTTACTAATAAAACTTTCTAGTTAAATAATTAAGATAGCTTAAAAACTAAAACAACCGACTTCAATGACCGGCGAGTCAATTTCAGTAGCAAGTTTGAGACGTTTATCGTCATATCTCTGGAGATACTTATCAGATCTCGATGTAATTACAATGGGACCACCTCGAAAACGTACCCTACCGATTATAAAAAGAGTAATTGCGTAACATACACACAAAAAAAAGGAAAAAAAAACATACTGACGAATAGAGAACCTCTTTCTTTTTGGAAGTCGGTTGAAAAAAGTAGGAACAGTTGTTATTTTTTACTAAAACAAAATCAAAACTACTTTGGAAAGTACTCCGACCTGTTATCTATAACGTAAAAATTATCAGTAACTGGCGTCAACCGGTTTTTTACCCCCTACGATGCAATAAAAAGGGGGTGCTATAAGTTTGACGTGTGTATCTGTGTATGTGTGTGTCTGTCTGTGTCATCGTAGCGCCCAAACGGATAAACTAATTATGATTTAGTTGTTTTTGTTTGATAGGTGTCTTAATAGGAGTATTCTTAGCCTTGATTCATGAAAACTCGTTCAGCCTTTTTAGGACTGACATTTTTAGAACACAAAAAGAATCCTCAGCGTAGCGAAGGTTTTAAAGGTACGAGACGCAGAAAAACTTTGCTGCCGAACGCAACACACAACTTTTCACCTCACTACAGCGAGGAAAAAAATCTGAATATAAATAAAAGAAGAGAATTAGGGGGTTTGGCGGGAACGTTTAAAAGTGTGCATGCTTTCATTGACCGAGCGAGCGTAGCGAGCGAAGCGTCTCGGTTTTGAAATTCTGCTGCTCGTCTGTTCTCGCCTACAGATCGCATTTTTCAACCGATTTTGACGAAAATTGACGCATCAGTTCCTTTATTTATTTAAGAATTTTGGTCGATCACATTTGTTTTTAATTGGGGTAAAAATAGGGGGAAAGCGGAGAAGTTTGCTGAAGCGTTATTATTATCGACGGATTTCAGTCGAATTGGAGAGGCACACTAAGGACTTCATTTTACACAAGAAGTTGCGAAAAAAAATCCAAAAAGGGGAAGTGGAGGGGGGAAAGGGGGTTTGCTGTAGCGTTATATATGGATGGATTTCATTTTTTTCAATTTTTTTTTGGAAAATGTGTACCTACCTAACACTAATCTGACTACGCAGTCCTCTTACAAGACAAACCCGTAGATACCTGATTCAAACTCCTAGGTCAAAAGGAACGCGAGTAATCGCTAAAACTTGTAAACTAAAATAACGTAAAAGGAAACATTAATAATATCGTTTAAAAACTAAAAAACAACCGACTTCAATGCCACGCTATTCATTTTCAGTACAAATTTTGAGATGTTTATCTCAATATCTCTGGAGATACTTATCATACCTCGATAAAATTACCATGGTACCACACTTGGGATATCGCCTTTCGAACAAAAAAAGAATAATCGAAATCGGTTCATAAACGACGAAGTTATCCGCGAACAAACATAAAAAATATATATATATATATATATATATACGGTCGAATTGAGAAACCTCCTCCTTTTTTTGAAGTAGGTTAAAAAATCGTCCTACGAGTCCTACGAGTAGTGTTGATCCTTGTATCCGCGGTGACGCTATCGTGGCGGTCCATTAGTATCTTGCGTTTTTACATTCACGAAAACATAGTTAGGAATTATTCATGCAAAGCATATGCAGTTTATTAAGCTAAAAACAAGATATTATAAAATGTGTGAGGTATATTTTTTGTACTCCTTCAAGGAGAAAACTGGTTTTTCGATGTTTTGTTCTTTACAATTTACATGTTATTTATATTATCTTTGCCTACGATTATGCTTCTTTTTTTGTCAAGTGAATTGCACAAGAACACCTTAGGGTTCCGTAGCCGTTTGTAGCGATCTTACTATTACTACATAGAGGTATTTTTAAACTATGTTTTTACTTTACGCTATAAATCTGTGCTCTAAATGCTGAATAATAGTATTTAACATAATATTATTTAAACATAATAGTATAATATAAATAGTAATATAAACGGAACATAATAGTATTTAATTTTCATAAAAATAAATATTTGTATATCAGCATTAAACACATTATACATTATTTTTTAAAACTAACTATAGTAAATAGTTAAAACTAAGTATAATAGAATAGAGATAAATAAAAAATTAGGGCGGGACTTAACGTTAAAAAACGAGTTTCTTGTATTAGGACCCCCTAAAATTTTAGTTTATATTATTTTTATGAATTGTTGATTTAACGGCCACAGTAATAATTATATATTGCGTGTACATTTCAAGTATCTACCTTTTATGATTAAGGAGATAATAAAAGGGGATAAAAAGGATTACACACGGACGGACGGAGGGACAGTATAGTCTCAGTAATAGGTTCCATTGGTATCATTTGGGTACAATACCCTAAAAAAGCGAAACAGAGTGCCGGACAACTGACTCTTGTCCAATTCATTTCAATGTTTAATTTCAATGGAGCGCTTATAAATGTTCTAACCCGTCATCGATACTGATCTCATTGGCCACCCATTTGACACCACCCAGGGACAACATGCAGGGTCAATTAAGGTAACAAAGGTCAAATTAAGGTATTGATTGAGGTAACTAAACCAATTAAGGTAAGTAGCAATTTAGGTAACTAAGCCAATTAAGGTAACATTTAAGGTGACTAAGGTCAATTGAGGTAACAATTAAAGTAACTAAGCCAATTAAGGTAGAACTTTAGGTAACTAAGCCAATTAAGGTAATAATTGCGCTAATTAAACCTATGAAGGTAATACTTAAAGTAATAATATATATATAATATAATAAATATTAAGCCTACGGACGCAGGAAGGCAACAATGATCCTCCTGTCAGTGACAACAATCCAAAGTCTGGATCACTACTAACGTCCATCCAACGCCAATATTGAAAGTTATCGTTTTTCGATTGGATTTACACTCTACACTCTTCCTTGGATCTACCCCTGGATTTAAACTCAAGAACACGCATTGCAATGTGTCCATTATAACCAATTTTAATCTTCTTATCTCAAAACTCTATTGCGGTAGATTATAAGATTTGTCGAGTTTTTACTGAACCCTAAAACAAGATTATCAAACATTATAGAAACAGCTTTATAAAGATAAAGCGCATCACTACGAAATAGTCGATCTAAGACGTTGCTACTTATCTTGACGAATAACCCAAACATAATTTGTAAGAGCTTTATTAAGTATTTATAATTTGAGTGTATATATATACGTGTAAAACAAAGTGTCGAGTTAGTTATGAATTATTTTAATTAGCTGTGTGTATGTGGCGCAACTAACAGTCTGACCGTTGTTTTACGTTGTATCCAAAAATCCTATTGTAGGATTTCCTCTGATGCTTAGCGATCAGATCTTGGGAAGAAGTCTCAATATTTGGGTAAGCAATAAAATAAAGTATAGTTATAAACACTTTATTGAAAACCCAATAATAATAAATCACAACCAAAGTTGATGTAAATGACATAATAATTGACGTAATCTGGTTTCTCACGAGGATCAAAGCATTATTTCTGATCCACTGAGGTTATGGTACCTACTAGAAAAGTCAGAAATTGCAAAAATCTTTTACTCTAAATTTAAATTAAGATAGAAAATCAAAAGTTTACGCAAACATATTTTTTAATAATGAAAGAACGTTTTGATTTTTATAAGTAACCAATCGATTGACCTCGAAAAAGTTTTTTAAGTAAATTCTGCTGCTTATTGCTGACTGCTTTTTATTTTTTTTGTGAATGTCCTCAAATTTTTTTCACAAATAATGGACGCAGCCTCCCTGGAACATTCAACTGTAGCTACAACAAAATAGGTGTCTCCCCTAACAGTGCCATCACAAAACTCCACCCTGCTCATGAAATTAAAATATGAACAATACCTACATACCAATTGTTGACTCATATTTCAGTATCTAGTATTAAACTTAGATTAAAATATCTAGGTACTATGGCTTTGAAGCCTTAAAAGTCTTATAAAAAAATGAGTGTGTGTACTTATGTACACGCGTTAGAAGTTATAATTCTGTGGCGAATGGAAAAAAATAACTAAAATGCAGTAGTGATTAACGATAAACATTAAAATTAATCAAAAAGATTATATTTAAATAAAAAAGGTTTTAGTAACGTAAAAATATGACGTTAATTATGACATATACAACTTGAACATAGTCATGCCACCTAGAACTAGCTTCACGATGTTAAATTTAGGTGTCGGTGTGCGCGCGCATCGTAAAAATTCAGTCTCATCATTTTTCTCTATCGCGCCAAAAGAAGTATAACTTCAAAAATGTTACATGACAGCTCATTATAAAACATTGCAGTCCAGAGGCATAGAAAAGATAATAATACTATCCAGAGGTAAAAAAAAAATCCAAGACGCACAAGAAATAGTACCCGAGAAGAAAGAGGCAGTCATTGCTGTCTTCCTGCGTCCGTAGGCTAATTTATCTTTCTGACATTTATGATCCCTCGGTGATGATATAGTTACATAGGGTGATAGTTGTAAATAGTTGTAGGCTATATTAAGTTGTATACGTGACCTCTGTGTATGTTTTAGGTAGGAAGCTACTGACCTACCTAAGACCTATTGCAATAACTATTATACTTGATAAGAGTATTGTTTTAATCATATCATAACAATTCAAAATAAAATTATTATTTCCAGTGAATGCAGTGGAGCCATGCTGAAGTACTTTCAAGTTCTTCTGATTTTCATTACCGCATGGATCGGTATACTGGGTAAGCAGATTTTGTTTTCATTCATGATATTGTCAGTTAATATATCTGACCTTATGGTCCGACCTCAAAAATATATACAGCGTAAAATATGTACAGCGTAAATATACACAGGTACCTCTTCCATTGTTGCTACAGTAAAACGTTATGAGGAGACTGTCAATTCTACATTTTAAATTGCATACACAGAATTTAAAAATAATTACAGTCAAAAATAAAGTTGGCAATTCAACATTTTGATGTAATTCAATCCGCTTTAAATACTCTTTCGAATCAACTGAGATAAGGGTACGATAACACTTAGACTGGACTGCACAAAGCACAAAAACCTTGCTGATTTCATTGAGATTCTATAATAATATAAACTGGCCAAGTGCAAGTCGGAGTCGCACTCGTAGGGTTCCGTACTACACTACAGTATTTAATAAGATCGAGCAAGAAATACCACTATCATTTTTTGCCAGCAAAAAATTATAATTAATAAACATTTTATTTTTTATAACGCCATCTACCGTCTAACAAAGGAGTTAGGGATCGGAATTTTAATATAACGCCATCTATGGACGTTATATTGAAATGGCGAAAAAACACGTTTTTTTGTATTGGGACCCCCTATTATTTTAAATTTTATTCTGTTTTTAGTATTTGTTGTTACAGCGGCAATAGAAATACATCATCTGAGAAAATTTCAACTGTCTAACTATCACGGTTCATGAGATACAGCCTGGTGACAGACGGACAGACAGACAGACAGACGGACAGCGGGGTCTTAGTAATAGGGTCCCGTTTACCCTTTGGGTACGGAATCCTAATAAGTGGTAAATTTTTCACTAATGAGAAAATGCCAAATGATTTGAAACAAAATAAAAATGTAAGCAATTGATTATAACTAATATTCAGAGAGCTCTAAAGGTACGGCCACACTGCGGCGTCCTGCGATCTGCGGACGCGATCTCAGTACTTTTCAATTGTTTTTTGATAGCGTTAGATGTGAACCAGTCGGTACAAATACTACTGCGCTATCTGATCGCCGCCTAGATAGCGCACACAGGACGCTGTGGTGTGCCCGTACCTTAACCTACTCGAATACACGAATATCCATTAACTAAGAAATTCAAATGATATCAAAAACCTGATGCTAGCGCATCTACTCGAATCTGCAGAATATCCTACTTGTCACCAACTTACATAGAGATGACGTGTTTGGGCTCATTTGAAGGGTCTTAAGGAACACATCTATCTATATATATAAAAGAAAGTCGTGTTAGTTACTACTCTTATAACTCAAGAACGGCTGGATCAATTTTTATGATTTTTGTATTTTTGGAATTGTCTTTGTCAGGAATAGGATAATAAGTATTAAAAACAAGGAATAATTGACCTAAAAAAATATATAAGAAAAAGTATTTTGCCAAAATGTTCCTGGGTTTCAAAACTGCCAATCATTTGATGTTCAATTGTTTATTCCGTCGATACGGTAAACCGCTAATTAATAAGAGTCATCTTTGCACACGATTAGTGTATTTAGCCAGTATCAAGTATAAAAGTTCTTCAAGTGTTTGTAAATTCAAGTCATTTAGATTTTAAAAATAAATTTTAAATACTGTCAGTAATGACAATTGTATGACATATTTATTGATTGTCAAAAATGTGTGCGTTCAGAAATGTATGCTTACAAGCAATCAAGACAATAATAATCGATGTCTAATAAAGTTTATTTGTCAGAATGGAGGTAAATACAGAGATATTCAAGAATGTGATAGCCAATTTATGAGTGTCGTAATCAGTCTTATATCCATTAGGCAAAAAGTTTTAACAATTAGACAGTTGTCCATGAAGTAAGTATATTCAGAATTAAAATTAAATACTGGTGATTATATTTTTACAATTAAAATTGAACTCAATTGAACTAATGTCAAGTTAATAACTTATCTTTAACAATAATAACATTGTTTCATTCCATCATGTCTTGCTCACACGCGGTTGAAGTACTGGATCATTGTATTTTTATTCTATTTCTGTATTGCCATAATGCATTACTAAACTTAATATCTCTTTTGTATTCATTATATTACTTCAATAAATATACTAAACTACTAGGATACTCTAGGAGTAAAGCCTACGGTTTACTAGCTTCAATAAATATACTAAACTACTAGGATACTCTAGGAGTAAAGCCTACGGTTTACTAGCTTCAATAAATATACTAAACTACTAGGATACTCTAAGAGTAAAGCCTACGGTTTACTAGCTTCAATAAATATACTAAACTACTAGGATACTCTAGGAGTAAAGCCTACGGTTTACTAGCTTCAATAAATATACTAAACTACTAGGATACTCTAGGAGTAAAGCCTACGGTTTACTAGCTTCAATAAATATACTAAACTACTAGGATACTCTAGGAGTAAAGCCTACGGTTTATTAGCTTCAATAAATATACTAAACTACTAGGATACTCTAAGAGTAAAGCCTACGGTTTACTAGCTTCAATAAATATACTAAACTACTAGGATACTCTAGGAGTAAAGCCTACGATTTATTACCTTCAATAAATATACTAAACTACTAGGATACTCTAGGAGTAAAGCCTACGGTTTACTAGCTTCAATAAATATACTAAACTACTAGGATACTCTAGGAGTAAAGCCGCGGGATTAAAAAGTTACCTAGGGTACCGCTTATACTTATAATACTTTTTAATTTCAGTGCCGACTATCGTTGGCGTTGGTGATACATGCTTCGAGTATGAGTAAGTTTAAATAACAATATTTACGAATAGATCATAAAATAATATAAATCACATTCACACTTAACACCAGGTGAGATAGTGGTCAAACGCTTGCTTATCAATTATTTAAAAAAAAACGACTAAATGGTTAAGTTATCGGTCCGTGTCCGTGTCAGTGTCAGTCTAATTCAGTCCAATATTAGTCCAATTAAACTAAACAAGATTAGCCCAATTGATGATTGATGAAGGTGATTTAAAAAATAAAACAAAATTGCTTTGCAAAATTTTTGTCGCGCTCTACAAAATCTAATCGAGTAGTGTATCATATGAAGAAATTAAAAAAAGTACTCGTATGTTCCAATTTTATTTGGAATAAAAAATGCTAAAATACAAAAAAATATATATTTTTCACGCAGTTGGATTTTTGCTCTTTTTGCAATAATATTCTACTGGTCTATTCTCCGTGATACGAGTAATATTTCACCTGATTTTAAATGAAAATGTGGTCTAAGATGACATTCAGCTAGAAATGGAATACGGCAGTGAAAGGAGATGCTAGATAAATGACTTTAGTCTCATTCACAAAGCGCGACTATACAACCATAGATAAACGATGTAAAGTGTAATCCGAGGTTGTGATCCCAACTCATCTCCCTAACTAGAGGCACTGAACTTTAACTAATTAAGTTTAAGAACATGTTAATACACAGTTTATACACCTTGATAGTCAGAGTTTTCTAGGCCTAGCGTATTCACCATCTTCGACCACATCATCGCTTACCACCACGCGAGATAGTGGTCTAACGCTATCCGTAAGATCTAAAAAAATGTGATGCAATCAAATTGTATTTTATTAAACGTTTATTTACAGGTCAAAAGATTGCATTATTCCTAAAGAGCCCAACAATGTAACAAAATACCACAAAGTTAACGAAGGATCTGAAATATCCTTAGGAAGCTTGTTTCTTAACATCAACATCACCTGCTCGCCAGGGTACGAACTCCGCGGTCCAGCCTCCTACGACTGCTACAATGGTTGTTGGAATTCTCCATTTAATTCCACGTGCGTCCGTGAGTATAATTTATCATAGCACAACCATCCGCTCCGCTGCTGAAGGCAGAATGCCCGCTACCCGATTGGAGGCGTGACATTTTACACATTACATCCACCTTTTACAAAATAGTTATAAATAGGATTAGATATTTGCTTCACGAAGTAATTTAATCATAGTATAATTTATCATAATCATCAGCCTTAGTTTACCACTGGACACAGACATAAAATATCGTCAATCGGTACGCCGAATCAGCATGGTGTTTGATGATAGCCAGCTTGGTGCGAGTTGAGTTAAGTGCATTACAAATGTAATCCGAATCTCACAAATGTGAGATTACGAAAGCAGGAGCTGGGGCAAGTTGGTAGTAAAATCATGAATGTAGAGGACCGTGCACAGCAGAAGGTTTTACGAATTCAATTTAATCCGTATGCTCTGAACATGAGGCTGTAATTGCTGTGTATATCAAAACGGCCCAAACGAAAGGAACCACCTAGATGGGAGTGTGTTCTTGTCTAACAACCTGCCAATGCTATATTATTTACTTTACTAGATGAATAGTACCTTTGTATATATATATGTGGTCCCTACAAAAGCAAGGTACAAACGCCGTCGAAGTATTAGTCTCTTTCGGGCCGGTTTCGCGCTTAGTGCACAGACAAGTTTAACATTACTTTTTTTTTTTCTTCATAATAGTCAAGCGTTTGACTACTATCTCACCTGATATTAAGTGACGATGAAGTCGACACTGTAGCACGGTTAGATGATACCTATTCTCTCTCGTCTTGAAGATTCCCCGATGGTACCTTTCTGGAAACACACACACAAGCAAGGAGTTCCAATCCCTGGCGGTACGTATGATGATTGTGGAAGCAAATCGCTTCGTTCGGACTGATGGAATATCCACCATGTAGCGGTGGTACGTATCAATATGTCTGGTTGTCCGATTCACAATAAGTTCGTGCAGTTGGGTGGCACACTCACAGAAATGTATCCGATAAAACAGGCAACTCTGCGATAATGCTCTAGGCTTTGGAGTATTTTGCTAATGAGCTCGTCATTCTTGTTAGCTTCTTAGCTCTTCGCTCAATAACCTCCAACGCCTCCAGTTATTTAGCTGTCCTCCATTTAGCCTTACCATCCCAGAGGTGAGAACAGTATTCCATACATGACTGGACTTGTGCTTGATACAGATTGAGCATCTGTCCCGTTTTGAAGTACTGTCTCACTTTCGCTAGAACACCAAGCTTTTTGGAGGCAACTTTGTGCTTTTGATTCGATATACGAGCCAGAAATCAGCGTTGGAATAAAATAATTGCCAAGAAACTCAAAGTGGTTAGTTAATGGCACGGACACATTTTAGTAAGTAGAAAAGACACGCCTGGGTCTTAGACGCAAGAAACCAGGTTGGCTTTTCCACATTCGGAGTCTGTCTTCAGAGACAGTTTTTTTTATTTTTTTTATGCTGTATAGGCAAGCGTTTGACCACTATTTCACCTGATGTTAAGTGACGATGCGGTCGACGACGTAGCATGCTTACCTAGTAAATACCTGTTCACTGGCGATTTGAAGACCCCCGGGTTGTAGCTATCGGGAAACACAGACACCGGCAAGGAGTTCCATTCTTTGGCGGATCGTATTATGTAGGACGAAGCAAAACGCTTCGTGCGTGTAGATGGAACGTCCACCATGAAGCGGTGGCGCACATCGGTACGTCTGGTTGTCCGATAGAAGAAAGGTTACCGGATATGTAGCTCTCTACAACAGTACTATCGTCTGCGTACGCAAATATACCTATATATAGTTTTAGCAGATCTTTAATATGCAGCAGAAAAAGTGTTGCAGAGAGTACCGATCCTTGAGGTACCCCGGAATTGATTGCCAAAAGGTCGGATGGAGAAGCGTTCTACAACTACTCAATCAAATTACTAATATAAAGTGAAATGTCGTTGAGTAAAATAAAAGTCGATAATTTTGGTATGTACTTAACAATTTTCCTTCATTGTCCGCTTCATGTGCCTCCTAAACAGGTAAATACTAATATTTAAAATGCGTTAAATTTTTTTTTAATTTTCAGAAATTCAGCGATCAGGCCCTGATTGTTACCTACCCAAAAATTCTTCAGTTGAATACAAATGCATTAATCAAAAATCAGAACACATTGAGGAGTGCAACGAGTATGTAGCACAAGGCATTATAGTGAAGCTGCATTGTTTGGAACCTAAAAGCAAAACTTTGCCCCACATGAACTGTAAAAATGGCCAGTGGGACTACATAGCAACATGTAAATCTGGTGAGTACCTATACATTGAGCGATAACATCATTGACTTCATAATGAGGCGTATTTGTAAAAAAAACTTAGTAACCTTAGACCCCAAAAGATGGCGTACATGATAAAACTTCTTTTATCCTACTTACATTATAAACAAACTGTACTGTACTTCTAGCACGAGTTTTCATCGTAAACGCTTTTGACAGATCTCGTATAGTTTTCTCCTTATTCTGGCTCTCTGATTGGTTTCAATTTAGTAAAGTGCAGTAGCCACTAGAGGCGCTGTACTGTTTTTCATACAAAATTTGTTCGATAAACGATATCGAGTTTGGTATGAAAACTCGTACTAAGGGTACTGATTTCGTTCTCGATGCCTGCAATTCCTGCATAACACGATATATTTATTTAAATCAATCACTTTCTTATCAATATATGCATTTCATATCGTGCTAATAAGCCGTTGGCATGTGCTGGCACTCACACTTACAATCGCACTTCACTTACAGGATATAAATAGTTACTTAGATAAGATAGTTAGGTAGTGTATAGTAAGTACATTTGAAGCTAGGAAGTTATAAAGAACAAAACTTAGACAGTTGTTAAAGTGTGGCTACACTTAATTTTTTATTATTTTTATTGTGTGTAAAATATTTCCTATATTTGCGACGCTGTTCTGTTGGTTATAAAAATCTGGTAGTACATTAGCTGTCACTTGCGGTGTTGCTTGCATGCCCCCGATTATCGAGTATCATTTCTTAAAAAAGAGTGTATTTTTTTTTTGTTTTTACCCGACTACGGCGAAACAAAAAGGAGGGTTATGTTTTTGACCGGTATGTGGGTATGTATGTATGTATGTATGTATGTATGTAAGTATGTATGTATGTATGTATGTTCATCTGTTCCCTCATAACTTCTAAACTACTTATCATAATTTGACAAATGAGGTGTCGTTGGACGCGTCTTATTTGTCTGCTGGTTATAGGCTATATGACGTCACAACAAATTGAATGTGACACCCTCTACAGGGTCTGAAGTCCTGAACTAAATAATATAAACAACTTACTTGTAATAAATATTTTATTGTATTTCATAAATATTCTTAGTGGTGCTCAGAGGTTAGCCGTGGTCGTATGTCACCTACCGTAACAAAACATAACACTCTGCAAAGTAACATACGACCACGGGTATCCACTGAACACCACTATGAATATGTATGAAATACAATAAAATATTTATTACAAGTAAGTTGTTTATATAATGCACGATACATATTGAATAGTTTGTACAAAGCGATCTCAGATGAGAATATTTTCTTGTTTCATACTTTTTAGAGTGATTTTTCAGTAGTCGGGTTTTAGATTTTGAACTTATTTTTTATTCTTTAACCGGTAACAGAACAAGCAAGAGGCTCGCCTGATAGAAAGTGATAAATATTTATCGGTCTTTTATCAGATAAATTTTGAAGAGTGTGCATCGAAACTAGACCATTTATTTTCACCATCCCAATTCTATAATTGGACAAACAGGGATACTAAGAGGGCCCACCGCTTTATGGTAGATATAACATTTTCCCGCACAAAGCGATTTGCTTCCTCTTTCATCATAGGTACTGCCAAGGAATGGAATTCCCTGCCCGAGTCAGTGTTTCCGATTAGATACAACTTAGGGGTCTTTAAGTCGCGAGTGAATAGGTGTATCTTTTGGGTAAGCGTGCTACATAATCGACCGCATCATCACTTAACATCAGGTGAGATAGTGGCCAAGCACTACCCATTTTCGCATAAATCTACCTATTACAGATACTGGAGATGCAAAATATCGACTAGATAGAATTTTGCACGTTACTGGGCTGCGCCTGTTATCTTCAGACAAAGATGTTAAGACTCACATGCCCTATGACATCACTGTAAACATTACCATTCAAACTGAAAAATATTCCTATTTCACGGCCGAATAATTAATAAAGTGGTGGTACCGCCCCAGGCGGCAGACTAGCAGAAGTCCACTACAAAAACTCAGTAGTTGAGTTTAAGTTTTAGAACTCACTTTTATATATGAAATAAAAATAATGCTTAACCACATATCAATTTATATTTTCAACCGAATTCCAAAAAAGAGAAGGTTCTCAATTCGACTGCATGTGTTTTTTTTTTGTATGTATGTTACGTGATTAGTCCGTCAATTGTGAACCGATTCGAATGATTATTTTTTAATAGGTAGTGTACATTACATTTTCGAGGTGATCCCATTGTAATTTCATCGAGATTGTATATTTTGATAACTGTCTCCAGACAATCAAACAGAGATATGACGATAAACGTCTCAAACTTGATACTGAAATTGACTCGCGGGGCATGGAAGTCGGTTATTTCAGTTTTTAAACAATCTTAATCATATAAGTTTTGGTACTTACTTATCAAGGATCCGTCATTGTTATGCCCGCTTTATGTGCCTGCTAAGGAGGTAAAATATGGACTACGTTAAATAACATTTACATTTTCAGAAATTCAGCAATTAGGCCCTAATTGTTACCTACCTAAGCACCCTACAGTGACATACTATTGCTTCAATCAAACATCAGTTTACATTGGGGAGTGTGACGAATATGTACCACAAGGCATTGTAGTAAAGCCTCGTTGTGTGGAACCTACCTTCCGCGCCCCCAAAACTTTGCTCCACATGAACTGCATAAACGGCAAGTGGGACTACATTGCAACATGTGAACCTGGTAAGTATATGGTGACCTGTAATACAGGTTTTAAACCACCTACATCAGGCACCGGCTCTTCACAAAATTGGTTGCATCCAATTCTTGCTACGTACTCATTATTATACTACTTTTATGATACTGAACAATTGTGAAGAGAAATACACGGATATATTTATTTATTTATTTTGTATATATTGAGTGACAACACCATTGACTACATAATCAGGTTTTTCGTAAAAAAATATAATACTTAAATTACACCCCGGACACTCGACTGAATCTCCATACAAACTAACGTTTAAACGACCTATTACACAAACACTACACACATGTCGTTTTTCTACAGGCGCAATTGTGTACGTGAAGTCTAAGGATGTTACCGTAAGAACCTAGATTTAGATTCGGTTTAGACTTGCTAGCCAGTACTTCGCTATGGTTTCAAAAGTATATAGTTAATAAAATTATTCTCATTTACTCAACGCGATACGCCATAACGACACTTGTCTCGCTGCGAACGAAGACAGATACGAGTGCTAGTGAAACAATTGCGAAAGTTTTTGCAAACATAAATCTTCTAAATATTTGATTACGTTATTTGAATAGTGTAGAGTTAGGTAGGGGCATTTCATATACTTAAGTTATTAAGAAAGTATTAAGAAAGTTTTTATTCAATATTTAAAAACTAAGGTTTATTCACGCACGAGTATATCGTTGTTTCATTTATGAAAATGAATTCTGAAATTCGAATATACAGGGTGTCGGGTTTCATGTGGTCCGAACGAAAACCATCGATGGAGGACTCCAAGGGCTACCCAGAGAACCCCATGTTTGTTCCGCGAAAATCTAAAAGAAGAAGTTGATGTTCTTCTCCTTGTGAGGTAGTATTGTTTTGTAGTCGTGCGCGTATGGCGTCCTTGCTGACACTAGCTCCTCGACAGCTCCAGAATCGGTAGCGAGGCGAGGTAGCCTGGATTGGTGGGGGAACAGAGTGTCCGTTCTATACTTACTATTATTATCTTTTCTATGTATTAAACCCCCCCCCCCCCCACACACACTCCCCCCCTGACTGATCTATGTTAATCTGTTCATTGAGCCATTCCAATGAGCCCAAACTTGACATCGCATTGTAAGTCAGTGGGTAGTTGAGTTTTTTGCAGATTACAGGAGATGTCAGCATCAGGTCAATGCTGCTATGTTCTTACAATATCGTTAAAGTAAGAGGATACCAAATTTCGAATTGATCAGATCGATCACCGATTTCACAGCTACATCAATTATAAAAAAGCTCATAGTCTTGAAACAGCTGAACGGATTTTGATGAATCAGTGCTAATAACACTTTCGATAAAGACACCTATTAAACAAAAAAAACAACAAAATGTGCATTATGTGCACTCCGGGAGTGCCGGCAGAAGTGAAAACTTAAACACGTAATTTTTGAATATTTTGGCAGACACGTGGCCTTGACGCCACTTTAACATTTTTTACCCATCCCAAGAAAAAGCCGCTAAAGAAGTTTTCACTTCAAAAAACTAAATAAAATCGGTTCATGCGTTTGGGCGCTATAGCTATAGCTATATTTTCAGAATGCGGTACTGTGATACCTAAAGGGAAGCCTCTTGTCATCAATGGAAGTGTTGCTTTTGTAGGGGAAATCCCGTGGCATGCAGGCATATATTATAAACAAAAGAATGAATACGAACTTATATGCGGCGGCTCTTTGATAAGCAGAAGTATTGTCATATCAGGTAAGGTCTGGGACGTATTATTAATAATATGCAAAAGGAAGCAAAACAATGTATGTAATAATGTCATTAATATAAAGTAAGAATAGTAAGGACCCGAGAATGTTGCCTTGAGGTACTCCACTATCAATAACTCTACTGGCAGATTTAGATTTTTCTACAGCGCTGTTTTTATTTAAGCCACTTATTTCTACGAATTTTTTTCTCATTCAAAGATAATTTGCAGCTAACCAATGTATATATTTACTTAACAAATATATTTTTTTCTTTTCGGAAGTCGGTTAAAATGTTTTTGTCAACACACTAGAAAAAATTTACCACCCTTCATCATTAAAACGTGTTCAGAATTCAAATCTTCGCGCCACCCGTTCATACACTGCATCGAACTTTCGAACGTAGCTACTGTTACCAGTCTTAATTATGTACCTTCATTTTTTATTATGGTTTTCTTCCTACCTGTTCAAATCTATTTTTAATCACAGTTGGATCTATGAAATACACGTCGTCGTCAAATTATATCGTTTTAATGCATAAAATATACCGAGCCCCCTACATTGTCTCACATCTACGCCGGATTGAATTACCAGCTAATAATCAATATAAGAAGAAGATACCAAACAATATTGAAGCCGCGGTGTGCAAATAAATAGAAACGGGGATTGCACGCCTTTGGAGAGTGGTCAGGAGTTCAAGTAATTTGTGTGAAAACTTGAAAAAACTTGTGAAGTGAACTTTTGTGATTTTAAGTTTGAACCCAACACTCTAATCAGGTATTTTAAGTATAAGTCGACGTAATTATAAGGTTAGTAACATTCTTTTTACTTACTACTAAAAGTGACAGTGCCGTTATATTTCGACATTTTGCTTGATGTTAGATAAATTTTGGTTACTCAGTTAGTTCTACATATTCATGTGTACATTTGTTATTCTTATTTGTATGGTACAAAATTGTGTAACTAACATTAATTTCAACCAATGTATCATTAGTTGTTCAACATCTTTGCAATTCATTGTCATATATAGGTAGGTAAATATTCATAAATGTAAAATTCTTTTTTATAATTTTGTTACTAATCCACGTGTAAAACCATAATTTATCAAGTTTAATTATTAGTAGAATTCAAAGTTAACATGTTTATCAGCATTTCACAGCAAAATACACTCATTTTGTACTAAAATATTGTGTGATAGTGATCAGGTATTTTGGTGTTAACTTCATTACACCATATTAGGTGTTTCTACGTACTTTGTGTCATAGTCCTAAGTACATGAGTAAACAAAGATTACCTGTATCAATTCCAGATCAACCGTGCCAGTCTCCCAGAATGACCGAGGATAAGGAATTAATCAAAAAACGCGGCAGTATCAAAGGTCGTCTAACTGCATTCGCGAGTCATTTAAAATCATTAAATGTATCAAAGATGACTGCCTAGGACGCCAGGGAGTTACAATTGCGGATCGGTAAGATCGAAGCCTTATATGAACTATATGATGAGGTACAGTTAAAAATAGAGTGTAGCTTTGAAACATGGAACTTCAAACAGAAGAAAGAACTGAATTTGAATCGCAATTCTACATGTTATGCGCTCATGCTCAGAAAGTTTTAGACACTTATAAAAGGGATCATGATAATATAGATAATATCTCAGTTAAGTCACATTCTAGCGCTAATAATCATGGACTCGTTAAGTTGCCCACTATCCAACTGCCGAAGTTTGGAGGCCCATATGACCGTTGGTTGGAGTTTCATGACACTTTCTCAAGTTTGATTCACAATAATGATGACATGGATGAAATCAACAAATTTCACTAATTGAGAGCGTCGTTAAAATGTTCGGCTGCTGTGGTTATACAATCCATTGAGTTTTCTGCGAATAACTATTCTGTAGCATGGAAGCTCTGGTGTGAGCGATATGACAACAAGCGACTGTTGATACAAAATCACGTTGCAGCCTTGTTTAACATCGAATCGGTCACAAAAGAGTCTTCCGTCACTTTAAAACGAGTGATAGATCAAATAAATAAGAATTAACGTGCACTTCAATCACTGGGAGATCCCGTCACGCACTGGGACACTCTTCTGATTTATATTTTTACGCACAAGTTAGACGCGAAAACATACCGCGAGTGGGAAGAGCGCATAGGTCATTTATGTAAGGACGAAAATAGTTCGATTAAACTTGATTTATTTTTAGATTTTTTGCGTAATCGAGCTGATTTACTCGAGACGATTGAACTGTCACAAAATAATGTGACAACAAGTGGTAAGCAAGCGACAAAAATTAAGGCTATAGTTTCTGTTGAAGGTGGTTCTAAATGTTCTAATAGCAATCAAAATAATTCTAATGCGCAGTCAATGAAACCGTGCCCTAACTGTAATGAAGAACATTATTTAAATAATTTTTCGAATTTTCTCGCATTAAGTAGTGAAGCGCGATATAAGTTATTGCCTAATTACAAAATATGTTTTAATTGTTTCTGAAGTGGACATTATGCAAACTCGTGTAAGAAACCGGGATGTAAAGTTTGCAAACGTAAACATCACACACTTATAGACATAAGCGACTTTGGTACGAAGTCGACAACTGCATCGATGCCAGCTGATTGCATTAACGCTAGTTTCAGTGGCTCGACTCAATTAACGCAGTTGCAGCCTTCTGTCCCAGCTTCTGTTGTTACGAATAGTTCCCAGAATCCGAGCGTCGCACTAACGGGGAACGTTACTACAACATGCGAGTATACAGGTCAAGGTCAGTCTGATGTTTTATTATCTACGGCATTAGTGAAATCATACGAAAGCGGTAATCGTGAAGTCGTGCCCGTGCAATTCTTGATAGCGGTAGCACTTCGTGTCTCATGACCGAAAGATTGCATAAACAATTAAACTTACTAGCTGATCGCAAAGATAAGTCTATCATAGGCATAAATAATATTACAACACACATTAGTCGCATGTGCCGCTTGCCAATTAAATCATTAAATGAAAACTTTTCAACTTATTTAAGTTGTTTTGTTCTGCCGTCTATCACTAATAACGTACCCAGCTGTCAGATAGATGTAAGGAATTTAAATATTCCATCAGATGTTTGCTTAGCGGACCCTCATTTTCATTCGCCCGCCGCCGTTGATTTGATCATCGGCGCTGATGTTTTTTTGGGATATTTTAGGTTCGCAAAGTATTAAACTGGGAGATGGAAAGCCGATACTTTATGAGACTAGACTCGGTTGGATATCTCCGGTCCGGTAATTAATAGTAAATCCGGTCTGCTCATAATTTTAATGATGACATTCAAAACCAATTAATGCGTTTTTGGCAGCTCAAAGAAGCGTGCCCTCAGTCAAATCAGTATTTTCCTGAAGAGAAGTTGTGCGAAGAACATTTTGGTAAAAACACAACTCGCCTCGCAGACGGACGGTTTTGCGTAAGAATATAATACCATTAAAACAAACACCCGATGTATTGGGAAGTTCTTATCAGCGAGCTAAACATTGTTTGTTGTCATTAGAGCGGAGACTTAAGGGTAATGATTCATTCAGTGAGATGTACCAAGAATTTATGAGTGAATATGAAAGGCTTGGTCACATGACAGAGTGCAAACCACTTATCGAGACGCCTCATTATTTTATTCCACATCATGGCGTCCTCAATGAAAACAGTACGACACCAAATTGCGTGTCGTATTTAATGCAAGTAGCCCTACTTCTTCCGGAGTTTCGTTAAATACTATTCAGGCGATAGGGCCTATAGTGCAGGACGACCTTGTGTCAATTTTATTACGTTTTCGGCAACACAAGTACGTCCTTGTAGCTGACATAGAGAAAATGTACAGGCAAATCGTGGTTCATGAAGCTGACAGACCGTTGCAGCAAATCCTTTGGCGCAAGCACGAAACTGACCCGCTCAAGTGTTATGTTTTAAACAGAGTTAGCTACGGGACAGCTAGTGCACCTTATCTTGCGTGTCGGTGTCTGAAACAAGTCGGTTTAGAATGTAAAGACCCTAAAATAGCGGAAATTATTATTCGCGATTTTTATGTCGATGATTTGTTGACCGGAAGCGACGTCATGAGTGAAGCCTTGCCTATACGTGAGCAGGTTACTGCCGAGCTCGCATCAGCTTGTATGCCTCTGAGAAAGTGGAAGTCCAATGATCGTCAATTATTGACAGAACCTGGTTTGTCAACCACTGAATTGAACCTCGGAGACTCGAATTTAATATTTTCACCGATGCGTCTGATCGTGCGCAAGGCGCTTGTATTTACGTTCGTAGTATTGACTACAACGGCGAGGTCTCAGTTCACTTACTTCTCGCTAAAAGTCGAGTAGCGCCTATAAAGCCCACAACTATCCCCAGACTCGAGCTCTGTGGTGCGTTGATCGGCGCTCGTATTTATAAAAAATGCATCACTGCTTTGCGAGCACCAATCAGTCGCGTTATTTGTGGACAGACTCCACTATAGTTTTAGGTTGGCTTAAGATGTTACCGTCAAAGTTACAACCTTTCGTACGCAATCGTATTGCTGAAATTTTAGATAAAACTGGCAGCTGTACTTGGAGACACGTTCCTACTGATGAGAATCCCGCCGATCTGATATCGCGCGGTGTGAGTGTTGCTTCTCTTCAGTCTCACAAGTTATGGTGGCATGGTCCAGATTATTTGAAGCGCAATGAGACGCACTGGCCCACCACCCCAAGTACTGTCGAAAAGTTACCTGAAACTCGAAATGAAGTTTCATTACTCACGTCATCTAATGCCCCTCGCGAACTTATAGATTTCAGTTGCTTCTCAAACTTTTCAGGGCTTATGCGCACCGTTGCTTACGTGTTGCGATTTGTAGATATTTTAAACAAACAGATTCAGCGTAACACATATTTAAGTGCCGACGAATTGCAAAATGCTAAAGTTTTAATTATGAGACAATCGCAAATCGAGTCGTTTCCAGAATACGAATTATTATCTAAAAAGCATAACTTGCCTAATAAAAGCCCACTGATTAAACTAAACGTTTATCTAGACCAAGACACGTTAAATCGTTTTGGAGGTCGATTAGATAATTCAAACTTTCCATTTGAAAAGAAACACCCTATTGTTTTACAGTCCACACATCATGTCACAAAGTTATTATTTGAATATGAACACAAAAAATTAATGTATGCAGGCCCTCAACTTTTGTTGGCCACAATCAGAGAAACTTACTGGCCCATAGGCGGTCGTAATTTACCTAAAAAATGCTATCGTCATTGCGTACGGTGCAACCGCATGAAAGGTAGAGTATATGCTATTAATGGGTAATTTGCCACAGCAGCGACTCGAACCCGGAGGTTATGCGTTTGAAAGTGCAACAGGCGTGGATTATGCAGGTCCCGTCTCATGTGCAAGTCACACTGGTCGAGGTTGTAGACTTATTAAATCGTATATTGCCATTTTTGTATGTTTCTGTACTAAGGCAATACACTTGGAACTTGTCGACGATTTAACGAGTAATAATTACCTTTTAGCGTTACGTAGATTTATATCTCGTAGAGGAAAACCTAAAGACATGATTTCAGATAACGGTACCTCATTTGTAGGAGCGTATAACGAGCTATATTGTGATTCCTTGGCTGCTGATTCAGCCCAGGATAATATACATTTCCATTTTATTCCGGCGTATAGCCCTAATTTCGGAGGTCTCTGGGAGGCAGGTGTCAAGTCGACCAAGTTTCATTTAAATAGAGTGCTGGGAAATTGTAATTTAACGTTCGAGGAGTTTACTACTGCTTTGGTCCAGATCGAAGCGATCCTTAACTCTCGGCCACTCACTCCTCTGTCCTCAGATCCAGAAGACTTGACGCCTCTCACGCCTGGCCATTTTCTCATCGGCTGGCCACTCACTTCCCTGCCCGAGAAAGACTACGACGACTATACTGTTAACAGACTCTTACGATACCAGCGTATTGAACAGATCCGCCAGCATATTTGGACTCGATGGAGTAAAGAGTACGTATCTGAACTTCAGCAGCGTGTCAAATGGCGATCCTGCAAGTACTCCTTAAAGACTGATACTCTTGTTGTTATAAAGGAAGATAACCTTCAACCCATGAAGTGGAAGCTGGGACGTATTGTCACTGTTTACCCTGATACTGATCAAATAAACAAAGTTGCTGACATCAAAACAGCTAAAGACGTTGTTCGAAGATCTTTCAGCAAGATTGTGCCATTGCTCCCCGAAGATGACGGTTCCTGTTGAAAGACGAGCTTTCAACGCGTAGGGGCATGTTCAGAATTCAAATCTTCGCGCCACCCGTTCATACACTGCATCGAACTTTCGAACGTAGCTACTGTTACCAGTCTTAAATATGTACCTTCATTTTTTAGTATGGTTTTCTTCCTACTTGTTCAAATTTATTTTTAATCACTGTTGGATCTATGGAATACACGTCGTCGTCAAATTATATCGTTTTAATTCATAAAATATACCGAGCCCCCTACATCACGTGAATAATGTTCTTAAAAGGGTACCCAATACTACTTCACTCTTCAAAGTCGGACACCCGTTTCTTTATATCCAGACTAATATTATAAAAGCGTTTGTAACTCTGTCTGTTTGTTACTTAATCATGCCTAAACGGACGAGCCGATCTTACTGAAATTCAACAATGAGATACTTTAAAGCGTAAAGTCATCTTTATGCTATAAAATATCTCCTTGTTGAATTTCAGTCCATTACATACATAGCCTAATTTTTGTGAAAATAAAATCATATATCTTATACATAAGTTAAGGCTTAAATATTCAAAAATTTTATTATTGATTAAACAGCAAACAAATATATATTATTTATTTTGATCACAAAAAATATATGATGTTGTTCAAGAAACATTCTTGATTTTGTAATGGTTCAAAACACACAACATTCACGACTTCACTCGATCATGAAAATTACGAAATCAAAGAAATTTAATTAGTTTTTTGGGTATTACTTAAAGTACATTAAACTTTGACTCACAAAAAATATGCCTAAAAATAGGAAAAAAAGTTTAAAAGAAAATTAAATTGATAGTTTTTTTTTTTTTCAAAATATTCCTTATTTTTTTTAACATAATATTAAATAACAAAGTGGCCAGCGTGCCTCACTTCAGAGTTCAGAAGCCCGCGAGCAGTCTTCGAGGTAGGACCCGTGTCACTTTTGCTAGCTGGCTGACAGTTTCCCGCTACGTGATTGGACGGACGGATTGGTATTATCGCTAAATACCTACTGCGCTGAAATGACTCAGATCACACAAAATATGGCGATGGACAGATCTTTTTTACATTGATCAAATGTTTGGTGTACGTGAACGAAGTCGCGGGTATCAACTAGTAGTGTTTACAATGTATGGTGCATGTATATTGTTTAAAGTGACTGCTATGTTAGAGAGTAACTATTTTCAATATTTTAATAATATAATCTACTAGATATTTTTTATCCACAGCCGCCCACTGTTTCTATAACAATGACACACAAGAAAAAGCTAAATATTTCTCTGTGGCAATGGGCAAACAGTACAGAGATTGGGGCGACGTCCGTGATATTAATCCACAAAAATCACCAGTCTGTATTTTAATATATTATCCTTGCATGATTTTTTTTTTATGTCCTAAAAAATGTTAATCATTATAATCAGCCGGTATAAAGGTACGACCACACCGCGGCGTCCTGCGTGCGCGATTTAGGCAGCGATCAGATAGCGCAGTAGTATTTGTACCGACTGGTTCACACCAAACTCGATTAGAAAACAATTTAAAAGTACTGAGATCGCGCCCGTAGATCGCAGGATGCCGAGGTGTGGCCGTACCTTTAGTCTATTTCCGGGTAGGCCTTATTTCATATCTGATAGGCTATCGTTTGACCACTATCTCACCAATTCGGTAATGATAATGTGGTCAAGGATAGCAGCACGCTGCGCTAGGCCTAGAATCGAAACTGGCTGTTAAGGACAGCACGGCTAGCATGACAATTATAAACGCCCGCTGACTTTTAATCAATTATTTTTTAAACTTTTTAATACGAAACAAAATCAAAACTCGGGGTTAAACTTCACCAAGCGTTTAAATTGTTGTGTTGATCTCCTGTCAGTGGCGAAAAACAGGGAAATAATGTTGTCTTTCTCCCGGGGACCAGGCCATGCTAGCCATGCAGCTGCTGGAACACATAACATATTTTTGGTGACAGATTTATCAACTTAAATGTTTCTAGTAAAATCCATTGGTGCACGGCGGGGATATGAACGCGTTACCTCTGGCTTCACAACGGACCATTCTCCCGCTGCGCTACTGGGTCCTCTACGTCAACTTCAACGTTACTAATGTCATCGCTCCACCTGGTCACAGAGCGACCTACGCTACGTTTACCAATATGCGGTTTCCACTCTAGAACTACTTTACCCTAGAACAACTTTACTAGTAGCACGGTGCTAGTAGTCAAGATATGTATCCTTTATGGCTTGTTGCCGTAACCGGGAGGAAGCCGGTTCATATCCTGTGCACCAATGGATTTATTTATCTATGTGCATTCATGGTGGCTTACAGCTGTGGCTCTTCCAGCTTTTAGATGCTCTGTAGTTATTCTGTCTGTACCTGAGGCCTTTCCATTTTTGAGCTGTTTTTTGGGCCATCTCGTTCTCATCTTAGCTGATCTCGGACAGGTCTTCTGTGAAGTGGCAGAATAGTAGGAGAGTAGAGATTATCGAAAAAATCTTCAACTCCGACAGAAAATCTGAATTGGATGCGACGATATTTCAATCAATCAAACCATTTATTTGCAAGAACACTTATATACATGATCTTAAATTCTATTTGCTGAGACAGTATTCCATCTGCAAGCAGACGTGCAAATATTTTGTTAATAATACTAATTAATCTCTAAAAATACACTCTTAAACAACATTCGTTAAATTCCTTAATACTGTAAAAACATTTATTGAGAAGCCAATCTGTTAAAGATTTATTAAATTTATTATTTTCTAAATTTTTTAATTCATTCGGTAAACTATTAAATATCGACATACACATATTATATGCGGTTTTTTTTGTACATATCTTTTTGGACAGGAGGTTGGTATAAAAGATTAGTAAACTTAGATCTTTTCTGGCGGGTAATAACTTCGCAACGTTTTTAAAATAGTCCGGGGGCGTTTAGTAAAAATACATATTTCTTTAATGTACATACACGGTAGAGGAAGTATGTTGCAAGACTTAAAAAGAGGTCTACAGCTTTTTAAAAACCAAGATTTATTTATGACCCGATTTACATCTCTTTTGAATTTTAAATACTCTCTCCATGTCGACTGAGTTACCCCACATATATGTATGCCATCAACGCAGCGTCCATGGATACAGTATGCCTAATTGTTTTGAGTGCAAATACGAAACGTTCAAGCTTTTTACACAAAACATCAATATGCATTTTCCAATTAAGATGATTATCAAGTGTCAGCCCTAAAAATGTATAATTGTCAACATTATCAACTTTATTATTATTATATTTAATGTCAAGTAAAATAATTAGAATTGTACGAATTAAATTGCATTATTTTAGTTTTTTTAATATTAATATTTAAATTATTAATTTCCATCCTGTGGATTACGTCTGATAGAGTTTTATCTACCGTTTGCTGCATCAGGTTTTTATTGGGACTTTTAATAACAATCGTTGTATCATCTGCAAAAAGTATAGTTTTGTGGGAAGTAATTGCCGGTAGGTCGTTTATATATATTAAAAAAAAGTAATGGGCCCAGTATACTGCCCTGTGGAACTCCGGTATTGTTGATTAATGGATTAGATCTAAACTTTTCTTTTATAAGATTATGTTTATTATTGACCATTTTTGAAATTTCTATACACTGTTGTCTATTTGTTAAAAGACTAGCTATCCATTGAAAAAAACTAGCTATCCATGACCTAGCAGGACCTCGAATGCCATAAAATTCTAATTTGTATAGCAGTATAGAATTATTAGCAAAATCAAAAGCCTTGCTCGTATCTAAGAATAATGATAAAATAGGTATACCCTCATTAATGCTTTCTGTAATAAAACTTACTAGGTTAAAACATGCTAACGTAGTTGAGTAACCTTTACGAAAATCAAATTGTTCCTCCCTTAAAATCTTAAATTTTGACAAAAAAACTATTTTAATCTGGCAAACATAGCCTTTTCTAGAATTTTTGATATAATTGGGACTATACTTATAGGACGATAGTTATTGGGATCGGATTTATCACCCTTCTTGTACAAAGGCTTTACAATAGCCATTTTTAGGGTTCCGTAGCCGAATGGCAAAAAACGGAACCCTTATAGATTCGTCATGTCTGTCTGTCTGTCAGTCTTTCCGTCCGTATGTCACAGCCATTTTATTCCGAAACTGTTAGGACTACGGAATTGAAACTTGGTAGGTAGATGTATTTTGCAAACCGCTTTCCGATTTTTATAAAAAAATAAAAAATATAAAAGTTTAAGGGGGGGCATCCCATACATGAAAGTGAAAAAACAAAAATTTTTTTTCTTCAAACCTATACGTGAATACGTTTATGGATAGGTCTTCAAAAATGACATTGAGGTTCCTAAATTCATTTTTTCTCAAAGTCAATCATTTGAAAGATAGGCGCGTCTAAAGTGGTAAAATGTGTGTCCCCCCCCCCCCCCCCCCCTCTAACTTTAAAAGTATGGGAGTGAAAAATCTAAAAAGAATATATGCTGTAGATCTCAATAAAAACTATTGAAAATTGGTTTGAACGAGATACAGTCATCAGTTTTAGAGATATGGCGACCGCAAAGAAAAACAAAGTTAATTTTGTAGTTGCAAAAGATCATAGCTATGGAATACTTAACTGTGTTATGGAACCCTTCGAGTGCGAGTCCGACTTGTACTTGGCCAGTTTATTCTCAAAGTCAATCATTTGAAAGATAGGCGCGTCTAAAGTGGTAAAATGTGTGTCCCCCCCCCCTCCCCCCTCTAACCTTTAAAATATAAGAATGAAAAATCAAAAAAATATATATGCTGTAGACCTCAATAAAAACTAACAACGAAAATTAGTTTAAACGAGATACAGTCACTAGTTTCAGAGATATGGCGACCGCAAAGATAACTTTGTTTTTCATACAAACACTATGAAAAACAAAGTTAATTATGTAGTTGCAAAAAATCAGTTATGGAATACTTGACTGTGTTACGGAACCCTACGAGTGCGAGTCCGACTTGCACTTGGCCAGTTTTTTAATTGTTCTGGAAATACGCCTTCTACAAATGATAGATGTATGATATGTGCAAGTGGATGACATATCCAGGACGCAACACTTTTAAGTGATTCAGTGGTAATATCATCGTAGCCGCTTGACTTACTGTTACTTAAATTCATGATTATATTGTAAATTTCGCTAGCATCTACGGGTGTCAAAAATATTGTATTCATATTTTTATTGATATTATTTAGTGTTATGTAATTTTTATTAGGTTTTTCTGGTTGACGTTGGCAGTTTTGTGAGGTGGCTTCTACCCAGAGGCTGGATAAACACTTCCAACCCCCGATTCTGTTTAATTAATTTTTCAATCAAGAGCGTATCAGAGGATCGGTTGTCGCGTCGTTCAGCTTCTTTATGGTTCATTTACAAAGCTGACTATGGGTATGTTCGTCTATCTTCCATTTGTCAAAGTGTTTCTGCCAAAAGTTTGGATATTTTGCTCACACGCTTGCTTTTACAAAACTTCCTCCCTACTTCTCTGAGAATTTTAACTACTTCTTCGAGTTTCTGGTCTACATCATCTGTGGTTTTCAAGGCAGCTAAATTGGAATGTTTGCGGACCCAATAATGGTTTCCAGTAGGTTCGGTCGGAGCGTGGATTTCATCAATCGGAGTCTTTCGGCCTTGAAGTCGACATCCAGAGAGCCTTGTGTAAGTCAGTGATCTCTTCCAGTATGTACCTAGTGATCACTGAGACGTCTATGTGTACACCCCACTTTTATTGAGGAAGTTGACCAATGTGATTCCTACTGCAGGATCCGTGTACCTATAGTCGATTTTCCAACTAAAGCAAACAAATTAGCTGTCTGTTTAGCGGTGTAAGCCAGCGCACAATTGGGTTCCAGGAATGGAGGAAGTGAAGAGCGATAGAAGTTTTACTCGACTGACTTAGCCAGAGACCGAAACGCTTTTCTACCCGCAGGGTACAACTCTAATTTTCCAATGCGGCCTATGTGATCAAATTGAGCTTCCGTAAAGCGAGAGTTAGTTGAGCGTCCTTTTTTGCAGTTTAGGCAGCCTTTTATCTTCGCTGACATATTTTTGCGTCTGCGGTTATGAGTATTAACCTAAGCCCTGGGGTGGAAGTCTCTACATTGATAGCAATGCGTCTTGTCATGGCAAACGTCTGCTAGAATGAGATGCAGCTAGACATTTGTTATCTGCATCTCTTTTCGTATCGACGATTATTGCTCGAAATTCATCGCTATGCATGTAAAAACACTAAAACATTACAGGGCCGGTAGTCTGTAGAGACTACCGGCCCTGTAATGTTTTAGTCTTTCCAAATGAATCCAGTATCGCCTAATTTACCTTGAATTCGAGAAGTCTTATTTTAAATTATTGCTGCAGGTATGCTTTATGCTTCAGTGCTTCAGCACGTCAAAATTCAGCCCCGAACCAAGGCTGAGCTTTGCTTGACATCGCTTTATCAGAGGAAGGAATGTAGTATTTATAAGTATTTTATATAAATTATAAGTATTTCAGACCAACTGAGTGAGATTAGTCCCCCAGTAACACTAAAAGGGTAGAAGGGTATTTGTGTTGATCGGCCTAATCTAATAACCTTGTAATAGATGGCAGAGTGGCATAATATTCCATAGGTAGATTATATTAATGAAAGATTGGTAAGACAAAACTATAATACCTAATAGAATTTATTACTTGCAGGTTAAAGATATCCACCTCTCGCCCTTCTATGGAGGAGCATGGAAACAAAACCAAGCTGACATAGCTATTTTAGAACTCGTTAATAAAATCAAGTACGAGATGCACGTCAGGCCTATTTGTATCTCCTTCGATGATACATTTGCTTATAATATACAAAATGGAACAATGGAGAAGGTATGTCATCCTTTTCATTAACCGACTTCACAAAAAAGGTGGAGGTTATCAATTCAACGGTATTTTTATGTTGGTTACCTCAGAACTCCGTGAAATCTTAACCGATTTTAATTTTTTTTTTGTTTGAGAGATTGTGCTTCCCGTTTGGTCCCATTCAAATTTTATCAAGCCCTGATAACATCTCTGGAGATATGGAGATAAACAATATAAAACAAATTTGTATACCTTGATGACATGATGCTGGCTACAGGCTACTTTGACTTTCGTGGCACGTGAAGTCGGTTTTGTACAATCATAAATTATATATTTATTATTGTTTAACCTTACCCAAGTCCAACGCAAACAGAGATGTGATGTGTGTGTGTGTGCCTGTCTGCCAGGCATCGTGGCTCTCAAATTGTTCACAACACCTTTTCTGATTTAGTAAAGTAAACTAAAGTAAGTAAAGTATTTTTATTGCATAACTGTTAGTACATGATTATACTCGTAAGTGACAGTATAATAACAACTTATAAGCTAATAACAGTTTACCCGTTGTAACGTAACGGAGCGCTTACCTCTAGCTACGTCACAGAATAATGAATAGTACAAGGCTACGTGTACAGAGGGAACCTAGACGGGGAAATATGGACACAGGTTAATACATTTATAGAGATATTGACTCTACAATACTATACAATACTTAACTTTACCCCAACTTATTTTATTGTTTGACAGTGATCTTTGGGCTCATTCTATCCTGGTAGTTAAGCTTCAGTAAATACCGGCCTGGTTTAGCACATTCATCATGCTCGACTTCATTTTATCAATAAAGTCGGAAATCGTAGAAGTTCTAGTATTGGCTTGTTTAGCTTCTTGGTTCTTGGTGATCATTTTCAATTCTTCTGCCCACACATCGGCGTCTATATTACGCTATTTGGAAAACCAATCTTAAGTGTGTCCATCTTCCATAGTATAAGTATTGGTTTATACGGGCCACCATGTTGGCTCATTATTCTCAATACACAAACCCGTTTATTAAACAACAACATTTTTACACTCTGTTTTCAGCAATTAATCAGAGAAAAGATAAATGCAAAGAATAATATTCTCCTGGACAATGTCTTCCCCGGAGTCTCGGGAGAGATATCCTTGGGGGGCCAAGGTTATCTCTCCCGACGCCTTCATATTTTTCCTGTCATTTCATTTTTTAATTTTGACATCGTTCAGTCATAAAGAAACAAATCGTTTAAATACCAAAGAGTATGCATAATGTGAAAAATGTATGAGGTGATTCAAGATATGCCACATTATCCCCCCAACCAAGAAATAATTTTGAACACAGAGAAAAATTTTGACGTTATGGAACATATATCTCACCATTCACACCACCAAGTACAACATTCAAACAACCATTCATACAACATTCAAAAGTTTGGGTTTGGGCTCACGACTTTAAAAAGATCCAATGGCCCAGACTCAAGAAGTAATTGTTCCTGTTGATCGGAAAGCTTATTTTTAGGGTGTCCATCAGCTGCACCACAAAATGAAAACCTATGTGTAACCTTATAAGCTTATTAAAGGAGTAGGTCCACTGCTCCATTATGCCTTCTAAATATGAGGCACATATCTCTGGAGACATATAAATAGACAACATCGATGTCCTAATTCACATACATCTCATTTAAGTATCCTAGTTTTAGGAGTAGTTTATATTGTATATATAGTTTAAAGGTAATTTTAATTGTGTACATGTATATGTCTTTAATTACTATTACTTACATAATAATATTTTAAATAAAGTTTTGTGAGCAAATCATGGCTATATAGGGTCAGCGCTACGATATGGTGTAATACTTTGGGGCAACTTAACAGAATTTCCTAAAGCTTTTATAGCTAAAAAAATGCATTCACGCAATGGTAGGAGACCGCCCTTATGAGACTTGTAGGCCACATTTAAAAAACCTTGAAATTTTACCTCTACCTTGCATATAGATTTTCGAAATTTGTGTTTTCGTCAAAAACAATTTTGAGCTATTTTAACAGGCTACAGATTCCCTTTAGCAGAGGTCCAGGTAAGCAGAAAGTTACTTGTGTCTGAATTGGAACGATCGCTGATACAGGTTTCAGATTGGGGTACACGAAATCTTGTACAGTTCAACCCAACAAAAACACAAACATGCGTGTTTACGGCAAAAAAAACTCCGTTTTTAGTTGTTCCTCAATTTCAAAACATTCCCCTAACCTTATCGGGAAATATAGGAATCTTAGGTGTAGACATTTCCAGCGAAGTCCAGTTTCGGAGTCATTTGGAATGCAAAGCAAGTATTACTGCTAAAAAACTTGGTGTCCTCAACAGAACCAAGCGGTACTTTACGCCAACGGCTTCTACTCTATAAAGCCCAAATTCGGCCGCATATGGAGTACTGCTCTCATCTCTGGAGTGGGGCTCCGAAGTACCAGCTGCAACCATTTAACTCCCTACAGCGAAGAGCCGTTAGACTTGTTGACAGTCCTGTACTTACTGACAAGTTAGAGTCACTAGCGTTACGCTGAGATATTGGCTCACTTAGCCTCTTTTACCGATATTATAACGGGGAATGTTCTGATGAAATCTTTAACCTCATCCCACCATGTTGCTTTTATCATCGTTCTTCTCGACGCCACAAGAGAGCTCATCCACATATTGTTGACACGTGGACATCGCATACGGTACGTTTTATGCGGTCGCTTCTTCCACGGACCTGCAAGACGTGGAACGATCTCCCACCAGAGGTTTTTCCGCTACGGTACAACATGCAGCGATTTAAGAGAGGGGTAAAAGGTAGGCAAAACACGTGCAATACTACTTATGATGCAGGTGTTTATAGGCGGCAGTGACCACTTTCGATCAGGTGGGCCGCTTGCTTGTTTGTCAACTTTGACATAAAAAAAGGCTAAAGACATATACCCTCGCAACACCTGGAATGGTGAACGATTGGTTCTAGGCCTAGCTCTAGATGCTAGAAGCCTAGAACCAGTCGTCATCGACGTACAACACTATTTAGTGATAGTGGATTTGCAATGTGTGTTTAAATATACATATACCATATACCTGATATAAAAATATATATACATATACCTGAAATAAAACATAATAAGGTACTTTAATTTTCAAAAATCATCCCTAAAATGGTTAAATAGGGTGATAAAGTTTCTATGGTTCAAACTTGGTTCGATTCACTCAACATTCGTGTGCAAAATGAAATTTGTAAGTATAGAAAAAATGTTTTTCCTGGTTCCAATCACTATGTAAGGAAATACAGTTTAACGTAAATAATGAAATCAACACCAATATTATAAATGCAAAAGTCAGTTTGTTTATTTGTTTGTTTGTTTGTTTGTTTGGGACTTCTTCACGGTCAAACGGCTTGACCGATTTGGCTGAAATTTTGTACAAAGATAGTACATAAGGCAGAATAGGATATAGGATACTTTTTTTTGGCTATCGAGTCTGGATCAGACTTTTTTATTGAATTTTGTGCATGTGTGGCTTCTTATCAGCAAAACGGCTTGACCGATACGGCTGAAATTTTCTACATATACAGCTCATTGGCATAGAAGTACATAGGATACTTTTTTTCTGGCAGTTGAGTCCAAGTGTCCAGATTTTTTTTTATTGAACTTTGTAAATGTGTGGCCAACCATTTCAGCTGAAATTTTGTACACAGACAGTCAATAAGACATAGGATACTTTTTTTTTGGCTGGCAATTTTGGGTATCCAGATTTTTATTATGGAATAATGTGTGGCCTCTTACCGGCAATCGTTTTGACCTATTCAGCTCAAATTTTGTACAAATACAGTTAATAGGGCATAGATGTAAGGGAGCACAAATACGACCTCGGTGCTCCCAGTCAACCTCACCTGCCCGTGGTGCATCCTGCTGACCAACAGACGGGGCTCTGGCGACCGGCAAATGGCGGTATAACCATTCATATCTATGGCGTAGCTAAATTCTACAGGCCGGTGACGGGCAGCAGCGTCACCGGTGCGAGAAGCTACGTCCTGCGATCGCCAACACGCCTGCCCAGCGTGGCGATTAGGGCATATCCCTCCCAAGGGATGCAAAAAAGTATGGAAAAATTATGGAAGGACACCTAAAGCCAAGGCCCCCAGTTCCCGGCCGCCCTGCTATTCCTGACCACGGCGGCGGTCACGGTAACGGCAGGGCAGGGGGTGCTAAGAATCCCCGGGCTACGGTAGGCCGCCAGAAAAAACTGACCCTCGCAACCTATAATGGACGCACGATTCGGCTGGACGATCATCTGGCGCAGCTGGAGGAGGAGCTGAAACACATAAGATGGCACATACTGGGGCTATGTGAAGTCCGAAGACAGGGAGAGGACACCATAACCTTAGAATCGGGCCATCTTATGTACTACAGAGAAGGAGATCAGCCATCCCAAGGCGGCGTCGGGTTTCTGGTCAACAAGGTTCTCAGTGACAACGTTGTAGAAATCTCCAGTGTGTCGACCAGGGTAGCGTACCTCATAATTAAGTTAACCAAGAGGTACAGCCTCAAGGTTATCCAGGTCTACGCACCGACCTCGACGCACTTGGATGATGAGGTGGAGAGCATGTATGAAGATATCTCCAGAGCTTTACACACCACCTCCAAGGCTCACTACAACGTTGTCATGGGAGACTTTAACGCCAAAGTGGGAGTACAAACTTGCGGCGAATCGTCTATAGGACCACACGGATTTGGGAGTAGGAATCACAGGGGACAAATGCTCGTCAATTTCCTCGAGAGGGAGGGGCTTTTCTTGATGAACTCGTTCTTCAAGAAACAGCCCCAAAGGAAATGGACGTGGCAAAGCCCCGACTTTGTGACTAAAAACGAGATTGACTTCATCATTACGGACAAACGGCGCATATTCAGAGACGTCTCAGTGATCACTAGGTTTAATACTGGAAGTGATCACCGACTGGTACGAGGCACTCTGGATATCGACTTTAAAGCCGAGAGATTCCGATTGATGAAGTCTACGCTCCGTCCGAACCTACTCCAAACCGTTGTTGGGTCCGAAACATTCCAATTAAAATTGGAAAATCGATTCGCTGCCTTGGAAACCACAGATGACGTAGACCAGAAACTCTAAGAAGTGGTGGAAATCCTCAGGGATGAAGGGACGAAGTTTTGCGAGAGCAAGCGTACGGGCAAAAAGTCCAAACTCTCGGCAGAAACACTTCGGCTAATGGAAGAGAGACGAACAGACCCTTTGTCAGCTTTGTCAACTAACCTGGTGCGCAACAAATCCATAAAGAAGCTGGTACGACGCGACCTCCGATCCTCTAACACGCTCTTGATTAAAGAATCAATTGAGCAGAATCGGGGGTCGAAAGTGTTCGTCCAGCCTCTGGGTAGAAGCCACCTCACAAAGCTGACAACGTCAACGGGGAACGTCGTCGCATCCAAGCCGGAGATTCTGTCGGAAGTCGAAGACTTCTACGGCAAGCTCTACGCATCGCATGCTTCAAGGCCCGAACCCGATACTGAGGATTCTAGAGCCACCTTAACCCGCCACTTCACAGAAGATCTGCCCGAAATTAGCCGAGACGAAATCGTGATGGCCCTTAAACAACTCAAAAATGGAAAAGCCCCAGGAGAAGACGGAATCACAACGGAGCTTTTAAAAGCCGGAGGAGCTCCAGCAGTTCAACAGCTTCAGCAGCTATTTAATTCCGTTCTTTTTACTGGGAGAACTCCACAGGCATGGAACAGAAGCATGGTGGTTTTGTTTTTCAAAAAAGGAGACAAAACCCTATTGAAAAACTATCGCCCAATTTCGCTTCTGAGCCATGTCTACAAGCTGTTTTCAAAGGTCGTCACGAACCGTCTTGCGCGAAGACTCGACGAGTTTCAACCTCCGGAACAGGCCGGGTTTCGAAGCGGTTACGGCACCATAGACCACATCCACACGGTGCGGCAGATTGTACAGAAGACCGAAGAGTACAATCGGCCCCTGTGCTTAGCATTTGTGGACTATGAGAAGGCCTTTGACTCAATCGAAACCTGGTCTGTTCTCGAGTCCTTGCAGCGTTGCCAAGTCGACTGGCGATATATCGAAGTGATGAGATGTCTATATAATGCCGCAACGATGACTGTACAAGTACAGAACCAGCGAACTAAACATGTCCACCTGCGTCGAGGAGTGAGACAGGGGGACGTCATATCCCCGAAACTGTTCACTAACGCCTTGGAGGATATGTTTAAGACGCTGGACTGGTAAGATCGTGGCATTAACATCAACGGCAGGTACATCTCTCACTTACGATTCGCAGATGACATCGTCATTATGGCAGAGACGCTGCAGGACCTACAAAGGATGTTGAATGGCCTAGCTGATTCTTCTCGTAGCATCGGTCTCCGGATGAATTTGGACAAAACCAAAGTCATGTACAACGAGCACGTTGTTCCGGAACCGATTGCCGTAGATGGAATCCCACTCGAAGTTGTCACTAAGTATGTTTACCTAGGGCAAACGCTCCAACTAGGCAAACATAACTTCGAGAAGGAAATCCAGAGAAGAATTCAGCTGGGCTGGGCAGCATTCGGAAAACTCCGTCGAGTCTTCTCGTCGCCGATACCACAGTGTCTAAAGACAAAAGTCTTTAACCAGTGCGTCCTACCTGTGATGACATACGGAGCCGAGACGTGGACACTCACAGTACGACTGGTCCACCAGTTTAAAGTCGCTCAGCGAGCTATGGAGAGAGCTATGCTCGGTATTTCTCTGCGGGATCGAATCCGGAACGAAGTAATTCGCCAGAGAACTAAAGTTATCGACATAGCTCAACGGATTAGCAAGCTGAAGTGGCAGTGGGCTGGTCATATCTGCCGCAGGACTGATAACCGTTGGGGCAGACATGTCCTAGAGTGGAGACCGCGAATCGGCAAACGTAGCGTAGGACGTCCTGTGACCAGGTGGAGCGACGACATACGCAAAGCGGTGGGCAGTGACTGGAAGAGAAGAGCCGAAGATCGGGCTCAGTGGCGCATCTTGGGAGAGGCATGTCCAGCAGTGGACTGATACAGGCTGATGATGATGAAGGCATAGAACGACAAAGGATATTTTTTTTAGCGGTTGAGTCTGGGTAACATTTTTATTGAATTTTTAAACGTGTGACCCTCTTCTCGGTTAAACGAAATGACCGATTGAGCACAAATTGTACAGAGACAGTCTATAAGACATAGACCAAGAGTAGAATCTATTATCCGAGCACATAGGCTACTTTTTTTACAATCGAGTACAGTTCTCAGTTTTATATTATTGAATTTTATAAATGTGTGGCCTCTTTTCGGCCAAAGGCTTGACCGATTCACATGACATTTTGTACAAAGACATTTAATAGGGCATAAAAGGGCAAAGAATACTTTTTTCGACAGTTAAGTGTAGGTGCCTATATTTTTTGTAAACTTATATAAAATTAACATAATCATAAAAATTTGACCTTAGGTTCGTCTATAATGACTTAATTAGTGTCTTAATTAGGCCATAAAACTGTCAGGGTCATCAGTAGTCATAAAAATTTACGCGCTGGCTTTGCATGCCCAACGTGTTTATCTGCTTTGTGGGAAGTATTTCAGAAACTTTCGCGTTTTAACAGCCACATTTAACCTAAGGGTAATCGGTGTTGACTTAGTAGGTCATAAAAACTGTCAGGGTCATAAAATTTTTCGCGCTCGCTTCGCTCGCGCAGTGATAGTACTCGCTGCGCTCGCGCAAACATTTGTTTTATTTACTTTGTATGTAAGATTTCAGCAACTTTTGTAAATAAATAACCTCATGCATCAAAACGAGTCATAAATTGATGCATACTTTCAATAATCATAATAATGATTAACTTTAAAATAAATGGATATCAAGTTTAATCTGAGTGTCATTGGTGTTAACTTAGTAGGTCATAAAAACTGTCAGGGTCATAAAAAGTCGTAAAAAATGTTCGCGCTCGCTTGGCTCGCGCCGTGTTAGCGACACATGCATCAAAACGAGTCATTATTTAAAACAGTACAACCTTCAATAATCATAATTATAATTAACCTTAAAATAAGTGGATATCAAGTTTAACCTCAATATCATCGGTGTTGACTTAGTAGGTCATAAAACTGTTAGGGTCATGAAAAGGCGTAAATTTTTTCGCACTAGCTTCGCTCGCGCAGTGATAGTGCTCGCTACGCTCGCGCAAGCATTTGTTTTATCTACTTTGTAGGAAATATTTCAGCAACTTTTGTATTTTAATAGCCACATGCATCAAAACTAGTCATAATTTAAAACAGTAAAACTTTCAATAATCATAATGATTATTAACCTTAAAATAAGTGGATATCAAGTTCCACCTCAATATCATTAGTGTTGACTTAGTAGGTCATAAAAACTGTCAGGGTCATAAAATGTAGTAAAATTTTTCGCGCTCGCTTCGGTCGCGCAGTGATAGCGCTCGCTGCGCTCGCGCAAGCATTTGTTTTATCTACTTTGTAAGTAAGATTACAGCAACTTTTGTATATAAATAACCACATGCATCAAAACGAGTCATAAATTGAAACAGTACAACTTTCAATAATCATAATAATTATTAACCTTAAAATTAGTGGATATGACGTTTAATCTGAGAGTCATTGGTGTTGACTTAGTAGGTCATAAAAACTGTCAGAGTCATAAAAAGTCGTAAAATTTTTCGCGCTTGCTTCGCTCTCGCAGTGATATCGCTCGCTACGCTCGCGCAAGCATTTGTTTTATCTACTTTGTAGGTCATATTTCAGCAACTTTTGTATTTTATTAGCCACATGCATCAAAACGAGTCATAATTTAAAACAGTACAACCTTCAATGATCATAATGATTATTAACCTTAAAATAAGTGGATATCAAGTTTAACCTCAATGTCCTCGGTGTTAACTTAGTAGGTCATAAAAACTGTCAGGGTCATAAAAAGTCGTAAAAAATGTTCGCGCTCGCTTGGCTCGCGCCGTGTTAGCGCTCGCTACGCTCGCGCAAGCATTTGTTTTATCTACTTTGAAGGTAATATATTAACAACTTTTGTATTGTAATAGCCACATGCATCAAAACGAGTCATAAATTGAAACAGTACAACCTTCAATAATCATAATGATTATAAACCTTAAAATATGTGATTATCGAATTTAACCTGATTGCCTTCAGTGTTGACTTAGTAGGTCATAAAAACTGTCAGGGTCATAAAAAGTCGTCAACATTTTTCGCGCTCGCTTCGCTCGCGCAGTAATAACGCTATATAGCGTATAATAGCGTGTTTCAACAGCCTCATACATTAGACTGACTGAAATACTTAAACAGCAAAACTTGGTAAACCTTGGTTAGGTTTACCAAGTAATTATTAGTAACTTTAACAATAGACGATATCCAGTTCGACCTAAGAGTCATCTATAGTGAGTTGATTATTAGGTCGTAAAACTGTCAGGGTCATAAAAAATGTTCGCTCGCGCAATGATAGCACTCGCTGCGCTCGCGCAGCTATTCACCTTATTTTCTTTGTAAGAAATGTTTCAGGAACTTTTGTGTTGAGTCAAACATTTAAACAGCACAACTTCGTATACCTAACCAAAATGATTAATGACTCTAACAAAAGAGAATATTGAGTTCGACTTTAGGGTCATCTATGCTGACTTAAAGCCTAAAAGATCATCGATCTTGACCTCAAAGGTCATAAAGACTCAAATAACGCGGGCGAAGCCGCGGGTAACAGCTAGTATATCTATAAATGTATTAACCTGTGTCCATATTTCCCCGTCTAGGTTCCCTCTGTACACGTAGCCTTGTACTATTCATTATTCTGTGACGTAGCTAGAGGTAAGCGCTCCGTTACGTTACAACGGGTAAACTGTTATTAACTGTTATAACAACTTATGTTATTATACTGTCACTTACGAGTATAATCATGTACTAACAGTTATGCAATAAAAGAGCTCACCCTGTCTACATATTTCATAAATAACATCTACACTTACACATAGTTATACTATTATAAATGTGTGTAGTTAGTTGACATTACCAACCTAGGAGTTCCAAACCCCACAACCCAGCCTCATCGTCAGATCAGCTCAAAGGTACCATCCTTATCCTTACTTATCTATCTAATACTATAAGTATCTTTGTCCTGACATACTGACTGACTGACTGACTGACTCACTGACAGACAACGCACTGCATAAACAGCTGGTCGTAAAGTCTTGAAATTTGGAGGGTACATTTGTCTTAGTACGTAGAGGTGTACTAAGAAAGGATTTTCCAAAATTCACCCCTTAAGGGGATGAAATGGGGGTTCAAAGTTTGTATGGAGAAACAACATTAGATAGTCTTTTCTATCCGAAACTTCACACAAGTGCTCCAGTAAAAAAATAAGTAAATACGAGTTTCAGGTTTTTTAGAAAATCCACCCCTAAAAGGGTGAAATGGGGTAACAAAGTGTGAAAATCAATATTGTTTCGGATTACACTTAAAATTTGGTATTATATATATATATAATATAGTTATTACAATTGAATTGAAAGAAAAAAGAAAGGAAAAAGGATTTTCCAAAATTCACCCCTGAAGGGGATAAAACGGGGGTTCAAAGTTTGTATGGAGAAACAAAATCAGATAGTATTTTCTATTCGAAACTATACAAATGCTCCAGTAAAAAAATAAGTAAATACGTGTTTCAGATTTTTTTTTAATTACACCCACCCGTAAGAGGTTGAAATGGGGTAACAAAATGTGAAAATCAATATTGTTTCGGATTGTGCTGAAATTTGGCATGCAGATAGATTATTACGAAGTTAGTTCCCTCTGAGAAAGTATTTTCCAAAATTCACTCCTGAAGGGGACGAAACGGGGGTTCAAAGTTTGTATGGAGAAACAAGATTAGATAGTCTCTTATATTTGAAACATAACACAAGTACTTCAGTAAGTAAATACGTGTTTCAGGTTCTTGCGAAATTCCACCCCTAAAAGGGTGAAGTGGGGTAACAAAGTCCAAAAATCAATATTGTTTCGGATTGCGCTGAAATTTAGAATGCAGATAGTTATTATGACGTAGGTATCCGCTCAGAAGGGATTTTCTAAAAATTCCTTCCAAATACTGAACGGGGATACAAAGTTGGCAAAAATGGCGATATAAGATAAGATAAAGTACGTGTTGTAGGATTTTTGAAATGGGGTAGTTAACAAAGTCTGAAAATTTGGGTATTTCGGTTTTTATAAATAATAATCCCGAATTGCCTTAGTCACGCGATAACATGAAAAAGGGTGAACCGATTTGGCTAATTCTTATTTTATGTAATTAATAATAGAATCGTTTTTACAAAAGAAAAGTTTTAAGTAAATAAAAGAAGTTTTTAACGCAGGCGAAGCCGCGGGGCACTTCTAGTAATATTATAAATGCGAAAGTAACTCTGTCTGTCTGTCTCGCTTTCACGCCTAAACTACTGAACCGATTTAAATGAAATTTGGTACACAGATAGTCTTGAGCCTGAGAAAGGACATAGGCTACTTTTTAATGCGAAACAAGAGCTATAAGGGGTTGAAAAGGGGGACGAAAAGTTGTATGGAAGTATCGTCATTTTTAAAGCTAGAAGCTCGTAACTTATTATTTAGGCTTTTAATTCGATATAAATATATATGTCATTCAAAGTTTGTAAATTTTTACCTTCAAGGGTGTAAAATAATAAAAGGGAATAGTGATGAAAGTTTGTATGGAAACATTTAAGGTTTCATGATTAAATTATTTATAAGTTTGCGACAAGCGACAAAATATTAGAGCTATCCTGATGTAACATTAACGGAGTCAATACAAAATGTGAAAGTGAAGTTAACTTGACGAACAGGGGGGGGGGAGGCACGGTACGGCGTGGTGTAGGTGGGAAAATATACTTAAGTGTGCTTATCCGAACAGACAGACAGACGACGATAAAGTATTTATACGTATGTGTCTTATTTGTAAAATAATTAGCATAAATAATTAAAAACGCTACCCAAAGAACTATTCCACGCGGACGAAGTCGCGGAAAGAGCTGTAATGAATAAGAATTAACACCAACAGGTGAGATAGTGGTCAAAATCTAGCCTAAATGATATAAAATAATAATAATAGCAAGTAAATTGTTAAACACAATCCAAAATTTCATCGTACCGACGGGACTTGAACCTGCAACCTCCGGAATAACATGTTCCGGTCCTTTGCCAATTAAGCCACGGTGTGAAGTATCGTTACGACGAAATTAGTGGATTGCAAAGATAGAAAGCACTGGAACATGTTATTCCGGAGGTTGCGGGTTCAAGTCCCGTCGGTACGATGAAATTATGGATTGTGTTTAACAATTTACAAAAATATAAAGTGTGAGACACTTCAAAGAAACATAATATAATAGTAAGTGTTTAATAATGGTTTGAAAATGTTGACGGACAATTACTGAGATACGAACATAGTACGTTAAAATATAATATTTGAGTTCAACATTTATTGATCGGACCTATAAAAGTTGAAATCGTCATAAACTAGAAAAAAACTCATAAACGGATTTTCATGAATCCAAGCTAAGCGCACTTTCGAGGAGAACAACTATCTAACAAAAAATATAACTGGCCAAGTGCGAGTCAGGCTTTTGTCCCGCACATGGAGGGTCCCGAACGCCATCTAACGAATATCTAACGAACTTCTAACGCCAACTAAGTGAACGTTAACACAAAGGTGTTTGTAATTGATATTATTAATAAGGTAAACAATCGTTCATAGATGGCGCTATAATAAAAAACACGTTTTTTGTATGGGGACCCTCATTAATTTTAAATCTTTGATTTTTAACTTTGTTCTGCTCTTAGTGTTTGTTGTTATAGCGGCAACAGAAATACATCATCTGTGAAAATGTCAACCGTGTAACTGTCACGGTTCATGAGATACAGCCTGAAGACAGGCGGACAGACAGACAGACAGACAGACAGACAGACGGACAGCGGAGTCTCAGTAATAGGGTTCCGTTGGTACCCTTTGAGCTCGGAACCCTAAAAACTAATTGAAAATCGAATCAGCCGTTGGCACTACGATGCCACAAACAGACACACACATACATACGTGTATCTGCACACGTCAAACTTATAACACACCTTCTTTTTGCGTCGGGGGTTAATAAACTTTATTTTTCATAGGTTGCAGGCTGGGGTTACTCATCAGAAAGAGGCGATCTGCCCTCACAACTCCAAGTAATAGATATACCTTATATTGATATTAATACTTGCAAGAAAAATATTCCACGAGCATATGAAAAATACCTTTTAACAGACAAATTCTGCGCCGGATACACAAATAGTAAGTAGTTGTCATCATATCGACACCATTAAAAATATTATAATAATAATTCCCGCAGAGGCGGCTTTGTGGCTAGCCGACGCGCGACGGTGAGTGTTGGCACCGCATACCCTTATCCCGGGAGCGCTAAATGAGTCTGCAACACAACGGTCTGCCTTTATGGGGGAGGGGGGCTATTCAGTGTATAGCGAGGCTCCAGGGTGGAAGTGTTAAAGGCATAAAGCCGCTAGCAGCGTTTAGTGAAAGTGCAGCACACCTCTCGACACCCTAAGCTATCAACGCCAATGTTGCCCCTCGGCGCCAATATAACGGTCCGCTTTTATGGAGGGCCCATCCAGTGTATAGCGAGTCACCAACCCACTTAATAGTGAAATGAGGCATAATTGGCGGGTGCCGTACATCATCTCATAGACTAATAATATTCTGTCACCAATAAGCTCAGGATGATATATATTTTATACCATATTTTTATACAATACCATATCCTCCCATCCACATACCATCCTTACACACTACAACTTATATTATAAAGAGAAAGCGTTTTGTAACGAGTTCAAACTTTTGAGATGTTTCATTACAAAGCAAGTGCCTTAGTTCCAATATCGCGGAAAATATCGTTTGCGCGAAGCAGGATTTCATACATTTAAGCAATATTTAAGAGGAGAGCTATCAACCAATATGGACGATTTGATCTTACTGAAATTTAACAAGGAGATATTTTATAGCATGTGGATGAACATAGGCTACTTTTTGTGAAAATTTAAATCATGATTTAAATACTCAGAGCTGTTAAAGCCTGTTCTTCCTCAGTTGTTAATCTAGCGCCATCTAGATGCTTTTTTTATGCTATATAGGCAAGCGTTTGACCACTATCTCACCTGATGTTAAGCGACGATGCGGTCGACGATGTAACAAGCTTACCTTGTAGATACTTTTATTATATATATTTGATTGTTAATAGGTATGCTAAACTTTTTTTATGCTTTCCTAGCCTAGATGGCGTTAATAGCAAAACTAAAAAATACTGGACTGATTTAAAGATAAAAGTGGCAATAGCCTAATAGATAAGGTGTTGGACTGGCGATCGAGAGGTCGTGAGTTCGCACCTATTGCACTATTGACGTGAACCCACTCCAAACACAAGCATATTTAGCTTAGTTGGAGGGGTTAACAAGAATACTAGTAATGTGCAACCCACGTTGAGAGTAATCTTTTAATAATATATAATATTTTAATAATATATAATAATATAAATCGCTAATACTTAGAATGGACTTTTAGAATGAAAATAAGCTATATGTTATCCCATTTAAATCATGGATACATTCGTGGAGAAGTATTTTGCAACCTAAGTCGAGAAAAGTTGTATAAATTAATGATACCTTTAAAAAAGTTTGCGAAATAATATGTCTATCTCATAAGGTTGACTCAAAATAAATATTTCACTTATTAACAAAATATATAACCTACATTACTTTTAAGGCTATTTACTACGTTACAGAATTTCCTGTTTGTTGCCTAATAACACCTACGGACGATTCGATCTAACTCAATTTTAACAAAGAATAACTTTATAGCATGAGGATTAATATAGGCTACCTTTTGTGAAAATTTAAATATTTTTTTTAACGTGGACGTAGGACGCCGCGATGTGGATGTACCTTAAAGGTACGACCACACCGCGGCGTCCTGCGTCCGCGTGGGCGTTCGCAATCTGATTTTCAGTTCAATTTCTGAACGCCGTAGATCACGTTTCGTGTGAACCAGTCGGTACAAATACTACTGCGCTATCTGATCGCCGCCTAGATCGCGCACGCAGGACGCCGCGGTGTAGCCGTACCTTTTGTTCGATGCAAAATGCACCAAACAGCATTTTATGTATCTAGAGCAATACGCTCGATACAAATTGCATCGAACAGCATTTTACCTTTTGGTGTGGCTCGCGATCTTAGTGGGTCACACCAGTGTCAATTAGCAGCAGCGACCGAGCGCACTCATCTCTATCATATTTATCTAGCGTATCTTTAGCATATATCTATAGCATAGCATACAGTCCATTATTAGCGTTATTTATATATAGTGTAAAATAAATAGTTTATAGCGTAATTATAGTTATCATTTCACATTCCGCGAGACAGCCAACACCTTTAATCATTCAGAGCTGTTAAAACTTACACTAGCGCCATCAAGATACTTCTAGATGCTTTATTATAAAATAGGTCTATATTTTTATTGTATACTAGAAGTGCCCCGCGGGTTCGCCCGCGTAAAAGACTTCTATTATTTACTTAAAACTTTTATTTTGTAAAAACTTTTCTATCATAAAATACATCAAAGAAGTAAAAACCAAATCGGTTCATCCGTTTTCAAGTTATTGCGTGACTAAGGAAAATCGGGATTCATATTTATGAAAACCAAATTTTCAGACTTTGTTACCTAATTACCCCATTTCGAAAGATCCTGCAACACGTACTTACTTATTTATTTACAGAAGTACCTATGCAAAGTTTCGAATAAAACAGATTATCTCATCTTGTTTCGCCATATCTCGGTTCACCCGTTTTCAAGTTATTGCGTGACTAAGAGAAATAGGGATTCATATTTATAAAACCCGAAAAACCATACCATAGGGGGTCAAAGTTTGTATGGAGAAACCTGATTAGATAGTTGTTTTTTATTCCTAATTTCACACATGAAATTTGTGTGTATTTTGTAAATATTTAGTGGTTCATTAGCACTATATAATATATTATAATTAAGACACTTTTCAAAAATGGGTGTAAAAACCCTATTCAAATACAGACTTTTCTTTTGAAAAAGAAGTGGTATTAAAAGTTAAACGTGTGTCTGTATGTGGCATAGTAGCGCCCAAACAGAACCGATTTTAATTCAGTTTATTTTGTACGATAGGAGTATTAATCCAGTGCCGACGTTGTTACGAGGTAGACGTGTTTTTTAACACTCCGCACATCACTATCGCTGCACTACAACCAGTTTTAGAGTTTTCAAAGATATAGAGAATCAACACTAGAAGTGATACATGATGAACATTATACGATCGCCAGTTAAAAGTTCGTCGCTCAACGACCTAGTGATATCCGAAAAAGAGGATGCAACATTGACGCGGAAAAGGAAAATTGATCCAATTGTTGAAGCTATTGAAAATCTCCGTGAAGATATAAGCATTAAACTCACCAATAACTCACCAATTTAGTGGTTCATTAGCACTATATAATATATTATAATTAAGACACTTTTCAAAAATGGGTGTAAAAACCCTATTCAAATACAGACTTTTCTTTTGAAAAAGAAGTGGTATTAAAAGTTAAACGTGTGTCTGTATGTGGCATAGTAGCGCCCAAACAGAACCGATTTTAATTCAGTTTATTTTGTACGATAGGAGTATTAATCCAGTGCCGACGTTGTTACGAGGTAGACGTGTTTTTTAACACTCCGCACATCACTATCGCTGCACTACAACCAGTTTTAGAGTTTTCAAAGATATAGAGAATCAACACTAGAAGTGATACATGATGAACATTATACGATCGCCAGTTAAAAGTTCGTCGCTCAACGACCTAGTGATATGCGAAAAAGAGGATGCGACATTGACGCGGAAAAGGAAAATTGATCCAATTGTTGAAGCTATTGAAAATCTCCGTGAAGATATAAGCATTAAACTCACCAATATGCAAGACATATTTAACACCAAGTTTGACGATCTCAAATTGGAAATGGTGGCGCGTGAAGCTTGCTACAAAAATAGATATCAAGAATTATCTACACAAGTAAAACTACTCCAGACGGAAAATGAAAAGCGTGATGAGACAATACAATCATTAAAGGACTAATTAGAAGCCACTCAAAGAATGCAAAGACTTAATTTTGTCGAAATACGTAACGTCCCGTTATCGCCGGAAGAGAATATTAACCAAATCGTCAAGAGTATTGGTGTAAAAATTGAAGAAGAAATCAGCCAGAGTGATATAAAGAATGCGTATAGGCTTCAAAACAAAAATAAGGAGAATAAGGAGATAATAAAGAGGATGCATATCATCGTAGAACTCAACAGCTTCGTAAAAAAGGAAGCCCTTTTGTCGTCATTCAAGAAATACAATTTGGCTCATTCAGATAAGAAATTAACTGTTACTGATCTGGGCTTACAAGGTAAAGTAGGATCTACTGTGTTCATGTCTGAGCTCCTTACTCCTAATGCCAAACAGCTCTTTTATCAGACACGTGTTCTCGCTAAAACTCATGACTTTAAATTTTGCTGGACTAAGGGAGGCAAAGTCTATATTAAAAAAAGTGCAGATTCCCCAGCAATTTTCATCAAGAGCTCTGAGCAGTTAGATGCACTAAAAAATATAGAAAATAATGACATATCTCAATGACACTTTTTCTTATCGTGCATACATTTTTCAACTTCGTACTATGCTCTATGCATCGCCTTCGTCACTATTGTTGTTTTAGTGTCATATCTATGTAGATTATATTGTATATTGGGTAATATTTATGTTAGCTGTATTCGTATATATATACTATTCAGTTTGGGCACCTTTATGTCAATCTATGATTTAATATATGTACTTATAATTATTACAATTACCACCTTAACATACAAATTACTACTATCTTCAACACACATTCCTCATAATAAATGCGAACTCCATCCTGCATTTATAAGTATTCCACTCTTCAATGACCACTTTTATTTATTAAAACTCAGCTGGCCGAGATGGCCTAATATAACATAATGATTGATAACAATAAAGAGGTGGCTATGGATATTGACAATTTGTTAATATCTAAGGCATACGTTGTTGAAGAGGCTGAGGAATGCTCTAAGTGTATTTCAAACAGAATCTCGCTGAAAATACTAGCGCAAAATATAAGAAGCATTAACAAACATTTTGATGATTTCACAGTTCTCATGAATAGGCTTAATATTGATCTCGACGTTATTATCCTAACGGAGTGCTGGCTGAACGATAATATGGCAATTCTTGATCTTCCATATTATAGTTCTTACAAAACTAGTCAATCACTAAATCAAAATGATGGCCTCATTCTATACGTGAAATCAAATATGACAGTAGGTGTTAGTGAACCGCATATCTCTGACGCTAATTGCTTAGTTTTATGCCACAAAATACGTGCATCATTAGCATATATAGACCACCTTCCTTTAGAGATTCAAATAACTTTCTGACAGCATTAGATACTCTACTCTCAAAACAAAAAACGTATGATAATATCATAATTGCCGGGGATATAAATATTGACATAATTCCTATTAATTCTTCTACACAGTCACACGATTATCTTTCTTTGCTAGCATCTCATAGTTAGCTAGCAGGACATACTTTTCCAACTAGGGTCTCAGCCTGCCTTGACCATGTTTTCTTTAAAACCAAGAAAGAGAACACCGTAGTTGTGGTCAAAACAGACGTAACTGTCCACGATACCGTATTATTAGAAGTAAAACAAACTAATAGAAACAGTAATAATAAACTAAAAATCATCAAAAAGATAGACTTTGAAGCAGTGCTTGAAGATTTAAAAATGACAGACTGGAACTTTATTCTGAATGAACACGATGCAAATGAATCAACTAATTTATTTCTAAAATATATCTCTCAAGTTACACAAAAACACACAATGCTGAAAAAGATACCTTGCTCTAAGAGAAAACTCAAACCCTGGATGACTCCAGGATTAGTAAGAGCAATCAGAAAACGCGACAAACTACATAAAAAAGTACGTAAATATCCTACTGATACAAAAATACAAAAAAAATATAAAGAATATCGTAATGCATGTAACAAAATTATCAAGACAGCCAAACGTAAATATGAAAGAAAATTGCTAAATAACTAGAGAGTTATTTAGCAATTTTCTAATATGCAATATTTATTAATTATAGTTTTTGTTTTATTCAGAGGAATAAAACAAAAACTATGTGGCAAAATATTAAGAAAATATGTAGCATACCTAGCCAGAAAACCAATAACAGTTTAGATTTGCTAAATTCCTCCAATACCCCTCAAGAATCAGTAAACATTGCAAACAGATATTTTACTCAGATTGGAGCCTCACTTGCTGAAAATATTTTACAATCGCTACCGAGTTCTTCTCAGAATGAGCCTAATTTTTCATATAGAATACCCCCAATCTCTTCTTTTGCTATTGCACCCATATCGGAACCGGAAGTTATCACTACAATTAACTCACTCAAATCTCACAGTGCACCGGGGTGGGATGGAATTTCTACGGAAATATATAAATATGCTAAATTCATCCTGTGTATACCAATAACACACATATGCAATAGCTGTATTAATACAGGAGTTTTCCCTCAAGCTCTAAAAAAGGCAACCATATGCCCAATTTATAAGAATGGGGACAGAGATCGTATTTCAAACTATCGACCTATCTCACTGCTACCAGTACTGTCAAAAATAATTGAAAAAGTAATCAACAAAAGACTTGTAGACTACTTAGAAAAACAAAAGCTGTTATCAAACAATCAGTTTGGTTTTAGGTCACATAAATCAACAGTAGATGCCGTAACACTAATCACAGAAGAAATATCAAGAAACATAGACTCAGGTAAAAAATCTCTAGGTGTATTTTTAAATCTCGCGAAAGCGTTTGACACGGTCTCTGTCCCCCACTTATTAAACAAACTAGAACTTTTTGGCATCAGAGGTTCAACCATTAAAATTGTTTGAAAGTTACCTTACTAATCAGAACCAGATGGTCAGGATAGATAATTACGTGAGTAATGAAGCTTCTGTGAATTTCGGCGTCCCTCAAGGAAGCATCCTTGGGCCGACACTTTTTATTATCTATATTAACGATTTATGCAGTATGAACCTTCCAAATGCCGTTATTTCGACCTATGCAGATGATACTGCAATTATTTTTTCCGCAGATACTTGGGAGGAAGTTAAGACTGTAACAGAAAGTGGTTTATATCACGTAGCTGCTTGGTTAAAAAACAATATTTTGACGTTAAATATAGAAAAAACGCAGGTGATACCGTTTTCTATAACGGCGAAAACAAAACCACATTCTAATTACATAATCAAAATCCACTCGTGTAACCAATCTCCTAATATAACAACCTGCGACTGCCCAAACCTTGTGATAACGGATTCAATAAAATACCTAGGTGTCATTTTAGATAGACATCTGAGATGGGACATACATATTAATACACAAACAAGCAGAGTGCGAAAATTGATATATGTTTTCAAAAATCTACGGCATATTGCTGACTATGACCTCGTTAAAAATGTTTATATAGCGTTAGTTCAACCAGTAATTACATACTGCCTACCTGTTTGGGGCGGAGCGCCCAAAACACACTGCATCTACATGGAAAGGGCACAAAGGTGTATACTGAAGGTTATGTCCTTTAAGCCCTACAGATATTCGACGAATGTCCTATACAACGAATGTAAACTACTTACAGTCAGACAATTGTACATACTCCACTTACTCCTATTTCAACATAGTAAATTAGATTACCTTGCAGTAAAAGATACTATTAGTCGTAAAAGAGTAAAATATAATGTCTGTACTATACCGAACAGAAAAACCAAATTCTATGAAAATCAACCCAGATTTCTAGGTGCATATCTCTATAACAAAATAAATAAAGAACTCAATATTTTTGACATGACTAGAAAACATGCAGTGCAAAATTGGCTTAGCAAGAAAGATTATAATCAAACAGAGAACTTACTGCAAATATTATGCTAAAAGCTATATTTTCCACATTTATCTACTGATTATAAGTTATGAAGCACTCCACACTAGACGACACATTTTATTTTATAAACCTACCTACTGCCTTAAACATCACATTAATATGATGATGCAAAAATCATAGCTCCTATATTTACTTAACATTAAATTTTAATGTACCTACAGTATTGAATAGATCGCGTAATTCTTACGATCACGAAAATTAATAGTAAACAAGTAAACACTATATCATCATACACAAATCAAAAAACTAATTCACGTTTAATAAACATTAAATTAAAGCAATAATAAACATACATTTTGTGTAATACAATATATGTACCTATACAAAAGTATCAAAGGTAATAATATCAATGATATAAAAGTATCAAAGGTAATATAGAATAATATCAATAATATAAACAACTCAAACATGAATAATGTTTATTCTTTGTTTATTTTATTTTGTTTTTATTTATTTATTATTGTTCGTTTATTCAATTTAACTCACGGGTCGTACACGCCCGGTCTTTTGGAGGGCATTGATGGAGCCGAAGCCAACATCAAGAGGCCCTTTACAATGTTTACTTAGGTATTATTAATGGATGAGGAGGAGATATGGGAAACTATATTATAAAAAGATGGTACATTATATTATGAGACTATTGGGTGAGCTGATTAATGTCGGATTGCTGGTCTATGGGATGAGGTACGGCACCCGCCAATTATGCCTCATTACAAAATATTTAGGCAGGTGGTGACTTGCCACCCACTGAATGGACCCCCCATAAAGGCGGACCGTTATGTCGGCGCCGAGGGGCAACATTGGCGTGGATAGCTAAGGGTGTTGAGAGGTGTGCTGCACTTTCACTAAACGCTACTAGCGGCTTTATGCCTTTAACACTTCCACCCTGGAGCTTAGGTCTTAGCTCTTGCGATTCCCACCACCGGCCGGCCGGTCAAGGCAAGCCGGGTGTCAGAGGGTCTCATTTAGCCCTCACGGGATAGGGGTACGCGGTGTCGCCACTCACCGTCGGCTCGCCACAAAGCCGCCCCTGCGGGTTTATTATTGTTATTATTATTATTATTTTTATCCTTTTGTACCTAAATATATAATAAACATACTATCGTACTACCGTATAATCTGGGTAATAATATAAATATTAAAAAAAATAAGAAAAATAAATAAAAGTAGATAAATGATGACAATAAGGATAGACAAGATTAAGTATCACACGTATAAAATTAAAACTAGATAAAATCAAATCTACGAAAAACGACGGGAAAGAAGAAAAAAAGCTCATGCCACATCTAGTTTGAAGTAAGCCTCGATAGTTCTGTGTTGTATTCCACTGAGAGCACATAATATATTGAGGGTACTTGTAGTCTTGTATGGTTATATCATATTGAACGTAGTTTATCATCGAAATAAATCATTATATGTATAATATGTATCTATCTATAGATAATTTTAACTATGTGATTTTTATTTAATACATTAATATGTACAGTGTGTATTAGTTAGAAGTGAAAATGATGTGTTCTCGTACATCAAAGTATGCACGGTATGTCAAGTCAATGGACTACTTTTATGCTTTTTCTTAAAAACGTATCTGTACAAATAGAATTTCAATAAATAAAATCTAGATATCTTAAGTATAAATAATAGATACTAAGTTACACTACCTATAAGCTCGGAAGCAAAATATTTCTCATATTTTTACCTCATCTACCTCCCCATTCGTTTATAATTATTATTTTTATTTTTTTATTGCTGTATGAATACAATAACCGCAGTAAGAATTAAAATTGAAATGAATAAAATTAGTCGGCGACTGGAAGGATTTTAATGTTCTAAATACAGGGAAACCTAGTTAGGAGTTGGGCCGCAGCCATGAACCTACACTAATTACTCGTTACTTTCGACCTGTTTGAGCCAAGTTTCAAGCTTATTAAAAAGAAAAAAAAAAAAGCTTTTCAACTTTTATTATTGTAAAGAAACCATATTCATTTTATATTAAAATTTTAAGTTTGTTTATGGCCTGTGTAATTGATAAAGTTTGTATAATTATGAGCAAATAAAGAATTATATTATATTATATATTATATTATTATATATTAATCAAGAGTGTTCTTAATTAGCTTTGATTCATAAGAATCCGTTCAGCCGTTTGAAGACTATGAGCATTTTTCTAGATGATGACGCTATGAAATAATACTTTTTTGCTTTTGTAGTTCTGATCAATTGGAAATTCAGTATACTCTTGCTTCAACGATATTGTAAGAACTCGGTAGCGTCACAAAAGAATGTAGCGTTGACTTATAATGCTGAGACATCTCCTGGAATTTGCAGAATACTCAACTCCTTACCAACTTACAGCAGATATGTCGAGTTTGGGCTCATCGGAATGGTCTCTCAGCACAGATTATGAATAAATTGTTTTAAATTTTGAATTAAAGTACCTATTATATTCACCATAATTAAAGATATAATATATATTTATATTATATCATAATTCAATATATATTTAATTATGGTAAATGAAAACGTGTAGGGGAAGGTGGGGCAGTCTCATACAGGTTTTTTATTTCGTCTTATAGAATTTTCTCTGTTATCAATATATGTATAGATTCATTAAAAACTAGTACTCTAACTATCTGACTTTGTATCAAAAACATGTAATTTGTGTAAATACACATGTAAGGCTTTCTATAGAAGTTTAAAAAAAAGAAAGAAATGTATGAATGTACCCCATATGCGGGGCACTCTCATACAGGCTATAGGGCAGCCTCATACAGGTATTTTATTTCGTCCTATAGAATTTTCTCTAGTATGAATAACTGTATAGATTCATTAAAAACTAGTACTCTAACCATCTGACTTTGGATCAAAAACCTGTAATTTGTGTAAATACACATGTGAGGATATTTTATGAAAGTTTTAAAAAAGTGATATAATTAACATGAATATATGATGAATAATAATGTATGAATGTACCCCCATGCGGGGCACTCTCAAACACTATCATACTATACATAGAGAGTATGTATGTATGAATGTACCCCACTCACTGTTGTATGAACCTACCCCATCAAAAAAAAATTAAATAAAGATATTCCTATAAAATAACCAACCATATATATATATATATTTTATTGTAGATAGTCAAGCATTTGACCACTATCTCACCTGGTGGAAAGTGACGATGTGTTCGAGGGTGTAGCATGCTTGCCTAGACGATATCTGTTCACTCTTGACTTGTCAGCCGGCAACGTGCCTTGTTGTCTGATAGTAAAAGGGGGAAGAAGGAATCAAATTGTGTAAATCCATCGCACACTCACCGAAATGTATCCTGTAGAACACAGATAAACTAGCAACTCTACGCCGATGCTCGAGGCTCTGAAGTTTGTTTTTTGTAGATTCAGTTTCGCCAATTAGCATTCTTGCTCGTTTATCGATAGAATCCAGAGCCTCCAGCTGATATTTAGCCGAGCCGTCCCAGAGGCGGTAGCAGTATTCCATGCAAGATCGGACTTGTGCTTGGTACAGACTTCGAAGCCGTCCCTGCGTGAAATACCGCCTTACCTTTCTGAGAACGCCATTTTACCGCCATTTTTTTAACGCTTTTTACCGGCTAGCTTTGGACTCTATTTAGTGTATCTGTATGTATATTTGTACTATCTATTTTCAGCGCAAAAAATTTCGAACATTAATTTTATGAGGTGCGGTAGTAGTATCTTGAGTATGACTCCCGTATTCACAAATAACACTATGCGGTCTCACAGTATCTAAAGTATCATTCAAACCTATACATTATTGCGTCAAATCCACCGCTATGCATACGTCAAAATCTCCATGAATACGACCGTCAGTCACGACACATCACGTCACCACACGCCATATGGCCAAATGAGTAAAGAAACGGAACATGACTTACATTGCCATGTTTTATAATGTAAACAATGTACCTAACCTAGATTTAGTGCTATGGCTAGAAAACTACCTTGCCCTTATATTTGTACATAGCACTCAGAAAAGAGTAAAATAATATATATACTGCGCACAGTGCCTCTAAACGACAGATATGTAAAATAATATTTGCTCATCGGCGCAAACTCAATAGTGAAAAGATAAAAGTTTTCTAACCATTGTAATACCGAAGACTGTATCATCAAGAAAGCAGCATTTCATTTCTACACAGACTGCGCTTGAAGTCCCTCACACTATTCGACGTCTCGACAAAGCACCAGTAGCATGCGAGAAAAGGCCCAATTAAGAGTGCTCCTAACCCGAGCGATCTTCCAAATATTACAAATATTTATCGCCCGAAATAGCAATTCATCCAAGCAAGGCGGCTGACTTTATTATGTCTACACAATATGTATGCGTCTACAGCATGCGAGTTATCCGTGTTTTAGTTTACTGGAGCGATAGAAAATAACCGGCCAAGTGCGTGTCAGGCCACGCGCAGTGTAGGGTTCCGTAGTAGCCTGTTATTCAATGCAAGTCTTTACCCGTTATAAACAAGCAACAAGGTACTCCGTCTTTGTCACTTTAAAGGATTTTTTCTAATGATTTTGTATTTATGTTTCTTTGAAGTGTTTCACACTTTATATTTTTGTAAATTGTTAAACACCATCCAAAATTTCATCGTACCGACGGGACTTGAACCCGCCACCTCCGGAATAACATGTTCCGGTGCTTTGCCAATTAAGCCACGGTGCGAAGTATCGTTACGGCGAAATTAGTGGATTGCATTTGTTAACCCAATTATGCATTGGTGGCGCCATTTTTTTATTTATTTATTTTTTTTTATACGTTATATGCTAGCCTTTGACCACTATCTCACCTGTTGGTAAGTGATGATGCGGTCGAAGATGGTAAGCACGCTAGGCCTAGAATGGGAACTGGCTCTCAAGGATAGTTGCCGGAACACATTAGATGTTTTTGGTGACAGATTTTCTAACTTGAGGGTGGTAGCTGGCCAGACGGACACTAGATAGTGTCCTACCACCATGCGGGGGTTGTTGGTTTCTTAACGATGTTTTCCTTCACCGGAGGGCCACTGTGAGAAGCGCACATAAATTTTTCTATAGAAAAATTTATGTGCGCCATCTATGACTACTTATTACGTAAGTTAATCATTCGGAAGAAATCATTACAGTTTTCTAATCCGACGAGAGATGTTGCACTGCGTAAATCAAATATTATGTTTCTTTGAAGTGTTTCACACTTTATATTTTGTAAATTGTTTAACACAATCCCATTTTTTTTTGTATTTGGTACAAAATTATCCAACACCCAAGTTCAACGACTATTACTGCTAAACTAATAAAGCTATCTTAACCGCTATAATTTTTCTTTAAAGTTCATGAAATGCGCTATTATCACGAATTTTCCCAGATTTTTCAAGCCAGCGGTTTAGCTTTCAGAGGGGGGGACGCCCTACATGAACAAAAATCTGCACTTTAAAGTTTAATATTTCGTAAATGGAGCATTCAATCGAAAAATGGTATTAGCAACCCCTTAAGTCATTTTAAAAGACCTATTCAGCGATACACCACACAATGGGGTAGATTATGAAAAAAAAATTCATCCCCACTTCTCATATAGGGGAGCTAACCTAAAAAAAATATTTTTCAAAATTTTATTTCAGCACTTTGTCGGCGTCATTTATTTACATACCCCCACAAAATTACAGCTTTCTAGTATTAACGGTCTCTTAGCAAAACCTCGGACAGACAGATAGACGGACATGACGAAACTATAAGGGTTCCTTGTCAGGACTACGGAACCCTAAAAAAACAGTTGTTTAACTCGACAGGGTTCCATCAGAGCATTTTACTGGGCATTGATAATATTATTTATTTTGTAGAAAACTCATCGGTGTGTGAAGGAGACAGCGGAGGAGGTCTGGCTTTTCCGTTGAAGGAGCCATCGATAACCCGGTATTATCTTCATGGAATCGTCTCCACGCAGCCAACTATTAATATAAGTAAAAAATGCGAGCCTGAATTTTATATCACTTTTACAAATGTATTGCAATACAAAGATTTTATCCTGAAATACTTGACGGTAGATTGTAAGTACCCATTATACACATTTTTAATATTATTATATAGTTGTAGTATAGTGTAGTATTATATGTTTGTATGGACAAGTTGCACACCATAGTAATAGGTGGTTCAAGCCACGGCCGAAGCCTACCCATTTATAGCCAAAGATCACGCGTAGTTTTAAGGGCTATACTTACGGTGCAAGAGGGTGACAATGACCCCCCCAATTTAAATAATAGTAATAAATGTAATATGGCAAACTAAAAGTTCTTAACTAAACAAAAAAACATATATACGGTCGAATTGAGAAACCTCCTCCTTTTTTTGAAGTCGGTTAACAAACTGGAAAGTACGAGTTAGACTCGCGCACCGAGGCTTCCGTACAAATTTGTCAAACTAGGTTCAAGGACAAACTTAACTATGCAGTTCAATCCATAGAAAATGTATTGCACCAACCGCAAATAATACGTAAAAGTGAATACACTTGTTTTGCTATTAAACTACAAACTTATATCCGTGTATAATATGTATATACTTAGTATCGTGTTGTCCACCATCAAAGTGTTTAATATTATGTATCTTAAAGTGTTACACACTTTATATTTTTGTACATTGTTGCGCACACAATCCACATTTTTTTTTTGTAGTATGACATTTTGGATTGTGTGTTACAATGCATCAAAGTGTTTATTTATTTATCTGCTGATCAATAATAATTACCTTAATAACGTTTACAGTTTCAATTGAAATTATTTTCCGCAACTGCACTATAAACGATTATAGTTTGTTAGCTTAACACTGAAGTCATGTAATGTTAACTGTTCTATTTTTCTATTTACCGTATAATTACAGCGAATTTTCCGAATAATTGTGTAATCTATTAATATAAATTGCCACAAGTTTTGTAATATGTTACAAAGTGATAGATAATACTGTGTACAGTTTCCGCGCTCACCATTGTCAATTGTACCCAAGATACAGGCCTAGCCTAGTTTGGAGCCCATCGCTATACTGTATCGGCTTACATTGTTCCTATATCGTTGTATCTAAATGCACGTTGAAAAATTATATCAAAATGTATTATTTATTGGTAATAAATGAAATGAAACATATGTATAAAAAAGTTATGACGATTTTATTATGTTTGACTTGTTACAGATCCAAACACTGGCAATGGCAATATTCCCAATATTGAATCAAGGTTCTCTACCAGCAATGACATCGAAGTTGCATCTGCTATGTAAGGATAAGCTGCATAATGCTATCAAAAATCCAGACTAATATTATAAAAATGTTTGAGACTCTGTCACTCTGTCTGTTTGTGTCTCTGTCACTCTGTCTGAAATTTAAGAAGTAGATACTTTATAGCATGAGGATGAACTTAGACTACTTTTCGTGAAAATAAAAATCGTGATTTTTACACATAACCTAAATAACGCAGATCACGCAATTAATCTTAATTGACAGAGATTTACAGTGATAAAATTCTTGGTGTACATGTACAAAGACTCAGAGTTATAATTTACTTTAGTAATTGTTTCTCTGAGTGCGGGTATCAGCTAGTATAATATGTATATGTACGAGTATAAGAATCTAAAACCGCAAAACCGCCTTCTACCGCTAAAAGTGTAAAACCAACGCAATTATTCAAAACCTATATGAGCATATATCCAACAAATATTATTAGTGATCGGGCGAACGCGAAGTGCGAGCGAAGCGTCTCGGTTTTGCTTGGGCTTAAAGAATATGTCAGATTGGCTACGTTTAAATTTGTTTACACTTAATATCACCACAGCGAAATATTTCTATCTATATGGGATAATATAATAATCGTGCTCAGTGGCGTGCCATAGGAGGGGCCTATGTCCAACATTGGACGAATACTGGCTAGGATATAGAAATATATAAATTTGATATATAATAAAAAATTTGACGGAAAAGCGTAGCAAGCGTAAAGTGCGGGCTTATGTCACACTGACAGCTATATAATAATATATCGTAAATATATATCGTTATATACTATTATTTAATAGTATATAACGCATAAAACAACTTTTAGGTACACGTAGAGTAAAATAAAAATCGGCCAAGTCGAATTGGACTCGCCCACCGAGGCTTCCGTAACCTCTCAGACTAGGTTAAAGGACAAACTTAACTTTGTAGTTCTCTCCACAGAAAATATATTGAACCAACTACAAATAATACGTTTGTATAATCAATTGGCCATTTTTTGTTATTAAACTACATATTTACGGTTTTCAGATGTATTCCTTTATGCTGCTATATGTGCTATATGTGCTTCAAGACCTTGCTTTTTGCCAAATTTCATGATTCTAGCCCTCTATTCTCTTCTCGATTCTAGGAAGGACCCTATAGGTTTTCGACCCAAAACCTGTAGGGTACTTCAGGTTGACCTAGATTTGTCGATTTTGGTTAAAAGCAAGAATAAAGTAGGAATAATTGTCTTACAGCACAAGTAAAGGAAACATTCCGAAAAATAAAAAAATTGAAAGGTATATATTAGGTAAATTTTGGTACCTACTTACAAGTTTTCGCGAAAATCTAAATTTCCCCAAATCTCTTTATCGTGTTGACTCAGCACCTTTATTTTTATACACCTGATAGGGACTATGCACCTCAGTATCTGGTACAAATTTCGACTAGCTAGGTCCACCCGTTTCTGAGAAAATCGTTGGTGACACACGGGCATACGGACAGACGGATGGACGGACAAGAAAGTGATCTTTTAAGGGTTCCTTTTTACTTTTTGAGGTACGGAACCCTAAAAAAAAAAAAAATGATAAACCTATCTAAGTATACTAAGTGACGTGTGGTACTAAAATGTAAAACAACTCTAATGGTTGTTTTACTAATACACCAACCAACCTGCACAAATTCTATGACCTGTATTGAGTTAGATAGTACAACAAATATTATATACATATTATGTGGAAGCCACTTTAAACAGGACCGTAGCATGGTCAAACACATCCTACTTATTATGAAGAAGGAAGTTTAGGTACATGTTTGTTACTTATTCATGCTAAAATTAATGAACCGATTAAACTAAAATTTGGTATGGATACTTTTATCCCAATATTCTTACGGAAACTATATCTACGCGGGTAAAACTGCTATAAACAGGACGAGTCAGTCAACTATTTTTTTTTTAAGCAATTGAGACATATTATGAAGTTTGAATAACTAATTTTTATTAAATTATGCTTTAGTAAAACCTATTTTGTTATTGCATACCGGTTTGGGGATCAGCAGCGAAAACATACCTGGTGCAACTTGAAAGAGCACAGAGAGCCTTACATGCTGCCATCAAGCTTTTACCAAGCCATTTTACCTGAAGGTAATGGCTTCCAAAGATGTATAGATGTCGACAATATAAAACAAAAAGTAGGAATACAATTTTTCGACATCTCGCTTAGAATTTGAGATATAGAGTAAAAAATATAATAATATAATGAAACGTAGTTTTTAAACCTATTAATAATTAAATTATTTATTTATTTGAAAATAAATAATTAAATTATTTTTCAATTAAGTAAATGGTTACATTTTACAGATCTAAGTATTTAAAACCCTGGATAAGTATATCTGGTAACTGCATATTACCAGACCACCCAGAAAATGGACATTACCATCCAATTTTTCCCAACGCAGCGCCTGGAGACACATTCGATTTCGTCAGCATCCATGTGATCTGCGATCAGGGTTTCCGCGTGATATCCGCTGACAGATCCGGTAATGCCTATTGTTATAACGGGACATGGTTTCCAGAGAAGTTGCCCGAATGTGAAAGTAAGTACCTAACTAATATAAGAATAGTAAGTAGTAGACTTTAAAGATGAAGAAGCGAAAGAGATGTCAGGATCGTAGCATGTGGTAAGAAGTAGTCTCTGCCTAACCAACGGGAAAAAGGCGTTATTAACCGACTTCAAAAAAAGGAGGAGGTTTCTTAATTCGACCGTATATATATGTAGGATTTTTCATTTCGATAGATAGCAACACTAATTTGTAGACGAAGATATATTATCTGTGTAATCTTTGGAACGTTTTTATGCTTTACATCCAAAGCCTGTTTTATTTGTACGTGGAACATCAAAAGTGTAAGCGAGTAAGAAAATCTAGTTGCTCTCTCTCTAATTTTTTCACGACGAAGAAAGAACGTGTGTGTTCGGAATTGTATCGTTAAATATTAAGAATTACTGAAATAAAGTGAAAAAGCTTCTGCAAAACAGCCTTTTACTGGACAGCAAGCTCTACCCCACCCATCCCACAACTCTCGCCCGGGATTATTCCGAGAAAAAAGTTTGGGTGTGACGACGACAAAAACGTGGTAAAGAAGGCAGCTGTAAGACGTGGCTGGCCGGCTCTTTTACCACAATAAGACGAAGAAAAACAACGATGGCGGAAGCGGCAGACGGCAAAAATACGCACAACGACGCAAAATGTTTTACGACGATGGATGCAGTTCCAACATACACCGGAGACGACTTAACCTATACGTCCGCAAAATGGACGCAAGATCTAGAAGATAATGCGGAGATCTTTGGATGGTCAGCGCAACAGAAGCTGATAATCGCTCGTAGATCGCTTAAAGGAACAGCTGAATTATGGTTGAAGACTGAAAGAACTTTTAAAACATACGATGAATTAAAGGCGGCACTGCTGCGTGAATTTCCTGAGGTCATCGATAGTAAGCGTATGCACGAGATAATGAGCAGCCGAAAAAAGCGTGCTGGAGAAACTTACTACCAATATTTATTAACTATGAAAGAACTTGGTAAACGAGCAAAATTCCCCGATTATGTTGCGGTGCAGTACATTATAGATGGCATCATGGATACTGAGATAAACAAAATTATGTTCTATGGGGTGACGACGTATACACTCCTCAAAGAGAAACTATCTCTTTATGAAACATTCAAAGAAAAGAGTAAAAAACAAGAATTAAAGAGTCAGCGGACAATTATGAAACCGACCAAAGTCAAAGAAGCAGATGGAAAAACAACACAACGCTGCTTCAAGTGTGGCGAGTTAGGGCATCTTTCTAGTACATGTTCTCATAAGATTAAATGTTTCAGATGTAACGGCTATGGTCATATAGGCAAAGATTGTACTAATGTTATCCAGAGAGATATACCACCGTCTACGAGTCAGAAGTCAACCATGGGCCAGCGGTCGATGCTCATACAACAAGAGTCCTCGGAAAGAACGGTAAACACTGAGAAATCTATATGTGATATTGCTTCAGGTGAGCGTTCAGACTATTTAAATGTCAGTCAATGCGGTCAGTGTTCACATAGTCAAAATATAAATGTTCTTAATGTCGGAAAGTGTTCAAATTTAAATCAGAGCGTTAAGAGTATTCAGATTAAAAACATAACTGTAGATAACTGTTTAATAGATACAGGTAGCGAGTTAAATTTGTTAACGTTGGATTTATTTAGTAAATTAAATGTAACTAAGTACGATGCTGAAGAGATGTTAATGACGGGACTGGGTTCATGTAAAGTTTATTCGATTGGTAAATTCAATATTCAAATGAAGATAGATGGCCACAGCTATGATGTTATGTTTTACATTGTTCCAACTAATGTTATTCCGTATACGGTGATATTAGGTCAACCTTTTTTGATGAATACAATTACAGTAATTGATAAAGGTGAAATTGAAGTAAGGCCACAGTTTTATGATAGTTCATACCTGATGTGTGTGCTTTCTTCAGAAGAAGATATAGCTATTTCCAGCGAAAAACCTATCGTTCAGGATATAATAAAAAATTATAGGCCGATACAAACTAAAGAAGCCCCTATAAAGATGAAGATAATTTTAAAAGACGATATACCTGTCACACAGCGACCAAGACGACTCGCTCTGACTGAAGAAGAAGTTGTGAAGCATCAGATTGATGAGTGGTTAGAAAAAGGCATTATACGCCCCAGTTATTCAGAATATGCAAGTCCACTTGTATTAGTAAAGAAGAAAGATGGAACCAACCGAGTTTGTGTTGATTTCAGAAAAATTAACCAGAAGATGGTTAAGGATGAATATCCTTTACCGATTATTGATGATCAGATAGATAAGTTGAGCAAGGCTCGAGTATTTAGTACGATAGATCTCAAAAATGGATTTTTTCATTTGCCGATTGAAGAAGACTCGATAAAATACACAGCGTTTGTGACCAACAACCCTGAAGGTCAATATGAGTTCCTAAGAGCACCATTTGGACTCTCAATATGTCCAAAATATTTTACACGGTTTATAAACATTATATTCTCAGATTTTATAAGAAAAGGAATTATTTTAATTTTCATCGATGATATAATTATATTAGCAGAAGACGAAGATCAAGCAGTTCAGAGACTCCAAGATGTCTTGAAAGTTGCAGCTGAATATGGTCTTGAAATCAACTGGAAGAAGACACAAATACTACAGCAATCAGTCGAATACCTAGGACACATTGTTTCAAATGGAACGGTTAAACCATCATCAGAGAAGACTAACGCAGTTATGAGATTTCCAGAGCCAAAGAGTTTAAAAGAAGTACATAGTTTCATCGGATTGACATCCTATTTCAGAAAATTTATTCAAGATTATGCTACGATTGCTAAGCCACTGAGTGATTTACTAAAACGAGGAGAATTCTATTTTGATCAAGAACAAAGATGTGCATTTGAAAAATTAAAAGGTAAATTATGTTGTGAACCTGTTCTTAAAATTTTTGATGTGCAGCTAGAGACAGAACTTCACACGGACGCATCTAAGCATGAATATGCAGGCATTTTAATTCAAAAAGATCCGGTAGATTGTAGTATGCATCCAGTTCATTACATGAGCAGAAAGACGACAGAGTCTCAGCAAAAATATAGTAGCTATGAACTAGAAGCAATGGCTGTTATAGAAGCGGTGAAGAAATTTCGAAGATATCTAATTGGAATTCCATTTAAGATTGTAACAGATTGTGAAGCATTTCAGAAAACACTTTACAAAAAAGATGTATCAGCTAAAGTAGCTAGATGGATATTGTTCCTACAAGATTTCAACTACATTATTGAGCATAGAAAAGGTGATAAAATGCAACATGTCGATGCGCTTAGCAGAAATATATGTGTGGTGAATACAGAACTACATGCTAGAATAAAGAAAGCTCAAGATGAAGACAACAGCTTAAAAGCAATTAAAGAAGTTCTCAAGAAGAGTGAATATGAAGATTATTTTTTAGAAAATGATGTAATTTATAAAGGAGTACAGAAGAAGTTGGTGTTACCAGAGATTATGGACTTAAAAATGATCAGAAGAGTGCACGGAGGAGGACATTTTGGGAAGAAGAAAATCAAAGATATAATAGAACGAGATTATTATATAAACCAGTTGGATAGTAAAACTGAAAAAGTTATATCAACATGTGTACCATGTTTACTGGCAAGCCGAAAAGCAGGAAAGAAAGAAGGACTTTTAAACCCTATAGAAAAAGGAGATTTACCATTATATACTTTGCATTGTGATCATTTAGGACCATTAGATGCAACCAAGAAGTTATATAATTATATACTAACGGTGATTGACGGATATACAAAATTTGTTTGGATTTATCCAGTAAAAACGGTGACAGCTAAAGAAACCGTAGACAAAATTAAACAACATCAAAAAGATTATGGCAACCCAAGACGAATAATAACTGATCGAGGTACAGCTTTTACAGGAAATGAATTTCAGCAGTATTGTTTAGAAGAAGAAATTGAACACCTTACCATAACAACAGGAATCCCACGTGGTAACGGTCAGGTAGAAAGGATGAACCAAATTATTATATCTGTACTGGCTAAAATGTGTATAGAAGAACCAGGACATTGGTACAAGTATGTCAGCAAACTTCAGAGAGTTATCAACAGTACATACCAGCGATCTATCAAAACATCACCATTTGAACTGTTAATGGGAACCAAGTTAAGACTAAATGAAGACATCAACATTTTAGAATACTTAGAAGAAGAAAATATCAAAGAATTTACAGAGAGAAGAGAAGAATTAAGAAAGCAAGCAAAAGCTCAAATATTAAAGATTCAAGAGGAAAATAGAAAAACCTATAATAAAAACCGGAAAGACGGAGAAAAGTACAAAATAGGCGATATAGTAGCCATACAAAGGACGCAATTTGGAAATGCTTTAAAATTAAAACCAAAATTCTACGGACCATACAAAATCACAAAGGAGCTAGGAAAAGATAGATATGAGGTCGAAAAGCTAGACCGAAGTAAGGAAGGACCGACAAAGACCACATCCGGAGTAGACTACATGAAGCGGTGGCCTTAGTTCAAACTTACCTGTATAAAGTCATCTACTTTACATTAAAATTTATTTTAAAATACTTGAAAGCATATTGGGCATGGCACTCTATCTCATCTCATCTCATCTCTAATCTCATTATTGTTATAACTTAAATTCATGAAGAAACAACAAAATTGTTATTGAATTCTGTATAATTATACTACATATTGAAACAATGTATGTAGTAAGAGTTGTGATTGTAACAACACATAAGGGCAAAACCTTTGGTGTTAAGAAGCTCATAACAAATAGTATGTACTTATTTGTTCTATGTAAATGAAGAATTATGTTTCAAAGATGTAATTTGTATGTAAACCTAAAATAATGTATGTTTTCTAATCTATTTAAATAAGATGCATGTTAAGATAAGATTGTATATTTACTACTTATAGTTAAAACCTAAACCTTACTACCTAGTTGCATAATTTTAAAATAACCTATGTATGTTTTAATGAGAAGTTAGTTAAAAGAATAGAAGTTATGTTTAAGTCGTTTGTTAATTAATAATTGTTAAGGATATGGTTATGGGTAAGAAATAATAAGAGATTAGTTTCAAATAGTGTATTGTGTAAAAAAGGGTTTCAAGTTAAAATAAGCTGTAAGAAAGTAGATTATTAATTTATAATAAGTACATTGGCACCAGTTATTAAGTTATTTAAGATGTAAGTTTTAATGCAGAATAGTTTATGTTAAGAGTCAATATTGTGTCGAAGTTAAGCATCAGTTAATAGTTTTGTGTATTTTATGAAGATCAGTATAAGAGTTTTGTTTAAATTGTAAAGCGAAGAGAAATTTGTAATATTGTAACGTAGAGTCATATGAGAGCTAAATTTGTTTTTGTTTAACTTAACGTAGAAGCAGTCTGAGGCCAGACTATATTGCAGGAAGGCCGAGTTGTAGGATTTTTCATTTCGATAGATAGCAACACTAATTTGTAGACGAAGATATATTATCTGTGTAATCTTTGGAACGTTTTTATGCTTTACATCCAAAGCCTGTTTTATTTGTACGTGGAACATCAAAAGTGTAAGCGAGTAAGAAAATCTAGTTGCTCTCTCTCTAATTTTTTCACGACGAAGAAAGAACGTGTGTGTTCGGAATTGTATCGTTAAATATTAAGAATTACTGAAATAAAGTGAAAAAGCTTCTGCAAAACAGCCTTTTACTGGACAGCAAGCTCTACCCCACCCATCCCACATATATATTAATATTTTTTTATGTTCGTTCGCGGATAACTTTGTCGTTTATCAACCGATTTTGATTATTCTTTTTTCGTTCAAAAGGAGATATCCCAAGTGTGGTACCATGGTAATTTTATCGAGGTCTGATAAGTATCTCCAGAGATATTGAGATAAACATCTCAAAATTGGTACTGAAAATAAATAGCGCGGCATTGAAGTCGGTTCTTTTTTAGTTTTTAAACGATATTATTTTATATATGTATGTAAGACTTCAAATCAGCAAATTATAAACTTAATTTGACTATGAAATAGTTACTACTAATTCGAATAGGTACTACTATTCGAATATTGCGTGTCACTGCAATTCAACAGATCTTAACGAGTTACAGGCCTCAGAATTTAGCTGTCCCTTTATATGTACTTGTCTGATAACATTATTTAGTTTCTATTATTAAGCCGACGTCAATACTAACCATCAGGCGAGCGTCTTGCTTGTCCTGTAACATTACATAAAATTTTATAAAAGTTTTTTTTGTTTAGAACAATGCCACCTACCGCAGCATCGTTCAGTGGAGTACCGCTGTTTAGTAATGGGGACCAACAACTATTATAGAGAATGCAAGGAATATGAGCCTTCAGGAGCTATCGCTATGCCTATATGTCGCAGTCCTGTCTATACATCCAAATCTGTGCTTAACAGAATGAGATGCGTGAGTGGCGAATGGAATTACGTAGCTGTGTGCAAGCCTAGTAAGTGCTATCAGCCAGCGCCATGTACCTATACCTATAATTACGTAGCTGTGTGCAAGCCTAGTAAGTGCTAACAGCCAGCGCCATGTACCTATACCTATAATTACGTAGCTGTGTGCAAGCCTAGTAAGTGCTAAAAGCCAGCGCCATGTACCTATACCTATAATTACGTAGCTGTGTGCAAGCCTAGTAAGTGCTAAAAGCCAGCGCCATGTACCTATACCTATAATTACGTAGCTGTGTGCAAGCCTAGTAAGTGCTAAAAGCCAGCGCCATGTACCTATACCTATAATTACGTAGCTGTGTGCAAGCCTAGTAAGTGCTAAAAGCCAGCGCCATGTACCTATACCTATAATTACGTAGCTGTGTGCAAGCCTAGTAAGTGCTAACAGCCAGCACCTATACCTATAATTACGTAGCTGTGTGCAAGCCTAGTAAGTGCTATCAGCCAGCGCCATGTACCTATACCTATAATTACGTAGCTGTGTGCAAGCCTAGTAAGTGCTAAAAGCCAGCGCCATGTACCTATACCTATAATTACGTAGCTGTGTGCAAGCCTAGTAAGTGCTAACAGCCAGCACCTATACCTATAATTACGTAGCTGTGTGCAAGCCTAGTAAGTGCTATCAGCCAGCGCCATGTACCTATACCTATAATTACGTAGCTGTGTGCAAGCCTAGTAAGTGCTAACAGCCAGCGCCATGTACCTATACCTATAATTACGTAGCTGTGTGCAAGCCTAGTAAGTGCTAAAAGCCAGCGCCATGTACCTATACCTATAATTACGTAGCTGTGTGCAAGCCTAGTAAGTGCTAACAGCCAGCACCTATACCTATAATTACGTAGCTGTGTGCAAGCCTAGTAAGTGCTAACAGCCAGCGCCATGTACCTATAACAGCTTACAGGCGGACAATCAGTTTAACTCACTTCACAAAAAGGAGGAGGTTCTCAATTTGTCGGAATCTTTTTTATTTTATTTTTTATGTATGTTCACCAGTTAAATATTTTTTTGTTTCAAAGGGTACCCTTCCCAGGTGGTCCCATTTAAATTTTAATGAAATCGGTCGAGCCGTTTTTATATACCAACATTTGCATTACGATGCATTTATATACCTCGACGACATGCTACTAACTACTGGCACAGATTATATAATAGTTACTACGACTACTGGCTACTTTGATTCTTTTAGTTTTTTTTAAATGATCTTAAATTATTATTTTATGACATTTGTCTGAAGTACCGAAACATAGTGGTACATGTAATAGTCTGACGTCGACGACAGATGTTTTGTTAACTAAACAAAGATGGCTAGAAAATACTAATCGATCGATAAACTAGACTGAATGCCAGTTAATCTTACTTGCCAATTGACACGGATCATAGAGTATCTAGGTAATCATCACTTCACTAGAACATCGCGTATAAGAGAGCTTATAAACAATTTCAGCATGTGGCGTATTAAGCAAAGTCTACGGCAGAAACTCTGACACAAAAGACGTTTCTGAGAGTCACTCAAGGATACCTTGGGGTGCCTTCTTGTATACCAAGACTGAAACTCCGTATAAGTTGATTTGTGGTGGGACTTTGATCAGCAATAACTTAGTCATCACAGGTATATATCCCTTTTCATTATTGTATAATAATAATAGAGTACCATAGATAAATTATTCTAATACCCACACGATTTTACTCGATTTTATTGTTTTTCATTGGGATTCATTGGATTTCAATGGGAACAGAATATTTACATCAATAGAGAGATCAGTGTCAGTACCGTAGGTAATAGGTAGGATTATTAGATTAGATAGGTACTGATACTTCCAGCATTATGTGAGATGATCCAAGCGCATGCACGTGAAGAAAAATGTACAGGTTAGATTGTTAAGATTGAGTAGAGAGACGGTTTGAGTAGATACTTGTTCCTTTGTAAATATTGTAAAACATTCTGGGGAGTCTGTCCTTTATTTTTGATTAAGTTTTAAGCTGCATTATTATATGAGTATAATTTAAATTATACTCATATAATAATATATATATATATATAATAATTAAGGTACACGTGATCCACGACAGCCCAGCATGAATTTACCCAGTCTTAACCAAACTTTATTTATTTCAGCTGCCCATTGTGTTCAAGATTCTAAGAGAATGAAAATTCCTGAATTTAACTTTGGCATTGCTGTCGGTTTGTCTAACATTAACTGGGGTACCAGGCATGAGTGGGAACAGCTGTCTGAAGTGAGTATGTATTAGGTTAATTAATGGTTACGTGGCTAAGGCTTGCTGTCATGATTTAGGCCAACTGACGGCTGCTTACAATTACTGTATTATGCTACAATAGCTGCATTGGTGCAAACAATTTAGAAAAATTGTCGCCAAACATCTTTAAGAGCTAGTTTCCATTCTAGGCCTAGCGTGCTACAATCCTCAACTGCATCATCACTTACCAACAGGTGAGATTGTGGTCAAACGCAAGCCAATAATATAAAAAAAAAACAACTATGAAACAATGTATCTTATGATAAACAATGGTAGCGCACCCTCGTGGTTTCTTGGTCACTCTTAGATGCAATACTGATTCGGTATACTGTAGATTGAGGCCAGAATCTTTAGTATCGCGTCTCTTGAAAAAAGTGTTTTGTAGATCAATGGTAGCGCTCCTTTCATGCCTATCAAATACTGACCGGATTGTCTGTTTCTTCAGCTGTAGTCTTAGCATAGCATTTTTTCGGACGCGCTAAGCCTGCACGGTGCCATTAACACTTGATAATGAATGGAAAAGATAAAGTTTAATTAATTATATTAATCACCAGCAGCTGTCAATTTATAAAAATCGATTCCCGCAGCTTATTTCACTTTAATTCCACTGCTGACTATATACCTATCTCAAATTATACCGTTCGTTATGAGCGTATGGCTTTTGTTTTAGAATTTGACCCGCGAACTTTACTTGTCGACCCACCTTGTTGCTGATTGATCAATACGACGTTTTTAAACGCTCTCGTATTGTCAGATAGACAAGCATTTGATCACTATCTTAGCTGATATTAAGTGATATCGATATCAGGTGGAATTGGCAATAAGACGAGGCACTGGTCTACTGACTTTAGTCTAATCTATGCAGCGCTAGTAGCTCAACTCGTCTTCCGAGTTGACTAACACCGAACATGACGCCGGAACTCCGATTTATTTTTTGCGTTATAAAGCGAACTGTTGGAGTTTTGTTGTCTGGAATGGGATCACGTCGCACAATGCGTTGGGATCGAACACACGACCTCTCAATTGCCGGGCCGATGCCGGACCTTAACCTTTTAGTTTTTATTTTAATGTTTGCAATATATGTTTTGCAATATTTTGGAGGTTTCAATTTGTCATAGTCTCATTTAACAATGCCATTTTTCGTCAAAAAGGAAATATATACTTATGAAATAGCTACATAAGATACGACCAGACCGCGGCGTCCTGCGTCCGCGTGCTCATTCGCGATCTGATTTTCAATGGTTTTCTGATCGCCGTAGATCGCGTTTGGTGTGAACCAGTCAGTGCAAATACTACTGCGCTATCAGATTTTTTTTTTTTTTTTTACTGAAGATAAGCAAGCGTTTGACCACTATCTCACCTGATGTTAAGTGAAGATGTGATCGACGATGTAGCACGCTTGCCTAGAAGATGTGTTCACTCGCGATTTGAAGACCCCCGGATTGTACTTCACAGGAAACACAAACTCTGGCAGGGAATTCCATTCCTTTGCTGTGCGTATGATAAATGTTGATGCAAAGCGCTTTGTGCGACAGAATGGGATATCAACCATGTATCGATGGCGTATATCTGTGCGTCTGGTAGTACGATGGTAAAAGGGGGACGGTGGAAATAATTCGTGCAGTTGGTAGGCACACTCCCCGAAATGTATCCGATAAAAGACCGATAAACTGGCGACTTTGCGGCGATGCTCTAGGCTCTGAAGCCTTTTGCTTACTAGATTTTTGTCGTTAATGAGTTTCTTGGCTCTCCTCTCAATAACTTCCAACGCCTCTAGCTGGTATTTGGCTGACCTATCCCACAGGTGAGAACAGTACTCCATACATGATCGGACTTGAGCTTGATATAAATTAAGCAGCTGTCCTGGTGTGAAGTACTGTCTCACCTTGGCCAAAACATCAAGCTTTTTTGAGGCCAATTGGGCTTTTGACTCAATATACGAGCCAAAGTTGAGTGTGGGTGTTAGCGAGATTCCAAGAAGCTCGAGGTGATCAGTTATCGGTACGAACACATTCCGGAAAGTAGGAGTCAGTTGGAACGGACTCCGTTTGGCGGAGAACAGACACGCCTGGGTCTTAGCTGCATTAAACTTGACCAGGTTGGCATCGCCCCATTTGAAGACAGCCTGTAAGCCTGTAAGGACAAGTTCAAGCGCTCGACCATCGCCTCCCTATAACACTGACTTTGTGCTACACTAGTACGTGCACTGGATGTATCTACACTCTACATACACTCTACAACGGTGCTGTTCTCTGCATACCCAAAGATACCGGGCTTTAGCAGATCGTTAATATGCAGCAGGAAAAGAGTTGCAGAGAGCACTGATGCCTGAGGGACCCCGGCATTAATAGCCATTTGGTCAGAAGAGCGGCCATCAATGACTACTCTTATCGACCGGTCCCTCAGGAAATCCGAAATCCAGACACATAAACCAGTAGGCAGTCCGTAGGATGGAAGCTTGCTTATAAGACTATCGTGCCAAACCCTGTTTTTGGCTTTTGATTTATCAAGGGAAACTGCAAGAGCTTCCCCATGATTATCAACAGCCTCGCTCCAAATGTGCGTGGCATACACTAGAAGATCCCCAGTGGACCGATTTTGGCGAAATCCATATTGTCGGTCACTTAGGAGGTCGTTTGCTTCTAGGTAGTCCAGGAGCCGGTTATTCTGTACACGTGCCATAGTCTTGCAGAGTATGGACGTGACTGAGATTGGCCTATAGTTGGCAGGGTCAGCACGGCTGCTTTTTTTGGGCACAGGTTGCACGTTGGCAAGCTTCCATGATTTCGGCACTTGACCACATGTTATAGTGAGACGAAAGAGGCGTGTCAGAACAGGAGCAAGTTCAGGCGCACAGGTCCTCAAGACTATAGCTGGAATACCATCCGGGCCGCTGGCTTTGTTCATATCTAGATTTTGCAGTGTTTTACGAACCTCTGTCTGAAGGATGCGGATTTCCGACATTTGTGTTATACATCCAGGTAGACATGGAGGTGTCTCACCAGCAGTGTCTAGACGTGAAGATTCCGCAAACAGAGAAGCAAACAAATTTGCTTTCTCTTTGGCGGTGTGAGCCAGCGCCCCATCGGGTTTTAGCAGTGGAGGAAGTGAGGGGCGACAGAAGTTCGACTCGACCGACTTAGCCAGAGACCAAAACGCTTTACTACCCGCTGGATACGAAGCTAGTTTGGTCCCTATCCGGCATATGTGGTCAAATCGGGACTTCCGTAGAGCCTTCTTGCAGGACTTGGCAGCCTTGTTGAACGCTTTCTTCTTCGCTGACAGATCTCTGGCTTTGCGGTTACGAGTATCAACCCAGGCCAGCTATGCTTCTTGTTTCAGTGCTTCAGCACGTCGACATTCAGCCCCGAACCATGGTTGAGCTTTGCTTGACATCGCTACATCAGAAAATGGAATATAGTACTCCATTCCTTGACGCAGCACCTTCGTCACAGCATCCGCGCAAATCGAAGGATCTTCGGAAGAGAAGCAAACAGGCCGCCAAGGATAAGATGCAAAGAACGACCGCATCTCATCCCAATCTGCTGACTTGTATCGCCACACCCGCCGGGTGCCTCTTGGGCTGGGGTCGGGCGCGGAGTAGACTGATACAGATTTCACCAAATAGTGGTCGGAGCTACCTAACGGTGATGATATCGACTCTGAGTAACGGTCTGGATCAGTTGTCAGCAGAAGGTCCAAGCAATTGGCTGTATGGCCGTCAACATCAGGAACCCGCGTTGCCTCTTGGACCAGCTGGGTGAGATTTAACGCTAAGGCTAGCTTTCCCGTCTCTCTCCCGGCGTGGTCGGTGCACTGGTATGGGAAAAGCCACTCCTGGTGGTGGGCATTAAAGTCCCCCAGTAACACTAGTTGGGCAGAAGGGTATTTGTGTTGAGCGGCGTCCGCCGCCTCACTCACGCCGTACTCTGTGAGCCTGGTTGTCTCCTGATCTCCGCTATGCGACCGGTATACACAGGCGCAGAGAAGTTTCTCTAGGTCTGTGTCCACCAGTAACCAAAGCACGGAATAGCGAGGGTCTTCAAGATGACGGAGACGTAGACAGCAGATGTCGTCCCGGGCGTACGCGCACAGTCCTGACCGAGCTTTAAAATTGTGCTCCAGGGTGTAGCCGGGGTAAATGAGGTACGCCACGTCAGACGGGCATTGTATCTGCGTCTCCGTGAGGAACAAGAGAGCGGGTTTTTCAGTCTCGAGATGGTGGTGGACTGCGTGGAGATTTGAGTGCAGACCTCTAATATTAGTGAGGTGCACTTTGAGCGAGAGGGCGTGCAGCCGCTGTTTAAAATACTTATTGTTCCTTTTTGTCATATCATGTTGCGAGTGTAAAGGTAGGAGCACGGCAGTGAAACGAGGCGCTCTGCTTTTGACCTGTGACTAACATTGAGACACAACACCAGAAGGAGGACCAGCCTGGAGACTGCGGGGACGCCCGAGCCCCCCCGGAAATGTTCATAGGGCCCTCTCGTCCGGTCGCCAACCGGCACCATGACGCATCCCGGGATTTTTCGTCAGTTGGCGGGGCAGCCTTTCGCGTGTGGCTGTCACGCTACTTGGGCCCCCTACTAACTGCGGTCGGCCAGCGGTGCACCGTGCCTAGGATCCTACTACCCTCCGCGACTGGTCTCCCAAAGTGAAGTGGCGTCAATGTGCGTCAGAACGATCCTTAAGCAAAAGCGCTACAGTTTCGACCCGTCTCCTGTAATGGCTACACCGACCATCATGCCATAATACTGAGTCGCTTGGCGGCATGGCTTTGGTCGGTGGGTGGTCACGAGCTGCGGCATAAGCCTCCCACCGAGTCACCTATTTAGCACCCAGGGACCACGTGTAGGGATTTACGAAACGGGGTATTCTCCTACGGACGTGGGTGACATGGCCCCCCTAGATCGCGCACGCAGTACGCTGCGGTAGGGTCCACCATGGACCTCACCATCGGCGATCATCATAGATCGACGAGAACCAATTTCTGTGTTTGAATACCTATTTGTTTAAAGATAGTTTGCACTACTCCAATAAGCCCAAACATTTTGACTTAAAACTTATATTCTACAGGTTAAATCTACGCATATTGTTAATGATGGAAAACCTGCAGTGGATATAGCTATGATTGTAGCAGCAACACCTTTTAAGTACTATGCTCAAGTGCAACCTTTGTGTGTCGACTTTCAACGAAGACAGTATAACCATTATGATGTCGGAAGGGTAATAATTTGTTTATTTACTTATCTATTTATCACACTTTGGTTGAGCATTACCACTTGCCCATTTAAAGGTACGACCACACCGCGGCGTCCTGCGTCCGTGTACGCGTTCGCAATCTGATTTTTAGGGTTCCGAACCCAAAGGGTTCCAACGGAACCCTATTACTGAGACTCCGCTGTCCGTCTGTCCGTCTGTCCGTCTGTCCGTCTGTCCGTCTGTCCGTCTGTCCGTCTGTCCGTCTGTCCGTCTGTCCGTCTGTCCGTCTGTCCGTCTGTCCGTCTGTCCGTCTGTCCGTCTGTCCGTCTGTCCGTCTGTCCGTCTGTCCGTCTGTCCGTCTGTCACCAGGCTGTATCTCATGAACCATTATAGTTAGACGGTTGAAATTTTGCACAGATGATATTTTTGTTGCCGTTATAACAACAAATACTAAGAACAGAACAAAGTAAAAAATTAAAGGGTTTAAAACAAATAACGTGTTTTTAGGGTTCCGTATCCAAAGGGTAAAACGGGACCCTATTACTAAGACTCCGCTGTCCGTCTGTCCGTCTGTCACCAGGCTGTATCTAATAAACCGTGATAGTTAGACAATTGAAATTTTCACAGATGATGTATTTCTGTTGCCGCTATAACAACAAATACTAAAAACAGAATAAAGTTAAATATAATAGATGGTCCCCATACAAGAAACGTGTTTTTTTCGGCATTTCACGCCATCTATGAACGCTTAGTTAGGCAAAAGTCCCATAGATGGCGTTATATTGAAATGTCGATCTCTTAACTCCTTTGTTAGATGTTAGATGGCGTTATAAGAAATAAAATATTAATTAATTATTATTTTTTGCTGGCGAACAATGATTAAATAATAAAAATATTTTTTTGCTCAATCTTATAAAATACTATAGTGTGGTACGGAACCCTACTAGTGCGAGTCCGACTTGCACTTTGCCAGTTTATTTACGATAGCGCCGTCTACGAAACGTTCATAGATGGCGCTATCGTGATTACCTTAGTCTCGGAATCTGAATCTGAATCTCGAAAACGGCTCCAACGTTTTTATAAAATTTAGTATACAGAGGATTTCGGGGACGATAAATCGATCTAGCTAGGATTAATTGTCAGAAAATGTTGTTTTATTCGTGTTTTCAATAATCAACTTTATCGATAATTAACTTAAAATATGACTCTTCCCGATATCCATTGGCGAGTAGAAGTAGCTTTAGTGTTATTGTGTCGTTAAAGCAGATAGTTGCTCTTAATTGAAAAAAATAGTATTGTTATTCGCCGATAGATGTCGGGAAGAGTCATATTTTTCTGTTTAAGTCCTCCATTATTGAATGGAGGTCATCCAGATATTTAATAATATTAATTGCTAACACCTTTGCTTTAAGGTTCACTTTGTTGGTGTTAGAAGTTTGTTAGATATTTGTTAGATGGCGTTTGGGACCCTCCGTGTGAGGGACAAAAGTCTGACTCGCACTTGGACAGTTTTGTTAATCGTTTTCTGATCGCCGTAGCATAGAAAAGATAATAATTCCGGAGATCGCGTTTGGTTTAAACCAGTCGGTATAAATACTACTGCGCTGACCTAATGATCAGCGCAGGCTGATGATCTGACCACCGCGTTGATAATTGTATTTGTTTGTAATTGTTATAAATCATGATGATTTTTACCTCTTAATTATTAAGTTTTATTTGTCGTACTTATTAATTTCTTGTTTGTCGGTCTGTTTTTCCAGTTGCAAACCTACGTGTGCGAGTCTAACTTGCACTTGGCCGATGTATTTTAGACGCTGATTACTTTTTTTTTCAGGTTAATGGTATTCCTTTGAGACGGACTTTTGACAATGAATTTGTACGAGATATTAAAATGCATCCCATCAATCTGAACAATTGCATCTACTCGCATAGTGATGTACCCATGCCAAAAAATATGATATGCGCTATGTTCAATAATGGTATGTATTAATATACATTTTAACCGACTTTCAAAAAGGACGACATTATTAATTCGTCTGTACGTCTCTTTTTATAAGTATATTAATATTTATATAAAGGAGTGTATTTGCGTTGAAAAATATACAGAGATTAATATTAGCTATTATAATAACAGAGATATTAGTGTTTTAATGCGTGTGCGTAGGGTAGATGAATAAAGATAGTGTAAGTTGTGAGATAATAAATTTAAATAAATATGAGTGAGTATTGAGTATTGCAAAGCGTGCGAAGGATATCCGGATCGTAAGGACCAGGACTTGGGGGGTTAAAAAGGGAATGGGACTTACTGCGCCGGTCTTCTTTCTTCGGTACCCTCCAGCGATTTTTGATGCAACACTTGATATCCTTATTGCGAAGACCACGGAGGACAGGAGGCGGCCCGTCCGACAGCGCTGTCGATCGCGTCCCCTCAGCGAGGGAGAAGATAAGAGCGTGCGGCGACGGCTGTGTTCTGCGCGGCGGTTTTTAGACGAGTCCGTGTACTGCGTGCGAGCGCAAAGGGAAGAGTAGAGGGAGCGGATTGTCTATGTGTGAGTGTGCGTATGTGTGCGTGTGTAAGCGTTTTGGGTGCGTTCATAAAATATAAAGTTGAGTGTGAGTTTTGAATTATTGGCGCAGACATCTATGTCATTCTGTTTTGCCGCTTATAAGGCCGTCGATTTTCTTTAAAAAAAGAACAGATTGATATGCGTTATATTTTATCTAAATTAGATTATTTGATTATATGGCTATAATTTACCTTTATAGTAAGTTTAGTCGTACTATTTTTGTTTTATCAAAACGACTCATTGTGAATCGTTTTTTTTTTAATAAATACTCAGACCAAATAGGAAGTCGAGACAGAGGCCCGCCAAACAACGCACTGAGGCCGGTTAAAACTACGCCTCGACGTGTTTATGCCTCACAGTTACACGCACACACATGTAATGAAACTACGTCATACCTTGTCCGACGCGCGGAGTTTCACGCTGTAATAATTCTCAATTTAGAAAGAAAAATGCAGAATTGTGTTGTGAAAAGAAAACAAAAAGAAAACAAACATTTTCATCACATCATCACAAAGTTTTTACTGCACGGCAACACTCACTAAGTGCACACATGCTTACGAAACCGGCCTCAGTGCGTTGTTCGGCGGTGGGAGTCCTGGGGCCTTATTCAGTATGAACATTTGAAAGTCTTACCGTGCCGTGTTACGTTATCTCCGCGTTATGGTATTCTCTATGCCAATTAAAACGCGGTAGGGTAAGGTTATGAGCGCGTTTTGAGCTGTCAAAATATCGTGACATATGAGGACGTGTAACGCGCGCGTTTTGTATAATTTACCTATCTTGTGGCATACAGAATACAATTTTTCAATAACGTAACGTGGCGCGTTAGGGAACGCGTTATCTCATTGGTCATACTGAATAAGGCCCCTGACTTCTTATTTGGTCTGAGGATAAATATGTTGGCGCTTGACCGGTGGTGCGATGTTTAGTGTCGATTAAGTAGCTACTTATTATTTTAATACTGAGTACTATTTTTATCGGGGTGGTCCTTCGATACATTTGAGTAATTAAGATCTTCTCTTGAGATAACTCCTCAAACCTACTACTGATTAGCACTGAAAAATAACTCGCACTTTAAGTGAAATCGGTTCTTTAGTTTCTTAAAAGATTTAAATTGATTATAGGCCCAGTTTCAATTCCCCTTGATGGAGTCCCTAGCGTAGTGTGGGGCGCCCTCCAGCTAGGTTATTCTGTAAGCTAGTTTACGCATCGCGCAAGCGGTGAGATTTGAATTTCGTATTACGACTCACCGCGGATTCCGCGTGCGAGATGCGTAAACTAGCTTACAGAATAGCCGAGCAGCCAGCGGTCGTAAACAAAGAGCTGAAGATCGAGCTCAGTGGCGTGCCATAGCGTGCCATAGGAGAGACTTATGTCCAGCAGTAGATCGATATAGGCTGACGACGATGATAATGAAGATGGTAAACACGCTAGACCTAGAATGGTTTGACTTTTAAGGGCTGTACTGCCGGAACACCGTAAGTTTATGGCGGCAGATTTTCCCCTTTATGGTGGTAAGCTACTTTTTGGAGCCACTCAGGTGGTGCATCGATATTATGCTCCTACCTGACGAAAACCAAGTAAACTTCATCTTTTACGAGTAGGTATGTGAATTATATGGAAACTAGCCCACAGTCTCATTAAGGGTTTCCCAGCATAGTAGCTGATACAGGTCGCGTCATGTAAAAAGAAAGAAATAAAGTTGGCGGTCAAGTTGCGCATTTGGCGATTTATCTGTGTATTTGGTGATGGGTGGTATGAGGTGCGCACGGGGCGGGTGGGTCACGCGCCGCATGCTTGCCAGCCATTGGTTCGTCATTCGACCACAGAATAATGAATAGTACAAGCACAGAAGATGCACTCCCTGCGAGCAAAAATGGGAGATTTAACCTAGTTACAACGTCGGTAACGTTAAAAATACACTACGCGCCTCGGATGCGACTTTGAATTTGCGTAACAGAATAAACTAATAGTAACTAATAGTAACAGTAAACCGCGTGTTGCGCACCGAAAAATGCACCGTAAGTCCACACGGTGAGAATCTGTATCACTTGATCAGCTCGCGGGCCGTCAGCTGTCTCTAACTGTAAGGTTGAGTCGCGTGAGAAAACATGTATAGATATCTCTCGCGTATCTATCTAATACTATAAGAATCTTTGTCCTGACATACTGACTGACTGACTGACAACGCACAGCCTAAACCGCTGGTCGTAGAGACTTGACATTTGGAGGGTATATTTGTCTTAGTACGCAGGGGTGTACTAAGAAAGGATTTTCCAAAATTCACCCCTTAAGAGGATGAAATGGGGTTTCAAAGTTTGTATGGAGAAACAAGATTAGATAGTATTTTCTATTCGAAACTTCATACAAGTACTCCAATAAAAAAATAAGTAAATACGTGTTTCAGGTTTTTTTTAAATTACACCCCTAAGAGGGTGAAGAAATGGGATAACGAAGTGTAAAAATCAAAATTGTTTCGATTGCGCTGAAATTTAGCATGCAGATAGTTATTACAACGTTAGTTCTCTCTGAGAAAGGATTTCCCAAAATTTACCCCTGAAGGGGATGAAACGGGGGTTCAAAGTTTGTATGGAGAAACAAGATTAGATAGTATTTTATATATGAATTTTAACACAAGTACTTAAGTTAGTAAATACGTGTTTCAGGCTCTTCGAAATTCCACCCCTAAAAAGGTGAAGTGGGGTAACAAAGTCTGAAATCAATATTGTTTCGGATTGCGCTGAATTTTGGCATGCAGATAGTTATTTTGACTTAGGTATCCGCTAAGAAAGAATTTTTCAAAATTCACTCTTCAAGGGAATGAAGCGGGGTTCAAAGTTTGGATAGTCATTTTATTCGCAATTCACACAAGTACTTCTGTAAATAAATAAGTAAATACGAGTTTCAGACTTTTTCAAAAAGCCACCCTAAGAGGATAAACTAGGGTAACAAAGTCTAAAAAAAAACTAGCCAAGTGCAAGTCGGACTCGCACGCGTAGGGTTCCGTAACACAGTTAAGTATTCTATAACTATGATGTTTCGCAACTACAAAATTAATTTTGTTTTTCATAGTATTTGTATGAAAAACAAAGTTATCTTTGCGGTCGCCATATCTCTAAAACTGCTGACTGTATCTCGTTCAAACCAATTTTCGTTGTTAGTTTTTATTGAGATCTACAGCATATATTTCTTTAAGATTTTTCACTCCCATATTTTAAAAGTTAAGAGGGGGGGGGGGACACACATTTTACCACTTTAGACGCACTTATCTTTCAAATGATTGACTTTGAGAAAAAAATATTTTAGGAAACTCAATGCTAATGCAAATGCTAATGCAAATGCTAATGCAAATGCTAATGCAAATGCTAATGCAAATGCTAATGCAAATGCTAATTTTTAAAGACCTATCCATAGACACCCCACACGTATAGGTTTCACGTGTCTATGGATAGGTCTTCAAAAATAACATTGAGGTTTTTAAAATATTTTTTTCTCTAAGTCAATCATTTGAAAGATAGGCGCGTCTATAAAATGTGTGTGCCCCCCCTCTAACTTTTAAAGTATGGGAGTGAAAAATAAAAAAAATATATATGATGTAGACCTTCATAAAAACTAACAACGAAAATTAGTTTGAACGAGATACAGTCAGCAGTTTTAGAGATATGGCCACCGCAAAGATAACGTTGTTTTTCATACAAACACTATGAAAAACAAAGTTAATTTTGTAGTTGCGAAAAATCATAGTTATGGAATACTTACGGAACCCTACGAGTGCGAGTCCGACTTGCATTTGGCCAGTTTTTTATAAATATGAATCCCGAATTGCCTTAGTCACGCGATATCATGAAAACTGATGAACCGTTTTGGCTAATTCTTATTTGATGTATTTAATGATAGAATCGTTTTTGCAAAAGAAAAGTTTTAAGTAAACAAAAGAACTTTTTAACGCGGGCGAAGCCGCGGGGCACTTCTAGTGTACTAATATTTTTATAACTAAATTACAGAATAATGAATAGTACAAGACTAAAGCGCGGATTGCAACAGGCCTGACTCGACCTTTGCTTTCGCGCTAGATTTTTTTTTACTTGTCGCGTACTGTACATTCTATAATCTTACAACTCTAAAGAGAGATGCAGTTATAATGGTGAATTTATTTTGCAGATGGAAAAACGCATGTATTGAATGGAAGTGGGTTAGCCTTCCCTGGCATAAATGATAGCTATTATTTAGAAGGAGTTTTCTCAAAGTTGGTGTCATCTAACGTCGTTCTGTATACTAAATTGTATAACCTGAAGAATTCCTTAAAAAACCTTATCCAAAAATACGAAATTAATGATTAAGGTGAAGATAGGTAACTATACTCATTGTAATCTATAAATTTAAACAAACACGAAAAATAATTAGATGGGTACTTATTAATCCTTCCTACTAATATAATAAAGGCGAATGTTTGTGTGTAAATTTGTTAGGTACTTCTGCACGCTAAAACTGCTCCCTAGGTCTGTATGTATGTATATAAAATTCAAAATCTTTTATTGCTGAATGTAGTAGATATAAAAAAGATGTTAATACATTAGACGGACTTACATTCTACCAATATTGACAATGGTGTGCAATTCATATATATTTTTTTGTTTACATAAATAGAGAGATGGCATCAAATTATCTTAAAGACTAAGAGTAGGTATTACAATACAGGAAATACAGGAAAATTAATTGATACATTATTATTAGAACAGATATAAATGAATGAAATATGGATTATGGTATAGCCTAGACCCTAAAAATAACACATAGGGTACTTTGTATCCTGATATTCCAACGATAACAATGTCTACGCGGGCAAAACCGCGGGGCACTAGTACAGCTAGTTTAAAATACAGTCCTGTGCATAACTAAGTTTTGTGTTTTTTTTTTGTATGTTTGTTGTATGTGCTTGTTTTTGTTCAATTTCACTGAAAAGAAACATAGGCACTACGTAGGTACTTTTATTTTTAAAATATGAATTGCATTCAAGTAATATCTTTGAAAAAAAAAATTACCCGAGCTGAGAATAGAAACAACAGAAATGCAAAATATTTTTTTGGAGTGAAAACTTCTTTAGCGGCTTTGTGCACTTTTCTTGGGATGGGTAAAAAATGTTGATCGAAAATTCGTAAAACGGAGCGTGGAGCGCTTGCGCGAGGTGCCATTCCAAAATATTCAAAAATGACATGTTCAAGTTTTCCCTTCTGCTGGCACTCCCAGAGTGCAACCCGTTGTTTTTTTTATATCATTACAAGTGATACTTACGACTTCGTTTACATACACCAACAATTTAGTGGCCTATGTTCATCTTCATGCTATAATGTATCTCCTTGTTAAATTTCACTAAGAATGGATCGTCCGTTTAGGCGTGATTAGGTAACAAACAAACAAACAGAGTTACAAACGTTTTTATAATTTTATATTATTTATAAGTATGGATCGTAAGTAAATTAATCCTTATTTTGTTAAACCAATCTATACAGATGTGATGTGGATGTAATCTATCAAATATTTAAACATTGTTTCCAAAAACTACAGAAGGTCCTGAAAATTACCAATCATACCTATCAATGTAACGTAAACGACATGCATATCGATCGTTAATGTAGGTCCATACTATTTTTTTTCCATCAGTTCGGTTGTCTGGAAGACCGCCAAGCGAAAAGACCGCCCTTTGCATAGCTATAGTTATAAGTTTAGAATTGATATTTTCACATTGTTTCTGTTCTTTTGTTATGCAAATATAGAATTTTTCTATCAATCATAATTATATCCAATCAATTATTGTAAAAGTGTGGTAAAACTATGTCATTAATATTTTTGATAGATATTAATTAATAGTAAATTAAGGTGGTAGGTACTTATATAAAATTTTAAAAATGTTAATGTTTTGTAACCCTGACTTTGCAGTCAACATTTTACTCAGTAGTCTTTAGTCTAAGGCTCAACGCAGACTGAATTGGCAGACTGCTCGAGCCGGCGCGAGTCGGGTCTCGCGTGGTTCAGTTTATCGATATCAGGATATCAGGCGTTTCTACATCTTGTATCATTGTTCAAAAGCTGTATAACGCCTTGTTATTAAAACTGATAGTCGCGTTGCCAATTCAGTCCACAATGAGCCTAACTGTTTTTTACAAACATAATCAATTAGCAATAACTAGTTCCAAAATGTATTGTATCGAATTTGTGTACCTATAGTTATAGGAAATTAAGTTAAATCAACCGACGGCCAAAAAGAAGAAAGTTCTCAATTCGTCTGTATGTTTTCGAAGTGCAAAACTTCTGTAGCGGCGTTATACACATATAGGGTACATTTCCAAGGTGGTCCCATTGTTATTTCATCGAGATCTGATAAGTATCTCCAGATATATGACGATAAAGTTCTCAAACTTGCTACTGAAATTGTCTCGCGCAGATTGGAAGTCGGTTGTTTTAGTTTTTAAACGATATTATTATTCTTTTGACTTAAATAAACTTCTAACATTTCTCTAAGCTCGTATTTTTTTTCCTTAACCATGTCCTTTTTCAAAAACTAGATATATGTATCCTGCCTGCGACGTTCACGACGAAGTATCCGATTTTTTTTAATGTTTTGGGGGTATTGATTTTAATCAAATCAAAGCATTTATTCAGTATGTGGCAGTATTAATATACGCACATATACACCTTGTCACGGTGAGGGGGTGAAGAGGAGGGGTTGAGGGGATTGCTGATGGTGGTTGGCTGCTGCAAGTTCCTACAGTACGTATTACTATTAGGTATTATTCGGTGCTTACGGTATATAATGTATTGTGCCTGGACCCCGCGCGCTGCCTCTTTAACCGCGCTTTTGTAATAGACAGATCAATCTCGGAACCTAAAACGGTAAAAGCTTCGGTCCGTTAATCGATAAGGCCAAAGCCTTATCAATTATTTTCGACTCGTTGACAACACTACTATTTTATCAAGTAATCAAACAGTTTTATAGCACAGTGTGACCTAAACCCTATTTTCTACGCTTCTTAGTGACCTAAGTAGTCCATTATTAGACTGCGCAAAAATTAATTTACACAGAATTTACAGAATATACCTAGTTACCTACACAGGACACCGATGCATGGTATACAAAAGGTTCTTTTTTATGTACATTTTTTAAAATATACAATACAATACAATACAATACAATACAATACAATACAATACAATACAATACAATACAATACAATACAATACAATACAATACAATACAATACAATACAATACAATACAATACAATACAATACAATACAATACAATACAATACAATACAAAACAAAAACTCTTTACTGATTACCAATAAAACAAATTGTACAAAAACAAAACAATAAAATAAAATATGACTGAATGGCAATACAATCGGCGGTCTTATCGCTTGAAGCAATTTCTTCCAGACAACCTAGCATGGAAAAAATAAAATAAAAACAAAACATGGCGGTAGCGTACAATTTATAACTGAAGTAGATAAAAATAGAATAAATAAATAATAGAAATACACAAAAATATTATATACAATACAATAATACCTAATAATATAATATACTTATACATACACATACATACAACTTATATTAGATCAAATAATATTATTATATTACAGCAGTGTGGTTTTAGCTCTGTTCGGACAAATAATGAGATTTTACCATTGTTTTTAAGATTGCCAGTGATTTCGCACGCCTTATTTCTACGGGTAACGCGTTCCACAAATGAACCGCTTGCACTGTAAAAGATTTTTCATGCGTGCGAAGAATGGACAGGAGTTTGCAATTGTAGGGTTTCTGTGGACCGAAGAGAACAAGAATGAGAGAGAGGTAGAAAGGTAAAACGTTCCTTAAGATATGGAGGAGTGGAAGGGATAAAAAGAATAGAATAAAGGAGAGAAAGGGTATGACTATTTCGGCGAAGGCGAATTGGTAACCATTTCAGCTTTTTCCGAAATTCTGATATGTGGTCATACTTGCGCAAACCAAATATGAACCGGATACAAAAGTTTTGCAGTCTTTCGAGCTTGCTAAGCTGTTCTTCGGTTAAATCCAAATAGCAGGTGTCGGCATAATCAAGTATCGGTAGCAGGAGTGATTGTGCAAACGCAGTTTTGGTAGTTATCGGGAGAAGAATACGTAAACGACGTAGTGAACTCACAGATGCGAAAATCTTTCGACTTACCTCAGCTATCTGGGGTATCCAAGAGAGAGTACGATCAAAAATTACTCCCAGGATTTTTACAGTATTACTGATTGGAATGTATGTTCCGTCAAATATTACCTGTGGTAAGCGGAACCAGTCAATTTTAGATATCATCCTGGAACCGCCGATAACTATCACCTGAGTCTTAAGGGGATTAACACTGATACCGTAAGATTTGCTCCAGCCGTGAATGGATTGTAAGTCAGAGTTGGTCTGAGTGATTGCATCTGATTATTGAGCAAGAGGGACCTGCCTGTAAATTTGAAGATCATCTGCATAGAGGTGGTAGGAAGTAGAAAGTTGTTGAGAGATAGAATTTATCAAAGTTGCAAAGAGAAGAGGAGATAAAACGCCGCCCTGAGGTACGCCTGCAGACGTATCACACCATGATGCATATGAATCATCAACGCGAATACGCTGCCGGCGCCCATACAGGTAACTATGAAACCATGCAATTACTGTAGGAGATATGTTAAGAGAGCCAAGTATTGCTAATAAGAGATCAAAATCAATATTATTAAAAGCATTACTGAAATCGAGTAACGACAGTACAGTCACCAGACCATTATCCATATATAGTGACCACTATCTCGCCAGTTGGTAAGCGAAGATGCGCTCGAGGATGGTGAACACGCTAGGCCTCGTCAAGGGCTATGTACAAATATACACACCGTAATTCTCAATACACAAATGTCAAAAGTGGTACAACCTATGCATTTTAATTATCCTGTTGAAAAATAGACAATTTAGAAAATTTCCGTTGTAGAAAGTAAGTCAAAATATTCAAAAATATATTGAAATTGTTTCACATTCACAATACACGGAGAAAGAAATATATTCGTCTTACTTCACAACTATTTCCCCACATTATGCGAACCCTCTATCACAATGCGGGTTTCCCATTCCCACATTAATATGAACGGAACCGATATAAAATTAAGTCAACAAGTTCTTGCCTAAAATTATTCATAGAAAATCCCCTGGAGGTGAGAAGAGGTGAGACAAGAGGTGAAGAGGGGAGAAGGGAAAGAAAGGGAAAAAGTTGGATAAGTTCGTTCATGAATTGGAAATGTAATTTGAGCGGTGTGTGGACGTTGAATTGTTTCGGAGAGAACGGCCGTTAAGCCCTGATGAACGGCGCGGCTTCTGGAGAATTTTGAGGTTCCCCGAAATACCATTTACTTATAGATGTGGCAAAAAAAAACCTTTTTATGAAAAATGACGTCTATTTTTTAATCGAGATAAATCTTGATCTAGGCGATACATAGAACTTGGTCTATGATGTTGTTAGTTATTGCTTTAAGCACGTTTGGATATTTTAAAACGGTTTAATTTTGTTTGTGCTATTTGTTTTCAAACGGTTGTTTGTGTATTTATTTGGATCAAATTGTAAATAAATTTTACCCACATCCCGATGTTTTATTGTGCTGAAGATTTGTATACACATTTATGTAAATCGACTTGTTAGTTTATTGGGTCAAATTTAGTAGGTATTAAAATGACTGGGCTTGACTAGAAGAATACACTGTGAAAAAAATATTTAAAACCTATATAACCGGCAACAAATTGGCCCTACATATTTTTTCAAGAGTTAGACTGTAACAAATTGACGAGAAAAGAACCTTGTAATAATCAGGCAATTAATGATTTTAATTAGAATGAGTAATATTAAGTAACGAAATAAAAACCAAACACATGAACTTAATGGATTGCATTTTCAACCGACTTCCAAAAAAGAGGAGGTCCTCAATTCATTGTGTTTTTTTTTTGTGTGTATGTTACGCGATTACTCCGCCAATTCTGAGCCGATTCGAATGATTCTTTTTGTAATCAGTAGGGTACGTTTCTGAAGTGGTCCCATTGTAATTTTATCGAGATCTGGTAAGTATCTCCAGAGATAAAACGCTAAACGTCTCAAACTTGCTAATAAAATTGACTCGCGGGCATTGAAGTCGGTTGTTTTAGTTTTTAAACTATCGTAATTATTATAATCAATTAGGCATTGGTGGCGCCACAGAAATATTAATACTTGTAATTAATATTTCTGTGGGTAGCGCCAACTGTAATAACTTTTTTTGAAAACATTATAGATTTCAGTTTCATTACAAAAATAAATAAAGTGTAGAAACAATTAAAGAAACATAAAAATTAAATACCACTTGTATATGTCTAATGTAGATACTTACTACTATCCCGTACAATTAAAGGCTTTAAAAAAGACAAACGATTCGTTTCACCCCCGCCAATAGGTAATCAAGACTGATGCTTCTCGCTAACAAAGCTAAACTTCTTAGGACTAGGATAAAGAATCCACATTACAACACCATTAATATATTAAGTTTGTTCAATTTATTTCAGCACCTGACGCAATAATTATAGATTTTTTTATTATATATTTTTTTGTATCTGTGTACACAAATATACACACGTCAAACTTATGACACGGCTACGTGTTGCGCTGGTGGTTAAGATAAATCGGTAAAAATCGCGTCAGGACGTCATACTTCATCAGGTTATCATATATTTGAAATGTGTATTTTAATTCTTGACTTTGTGTCATCTAGAGGGCGCCACATTCAGTTTATTGGGACATCACATGCTTGAGCCGGTTTCAACGATAAGTCATTTGTTTAACTCATTTTTATTACAAGCTTTATCTCTACTTCACGGCGAATTTATTTGTCCGTCACAAATCTTGCGATTAGTTTTACAGCGACTTCCAGGAGTTCGACTGAGCTGAAATTTGGCATACATGTGTAAATCGCGTGACAATGCAATATAATGATGACATGTGCTGATCTGATGATGGAGCTGGAAGGTAGCCAAATAAACTCCTAAACTACACATGTTATACCCGTCGTGTTTGGGCTCGTTGGATTTGTCTTGACTTACTCTGGTCCTAGGTTATGTAAAAGCTTGTGCTTAAAAAGTTTTTTTTAAATTATTACTTGGATATTATATAAGGATCGAGTTAAGAAGTTATGAGGGAACAGATGAACATAGATCCATCCGTAAGTTCAAAATGTTAAACCACCCCCGACTGATATATTATGTACGATCTGTTCATTAAGACCATAATTATGTGTTCCGGCAGCTATTCTTGAGAAACAATTCCCATCCTAGGCCTAGCGTGCATCCTCGACCGCATCTTCACTTCCGCATAGACCGCATCTTCACTTACCAACAGATGAGATTGTGGTATGTGGCCTATAAGATATAAAAAAAAATTAATGAGCCCGAACACGACATCCATCTCTGCTGTAAGTTGATGAGGAATTGAATATTTTACAGATTCTAGGAGATGTCCCAGCATCAGGTTAATTCCTATATATTCTTACAATATCATTGAAGTAAGATAATACCGAATTTCGAATTGATCAGACCTATGAAAGTTGATTTCATAGTGTCATTAACGCTCATAGCAAAGTGACTCGAAGGTACATCGTAATGATCTTGAGTTTGACGACGAAAACCAAAAAAAAACCATCCTATTCCGATTCGTTACACGGGCGACAGGAGGTAGGTAAGGTAGGTAGCTTTGCCAAGAAAAATTAAAAAGCAATAAAAATGCAAACGAGGCAAATTCGAGGAGACAGGAGCCAATTGTGATACTTGCTGATAAAGTGATAGTGATTATGGCAGCCCGCAGACGGGAGGCAATCTCAACTTAATGCGTTTAACTTACACCCTAAACTTTAACCAACTGTATCAGGAAGTCTATTGTAAACTGATGTTCCCATGACATGGGTCAGTTTTTCAGATTTCGCCATGTTGCGTGATACAGACGCCAATTTCCTCGCTTGCCACGTGTTGTACGGATGGTGGTCTAACATTTTTTTCAAACAAGTCCACACTGCCACCTGGTGGATTACCATAGTTGGAAGTGTCAGTACTTATACCTAACTTTTTGAAATTTGGCCTGGCAGAATCGGAACGTGTAATACGAGCTACAGCACGCACTACACACTAGAAGTGCTAATCTATTAAACCTATTTTATAAATATAAAATTAACCCTCTATATTATGTTTAGTAATCTGCTGCCGTATTGATAGGTACATACCTACAACGTAAGCTCAATTAATAGCATTAACATCACATTGGGCGCGATATCTCTTTATGGCTACAACCATAAGCCAGTCACCCTCGAGCGTATGTCACATCAAGCCGTCAGTACGTCCCATAGATCATTAGTTGTCAGTTATATTTTATGAGCGGCCAGAGCGGCCAATTTCATGGCTGAGCGCGCTGAGCGGGACAGCATAGGTAGCTGCAGCCGCACAGTTTGTTTTCATGGGGCACTCTATAATGGAGGATTTAATATTTATAGCTATAATATTCATATCATACTATACTATTATACGCCTTACATGAATTGCCCTATTAATCTTGACAGCAAAACCCTTACAGAGATGGTTTGGCGAAAGACCGAGAAATACTCGTAATAAATTAGTTTAATTTAGCTCGCTTATTAGGCTGCAAACTACCTATGAGGTAACTATGTTATGCATGGAAAATGTTTTAGCTACCGAAGTTAAATAAGCTAGAATAACTTGGCTTACCAGTCGGTGTGTAACACGTTTAACAAGTTAGAAAAGATCGTACGTATCCCTGAGAAACCAACCACTGCGTATTTCATAGGTTAAATATGAAGCTACCATTTACCAAAACGCAAACAATTATTGTAGTGGTACAATTTCTGCTAGTACGTCTGGGCGGTATCACTACTTTGCCAATTCTTCGACCATGAAACAGGGATGTTTTTCGGTTTGAATGGCTATGTGTCCAGTGAAATTACATGGCATGTGAGACTTACAACGATATGAACGTACTACGTACCTTTTATATACCTCCATGGAGACTTATAATATTTTTATGTCTCTTGGTAACAGGCAAAGTGCAGTGATCTGCAACTTTCTGACTACCTAGAAACTTGCATGGGTCTGTGTGTAATAGGTAGACGTCATGACTTACCATCATTTTTTATTTCATAAAAAAAATATCGTTGTGATATGACAGTAAGTCACTCATATGAACATCATCATCCCACGTAACCGACAACTCCTAAAACTATCCAATTCATTGTTTCAACAACAGCCAGTCCCCGTAGAGCCATAAACAAGTGGAGAGACTAGATTTATGCGAACACACGATAATCATAACCGGAACACGACGCGTTTTATGGTATTCGGCAGTGTTGGCATTTCAACAATTCCACGCTTTATTTGCATATTATTCCTTTATTACTCTCACTGAATTCATATGCTAATGTCTGCGATATTTCCCGTCCCAGGAGGCCCGGCCGATGTGACCCTAAAGGTTTGCTCGTTCGCCAGTTTGCCAGTACACGTTTTATGCCAGTTTTACACAGTTTTGCTCGAGTATGGACTACGAGGTTGAACGCGGGAAGTTTTCAACTTTAAGGGTAGTTTGAGAAGATATATTATGGGAACGTACCGGCATGGCTGTTTTATTTTGTCGCGGTTATTTAATTTATTGCAGTGACCGCATGGAATAATAGTTTCTCGTAGTGGATAATAACATACTAGCTGCAACCCGCAGCTTTGCCCGCGTTTAATCCTGGTTATGTAAACCCTCCTCTTGAATCACTCTATCTATTCCTGAAAACGGCATCAAAATCCGTTGCGTAATTTAAAATATCTAAGTGTACAGACAGCGGGAGCAACTTTGTTTTATACTATGTAGATACACTACACTTATTTTCTTTTATGATTTCTTTCATTCTATTTATTTGTTGAATATTATACTAATTGTTTGTGAGTCGTAATACTTAATCGATGTTAATTATGTTCAAATAATGGAGTTGTTAGCTATATTTAACCAAACTTAAAACTTTTTTATGATCGAATGTTTTCATTTACATCAATTTCAACGAGTTTCCCTTTTGTTTAATTTAGCCATATTCGGAAAACATGTTACGCGAATTACCCCAAATAAAATATAGTTATAGTAAGTATTCGGTATATAGGTATATATACCTACCTGTGCATAGTCTCTATAACGTGATAACATCCTCCACTTTGTGACAGTCGTATCCAACCCATAGACGTGATAAAAAGGATTGCAGATGTTTTGACAAATTCAATTTAATCCGTACGCTTTAACATTAAGGTTGTAATTGCTTTGTAGAACAAAACGGCCCAATTGAGAGACACCAGGTTGGGAATGTGTCCTTGTCTAACAACCTGCTAGTCCCATATATGTTCTATACTATATGTATGGTATATATGTATATATAAGTTGTCCATACAAAAGAAAGGGACAAACTCCGTTCAAGGTCGGTCTTATGGGAGCCGGAGTACGCGATCAAGTTTAATATGTAGCAGGTCTGTGATCCAACCACATCGTCATCACGTCACTTACCACCACAAAACAAGAGCAAAATTTAGCATCTGTTGTTCAAATAAAACACTAAGAGCCAGTTTCCGGTTCCTGATAGCTCTATTAGGAACTTATCTGACAGATTTTTTACAACTTTTATGTGGCGTCATCTGTCAGATAACTATCTGAGTTATCTGACACATTATCAGGAACCGGTGCAACTGGCCTTAAGGCTGAGTTGCACCATCTTACTTTAACTACCTATAACAAACATTAAAAATCAGTCAAACTCCATACAAAAACACCGGTTATAGTTATGGTTACGGTTAAAGTAAGATGGTGCAAATCAACCAATACATTACATATATTGAATGAAGTTGCTAGTACCTACAACAAAAGTGTCTTGATACTTGAGACGGTGCAGTCCAGTTTGCATAATATTGGTCATCCAACGGCAGCGGCGCCGGCAGTGCAGCGAGAAGAGAGCGTAGATCTTTGAGTGGATAATGCATCTGTGATTGCATTGCAATTGTGAGTTTTCAAGTGCCTATCATCGGAGCTTGCTGGCGCTCCTAGAATATTCACCAGTGCGTTAGCTCTTGAGCTCAGTTTTCATGCAGATAATTTGATAGTTCAGCGGATTTCATTCTATTTCAGAAGTAGGTACTGCATGTTGAAGTAGGAATGCAGCGTTGATATTTTATTCGAAAAAAAATAATATGTGGAAAATCTACTTTATCTACATAAATATTATAAATAGATTTCTATCAGCCATTTTGTTGGGAAAGTGCCTATCATGTAATTAAAAATGAGGATTCTTTAAAAATAAGAAAAACATCAGCGTGTGTTGCAGTCAATATTTCTAAAACCGATTACACTACCATCTTCTACTATTGATTAAACAAGCACAATTCTATCGTAGAAATCTGCAGGGATAGCTATGCACAAACATTCGAAAACAAATTCGGAAAGTGCCTCTTTCGATTCGGATCTTTGCAATTCAAAATGCTCCGATCGGAAGCTTGATTCTTCAATTTGAACAAATCAATGATTCTAATCGGACAGATTTCCGCGACCAAATTGCTCACGAATTAATAACTAATCGATATTTCAAATTCAAAATGACGCTTTTGAATCCGATTGAAGTGTAAATCCGTGTGTGTAGCTACGCCATGTTCTGATTGAAGATTAAATAAATAAATAGAATAAAATCATAAAATAATTTTCTAATAAATAAAATCATTTATTTCATCTCACAACAAGGTTTACAAATTAACACAAGAATTTAACACAGATTAGTCCATTTCATTGGATGAGACCAGAGCCAAGTGATTGTTTATCTCATTTAGAAAAGATATACAATACCTAATAACTAATCAAAGTAATCCAAGCGCCTGTTATAAAAGAGACGGCAAATGTTATTTGAACTGTCATACTGTTAACAAAGTTTGCATGGATTCCACACTCAGAACTTTTCTTATCAAAATCATCCAATCTAATAAAAATTCTCCCTAAAACACATAACAAAAGCACTCAAACTGCAAACACTCGGCACCCTCAATTGCATTGTAAATCTTGATTATGAATATTATCAACAGACGTTTCTTTAGGGCCGCTGAACGGGGAAGGTACTTGAAGTTTCACTGGCAAACTTAGCGGTTTTAATGTGATCATAACGTTGAAGATACACTAAACTTGAATAAGCTTATTATAATATGAACTTCTATTTATCTGTTAATACTATGTGAATGTGTATAATTTAACTTATTGAGCTACCTGATTGTTGTTCTCAAGAGGGAACGCGGTGGGCACTTTTCCATACAAATGTATTCCCCCGTTTCCTCCCTGGAAAATGCTTCTAGAGCAAAAAAATGTTTCTACAAAAATCAACGTCTGCTGTAGCTACGCCCCTATTATTTTCTTTTTTTGAGCAACCAATTGCAAATAGAAATATGACCCTTCAAAAATCTTCAAGAAGAGATTAGAATGCTTATATTTATTTTTGCAATTGGTTGGTCATAAAAAGCAAATGATAAGGGCGTAGCTACATGTACAGATCTTGATGTTGACTAAAACAAGGTTTCGTATTCCCGTATTTTCTCCTCGAAAACTGTTGCGATTAAATTATTTTTCGCACAACATTTTTGCATAAAAGTGCATCTATAATTTTTTTTTTGTCTTTAAACTCTTTCAAATTTGTTTGGTAGCCGTTTAGATCAGCAGTAAAATAGGATATGTGCAAATGTCAAAATAAGCAAATAACAGGGGCTACAGCAGTCCTTGATTTTTTGTAGAAAATAATTTTTGCTCGAGAAGCATATTCTAGGGAGGAAACAGAGGAAATACATTTGTATGAAAAAATGCACATGCATTTTTAAAAAACGATCTCATTTGGACAAATTTTTGATAAACATAATAGCCAACAGAAGGTACACCTAACTACAATGTTCAAATAAATAAATTAAGCAATCAAAAGAGTATTGATTAAAGATTTGTATAGGTCGTCGGCCAATCGTTGAAGTGGCCCGTTCCAGATCTGCCTGCGCCTTTCACAATGTAGGTATTTCACGGAAAACATCGACATTTATACAAAGTAAGTACCCAACAATAGATGTCCTATAGTACCCAATTTAATAGGAAATGCGAGAGAGGATCGCCGATAAAATGCGAAATCCTCTAGTCCTCTAACAACGAATGGAATTGCGTATTGGGGCTCAGACAGGGTGTAATCTGCCTGCCTACGGTACCCTAACTGTCCCGAGAGTTCCGTGCCTGGAGTACTCTGCACTTACTGTCAAAGAGTAGATGCAAATACTACTATCAGTATTTTAGCTGCAATGGATCTATAATAATAATAACCATTACTATTAGTTGTACCATCGACTTGAAGTCGATGGTTGGTACCCACGAAGGTAAGAACATAGGTACTTAGTTTCGCTCAGTGACTTGAATGAATATATGTAAGATGTAGGTAAATACGAGAGCCTCGTTGGCGTAAAGCACAGAAATATTATTAATAATATTAATTATAAAATAATAATATATCAGAGTGTAGACCACGGCTCGGTAAACGTAGTGTAGGGCGCCCTCCAGCTAGGTGGTGCGATGATATACGCAAGTTGGCTGGCAGCGGTTGGAAACAGAGCTGAAGATCGAGCTCACTGGCGTTCCATAGGTGAGGCCTATGTCCAGCAGTGGACAGAGATAGGATGAAGATAATGATGAATAATATTTCTGTGGCATAAAGGATAGATGATTTGACTTCTAAGCGAGAGGTCACTGGTTCAAATCCTAGTACAGGTGTCGGTGAAGGTGGTAGGGGCTTAATTATTATATCGTTTTGAGTTATGAACGAGTGATATTCATATTTTGTTTTTTACCAACCGTGCTGTGTTTGCTGTCAACCTAACATAACAGCACTCCCCAATGATTACGGATCTGCTAGGCTATTCTGATTGATTGATTTTCGTATTACGAAATTCAACCGTATTACGAACTTGATACGATTGAATTTCGTAGTACGAAATTCGAATCCCACCGCGGATTCCGCTGTCGAGATAGCTTACAGAATAGCCTAGCTGAGGACGAGCCGAACGAAGAAGCGGAGAACGTTCGAAGATCTCCAACCCCGCCCCCACCATCTGCAACCGCTACGTCGAGTCGCCAGTCGCGCTGGGAAGCTCGTGCAGCACGCCGCGAGTCACAGCTTTCTTAGCCACTCCCGGGACGACGACTCTCAAATCGAGTCGAAACCGGTCGGAGCATAATCCGAAAAATAAACGCAAGTGAATGCCGGTTAGTAAAAAACAAAATATTATATCGTTGTTCCGCCTGACTTGCTAGCAAACAGATTGCAACAAAATTTGCTGCCATAACCCTATGGTGTTCCGGCAGCACACAGCCCTTGAGAGTCAGTGTCTAGGCCTAGCCTAGAGAGTGTTCACCATCTTCGCTTACACCATCGCTTATTATTATTATTACTATTAGGCGGACTGCCAGCTATTCAGCCAATGTCAGTCCATCGCTGGAGGTAGGCCTCTTCTAAGTCTTACGGTCATGGTAAGATAAACAAATCTTTCTTAATATATCTTTCCATATAACATTTTTAGAAATTATTAATAGCGTAGTTGCTTGGAAGTAATAGCTTATTATGCGATTCAGCTGCCGATTACTAGTGCAGATCTTAGTTAAAAAGTTTTTTTATATTAATAAACTAGCTGTGCCCCGCGGCTCTACCCGCGTAGTTATCGTTCCCGTGGGAATATCGGGATAAAAAGTGCCATCATAATCAGCCGGTATCAGTCCACTGCTGGACATAGGCTTCTCCCAAGTCACGCCACTGAGCCCGATCTTCGACTTTTTATTTCCAGTCACTGCCTAGCGCTTTGCGAATGTCGCCGCTCCACCTGGTTACAGGGCGTCCCGTAGGACGCCTTGGTAAACGCCATCCGATTATTTTATACCGATTTGCGGTCTCCACTCTAGAACCAGTCTACCCCAACGGTCCTTTTTTATTTTTTTGCCCCAGTAAAATCTCTTTATGGATACTCTGGATACTATGGACTCGCTGCCTGAAAGGCAGGATACCGCACCAAAAAACCTGGGGTGAGCCGTCATCCACCGTGGTGGACAAAGATGGGGTCGCGCTGACATTCACCAACTTGCCCCGGTGGCAGACCCAAATGGGCCTCTGCCGCTGCGGAGGGCTGATCTTGCTCACCAAGGTCATGTGGGGTGTGCAAGCCGTTGGAGAGTCCCACGACTCTCCAACAGTTACCCTACACCGACAGAGGAGTGTGGCTCGTCTTCTCGTCAAACTTACCACACCCTCCGTCCCTCTGATGACAGGTGTGCGAAGAGCAAATACCCCTACTCGCACACCGTCCGCTGTTTGACTCGCATGCCAGTGCCAATGGCATACCCAGGGTACACCACGAGGAGGTTTTCCGACCCGCACCCCAACGGTTATCGGTCCTACGGCAGATATGACCAGCCCACTGCCACTTCATTTTGCTAATCCGTTGAGCTATGTCGATCACTTTTGTGTTGGGTGCGCTTCTTAGGCTGAAACTTATCCTTATAATCCCCGACGCAAAAAGAAGGGGTATAAGTTTGACGTGTGTATGTGTGTGTCCGTATGCGGCATCGTAGCGCGGAAACAGATGAACCGATTTTGATTTAGTTTTTTTTGTTTGATGACCTATCTTCATCAAGAGTGTTCTTAGCTTTGTTTCATGAAAATCCGTTCAGCTGTTTAAATATTAACAGCTCTTTTTTTGTTTATGAGACTAAGATAGCAACTTTCGTAGCCCTTTGACTGCAGACGTTAAAAAAATCTAAATGGCGCTTCTACGCACTACTTACCCGCCACTCTAAGATGTCGTGTTTAGGCTCATTGAAATAGTCACAATTAACAAATTATACATTTATAAATCAGTTGGGGGTGGTTTTTTTTTTTAATTTTAAGTATTATTTATCTTGGGTTAGGTTACCTTTCGACCACACATGTGCTAGGAAAATGAGTACAGCGAGGATTTGTAAGGGAGCTGTGAAAAGGTATGCAGATGAGTTGAGCGAGGATGCGTAACAATCCTTTTGTAAAACTGTGTCTATAGTTCTATACCTACCTAAAACTCGAGACAGCAAGGTTTTAACTAGGTAAGTACCTACTTTAAAACTGCGCTGTCTCGTCTATAGCAATGGACCATACTTATTCTATGGACCAGTGCATGGAATCGCGCCAGAACTAAATGAAATTGAAATTAGCTTTCTCTCCCCTGAGCCACTAGCGGAATTTTCCAAAATAAAAGCGTATTATATTTTAAAATACGATTTCCAGTCGCTTTAGTAAATGTTGAGTTCAGGAAGAAAGGAGAAAGCCCGAGACAAAAAATGTTCATATTATATTATTACTTACTTTTGCTCCTATGGAATAGACGCTTAATGTAACTTTTAATAAAAATAAAAAAGAACTCAATTCGAACAATTCCTTTCTTTTTATCCCTCTACGCAAATAAGGGGTGATAAAAGTTCGACGTGCGTCTGTCTGTGGCATATCGTGACGTAGCTCCCATACGGAACAACTGGATTTTGAATTAGGTAGTTTAATGCACTCTTTACCCATACCAATACGCGTCTTACAAATTAACTACAAAAAAAACATAGTCATGTTTGTTGTCACTCAGTCCACATACACAGGTTTTTTAGTAGTATAGGTAGTAAGGTTTTTAGGGTAGTTCTTATTTGACAGGTGATTTGATAGGGATTGTTCTTGACTATGATTCAAGAGAATCTGTTCTGTTTGAAGATCATCAGCTCTTTTCCAGTTGATGATGAGAGCAACTTTAACTGCTCTACATGCCTACAATGCCTACACATATTAGGTCGAAACCGGTTATTCTTAATCATTCGAAAAAAAAATTTCAACTGACTTCCAAAAAGAAGGAGAATCTCAATTCGTCTGTGTTTTTTTGTGTGTATATTACGCGATTACTCCGTCAATTTGTGAACCGATTCGAATGATTATTTTTGTAATCGGTAGGGTACGTCTCCGAGGTGGTCACATTGTAATTTTCTCGAGATCTTATAAGTATCTCCAGAGATATGACGATAAACGTCTCAAACTTGCTACTAAAATTGACTCGCGAGGCATTGAAGTCGGTTGTTTTAGTTTTTAAACTATCTTAATTATGATATATCAATTTAAAGAAATCAGTGATTCTAATCGGAAAGGTTTCCGTGACAAAATGTCTGACGGATTTATCAATACCTATTCAATATTAAAAATGAAGCGTCTGAGTCCAAATAGGTTTTCGAATGATTGAGAATCAGGGGGTTGGTCGGAGCATATCCGAAGTAAATACAACGCGAAAAAAAGCTGGTACGTTCACATTTTCAACTGGTCTTATTAATTCATAATGTATATGTATATTATTACTTCAATGATATTGAGCGTAAGACCAACCCAGGAAAGTCAGGCCATTCCTAGGCTTAGTGAGTTCACCATCTTGGACCACATCATTGCTTACCACCAGGCGATGCAGTGGTAAAATCAAGAAGATTATGCCACATGAAGGTTATAGAAAATCGTCCGTGTCTCAATTAAACGATTTTGTCCACCTTGCTGAATGCTGATTCCGCCCAGTAGGTATAATTTTGAGCCACTATTGAAATCTGTATCTTTTATGCCTAATTAAAACAGCGTAAGTTCTCGAACTCGGTCTGTCGTTTGATTACGATAATGCTCCGTTTTATGGCTCTCTGACAAACCTTTAGTTTGGACTTCTGTGCTAGTCAATGACTAGGTTTGAGCAGCGTAGGTTAGGACAGGCAATAGACCTAATAAGTAGTAGGTACCATGTCAACTAGGGTGCGCTTAAGTGGCAGAGGAAGGATGCCTGGATGGATAAGCTCTACTTTTTTCGAGATAACTTGTTAAAAAAATTTAGCAGCTGGTGCCTTATCTAGAATTTCGACTAACTACCTCTAAGTATATCTGATTGGGTTCGATCGGAAGAACCTGTGGGAAGAACTTCCCCGACCTGTCTTTTGCCAAACATAGAATATTAATTAGAACCGAATTGTGTAGTGGAGGTACCTAGAAAAGTACTTATTCTTTGTTTTTGTACTTTTATCTTTCTTATAAAGCATTAGATAACGCAGGTATATTGTTAGTTGCAACACTACCTACCCATTTGTTCTATTGACAGACTTCGAATTACGCACATCTTTAATCTATAGTTTTATGCAGCTTTAGCAAGCGACCTAAAAGCGCGACTGCCAGACGGGTAGGTAGTTGATCACCAATCCGACTTATATGGGAACATCTTGCCTTTGCTGCAGCAAAAGTTGGTTTGTGAAAATTACGCGTTCGGTTGTCCTAGTGAAAAATTATCGAGATGTAGGTACCTACTCGTATTGCGTAAAATTGTCCATTTCGCTCGAGCCTTTTGTGTTTAATTTATCTCTAGAATATCAATCTTAGTTCCGCTCGTTTGTAGGTAGGTACGTCGTGTGCGTTGCTCGTGTGTTGTTTTTAGCCATTCTAGTAGTTCGATTGAAGTTCCAAGTCCTTTATTTTAGTTAAAGACATCCAAATAAGTACCTATTGCAAAATCAGCGTTACTAAAGAATAAAGAGCAGTTTTACCGGTTCCATGTTTCATTTTTTATAATATTCATTTATTCCTTCAATTGGGTACATTGTACACTTATGAACTATATAACGCCTTAGAAGTTCATCTGACAGACAATATGTCTAAGTCTAATATGCTATCAGGTCATGAACTACATCGAGAGCCAGTGAAACAGCCTTTTTCAAGTGCAAGTGGTAGGATCTGCTAGGCTGCCTGGGGCGGTACAACCACTGTGGCATATCTTTAATCACCTACTTCATTTTCATATCATGCATACTATTTTGTATTAAAAGAATTTATGTTTCTTTATGACGGAACGATGTCAAAGATTGAAAAAGGGAATGACAGGAAAAAAATAATACGTCATAACAAAGAATACGAGAATAATGATTATAGACAAGGATGACAATTCCTTTGAAGATGCTGACGTCCTGGAAGCCGATGTGGGAGCCAGATTCGACCAGCAGCTAGCGGGCATTGACCCTCAACTGACCATTGGCATGGGCCCGAAGGCACACCAACAGCTACGTCCAGAAATGATGTTCATACGGGAGGAGCTGCGACAAGCTAAGATGCAGACTTTGGCTAATGAATTGATATACGTCACAAGGTCTATGTAGAGGATTTTTGTGGCTAAATATACGAGTACTTACATTATTTTTAGACACTCGTAGTTATTGACATTTAAAATTATTTGTGGATGACGGGGACTCTCACCTTTACCAGGATATAAAGGACCAGAAGAGCAGTGATGAACTCTAAATAAATTTAAGATAAGTATCGTAGAGTATGGTAGAAGCAATATGAATATAACTGTTATAACCCGCCTTCTGTAGTTTACCTTGTCTAGGTTCCCTCATTACCCGTAGCGAGAGGTAGGCGCTCCGTTACGTTACACCACTTTGCCAATTAAGCCGTAAAATGGAATGCTTTTCGTTTTGAATGGCCATGGCAGTGTCCAATGATTACAGGTCATGTAAGACTTAACATCTTTATGCCTCGAGGTAACCAGAGCAGAATTCTGCAAAATTCTGGCAACGCAGAATTTAGCATGCCACTCTGTAATAAGTAGACGTCATACTCTTAGCTTACCTTCAGGCGAGCGTCGTGCTAGTCCTATTTCCTCATATCATATCATAAACTAGAAATAACCGGCCAAGTGCGTGTCGGGCCACGCGCCCTGTAGGGTTCCGTAGTAGCCTGTTATTCAATGCAAGTCTTTACCCGTTATAAACAAGCAACTAGGTACTCCGTCTTTGTCACTTTATTAAAGGGTTTATTCTAAGGATTTTGTATTTGGTACAAAATTATCCAACACCCAAGTTCAACGACTATTACTGCTAAACTAATAAAGTTATCTTAACCGTCATAGTTTCCTTTTGAAGTTCATTAAATGCGCTAATATCACGAATTTTTCCAGATTTTTCAAGCCAGCTGTTTAGCTTTTAGAAGGGGGGGGGGGGGGGGACGATTACAATCTCTATTTCACTAGGCGTATATCAGATTACAATCCCCATTTTAAAAGTGGTATGTCAGATAACAATCCCAACTTCACAAGTGGTATGCCAGATTATAATCTCAATTTAACAAGTGGTACGTCAGTACCCCGAGCACGAAAAACTTGCGAAAAAGTATTCGTATCGTCATCGACTTGAAAATGTATGAAATTTGTACAGCGCCCCTATCGTGCGTAAAAGTAACTAAATTCGGCAGCACGAACGATTTTGATTTGATTCGTATCGCAAACGTATCGTTACGTAAACGATACTTGAGATTTTATTAACAAAATGCGAGCATGAACTTAATTTTGACGTACGGTAATGTTAATTTCGAAGGCTGGCTATCGAGCATAGTCGAATATTTTTTCACTTAGGATTTTCCGGTGAGAAAAGTTTCGAAACTTTTTTTAACTGCATAAAACATATTTTTTGCGTGTATTAAATGCAAATACCGCCCGCTTTACCAACGTCGTTCTCTTTATTATCTTCTTGCTGCAAGTTTACTTGAAATTAAGGGAAAATAAAAACAACATAAAAAATCTTTCCTCATAGTTAATCCTCCTTCGAGTTAATAAAACCTTCGTTCCAAGTTGACAAGTTTCATCGTTGTCAGCGACCATATTTGATTATCAAACTTCAAATTTGACACTGTCACTATGTCATCCATCCATGTAAATAAATAAAATATACCAAGTGTGAGTCGGGTTTCCACTAAGGGTTCCGCACAACACAATGTAATAATAAATATATGAAACTCTTAATTCACCACAACACTCTTCAATTATATGAACACTATGGCTCAATGCATATTGAATAAATAGGCAGCGACGCAACGCGCCAAGACGATCAGAAATGACAAGACATTATAAACCTTATGAACAATGTTACAAGACAAAGAAACGCTTGATAGAATGAACGAGGTGTGGGTACGTAGTATTATTAAGTATTCTGTGATGTGGGGAAGCCTCGAGCCGTCGTTTTCCTTTCGAAATACGGAACCCAAACTCCAAAAAATCAAGTCTTTGGTGACGCTATATCTTTCGTTCATAAACTGATATATATATTTTCAAAGGTATTCATAATTATTCTATTTTTCAAATAAAATGCATTTTAATATCTCTCATACCGTATTTGAAGATGTTTATTCTGTTAAAGTACTTTTTTAAATATAATTTCCGATAAATAGAAAGCTAAGCCAGAAGTAATAAAAAGTTCACTGTTCAATTTAATTTTTGAACGAATAATTCATTCAATAAGACGTTCATTTCATTCACAACGGCTCGTCCCTACTTACATTAGGATGACGCTACTAACATAATCGTATCGACCTCTCGATAGCTGTCAGAGTGTGCTTCGTGCTGCCGCCTATCGTAACACCACGTTATTGTATCGTTGACTCGATACCTTTACGATACGAATTCGATGATTTTTCGTGCTCGGGGTACTGATTACGATCTCAATTTCACAAGTGGTATGTCACATTACTATCGCAAAACTCCAAAACCTGACTCTAATAAATGGGTAGAGCAAGTACTAATTAAATAAAATCACAGGTAACAGGTACTTACAAAAGTTTATTAATCACAATAAACTATCAGTCAGTTAGACAACACGTCATTTTGTAAACTAATTTTATGTTTTTACGTAGTTCAATTAAATGCAAATAATTTTACACTGTTTACTTTGTAGAAAATATTCAAAATGATTATATAATTTTAGCTAATAAACCACAAAATATATAATACGTAATTTGTGTAGTTAAAAATAACAAGTAAAGTCATGGCACGTCTATACTAAATAAACCATTACAAATTCTATACTAAATAAACTATTACTTACTATAAGTAATACTTAAAAAGGCAAATTTTTGTTTAGTTAACTAACACATATTTTATATTTTAAACTGTAATATGTACAATGTACAGTAATATAACAAATTATCCAAGCTTCAACTCTGCTTTAGTGTGGATTGACTCTAAAAGTAACAACTGAAGTATCTATGTATTCTGAACAATCTGGGCAGGTAGTCTCTACATGCATAGCGATAAATTTCGAGCGATAATCGTCGTTATGAAAAGAGATGCAGATAACAACTGTCTAGCTGCATCTCATTCTAGCAGACGTTTGCGATGACAAGACGCATCGCTAGCAATGTAGACTTCCACCCCTGCTCCCTTATCACGGAGTGACAGTTGATTATTGAATGAACAAAATGAACTAAATGACGGGGACACTAGTCTGTGCAAAAAGAGAACCGTCGTCGAAATTGAGGGCGCCCGTGATGATGTTTCTTATTTATTGTTTTTGTTGCGTTGACAACATTGCTGTCATTGCCAATACGTTTAAAAATGTTTGATACCTCGGTAGGTACCTTTCTCTCATCATTATCGGGTGGTACTAGGTAGGTATATTATACCTTTCTTGCTTACCTTTGAATGGTAGTTCATCGTAAACGGCGGTTCTCTTTTTGCGCAGAATCTAACACTAGTGTAACACTATTAAAAACCTCACACTCGTGTTTTAATATGTAACAGTTTCATAACCTACTTTATTTATTTATATCATACAGGCTAGCGTTTGACCACTATTTCACCTGTTGGTAAGTGATGATGCGGTCGAGGGTAGTAGCAAGCTAGGCCTAGAATGGGAACTGGCTTTCAAGGATAACTGCCGGAACACAACCGATGTTTGGCTTTACAGATGTTCTATCTTGAGGGTGGTAGCTGGCCAGGCGGACACTAGATAGTGTCCTACCACCATGCGAGGGATTTTCCTTCGCCGAAGGGCCACTGTGAAAAGCACTACTATTTAAATGTTAACCAGAAAGTCATCAACAGCTGTAGTAACGATGCCGGTATCAAAAAAGTACTTAATATAGTAATAATACCTATTTACATTTACACAGATTTTTAAATATTTTTTTATGGATTCGATTTAATACATAAGTAGTACATTAATCAAATCCATAAAAATAACATATCTAGAAAATACATATTTAGAAATATAATAATTGCATATTTTAAATGTTTACCTACCTAATCATACATTTGTAGAAGAATTTTCGATGTCAATGTTGCAACGTGCACAAATTCGTTTAATTGATATGTATGATACATGAAAAAAAAAATTATAATATGTATTAAATAACATTTTAAAATTGCTTATAAACCTAGATGCAGGCCAGATAGAAGACGTGAAGCAAGAAGGGAGTGCAGACATGGCGTCCTTTAAACACACTTTCAAATAAGATCGTTTAATAAACTAAAATAACCGACTTCAAATGCCGCGGTATTAATTTTCAGTACCAAGTTTAAGGTGTTTATCTCCATATCTCTAGAGATCTGATGAAATTACAATGGTACCACCCTTGGGATATCTCCTTTCCAACAAAAAATAATCATCAAAATCGGTTCATAAACGACGAAGTTATCCGCGAACAAACATTAAAATATATATATATAAGGTCGAATTGAGTAACTTTTGGTCCTTTTTGGAAGTCGGTTAACAAATTTATAAGAAACTCGCGATGCAAAACATATACAATATAGAGACAACGGGGCGAAGAGATCATTGTCTTATGTGTTACGTCTCTTCGATGCCAGTGCTGGCATGCCAACTTGACCGTCAGCGACTGGCATCATGTAAATCAGCCTTTCCGTCTAGCTTGCACTTTACAGATATAATAAAAATAAAATATTTTACTTCGTTAGCATTTAACCGAACGACAACTGCTCCAGTAATGATTTAATTCTATAAGCTGCCCTTGTATCACTAACTTTGACAGTTGATTATTGAATGAACAAAATGAACTAAATGAATCTCTGTCTCTGTCATTTCGTTCATTTCAATCCGTATCAAACTGCTGCTATGCAATACGTATCGTGCAAAACAGTGGACGGGTGCGCATCATTCCTTGCCACAGCAAATTTAACTTCGAGTGTTCTACAACTTACAAATCATACGTATTTGTAATAAGTAATTTACATGCAAACATTCCTATTACACAGTAATAATAATAATCTAGCTATAACAAGTCCTTAACACTATAATGTACAAATAATAATATAATTAAGTCTAATGAGGCACGAACAGTGATATAGCACCTTTTGAAGTGTCACTAACTTAGCATTGCTTCATTGTTACCTGCGAGGAACATAATCATAAGATATTTAGAGCGTTACTTTGTATGCACGATCATATAGTCCCCGTCACGAGAAGCTATAAATTATGTAAACAAGTGTTCAGGAGTTCACAACATTTGGACCAACAAAAAAAATGAATTTGTTTAAGATTTAATAAATTATTAAGTAACAAATATTAATTAACATATATTATTTAAGAATAATTATTCGTCAGATTCAGATGTTTCCATTTGTGTCAGAATCAGTGACGAATCGTCAAAATCTCGAATGACGCGTTTATTTCAAAATGGCGTCACGATAGTTTACAATCCCTGCGTCTGGTACCAAGAAACACAAACGATAGCGCTTTGCGTCGTTAAAATACGATCCGACTAAATTAAATAGGTTGTTACTTTCATATAACCCGTCTATATTTCATGTCGATTGAATATGGTCAATTTATTATTATCTCGCAGTGTAAAATGTTTACTTAGTAAAAGATGTTTGTTTACATAATTTATAGCTTCTCGTGACGGGGACTTTAGTGCAAAGTATCTATGCGAAAATAAAGATATTGGGAGTTATTGATCGAAAAAAATTGTCACATTTTCGATGCGCAAAAAATGAATAATTTATTTGATGGCTTTGAAACCATACACTTTTGTATAAGTTACTTGTATTAGCCGCAAATATAGGACGCAATTTTTTTTTTCAAGATTATAAGTATTATAATAATAAATTAATTAAATCGTAATTAACTATTGATTGCTTCTTCTTCTTTCTCTTCCAATGGCACTTCAACCCAGTGTGAGTTTTGGCCTCATTTAATTTTGTATTAAAATTAAACATAGTAAATAATACTGTAATCTAAAGAAGTGTGTAGAATGAAAAGGGGTAGTTGAAGTTATTTGTTCAGTGTTGATCGAGCTACCATAATATTGCAATAAATAATTGTGTAACTGAAGATATTTGTTCAGTATTGGTCGAGCTACCATATTATTGTAATAAATAATTGTGTAACTGAAGATATTTGTTCAGTGTTGGTCGAGCTACCATAATATTGCAATAAATAATTGTGTAACTGAAGATATTTGTTCAGTGTTGGTCGAGCTACCATATTATTGTAATAAATAATTGTGTAACTGAAGATATTTGTTCAGTGTTGGTCGAGCTACCATAATATTGCAATAAATAATTGTGTAACTGAAGATATTTGTTCAGTGTTGATCGAGATACCATATTATTGCAATAAATAATTGTGTAACTGAAGATATTTGTTCAGTGTTGATCGAGATACCATATTATTGCAATAAATAATTGTGTAACTGAAGATATTTGTTCAGTATTGGTCGAGCTACCATATTATTGCAATAAATAATTGTGTAACTGAAGATATTTGTTCAGTGTTGATCGAGCTACCATATTATTGCAATAAATAATTGTGTAACTGAAGATATTTGTTCAGTGTTGGTCGAGCTACCATAATATTGCAATAAATAATTGTGTAACTGAAGATATTTGTTCAGTGTTGGTCGAGCTACCATATTATTGCAATAAATAATTGTGTAACTGAAGATATTTGTTCAGTGATGGTCGAGCTACCATATTATTGCAATAAATAATTGTGTAACTGAAGATATTTGTTCAGTGTTGATCGAGCTACCATAATATTGCAATAAATAATTGTGTAACTGAAGATATTTGTTCAGTGTTGGTCGAGCTACCATAATATTGCAATAAATTCAATAACTGTATTATAAATGCCAGTCAGTTTGTTTATCTGTTTGTTTAGGGGACTTCTTCAAGCTCAAACAGCATATTTAGCTGAAATGTTGTGAAGGGATGAAAGCCAGTACCATGAACTAGGCTATTATATATAGGATACTTTTAAAGTAAAACTTCGTTAGGCGCACTGGAGTAAAATTGGCCGGAAGTGTAAGCGTCACGTTATATTTTATATTTTTAAACGCTCTCTATTGTAGAACGAGGAAGACGTATTCACTATGTTTCAGGCATTCGTCCCGCTAACTTCAACAACAATGAAAACTTCAAAAGTACCTTTAGTACGAGTTTTCATCGTAAACACGTATGACCTACCTCACATAGTTATCGACTTCTTCTGGCCCCCTGATTGGTCTAAATTTAGTGAAGTGTGAACAACACTAGAGGCGCTGTACTGTTTTCCATACAAAATTTTATCGATATACGATATCGGGTTTGGTATAAAAACTCGTACAAGGGTACTGATGGTGTTATACAAAAATAATTAGTGATGAAGAATAAACTTGGAAGGTTCACTTCTAGCGCGTAGTTTTCTCACTACGCATTCACTTTTTATAACGCGGGCTTTGCCACGGGGCACAGTTGAGTTGTATCAAAGAGATGATGGTAGGTGGTGGTTCAGTGTCGGTAGAGCGGCGGCGCAGGCGAGGGCGGCGGCGCGCGGGCCTCGGGCTCGGACTCGGCCGCGTCCGTGGAGGCGGGCGTGGGCGGCGGGGGGCGGTTGATGGCGCGGTAGTGGCGGTAGGCGCGCCGCCGCCCCGCGCCCCCGCCCGCCCCCGCCCCCGCGCCGCTCGACGCCGTGGCCGGGCTGGGCGGCGGGTTGATGGTCGGCCGCGGGTAGCGCCCGCAACTGCTCTCCGTTGTCGATGTACTGCAATGTACGAACACACTTTTGAGATTATAATTAAGATAGTTTAAAAACTAAAACAACCGACTTCAATGCCCCGCGAGTCAATTTCAGTAGCAAGTTTGAGACTATCGTCATCGAGTTTATCGTCATCTCTCTGCAGATACTTATCAGTTCTCGATGAAATTACAAGGGGACCTCGGAAACGTATCCTACCGATTACAAAAAGAGTCATTCGAATCGATTCATAATTGACGGTGTAATCGCGTAACATACACACAAAAAAAACATACAGACGAATTGAGAACCTTCTCCTTGTTGGATGTCGGTTGATAGATATTAAATTACGGGACTTATCGCGCTTAAAACATTAGTTTTTTATTTAACTCGACGTTTCGACCAAGTTTCGTTGATCGTGGTCACGAGACGACACTCCCGTATTTTAATTTTTTTTACTATGTGTTTAAATTAAAAAAAAAAAAAAAAATCGCGAAAGTTTAAAGTTTACAACATTTTTGAGGTACTAATGGCGGGGTACTTTACCCGCACGAAGTGTCATTCACACATTCTGCATCGATTAATTTCTTCTGTAAGTAATATTTTCTTCAACACATTTGCTCAAAACTGAATTTACGAAGCCTGTATACATTGTTCGAAAGTTACCTAAGTACCTATTTACCGCACGCTCCGTTGTATGGCGTCGTGCGTATCTTTTATGGTTTTTTCAATGTCCGTAAACCTCATAAGAATTCCACCAAAGAGTTTCAAATTGCGAGAATAAATAAGCTGAATACGTTAGAACCTCCTTTAAAGCTCTTTTCCATACGTTTGTCTCACGAGTTAATTAGACGAAAGATGTAGTTCTAATTTTCCTACAACTTGACGCCATTTGCAAATTTACACCATTTTCATATTAGAAACGTCAAAGGTTTTTTCGACTTTCCGACGGATATACATATTTATGTTTGTTTTATTACCAATTGTACTGTTTTCTCGCAAATGTGCTGAAAAACGTTGTATGACACACGTGCGGAATTGGTAATTACAAACTAGTGACTATGGCGAGCCCTCAACTTCGTCTCGGGCTTACATTCGTCTACACGTTTGTAAAAAATAACTTACCCCACTAGTATCATAAATAACTATCTTAAAGCTTACAAGCAATGTGGGTAAAGGTCTACGAATAAATCATAAGTCAGGAACTCTTATTCAGAAAAAAATCCACTCAAAAAGTGGCCCTCCTTCAAACCAAAACGATGTAGATTCAAAATAAGAATTACTTTAGAAGTTACAAATGATTGGCTTAGAGATTGAATTAAATTCGGAACGAAAGCAGGGATTGGTTCGCGCGTCTGTTGCAATGTCGGTTATGACAGTTGAGTCAAACAAGACAAATGTCCGACTAATGACGCGCTGGACACAACTTTTAACCCCGCCTGCTTGGAAACGACTTTTTTTGGGTCATTTTTACAACGCAGTTACTTTTTAACCGACTTCACAAAAAAGGAGGAGGTTCTCAATTCGTCTGTATGTTTTTTTTTTTTTTTTTTTTTGTGTGTATGTTACGCGATTTCTCCATCAATTGTGAACGGATTCAAATGATTATTTTTTTAATTGGTAGGATACGTTTCCGAGGTGGTCCCATTTTAATTTTATCGAGATCTGATTAGTATCACCAGAGATATGGAGATAAATACCCCAAACATAGGAGATTGTACTAGTTTTAGTAGAAGAGTCCCAAGAAGATTATACACAATGGAGGTTGCTATTGCATATAAGATATTCTTACGGTAACTGTGAGCGAGATAGAATAAAGGTGGGGAAATTTTTTTTGTAATATCTTATAGGCAAGCGTTTGACCACTATCTCACCTGTTGCTAAGTGATGATGGGGTCGAAGATAGAGAAGTGGACTAGAATGGGAACTGGCTCTCAAGGATAGCTGCCGGAACACATTAGATGTTTGGCGACAGATTTTCTGACTTGAGGGTGGTAGCTGGCCAGGCGGACACTAGATATGTTCTACCACTATGCGGGGGTTATTGGTTTCTTAACGATGTTTTCCTTCACCGGAGGGCCACTGTGAGAAGCGCACATATATTTTTCGATAGAAAAATTCATTGGTGCACGGCGGTTTGAACTCGGTACCACGGCATCAAAGCCGACTGTTCTCCCAATTACGCCACCGGGCCCTCAATAAATAATTATATATTAATAATTATAATAAATAATTATGTATAAATATAAATAATTTGTCTTCACAGGAATGTTCTACCGGGCAAAGTCTTGTTAGAGTGCAAACTTTTTTAAACATACCTAATATTTTTTGACATGACATGACATTTGGCGAAGATGGCGGCCATTTCAGTCCCGCGACACTGCATACATAATTAAATAACTCAGAATCATGAACGTAATTTGTACCAATCAACACAGCAAAAAAAAATTATAAGCATAAAACCACATATTATATAATAGTTACTACGTAAATAATACTTTCCGTTGTTAGGTTGGCTACACAGTGCTTACATAATTCGGGTATCCACAATATAGGGAAGTGCCTCTTATAACGTAGTAGAGTGATTCAGTACCCTGTTGGCCATATGGCGGCAATTAATGTTAATAATCGCAAATAATACTTTTTAATATTCATTTTGGAATACAACTAGTCCGTGTTATAAAAGTATTTGGAATTATTGTAATAAAATAGACAATTAATTATCGTGTGTCAGATGCTTTTATTGCACAGGGCCATTTTGGACATTGTCCTATGAGACCTTGATGACATCATTATTACTAGTGAATATTTTCACTTTAGCGCGGCATTTAAAGTCAATTTTTTTAGGGTTCCGAACCCAAAGGCTACCAAATGAACACTTTCTGAGACTTTGTTGTCTGTTTGTCCGTCCGTCCGTCCGTCCGTCCGTGTGTCTATATGTGCGCACTTTACAGATCTGTATCTTCTTAACCGTTATAGGTACACACTTGAAATTTTCAAAAAGTATATATCCGTCAGTGTATAACGGCCCAGACACGAAATTTAATAGATGCATGTAATTTCATTAAAACTTTTTTTGCACTAAAAAGGGTAAAATAAGTTATTTTTCAAAAAAAATAAAACCGACTTCATAACCACAAAAAGGCACTCAAAAGCGAAAAATAATTTACTTAAAATTATTATAAGCGTTACCCACGTCTCTATTTGAAGTCGGTGCCAGCCAAGTCTATTGGATATTAGATAGATGCTATGTATGTAGTAGTAGTAAGTAGGTACATGTAGGTTAGTAAGTAGGTAGATACATGTACTCGTAGGTATTATCTATCTACTACCTATTAGACTTGGCTGGCACCGACTTCAAATAGAGACGTGGGTAACGCTTATAATAATTTTAAGTAAATTATTTTTCGCTTTTGAGTGCCTTTTTGTGGTTATGAAGTCGGTTTTATTTTTTTTGAAAAATAACTTATCCTAACTTATAATTTATTCGTAGGTAAAGGTAGTAGTATAAGCTGGAGTTTTAACTTACTCTGAGGGCGGGCGTGGGTCGAGCGGCTTAGTGGCGACTAGTGGCAACGCGTGCGGCACGGGATCTCGAACGCGCTTCCGCCATCTAAAGGTCAAAGTGGTCATCGTCAACTCATATAAAAAAAACAAAATAAACACAAGATTATCATCATAATAAACTGGTGTCAGTCATAACTAAGAAGACATCTCAAAGAAAAACTATTGATGAGTACGCTAGAAAAAAACGTAAACTTTTTGTTAGAGAATTGGGATTAGTGGCAGAACTTACTTTCCAATAAATTCACACTTTCCTGACGTCTGCACTGAGCTGGGAGGTACTCTTTCTTGAGCACCTATTGCTTTACTGATATTCTCTGATTTTTTCATAGACACTCGGATGTGAACTAAAGCTCACCCACCAGATACGATGGATGGTACGGGACACATCGCACGGATCGAACGGTGAAACGGACCAGAGGGTCGTCGAGTTATGCCGATTTCATACCTGGCGATTGTTGTTGCTGTTTAAGTTCCTAGGGATGTCCTTTTAGTATCGATACTTTTGAATCGATACTGAGTAGGTAGGTACCGGTTAAAAGTATTTGCCTCGATACTAAATAATTTGTCTCGGGGGAACATTTAGGATGTCATTATAGAGCGATAATAAGGTTTAGAATTAAGCTATTTGATTGACTAATCAAGCGCGATTTAATCGATAGAAAAGTACGAATGAGTTTGTTGTAATTCGTATACAACCAACATACAACCCTACCTAGGAAGTTAAACAACAAAAAACAGCTGTTCTACCTGGTATTAGATAGTGGCAGTACAATCGGCACGAGGTCACGCGCTTCAGAGAACGGTGACTCTCTCGCTGTGAGAGAGTAACCACTTTGGGTCCGCGTGCCAGTGCAGGAAGGAGACACCCCGACTATAGCCCGACAATCTCGTGCGTGACCGTCCCGCGGGGTGTCAGACGGTGGCGGGGACGAGGTACCCAAAATGTCAGCGGGTAGCGGGTGGTGTAGCGGGGAAGGGAAGCGTGTGTAGCCGTGTGCTAGAATGACGCGCTACCTCGTCCCCGCCACCGTCTGTCACCCCGCGGGACAGTCGCGCACGAGATTGCCTGGATATAGTCTTTTTATTATATTTATATACTAGCTGTGCCCCGCGGGTTCGCCTGCGTTAAAAACAACTTTTATTTATTTTAATATTTTTTTCATAAGATCCATCCCCTGACGATAAAAGACATTACTTTTTTTTTTGGAATTGTGGAAAACCTCGAATTAGACTGACGTGAGAAGTTTCGCTCAGGGTGTATTGTGCATTCCAACGGCGACTAACTAAGCCAACCTAGATTCATTATGAAGCGAAGGAAGACCCTGGGTCGCCAGCATAATGCCTCAGTGCAGTAAAATCCTAGTGAAGAAAGTGGTGATGATGATGATGGTTCTGTGGAAGTAGATGACACCGTGCACCAATGGATTCGAGGGCCCGGTGGCGTAATCGGGAGAACGGTTGACTTTGATGCCAGAGGTACTAAGTTCAATCCCCACCGTGCACCAATAGATTGTTAATCGAAAAATGTATGTGCGCTTTTCACAATGAACAACCTTCACATAGTGGTAGGACACTATCTACTGTCCGCCTGGCCAGTTACCACCCTCAAGTTAGAAAATCTGTCGCCAAACATCTAATGTGTTCCGGCAGCTATCCTTGAGAGCCAGTTCGCATTCTAATCCTCGCGTGCTTATCATCTTCGACCGCATCATCACTTACCAACAGGTGAGATGGTGGTCAAACTCTAGCCTATAAGATATGAAATAAGATCATTTAAAAAACTAAAAATAACCGACTTCAATGCCGCGCTATTAATTTTCAGTACCAATTTTGAGGTGTTTATCTCCATATCTCTGGAGATACTTATTAGACCTCGATAAAATTACCATGGTACCACACATGGGATATCTCCTTTCCAACAAAAAAGAAGAAAAAAAGAATAATCAAAATCGGTTCATAAACGACGAAGTTATCCGCGAACAAACATAAAAATATATATATATATATATATATACGGTCGAATTGAGAACCTCCTCCTTTTTTGTGAAGTCGGTTAAAAAGAAGACACGCTGATTGAAGTGTGTATGTATACCTGCGCAGTAGCAGCCAGGCGGCGCCGAGCGCGCCGGCCGCGGCGGCGGCGCCGGCGACGGCGATGAGCGCGCGCGCCCCCCCGCGCCCGCGCCCCGCCCCGCACGCCGCGCGCGCCTCGTCCGCGCCGTCCGCGCACTGCGACACTCCGTCGCACAGCAGCGACGCCGCCAGACAGAGCCGCCGCTCGTCGCATCTGTACAACATCATTTGTATTCATATCGTTGTCTAATCGTTGAAATGGATACTTCGGGATTTAATTTACCTATTATCCCAACTACCACTTGGCCACTTTGAGATAAATTCACGCCGTCGACACTGTTTGAGCTGTTTGAACTGTGAGAGACGCCACCGTTCTCGTCGCATGTAAGAACGAGAAGGATGGCAGCGACACAAAAATTTAAAACTGCGCCAGAAGGTGCAACGGAGGCGGTTCTATAGTCGCCTCACCCTACAGAAGCATGGTCGGGCAATTGACAAATTTATACTTCGAATAAACTATGGCGGGTGTTAATCCAGATGTACAGTGATATGCCCAGGCCAACTCCGAAGTGTCATATTCGTAAGTTCGGGCCCGATCAAAACACAACCGAATTTGCCGATAGTAGAAATACTACGAAAAATAGTTCAGATGTTTTTGACTTAAAATTACATAAAATGACAAAACTCTTGTCAAATTATCAGTAAGGATTTCGTTCGTTTAGTAGGTTTTACGATACAACAAAATGTTAAATGAATTTCGGTCAAACTGAATAAGCTGAACCGACTGACCAAACCGAATGTGATTCGTAGTAGGAAACGCCCGATAATTTCACCACTTCGGAGTAAGCCTCCAGATCTCGATCGAGCCGATGCGCCGATCAGCCTCGTGGATACATACCTGAAGGCCTGCGGCAGGTCAAGATGTGCGCAGTAGGCACCAGCGGCGCAGTCAGTAAGCGCGGCAGCACAAGCACCGTCCGCGCAGCGCAGGCCGGCGCCGCACGCACCGCACGCGCCCACCGCCTCGTCCGCGCCGTCAGCGCAGTCATGCTGACCGTCGCATCTGGAATTATACAAGCTACACGTGACCCCTGGGAGCTAAATGGATCGCCGCTTGAAAGCTTCAGCGGTAGCTCGAACTTTCCCACTGGACGAAGGTTCCTTATAGTACCGTGGATGTCAAAGTCAAAGCATTTATTCTGTGTATGGGCAGATTGAATAATTGGAGATGCCTATGTCGAGCTGTGGACGGAAATTGGCTGATCGTGATGTGGGCAGATTAAAAATCTGCACTTACACACGTCAAATAACATTAAATAGATCATATCTATAGTAATTATTCTAAATATAATAAAAAAGAGGGTGCGTAGAAAGCTACGGGACAGAACAGAAACTTCCAAGATTTTTTTAATTTTTATAAAGATTACTCGCCATGTGGGTTACACATTACTAGTATTCTTGTTAACCCCTCCCAACTAAGCTAAATATGCTTGCGTCTGGAGTGGGTTCACGTCAATAGTGCAATGGGTGGGGTCATGGGGTGCGGATCAAACTCACGACCTCTCGATCGCCAGTCCCGACACCTTATCCATTGGGCTATTGCAGTTTCATCATTCCTTCAATTTTTTTTTAATATCTTATAGGCTAGCGTTTGACCACTATCTCACCTGTTGGTAAGTGATGATGCGGTAGAAGATGGTAACTGGCCTAGTAGGTAACCTAGAATGGGAACTGGCACTCAAGGATAGCTGCCGGAACACATTAGATGTTTGGCGACAGATTTTCTAACTTGAGGGTGGTAGCTGGCCAAGCGGACACCAGATAGTGTCCTACCACCACTCAATTTATTTCTCAACACGTCACTAACGCCACCTTCCGCAGCCTTCGGACCGTGACACTACGTCACTCGTCAATTTTTACCCCAGTGCGCCTAAACAAGTTTCACTTCGAAAGGTGTGGTGTGATTTTATGAAACCACGATGCAAGTGAAACATTTTGTTTAAGTGTAGCTATGGTAGCTAGCTACTATGACAGCAGTTGACATGACACATTAGCATGTATACATATATGGCTATGGAAGTATCCGCCAATCAGCTAGCTAGACCTAAATGTCATACATCATATCCACCAATCAAGCTAAAGCACCGGATGTAATGCGACATGCGAAATTCGATTGATGGACGAAAAAAAATTGAGAAGATGTAATAAAAGTTTCAATTTAAAAATAAGAGGGTGCGCAGAAAGCTACGCGTTAGAAGTATAACTTCTTTCATCATCATCATCATAATTAGCCGGTATCAGTCCACTGCTGGACATAGGCCTCCCCCAAGACACGCCACTGAGCCCGGTCTTCGGCTCTTTGTTTCCAGTCACTGCCCACCGCTTTGCGAATGTCGTCGCTCCACCTAGTCACAGGGCTTCCTACTCTACGTTTGCCGATTCGCGGTCTCCACTCTAGAACCAGTCTACCCCAACGGTTATCGGTCCTACGGCAGATATGACCAGCCCACTGCCACTTCAGTTTGCTAATCCGCTGAGCTATGTCGATCACTTTAGTTCTCTGGCGAATTACTTCGTTCCGGATTCGATCCCGCAGAGAAATACCGAGCATAGCTCTCTCCATAGCTCGCTGAGCGACTTTAAACTGGTGGACCAGTCTAACTGTGAGTGTCCACGTCTCGGCTCCGTATGTCATCACAGGTAGGACGCACTGGTTAAAGACTTTTGTCTTTAGGCACTGTGGTATAGGCGACGAGAAGACTCGACGGAGTTTTCCGAATGCTGCCCAGCCCAGCTGAATTCTTCTCTGGATTTCCTTCTCGAAGTTGTGTTTGCCTAGTTGGAGCGTCTGCCCTAGGTAAACATACTGCGTGACAACTTCGAGTGGGATTCCATCTACGGCAATCGGTTCCGGAACAACGTGCTCGTTGTACATGACTTTGGTTTTATCCAAATTCATCCGGAGACCGATGCGACGAGAAGAATCAGCTAGGCCATTCAACATCCTTTTTTTTAACTTCCTAACTTTAATTTTAACTTCCTTCACAGAGTTGGAGTTCTTTGGTACTTCGTTCCCTTGTATTCCACCATATGTCGAACTTAGCGGGACGAATGCCCGAATGATAGCGAATACGTCTTGATAGTTAGGCTGTTCTACAATAGACGGCGTTTATAAACACAACATGACGCGTACGCCACTTCCGTTGCATTCGGACCGTGACGCTACGTCACTTCCGTTGCACTTTTACCTCAGACCGCCTAAAGAAGTGTCACTTCAAAAAATAAATGATATGGACGTGCTCACCTCCAGTGTAGCGGTATACACTTGTCGTCGCAGGCTAGTTGCGTGTCGGCGCAGGGCGGCGGCGCGCGCGTGCACGTCAGCCCGCAGCCGCACGCGCCGCCCGCGCCGCACGCAGCCACACCGCACGCGCCGCCGCCGTAGCACGCGTGGAGCTTTGACACCTGCACATACACATACACAGTTAGTCCTTAAGGTCTTAGATACCTGGGCCCCTAGACTACATCCAATTTCCTGTTTCCATTCACGCTAACGCAAGTTCAAAATGTATGGTATGACATATGTGTTTCCGCAACAAAGATATGTCATTCCCATACATTTTGAAATTGCGTTAGCGTGAATGGAAACAGGAAATTGGATTTTGTCTAGGGGCGCAGGTAAGTATACACGCTACTAATCGCGATCCTCGGCTACTCTCACCCAGCTCTTGCCAGCCACCTTGCGAACATCATCGCTCCAACTAGTCTAAGGATGTCCTAGCCTACGTTTGCCAATTCGCGGTCTCCACTCAAGAACTCGTTTATCCCAGCGGTCGTCGGTTCTTCGGCTAATGTGGCCGGCCCACTGCCTCTTCAGCTTGCTGATTCGGTGACTAGTTCTCTGTCGGATCACCTCGTTACGAATTCGATCTATCACAGAAACGTAGCGACCTTAAATGTGTGGACCAGTCCAACCGTGAGTTAAAGTGGCGTGATATCGGAGAGGCCTATGTCCAGCAGTGTAACAGATAGTAACCTCGTGCACGGAGCGCAGCGCGGCGAGGCGCGCCAGGTGCGGCACGGGCAGCGCGGGCGCGTCGCGGCGGTGCAGCGGCAGGCGCGCGGCGCGCTCCCCGCCCAGGTAAAGCCAGCCGCCGGCGGCGCCCAGGGCGCCTATGGCACCGCCCTGCCACACCACGCGTCTGCAACATACACGTACGGACTCGAGTACACCATGGAGACAACACAATAGGCATGACCACAGTATCAAAAAATCGAAGATTTGATGATTTTAGGGGAAAATACATATTAAAACAATTTAAAACACTAGTTTAGAGAGATTATTAAGATTTTCAATAAAATAAAACATTAAAATACTGCAAACGGCCATTTTGGTTTTAACACCAATCACAGCGCATGACGTCACGCTGAGGTCCTCTTACATACATACATAACATACATACAATCACGCCTTTTTCCCGTTGGGGTAGGCAGAGACTACTTCTTTCCACATGCTTACATCTATACATTTAGGTCCTCTTATATGAGGTTTTCTTGAAAATGTTATTAAATTTTGGAAACCCCATGTGTATGCATTGTCACAGATTATATAATAGATGTGAGCTGTTTCCGCGCACTATTAAAAAAAATATTAGAAAAATTACTTTAAACTTCGGTTAATTACCGAAATATAAGTTTTTTCATTAATAGTAAATGTGTTCCCACATTACGGAACAGGTTTTCAAATTCGTCACGCCTATTTAAGGACCAGTTTGACTGCAACGGTTCCTGATATAGTTTTAGATAGTCGTGTTACATCTACACGACTATCTAAAACTATATCAGGAACAGACAACGCCATATCAAAATCTTAGTTGTTTATCTTAATGTTACGTGCGGGGTGGCATAAAAATGCCAATCCGAAGAGATGAACGTTAGTTTCCACAAAACACTAGGTTAGCACAATGTTCCACAGTAGTTGTCCAAATCGTCTTGCACAATGATCAAATGTCCGTTAAACCCTTATTACAAGCTTTATCACTAATTCACGGCGAATTTGTCCGTCACAAATCTTGCTTATTGATTTTAGAGCGACTTCCAGGGGTTCGATTGAGCTGAAATTTTGCATATATTTGTAAAACGCGTGACAATGCAATATTATGATGACATGGTGCTGATTTGACGACGGAGCTGGAAGGTGGCCAAATGAACTCCTAAACTACACATGTACCTGTAATGTTTAGGCCCGTTGGATTTGTCTTGACTTACTATGGTCCTAGGTTATGTGAAAGCCACAGATCTGCTACATATTAATCTCGATCGCGTACAGCGGCCCAATGAGAACGACCTTGAACGGAGTTTGTCCCTTTCTTTTGTATGGACAACTTATATATATACCATACGTATACCATACATACAGTATAGAACATATATAGGACTATCAGGTTGTTAGACAAGGACACACTCCCACCCTGGTGTCTCAATTGAGCCGTATTGTTCTACAAAGCAATTACAACCTTATTATTAAAGCATACGGATTAAATTGAATTTGTCAAAACATGTGCAGTGCACCATCCTTTTTATTATGTCTATGGTTAAAGCTTGTGTTTAATAATATCGTTTAAAAACTAAAAAACAACCGACTTCAATGCCGCGCTATTCATTTTCAGTACCAATTTTGAGATGTTTATCTCAATATCTCTGGAGATACTTATCATACCTCGATAAAATTACCATGGTACCACACTTGGGATATCTCCTTTCGAACAAAAAAAGAATAATCGAAATCGGTTCATAAACGACGAAGTTATCCGCGAACAAACATAAAAAAAAAAAAAAAAAAAAAAAAAAAATATATATATATATATATATATATATACGGTCGAATTGAGAAACCTCCTCCTTTTTTTGAAGTCGGTTAAAAAGGTTTTTTTAAATATTACATGTTTACACCTGGTATAAGTGAGCTCACCTGTTGCTCCCCGAGATATCGACGGTATGTATCTGCTTGCCGGCCGCCCAGTACACGTTGGTCAGGTCGAGCGCTAGTGCACTCGCGTTGTTAGCCCGCGCTAGCTGCACTCGCTCCGTGCCGTCGACGTTAGCTCGCATGATGCCGCCCAGACCCACGTCATTCCACACTAAGTATCTGCAAATAGACACTTGTATGTGTATATAACAAGTAGCAACCCGCCCCGGCTCCGCACGGGTAAAATTTATATCATTCATAGTGTGACAGCCCGTTTGTGTAATAGTAACAACATATTATTTTATAGCTGTCAGTGTGACATAAGCCCGCACTTTACGCTTGCTACGCTTTTCCGTCAAATAGAAGATTGTTGCACGGCGCGAAGTTAGCACCCGAGCTCAGCGAGGGTGTGAAAACGTCGTGCAATAATCGACAATTTAAGTCACGGTAAAGCGTGCGTAAAGTGCGGGTTTAGGTCACACTGTGCTATAAAGGTTAGTTAGATACCTTAACTTCTAACCCGAAGGTAGATGGTTCTAATCCTAGCTATATACCTCCGTCCGCCCGCGCTGCACGAGCAGCGACCCGCAGTGCGAGGCTGAACGCGTCGGCGAGCGCCCCGCACTCAAGATCCTGAAGAAGGCCTCCGGATGAGGCCGAAACATATGTCGATCGCTATATCGACATCACTTAAGTCACGTTAAATTACCGTTTTTAAATCTATTAGCTATATACCAATGGATTTTTCCATGTTCATTCATGAATTACCGATGTTCTGCCTGACTTGTAACCAAAAAGTAACTTACCACCATAAAGGATCTGCCACACTAACGTTACGGTGTTCCGGCAGCATAGCTCTTGAGAATCAGACCTTTTTTAGCCTAGTGTGTTCACCATTCTCGGCCGCACCATCGATTACCACTAGACGAGATAGTATCCAATCTAGCTTAACTTTTTTTAATTTTTTTAATATCTTAAAAAATTGATTGTCTGTAAGTCGGTTTACGGACGATAATTTTCTTGATATCGTCACACGATCGTGTCTCTCTATCGCTTGTTCCGCGCTCTCGCTTGCACGCGGAACGTGACACTTTTTCATGCGTGCAGCCGGCGTTCATCGATTTTTACGACGTTATCACGTCAAAAACATATCAAAATACAACGTTACAATAAGAGAACATTGTTCTAGTACTTGGTGAAGTGGTGAACGAGACGTGATCTTGCCAGTTCTATACAAATTGCGCGAGTAAATGGAATTTTAAAATAATTACAAATACCGCTTATTCGCCGTCTGTATAATGCCGCAACGATGACAGTACAAGTACAGAACCAGCGTACTAAACATGTCCACCTGCGTCGAGGAGTGAGACAGGGGGACGTCATATCCCCGAAACTGTTCACTAACGCCTTGGAGGATATGGTCCAGGTCCAGGATATGGCCTGGACTGGAAAGATCGTGGCATTAACATCAACGGCAGGTACATCTCTCACTTACGATTCGCTGATGACATCGTCATTATGACAGAAACGCTGCAGGAGGACCTACAAAGAATGTTGAATAGCCTAGCTGATTCTTCTCGTCGCATCGGTCTCCGGATGAATTTGAATAAAACCAAAGTCATGTACAACGAGCACGTTGTTCCGGAACCGATTGCCGTATTTGGAATCCAACTCGAAGTTGTCACGCAGTATGTTTACCTAGGGCAGACGCTCCAACTAGGCAAACACAACTTCGAGAATGAAATTCAGAGTAGAATTCAGCTGGGCTGGGCAGCATTCGGAAAACTCCGTCGAGTCTTCTCGTCGCCTATACCGCAGTGTCTAAAGACAAAAGTCGTTAACCAGTGCGTCCTACCTGTGATGACATACGGAGCCGAGACGTGGACACTCACAGTAAGACCACTGGGGGACCAACCCCAGTTTAAAGTCGCTCAGCGAGCTATGGAGAGAGCTATGCTCGGTATTTCTCTGCGGGATCGAATCCGGAACGAAGTAATTCGCCAGAGAACTAAAGTGATCGACATAGCTCAACGGATTAGCATATTGAAGTGGCAGTGGGCTGGTCATATCTGCCGTAGGACCGATAACCGTTGGGGTAGACTGGTTCTAGAGTGGAGACCGCGAATCGGTAAACGTAGCGTAGGACGCCCTGTGACCAGGTGGAGCGACGACATTCGCAAAGCGGTGGACATTCACTGGAAACAAAGAGCCGAAGATCGGGCTCAGTGGCGTGACTTGGGAGAGGCCTATGTCCAGCAGTGGACTGATACCGGCTGATTATGATGATGATAACCGCGTATTCGCATTAATATAGGTAACATGCAATATCCACATGAATCTAGTACATATTTAAGTCTCATATAATCTAGTACATATTTAAGTAGGTATCTCATATAATCTAGTACATATTTAAGTAGGTGTCTCATATAATCTAGTACATATTTAAGTAGATATCTCATATAATCTAGTACATATTTAAGTAGGTATCTCATATAATCTAGTACATATTTAAGTCTCATATAATCTAGTACATATTTAAGTCTTATATAATCTAGTACATATTTAAGTAGGTATCTCATATAATTTGTTGTTTGCTTTGTTGTTAATATATAGCTTATACAACTTAAATAAATAAAGCCTATTATCACACAACTACGGCTACTTTAATCGTTAGTGATCATATTGTTTAAACATACCTACATAATAACCTGTACTGCATAGTTACTAAGAATGTTGTAAATTAGAAAATAATTTAAGATCGTTTAAAAACTAAAAGAACCGACTTCAAACGTCGCGCTAGTCAAAGTAGCCAGTAGACGAAGTAACTATTATATAATCTGTGCCAGTAGTTTGTATGTCATCCAGGTATTTAAATGTATCGTAATACAAATGTTGATATATTGAAAACGGCTCGACCGATTTCGTTAAAATTAAAACAAAAAAAAAGAATTTTCCAAATCGGTTCAGGCTTTTTCGAGTAATTGGTGAACATAAATATTAAAAAAATATGTTTATTATTATTTACCCTTTTTAACAGTTGCTTTTTAAGCAAACGACAAATGTGTGAATAATTAATTATAATAATTTATTGACACAAAGGAACAATTAAGTACAGTTAAAGGTAGTTAAGTGAGGAAGAATAGTCAATAATAACCTTTTGGTTTGATGAAAGGCGAGTTGCCTCGGACGCATGCCATCTCCCTTCAATATGACTCCCTGCACGCTGCCGTTGAGTGTGGTGACGTTAACACAGTCGCCGTCAGCGGCCGCCCAGTACAAGGTGCGGCCTAACACGTCGAGCGCTAGGAACGCCGCGTGGCTCGTCCCGGGCACAGTGCCGCCCTCGCCGGCGCTCGTGGGAGATGACGATATCGTCGCGAAACGTATCGATTGACTTTCTTCTTCGATCCAGTATAGTTGGCTGGAACACATTATTACCATTTGTTTTTGAAGTGACACTTCTTTAGGCGCACTGGATTATAATTTGACGGTAGTGACGTAGCGTCACGGTCCGAATGCAACGGAAGTGACGTAAGCGTCATGTTGTATTTATAAACGCCCTCTATTTTAGAACGGCGTAACTAGGAAAACGTTTCGAAGTTCAACAGATGGAGTCGTACAAAAAAAAATTAGTGATGTCGAGAAATAAATTAAATGAGCTTGGAAGTTTCACTTCTAACGCGTAGTAGTTTCTACGCACCCTCTTTTTTAGGGTTCCGTACCCAAAGGGTAAAACGGGATTATTATTACTAAGACTCCGCTGTCCGTCTGTCTGTCTGTCTGTCTGTCTGTCTGTCTGTCCGTCTGTCACCAGGCTGTATCTTATGAACCGTGATAGTAAGACAGTTGAAATTTTCACAGATGATGTATTTCTGTTGCCGCTATAACAACAAATACTAATAACAGAATAAAGTTAAAAATAATAGAGGGTCCCCGTACAAGAAACGTGTTTTTTTCGGCATTTCACGCCATCTATTAACGCTTATTTTAATTATATTGAAATGTCGATTCCTAACACCTATGTTAGACGTTAGATGGCGTTATAAGAAATAAAATGTTTAATAATTATTATTTTTTGCTGGCGAAAAATTATAGTGGTATTTTATGCTCGATCTTATAAAATACTGTAGTGTGGTACGGAACCCTACGAGTGCGAGTCCGACTTGCACTTGGCCAGTTTATTTTAGAATACACGAGCAACACAAGTAAGCAATGTTATAACAGGGAAAGTAAATAATAGTCGTTTATTTAACTGCAGCATAATGAGGGGTATTAAAACACGAGTGTGTGTTATAATAGCATCACACAATGTTTAAATACTTACAAAGTTATGTGCAGTTTCATACACTTCTATATCTACACTCATGCGAATGGTATCCATTTAAATAATGAACTAATGTTAGCAAAAACGAAACAAACACAACAATGGCTCTGTTACGGAGTAACCGTGCCAGAAATTCTGACTTGGTTACACCGTAACAGCTAGGCCGCATGCGCGGTAGAATCTAGTTGGCTCTGACTCGTGACAGTTCGTGACAGAGTCAACCACGCATGCGCCCTAGCGCGGTCGGCCCATAAACAATAATAAAAATCGAACAAAAAACTCCTTGGTCGATCCAAAGTGTACTAAAATAGAAAAAAAATTATTTTGCTAGCATTATTTTGTTATGAAAGTGGAAGAAGCGAAAGAGGTAACATGTCAGAATCGTAGCATGTAGAATGAAGTACTATGTAAGTATGCCTACCTCAACGAGAAAACCCTATGTTTTTATGTATTTTAATAGTGAAAAAAGTGTTATTTTTTATTTATTTATTTCGGTATTATGTTTAAAAACGAAGTATATGAATATAAACTGGTTTTGATGTTTATAATTTTAATTTTACGATATGAGATTAGATAAAAGCAGGTTACCTATCAACGGGATCGTAGTCGATGGCCTTCACATTCTTGAGTCCAGAGAGCGGTATGAATGCGTCCGAACATTCCCCGTTGGCGATCACGATGCGACCTACGGCGTTCTTCTGAGCGAATAGAAGGAACTGCTCCGGTTCTGAAATGTACAACATAACGTTAGGAATGACGATGCTAATATCTCAGACCAAATAAGAAGTCTTTATTTGGTCTGAGGCTAATGTGTAGAACGAAAGGAATTCGTCCAATCTCTTGTCAGCGCCGCCTTCCACTTTAAGGTCCGCCATATATATACGGAATCGGAAATCGTTTCGAAATTTCGAACGTAATAAATTCATCCAAATCTAAGGACCTACCACTCAAGTACGGTAGTTCTCCGTTCAAAATGTTCTTTTCGATTCGGAATTCCTAAATGTCGACATGCGATAGATGGACGAAAATATTTAAAGTGATGTAATAAAAGTTTCGCTTTAATAATTATTAGAGTCTGTGCAAAACTAGAACCGTCGTGGCGTAACGATAAACTAACATTCAAAGGTCAAGGAAGAGGTACATGTACATACCTACCTAGCAGCACACAATAATGATAAGGAGGTACCTACCAAGTATCAAACATTTTTAGTCGTACTAGTAATGACAGCAGTGCTGTCATTGCAACAATAATGTATGATTTTGAACTTTACTTGCCGCAATAGTGAAAATATCCACTAGCCATAATCATGACATGCAGGGGTCTTAGTACGAGTTTTTATCGTAAACGCTTTTGACAGATCTCACATAGTTTTCGACTTATTCTGGCTTCCGGATTGGTCTAAATTTAGTAAAGTGTAGTAACCACTAGAGGCGCTGTACTGTTTTTATACAAAATTTGTTCGATATACGATATCGAATTCGGTATGAAAACTCGTACTAAGGGTACTGGTATCAAATTTGTTTATTAACCGACTTCAAAAAAAGGAGGAGGTTTCTCAATTCGACCGTATATATATATTTTATGTTTGTTAGCGGATAACTTCTTCGTTTATGAACTGATTTTGATTATTCCTTTTTTGTTCGAAAGGAGATATCCCAAGTGTGGTAAACATCTCAAAATTGGTACTGAAAATGAATAGCGCGGCATTGAAGTCGGTTCTTTTTATTTAGTTTTTAAACGATATTATATTGTTTATTTTCATATCTTCGGAGATGGTAATCATCCCAACCAGCAAAAACTACACTTAAAATAATCTCTAGACCACTGTTTTCTTGCTCTTATACCATTCTTATATCGTCGTATAAGCCTGGATTTGGGCACCATTTATAAGCGTAATTTGTTTATACGAGTATCTTTCTAATATCAGTCTTATTCAATGTTGTTTTCACTTAAATTATTCTTACCAAAACTAATTTAAGCGTACATAGGCTTACATTGTTTTGACGTTAAGAGTCCTGTGAGCGTAAGAAAGTTTATTTTGATTTTACATAAGATCAAACACAATTGTAAAAAAACTTGGTGTAGTGTTTGTTTGAAAGTTACAACTAATAAAAAAGAAAACGAAAGCAGCAAGGATAAAGGTATTTAATAATTATATTGTAATAACCGTACCATTATTAACAAGTGTTTCATTTTATGCTTTTCGATAAGTATTAGTATTGGAAAATATTATTTACTGTAAAGTAGACCCTAGTTTATGCTTCACAACTCGTGCGCTTCATCAATATATAGTATTTAGTATTCTTGTTTAATTATTTTATTTGTTAATTTGTATTAAAAGCGACGCCATTAGTATTGCATTTATTAGAATCACTGTAAGACTATTTTAAGCTCATTTAGATCATTCCAACATGACTCCATGTTGGAATAACTTAGAGATCCTTGAATTGACATAAAACATTTATTTTCATTTAAGAGTGAACGTTTGGGATGTGAAATGGTATTTTATGTGACCGCACTAAAATACTTTTGGTGAAATATAATAGTCAACATCAAATGTTACTTTCACAATTTTAGTCACAAATTCGATTATAGATAAAACTTTCTTAAATTAGGCTCGTTTTCTCTATTGTAAGTATGATGATTCAATATAACTCTAATACTGTGCCTATCCACTGCTGTTGATCTTATAATAGTTTTGAATAAGATCAATATTTACATGTTTTAAGTACTCTAATTAAATGCTGATATTAGTCTAACATTCTTACAATAGCATTTAGAAAATATGTAATAAAATTAAATGAGCTTAGAAAATGTGGATATGAGAGCTAATTTATCTCAAGTGTGATAAGTCTTAATAAATGCTTTTTTAGGAGAGTGTGGCTTACAACGGCACTGTAAATTTAAACTTATATGCATACAAGACAAGGTATTAAGATCAAGCGTATTAGAGCCTGTAACGGCTTGTCAGAGACTAATATAGGAGCGATAGCAAAGACGAAAACAGATAAGAGACCACTATAAGCTCAGAACTCTTATAAAGTGAGAAACGTAAGACGATTTTGCTAGTTGGGATGTCTCGATAGAATTTGAATAGGATCAAACGGAAGGCATAATCTCTCAAAAAAAAAAAAAATTTCAAATCGGTTAAGATTTGACGGAGTTGGTTCGGAGGTAACAAACATAAAAAAAAGAAAAAATAATAATAGTCGAATTGAGAAACTCCTACTTTTTTGCGAAGTCGATTAAAAAATATAACATGACGCTTACGTCACTTCCGTTGCATTCGAGCCGTGACGCTACGTGACTTCCGTCAAATGTTACCCCAGTGCGGCTAAAGAAGTTTAAGTTCAAAGAATCAAGAATCAAAGCATTTATTCAGTATGTAGGCAGTATTACATATACACGTCAAAATCAGAAATCATAACCAATTATCAAGTAAACATAGCAAAAGAAGAATTTTAACGCTTGAATTAGAAAAAAAAAACAAAAGTAATGAACCATACAGTTGTCATCCAATCATTTACGACAGAATATTAAAGTAGGTTAAAACCAACCATGCATGTAACTGTGTGTTTCAGTGCTTCAGACAATTTTAATATAAAAAAATAAAAAAAGTTAAATAGTGAAACACAACTTAAAGAAACGCATACCGATCATAGCACATATCATGATCCGAATGGAACTGATAGTCCGTCTGTCAAAAGAATAGACTCACCCTCGCAGGAGACGTTGTCCGCTCGCAGGCGGTAGTGCTGCGGGCAGGCGCAGCGCGGCGCTCTCGGCGCGGGCAGGCACAGGTGGCGGCAGGCGGCGGAGGCACAGCCGGCCGCGCCGCCGCCGCGCCGCCACGCCCGCAGCCCGCTCACGTACTCCAGCGAGCCGAGCTCGCGCCGCCGCCCCGACCCGTCCGTCTTGTTGGCTGACTCCACTACACCTGGATGGAACATAATCACGGCATTGTATAGCTACATCATTTAGGGCCGGGCTACATCATTCACTGGTTCCTGATAGGATCAGGAACTGATCTGAAACAATTTTGACAGCTTTTGTACATCTGTCAGATAACTATCTGTCACTTTATCATGAACGGGTGAAACTGGCCCTTACTATACTTAATTGCACATGATTATATTCATTCTAAAGTACTAATAACCGGCGAGCATGTATGAAGGCGCTCATGAAACTGGAAGAACCGAAAGAGATATGCCAAGATCGTAACATGTGCAAAGAAGTAGTCTCTGCCTACCCCAACGGGAAAAAGGCGTGATTGTATGTATGTAGATGGCGCCACCAATGCATAATTGGGTTAAAAATGCAGTCCATTAAGGCCACTATATTTCAGCGCAGTAGGTATTCAGCGATACCTGCGTCCATCCAATGACGTAGCGGGAAATTGTCAACCAGCTAGCAAAAGTGACACAGGTCCTTCCTCGAAGAAGCCTCGCGGGCTACTGAAGTGAGGCACGCTGGCCACTTTGTTACATAATATTGTGTAAAGAAAAAATAAGGACTATTTAAAAAACCTATCCATTTAATTTCCTTTCAAACTTCTTTTCCAATTTTTTGGCATATTTTTTGTTCGTCCCAGTTTAATTTACTTTAGGCAATACCCAAAAAACTAATTAAATTTCTTTGTTTTCGTAATTTTTTAAAATCGAGTGAAGTCATAAATATCGTGTTTTGAACCATTGAATAATCAAAAATGTTTCTTGAACTACATCATAATTTTTTTCTGATCAAGACGAATAACATTTAATTGTTTGCTATTGAATCAAAAACATCGATTTGGAATATTTAAGCCTCAATTTCGTCGTATCGATAGTATCGCACCGTGGCTTAGTTGGCAGAGCATGAAATATGCCCAGGTGTGCATGTTTCCCAAGCACGATACAATTTTGGATTTTGTGTAACAAAATGTACAATTGTACATTTTTAAAAATGTATTATTTATTGACGTCACCCACCAGTATTCCAATCAGCCCAATACAGTCGATCCGTAGACAAGGCGAGCGCGTAAGGCATGCCATCAGTCGCCAGACTCCGTCGCTGGGTTCCGTCCAACTTCGCCGTGGCTACAGTAGCCGGGTCGAGGGCCGCCCAGTACAGCGCCCTGCGGTCGCTATCTATGGCTAGCGCGTGGACTTTTCCCACGCCCTCTATGAGCGGTGCTGGGCTGGACCCGTCCATCCCGGCGCGACGGATGCTGCGAGATCCTAACTCCGACCAGTACATAAACCTGGAAATATAATCGTATCGTAATTATACGATACGCATATTACTCGATCTTATTACTACTCAATGGATAATTTAGTTTGAAAACTTAAAAATAGAGGGGATGCAAATGATACAGATCTTACCAAAGTTCTTCTGTGCAAGCAAAACTATTTCTGTGACAACATCGTTATGTTACGAAAATCCATCCATCCGTTTCTGTTGTCGATGGACGTCAGAAAAAAAGGTGTGGTTTTATGAAACCACAGTGCAATTGAAACTTTTTGTTTATGTGTAGCCAGCTTATCACCGCCAATCACCTAGCTAGACCTAAATGTCATACATCATATCCACCAATCAAGCTATAGCACCGGTGACATGCATGACTAGACCTAACGTGTTCACCATCCTCGACCACATCATCACTTACCACCAGGCGAGATGGTGGATAACGCTAGCCTATCAGATATAAATACTAAACATATCACGATGAAATTTAAATGGGACCACCTGGGTAGTATAACCTTTCGAACAAAAAATAATTTTCCAAATCGGTCCAAGCGTCTTTGAGTAATTGGGGAACATACATAAAAAGAAGATTCCAACGAATTGAGAACTTCATCCTTTTTTGAAGTCGGTTAAAATCCACAACCGACGTCTTCGAAGCCGTGCGTGATACACAACGTTAAGTAAATGTTACCCTCTCTTAGGATCAAGCACGATGCTCTTAGGTTTCTTCAGTCCCTGCCAGATGAGCGCCCGCCGACTCGAGCCGTCGAGACGAGCAACTTCGATGCGTTGACTCGACGAGTCCGTCCAGTACATGTTCTGACTCGACCAGTCGATCGCCAACCCTGCCAAATATCTCATTTTAATTTTGGGGACTGTTACCTCTTAAAGGCATCATCTGGAGGTCTTCAAGTCACATGTGAATAGGTAGCTTCTAGCCAAGCGTGCTACATCGTCGACCACATCGTCACTTAACATCAGGTGAGATAGTGGTCAAATGCCTGACTATAATGAATTTAAAAAAAAGTTATATTGTTGATTCTGCACTTTGTTTAGAATCTGCGTCAATTTAGATCGCCCCTTAGTGGGGCCCTTTAAAAAAATATCGCCTAATGAATGTCAAAGACATAAGACAACAGCTTACGATTGAGGTACACTTTAAAACAATGAGATTTATTTTCGATGGGCCAGTTCGACTCATGAGAAGCTCGGGTGGGTCACCAGTACATCCATATTTATACGAAAACTAGCCAATACTCGGCGTATGCTCCTAATTACGCTAATAAAAGAAATGTGACCAAACGTGCCTAATGCATTGTTTTAAGGTACGGCCACACTGCGGCGTCCTGCGAACTGCGGGCGCAATCTCAGTACTTTTCAATTGTTTTCTGATGGCGTTTCGTAATCCAGTCCAGTGAACCAGTCGGTACAAATACTACTGCGCTATCTGATCGCCACCTACATCGCGCACGCAGGACGCTGCGGTGTGTCCTACCTTTAGTGGTCTTAAACCATTTTCGCATTATTGAATTTCTAATGAAACCGGTTTTGGGCACATCGGTTGGGTTTTTGTTCTAAATATAGCTTACCTTCTACCACTCCTGTCCAGTCCAAGATCTTCTCAACATTGGCTCCGTTGATGGAGCAACGGTTGATGGTTCTCGTCTTAGAGTCGGCCCAGTACAATTTGTTCCCGGGCACGTATACTGCTATTGCACTAAAACACAACAATTGTTGTTTTGTATCAATATTGCCACAAATAATAATTAATGTAGTGTTTTTTTTATGTGTTATTTAGAGTGTTTGAAATGTTTTGAATTAATTATATGATTAGATAGCAAAAGGGGTTGAGAAAAAACTTTTCTTGAATTATTTATTTAATGTTTTTTTATATCTGATAGACTGATAGTTTGACCACTATCTCGCTTGGTGGTAAGCGATGATGTGGTCGAAGATGGTAAACACGCTAGGCCTAAAATGCTCTGACTTTCAAGGACTGTGGGCTGCCGGAATACCTTAAGGTTATGGCGGCAGATTTTCTCCTTGATGGTGGTAAGCACTTTTTGGTAGCAAGCAATAACAATATAAAGTTCCGCCTTGCTACCAAACAGTGCTGATCACCACCTGTGGTAGGACAATCATTATACATTATATACACATATCAAATTTTATGTCACATATGTATTTAATGACAAAATGCAACAAATATTTGTGTATGGCGCATCGTCGATGAGTGAGTGAAGTACAAACCTAACTTCTTTGAGATCCTTGATGGGTATAACAGCATCGTTGCCTTCGTTTTCAATGCTGAGGCGGCCGATGACATTCTCCCGGCTGTATACGAGGAACACTTGCGGTTCTACGCAAGTCTTGTGGTCTTTGCTAAGCTCTAATCCTGCCAGTGTACAAGAACGTATTAGACAAAAATTAAAGCACGGTTTTTACATGAAGTCACAAATTCAGTTTTTTTTTTCATCATATAGCCTTGCGTTTGATCACTATTTCACCTTTTGGTAAGTGATGATGCAGTCAATGATGGTAGCACGCTAGGTCTAGAATGGGAACTGGCTCTCAAGGATAGCTTTCGGAACACATTATATGTTTGGCGACTTGAGGGTGGTAACTGGCCAGACGGACACTAGATAGTTTCCTACCACCATATTGGGGGTTTCCTAATGACGTTTTCCTTCATCGGAGGGCCACTGTGAAAAGCGCATATACTTTTTGAATAGACAATTCCATTGTGGTGCACCAATGGATTTTTCGGGATTGAACTCGGTGCCTCTGGCGTCAAAGCCGACCAATGGATTTTTCGGGATTGAACTCGGTGCCTCTGGCGTCAAAGCCGACCAATGGATTTTTCGGGATTGAACTCGGTGCCTCTGGCGTCAAAGCCGACCATTCTCCCACTACACCAATGGGCCCTCAAAAATCTCGCAATTAACATCATTTGAACGAAATAAGGCAAATGTAGTTGAGAAAACAGTTACTAAGCAGTGTAAGCAGCGCCTCGCAGTTACACCCGCGTAGTTCCCGTTCCCGTGAGAATACGGGGATAAAATATAGCTTCTGCTACTCGCTGATAAAGTAGCTTTCCATGAATGAAAGAATTTTTGAAATCGGACCAACTAGTCTTTGAGTTAAATCAAAACAAACAAAAATCAAATCTTTCCTCTTTATAATATTAGTTTACATAAGAGCATCCAGATGGCGCTAGAGTAGGTTAAATAGCTCTCCTTATAAATATTGTCTATATGTACCATCGCGTACAGTTGTGCGTATCTAGTTTCAAAACATTTTCGGTTGCAAGTGTCGATTATTTTTCTAACCAATCAGAAGAGCCAAAACCAAAAAAAAAAATTCTTACCAATCAGAAGAGCCAAAACCAAAAACAAAACATAATTTTTGGCTTTGTCCCTTCTTGTCATTGGTCAACAATGTCAACATAGACAGAAGCTAGATGCCAATTCAATAAGGTGCACAGGAAATTATTCCTTAAGGTGGATACACACAAATGAAGGCGATTGTATGAGATCCTGAATCGCGCAAGCGATATTTTCCGCGACGTTGGAATATGAGGCACTTGCTTCGTCATTAAACATCTTAAAATTTGAACTCGTTATAAAATGTTTTCTCTTTAGAATATTAGTATAGATTAATCGACACCACTGACCTAGAGGACAGGCGCAAGTGCAGTTATCCGGCCTGCAGAGACAAAGATGCGAGCAGCCCCCGTTATCTGTGGCGCAGCGGTTCTCACGCATCGGCATCACACCCACTCGGAAAGCCTTGACGCCCATCATGTTGGGCATTTGTTCTGCCACCGCCCGTCGCGATGCGCCTGCCAAGATAGAAAACCTACGTAAGTACAGATTATGATGTTCTTCTGACCGTGTTTGGTCAAAGCAACATTTTTAGGCAACATATAAAAGCAAAAAAGGAACCCTTATAAGATCACTTCGCTGTCCGTCTGTATATCTTTCTGTACGTCGGTCAAGACCCTTTATCTCAGGAACGCATAAAGATATAAAGCTGAAACTTATATCCAATACTCGGGTCTACAGTATCTGTCAGCTGTGAAAAAATTAAACTTGTAAGTCAACGCAATCAAAAGATAAAACCTATTTTCTTTACCTACGTCAGACAAACAATTGACCGCTATCTCATCTAATGTTAAATAAAAGTGCGGTTTGTGAAGGGACCGTGCTTGTCTAGAAGAAAGAAGAAAGAAATGGAAGACGGCACTGAGATGACAACTGACTATAGTCTAATTCATATAGCGCAACTATTCCAACCAGTATCCATACTGGCTAGGACCGAACAACATGCTGGTACTCCGCGAACTGATAAGCGATATCTTTTTGTCCGGTGGGTGATTCTATCCACAGACGAAGCCTAACACCATTGTCACCCATTTAGAACCACTCATGAATCACGTACAGGTACAAACGCATTGAGAGGGCATAATATGCCACTGATGTAGGTAATTAAATTATACATAATATTGTTTAAAAACTAAAAAAGAACCGACTTCAATGCCGCGCTATTCATTTTCAGTACCAATTTTGAAATGTTTATCTCAATATCTCTGGAGATACTTATCAGACCTCGATAAAATTACCATGGTACCACACTTGGGATATCTCCTTTCGAACAAAAAAAAAAATAATCAAAATCGGTTCATAAACGACGAAGTTATCCGCGAACAAACATAAAAAAATATATATATATATACGGTCAAATTGAGAAACCTCCTCCTTTTTCTGAAGTCGGTTAAAAAATTAGGATGTTTTTGAAGGCGATGTTATAGTGTTACGGGTAAATAACAAGCCCTTAGAATCAAGAATCAAAGCATTTATTCAGTATGTAGGCAGTATTAATATACGCACATATACACGTCAAAATCATAAATCATAACCAATTATCAAGTAAACATAGCAAAAGCAGAATTTTAACGCTTTGAAATAGAAAAAAAAAAACAAAAGTAATGAGCCATTCAGCTGTCATCCAATCGCTTACGACAGAATATTAAAAATAAGATCGTTTAAACAACTAAAAACAACCGACATCAATGCCGCGCTATTAATTTTCAGTACCAATTTTGTGGTGTTTATCTCCATATCTCTGGAGATACTCATCGGACCTCGATAAAATTATCATGGTACCACACTTGGGATATCTCCTTTCTAACAAAAAAAGAATAATCAAAATCGGTTCATAAACGACGAAGTTATCTGCGAACAAACATAAAAAAAAAACATACGGTCGAATTGAGAAACCTCCTCCAAGTGAAATAGTGAAACACAAGAAACGCACACCGATCACAGTACTATATCATGATCCGAATGGAACTGATAGTCCGTCTGTCAGCTACATAATATTGTTTAAATAAAAATAAAAATGGCAAGCCTAGAAAGAAAATCTGCGGACAAAAGGGGAAAACTGAATGGCTGTTGAATCTACCGGTGAGTACCGGTGAGTAGAGAAGAAACACCAAGAAACTCTATGGGGCATGTCTTGTCGTTTTCTCTTTTTTTTTAAATTAATTGTACATGTCAGTTTTAAAAATTTTAACAATTATTTAATAATTATTATACAATTTATATTTGTTCTTGGAGCTTGGGGCATTCAGGCCATGCATTTTTGTCATTTGTATAGTATGATTTTTTCATCAAATTGGATTTTACATAGATTTTAAATTTGCTCTTAGGAGCACTTCTGTACATCACAACAAACTACTTTAGTGTTAAGACTAATTAATACCAAGATATAGGTACCTTATACGTTTTGCAAAAATATATATTAGTTTCCATAGTAGTTAGGTACCTGTTTTCCATTTCTTTGGCCAGTGTCGCAGTCCATATTAATATTCCGTCTTCGCGTATAATTGCGGCGATTTATTAAGATGCCACTGTGTAATGTTTGTAATTTTGTAGTAGAGAGAAAGTCATAGAACAGAAGTTGTTAATTGCGATATACAGAAGTCAAAACAATTTAAAAAAACTAATTAAACTAATATAGTAACTGTGACTAATAATTAAAATAAAAACTACAAATAATACAGAAGTTGATACAAGAGGTTTTTTTGACATCCTGAATTTAATTTATTTTATTTGGGATACTTTTCAACCAAGTTCAAATAATTTTACAAAACGAACAAAACTTTTGAAGTCATTCAAGGCCTTTGAAGTCATTCAAAGGCCGCGCTTGTCATTTTCAGTAGCAAGTTGTTTATATCCATATCTCTGAAGATATTCATCAGATCTTGATGAGTTTAAATGGGGACTAAAACTTATAGTGCGGCATTTGAAGTCGCTTTAATTCGTATGTTATGTAACGATCTTCAATTATTACACTACTTATATCTGCAAATATCTTGTACGAACCTAATGGAATGCTATATGTTAGTATGTAACGTCCCTACCATATAGAATTTATAATAATGCATAATAATATTTTCAAAGTCACGATGTCACGACGATCACATATTAATACACATATACAATATGGTAATTTTTACCTACTTTTTAAACTCAAGAATGCACTTAATTACGATAATGCACTTTTCAGAATTCCGCAAGTAAGTGAGCAGACAAATATGGGTAAGTACATCACGGTGACCTAAGTTTAATAACAGGGACAGCTTGGACCCTGAGCACGATTTGTGGGTGCGTATTAAAAAGTCAATAAACTGTAACATAACTCTGGTTGAAACGACAAGGGATCATATCGCTGGCATGTATTTAGCTCAGAGTATTAAATTTTGAATGAATGACAACATTGAATGGCGATGTCAGTTATATACATATAACTAAAATCGCCAACGGGGGAATACAGACAGCATTTTGGGAACTTTACCTACTGGTAGTTGTTTGGTAGACTACATTTTAGTTTTTATTGTTTTTTTACGTTTATTTGTTTGGTCATAGATAGGTAGTTTTAAAGTTTTATTAATGTATATACTATATGTAAACTTCTGTTAATAAATAAGTATTAATAAAAAGTCAATATTTGAAATATAATATAATGAACCCTTAGAAGATTTAGAATAATCATCCATGGAAAATGTTACGTAAATATTATAAATAACCTTTTTAACTTTGAGACTGGCGACAAACGTAACTTGCAACTAATTTGTAAGTATGACATTAAAACTCTTGTTGTATCTAGATACACTTGTACAACTAAAGGTCTACATGAACTATCGCCAATATTATATGATGATCGAAAATATTTAGTCTCAGTGAACATCATAGTGAACATCTCATCTCAACCTAAGACGAAAATGAGCAGCCGTTTTATATTATTGTTTTTGATCGGTGTTACGATAGGATTTTGCTTTGCATTAATGTTCATAATATCGTCAATAATTACGAGTAATATAAGTGGTTCGCAACAGAAGTAATTCATTGTGCAAAAAATTATACACTGACGGACCCATAAACTGCATTAATGTTTAAGACGCCATTGAAATAAAATACAAATATTAAATAGATTACAAATTTAAATTGAAATCTATAGTTTGGTTCGTTAACTTCATAAAAGCGTAGTATCATATACTTAAGTGCATGTTTGTACACTGGAAAGGACAGTTAAATTAATTCGAAAGTAATCCTGAACTTTGATGCAGTTTATTAGTCCCTCGGAGTATATTTATCTGTCAAAATCACAAGTTTGTCTACACAACGTTAGATTCTAACCCTTCAAAATATTATATTTCAGATTTCTTCCTAGACAAGAAGATTCCTTGTCAAAAGAGGTGGCACAAACAAATGAAAAAGCAGTAAAAAATCGCGTTGATAAATCGGTGGCAGACAAATTGGCTAAGAAAATTAGAGTGCTATGTTGGGTGATGACTCAACCAAAAAACCACGAAGTAAGGGCAAAGCATGTGAAGGCAACCTGGGGGAAACGGTGTAATGTTCTACTTTTTATGAGCACCGCTGAAGGTCTGTATCGGTATTATTATAGTCTTACACTGTATATCAAGAATCAAAGCATTTATTCAGTATGTAGGCAGTATTAATATACGCACATATACACGTCAATCATAAAATAAATCATAATCAATTATCAAGTAAACATTGCAAAAGCAGAATAATTAACGCTTTGAATTAAAAAAAAAGACAAAAGTAATGAAACATTCAGCTGTCATCCAATCGTTGACGTCAGAGTATAAAAAAAATGAAAGTAGGGTTGCCAACCACACACGTAACTGTGTGTTTCATTACTTCAGATAGTTTTGATATATGAAAAAAACAGTGAAGTAGTGAAACAAAACTTAACAAAACGCATACCGATCACAGTACATATCATGATCCGAATGGAACTGATTGTATAATTTAAGATCGTTTACAAAATCTTAAAAAAACAATATTACATCGTACCGATACCGTCCGATGAAATTTTGGATTGTGTTTAATAATGTACAAAAATATAAAGTGAGTAACACTTCAAGAAACGTATAGAAAACCACCACCTATCTCACCTGTTAGTAAGTGATGATGCGAGTTTTGGCGGGAACGTGGAAAAGTGTGTGTATTTTTTCCTAAAACTTGTGTTTTTTCGCGAGTTAATGTGTAATAAATGTGGATTATTAACCATTAAGTGCCGGTGAATGTGTGCGAGTGTAGGGAAACAGCACAATGTTGAAAAACATGCTATTTGCGTTCTCACCAAAATTCCACTGAAAACACCACATCTTTACTGAAGGTATGACTTAGACTAGACTTTTACTTGAAAACCGACTTAAAATGTGACTTTGATCCATCGCTACGACTTAAATTCATAAAAACTTGAAGAATTTCAATACTTGACACTGGCTAAATACACTAATCGTGTGGAGCCATAATAAAACAACAAAAAAAAGTGATGATTAGGTCAAAAATGGTATGCACGCTAGGCCTAGAATGGGAACTGGCTCTCGAGGATAGCTGCCGGAACACATTACATGTTTTGGCGACAGATTTTCTAACTTGTGGGTGGTAGCTGGCCAGGCGAACACTAGATAGTGTCCTACCACCATGCGGCGGTTATTGGTTTCTTACCGATGTTTTTCCTTCACCGGAGGGACACTGTGAAAAGCGCACATACATTTTTCGATAGCAAAATCCATTGGTGCACGGCGGGGATTGAACTCTGTACCTCTGGTATCAAAGCCGACTGTTCTCCCGGTTACCCCACCGGTCTCTCGAAAATATAGGCACAACCCTATTCCGTATGAAATATTGACCGAATTGTTATAATGGAATTTTTATGTACCATTGGATAAATATTATAGTATTTTTGATTTTATAATTTCCTTTTTAAAGATTTGCACGCCACCAATGGCAAAATACGGATAAGGACTTATATTGTATTTTTCGATGTTGTTATAAACCTGTATTTTATGCAAATAAATATCTGAATCTGAATCTGAATATATACAACACTATTATCTCGCCATTTAAACATATTCCTATTCTTCTTTTTGGAAAGTAAATAAGAAAGTCTAAGTATGTGAAAAGATTCCCGACGATATATGGATATTAGCTGATTGTTTAAAGAAAACACTACGTACGTACTAAAGTAATGTGTACCTAATGATATGAATATTCTTCACAGACGAATCTTTGCCGACTGTAAAACTTCCAGTGGAAGAAGGAGGTAGAGAAAAACTTTGGGCGAAGACAAAAGCGGCTTTTAAATATGTGTACGACAATCATCTCGATGACGCGGACTGGTTCATGAGGGCTGACGATGATACGTGAGTTCTGTTGTTAGCCAACGTAAAAAATGAGATTTTTGTGTAAAAATTACGTGTAGTCACATAATTTTTAGTTGGTTGTGTGAATTTGAAAATTCTTTTCTGAGTGGATACCAAGATTATACCACTCATTTGATGTATAAATGAGATCCTAGCTCAGCCCTAAAATTGGAAAATACATGATGATTCGATTTATCCCAGACACTTTTTTTTACATTATAACGGATTTTACCATTTTTCTGATTTTACTTAACATAGTATAAAACAAAGTCGCTCCAGCTATCTGCACGCTTAGATCTTTTAAACTACGAAACGGATAATATGCAGTTTTCAGCAATGGATAGAGTAATTCAAGAGGAAGGTATCATTTAATTTAATTTAATTAATTATTTATTAATCAGTATTAATCGCGGGCAAAGCCGCGGGGCGCAGATAGTTGTAAATAAAAGGAACACTTATAAGCTCGTCATGTCCGTTTGTTCGTCTGTCCGTTCTTTCGTAAACTACAACGGTAATGTCTATAGTTATGAACTATTTACTAACGAAGATACATGAAGTTTTGCACAGTTATAGTTTATATATCAGTATGTTCTCTAAAATGTGAGCATAAACAAAATTATTTTATTATAGCGATCTAAGTATAATTTTACAATAGCCGCCCATGTTGTGCGATATCATTAGATAGGTCTTCAGAAGTTTTAAACATTTCAAGAAAAATAATATCACAGTTTTGTATTTTAGGGGTGTCTCTCGTTAACGTAAAGAGAGGATGAACTATATTTTTCGCTGTACTTGTGTGGCGTGACATTGTTACTCCTTAATTGAAGACAAGGTTAGATAAACAATTTTTAAACACACATACTGCTTCAGAAATATAAGCCAAGGATGTGTCCGGGGCCTCACCATTACTAAACTACGCAACTTACAATCTTAATAAAATCTAAACTATAAGGAATTTATATAAACTCTCTTTTAAAACTATTTTGAACTAAAGGTACGGACACACCGCAGCTTCCTGCGAGCGCGATCTAGGCGGCTATCAGATAGCGCAGTAGTATTTGTACCGACTGGTTAACACCAAACGCGATCAGAAAACAATTGAAAAGTACTGAGATCGCACCCGCAGATCGCAGGCCGCCGCAGTGTAACCTTAATTCAATCATTATTAATTTTCGAGATACATGAAAACTTATTACAATAAATACCTACCTAAGTGTCATAATTTGAAAGTCGTCGATCAGAGAGAAAAAGGTATTAGCGGACAATTTATATCTTTTAGGTTTATACTCAAACTAGAAGTGCCCCGCGGCTTCGCCCGCGTTAATAACTTTTTTTATAAAACTTTTCTTTTGAAAAACGATTCTATCATAAAAGACATCAAATATTATTAGCCAAATCAGTTCACCCGTTTACATGTTATCGCGTGACTAAGTAATTCGGAATTCATATTTATAAAACCCGAAAAACCCAAATTTTCAGACTTTGTTACCTACCCCATTTCGAAAAATCCTCTAACACGTACTTTATCTCATCTTATTTCGCCATACAAACTTTGAATCCCCGTTCCGTATCCGGGAGGAATATTTAGAAAATCCTTTCTGAGCGGATACCTACGTCATAATAACTATCTGCATTCTAAATTTCAGCGCAATCCGAAACAATATTGATTTTTAGACTTTGTTACCCCAGTTTATCCTCTTAGCATTTTGAAAAAGTCTGGAACTCGTATTTACTTATTTATTTACAGAAGTACTTGTGTGAAATGTCAAATAAAATGACTATCCAAATTTGAAGCCCCGCTTCATCCCCTTGAAGAGTGAATTTTGAAAAATTCTTTCTTAGCGGATACCTAAGTCAAAATAATTATCTGCATGCCAAATTTCAGCGCAATCCGAAACAATATTGATTTCTGACTTTATTACACCAGTTCACCCTTTAAGGGGTGGATTTTTGAAAGAGCCTGAAACACGTATTTACTTACGTAAGTACTTGTGTTAAGTTTCGAATGTAAAAGACTATCTAATCTTGTTTCACTATACAAATTTTAAACCCCCGTTTCAACCCCTTCAGGGGTGAATTTTAGAAAATCCTTTCTCAGAGGTAACTAACGTCGTAATGACTACCTGCATGCCAAATTTAAGAGTCATCCGAAACAATATTGATTTTCACACTTTGTTACCCCATTTCACCCTCTTAGGGGTGGAATTTAAAAAAAAAACTGAAACACTTATTTATTTTTTCACTGAAGCACTTGTGTGAAGTTTCGGATAGAAAATACTATCTAATCTTGTTTCTCCATACAATCTTTGAACCCCCATTTCATCCCCTTAAGGGGTGAGTTTTGGAAAATCCTTTCTCAGAGGTAACTAACGTCGTAATGAATATCTGCATGCCAAATTTCAGCGCAATCCGAAACAATATTGATTTTCACACTTTATTACCCCATTTCACCCTCTTAGGGGTGGAATTTCAAAAAAACCTGAAACACGTATTTACTTATTTTATTACTGGTGTGAAGTTTCGGATAGAAAAGACTATCTAATCTTGTTTCTCCATACAAACTTTGAACCCCCATTTCATCCCCTTAAGGAGTGAATTTTGGAAAATCCTTTCTTAGTGCACCCTTACGTACTAAGATAAATATATCCTCTAAATTTCAAGTCTCTACGACCAGCGGTTTAGGCTGTGCGTTGTCTGTCAGTCAGTCAGTCAGTCAGTCAGTCAGTCAGTCAGTCAGTCAGTCAGTCAGTCAGTCAGTATGTCAGGACAAAGATTCATATAGTATTAGATAAACTTTCTTCTAAGGTACGACCACACCGCGGCGTCCTGTGTCGGCGTACGCGGACGCGATCTGATTTTCAATCGTTACCATTATACCACAACGCCTAAAGGCAAAAGACAGCGCCGTCTCAGTAATAGGGTCTCGTTAAGACCGTTTGGGTACGGAACCCTAAAATGCTATGGCTTTTTGATAAGCTATAAATTAATTTATCTTTTCAGTTACGTGATCATGGAGAATCTTCGATACATGTTAGCGGACTATAACACAAGTAGCCCAATTTACTTCGGATGCAGATTTAAAACTTTTGTAAAAGAGGTACACAGTATTACATACGATATATGCACAGCTAGTAGGAGCATTATAACGATGTTCAGCCAAACTTGCTACCAAAAAGTAGCTTACCACCATCACGGAGAAAATGTCCCGCCATAACCTTACGGTGTTCCGGCAGCATACAGCCCTTAAGAGTCAGACCATTCTAGGCCTAGCGTGTTTACCATCTTCGAATATATCACCGCGCAAATATATATATATATATAAAGTGTGTGACACTTCAAAGAAACATAATATATCACCGCTTAGCAATAAGCGAGATAGTAGTCAAACGCTAGCCTATAAGATATTGAAAACTTTACCACACATATAATAGTAGTTTCTGAAAATGTTGAACAATGAGGGGGTTTAATAATTTAAATTTTATTTTAGTTGTACATGCATAAAGTCTGTAGTTGTAGTACTTTTTAGGGTTCCGTAGTCCCTTGTGTGTGGAAGGAACCCTTATAGTTTCGTCTGTCTGTCCGAGGTTTTCTAAGAGACCGTTAATACTAGGAAGCTGTAATTTTGTAGGAAAATGTATATAAATTCGTGCGGGGTATCGTTGAATAGGTCTTTTAAAATAACTTAAGGGTTGCAAATACCATTTTTCGATTGAATGCTTCATTTACGAAATATTAAACTTTAAAGTACAAATTTTTGTTCCAGTAGGGCGTCCCCCCCCCCCCCCCTCTAAATTTCATGAACTTTAAAGGAAATCTATAACTATAGTGGTGAAGATAACTTTATTAGTTTAGCAGTACTAGTCGTTGAACTTGGGTGTTGGATAATTGTATGTGTATGTCCTGTATTTAACTTGACACTCAAACCAAAGCACACTATTTTTTAGAGGTCCGTAGTCCGTACTTTAAAAGGAATAAGATCGTTTAAAAACTAAAAAAGAACCGACTTCAATGCCGCGCTATTCATTTTCAGTACTAATTTTGAGATGTTTATCTCAATATCAGACCTCGATAAAATTATCATGGTACCTCCTCCTTTTTTTGAAGTCGGTTAAAAAAGGAAACCTTATAACATCATTTTGCTGTCCGTCTGTCGTAGTACAACAACAACATAAGGACAACATAGTAGATAGAAGCAATAATAGAGTCCGTGTTCAAGAGGTTAAAAATAATGATGACAATTGATTTTTCCAGGGTTTTATGAGCGGCGGCGCTGGCACCGTCTTGAGCAAGACCGCACTTAAAAAGTTTATAGAAGGCATATCATCGCCTGATGTTTGCGAGCCCAACGACACAGATCTAGATGATGTGGAGATAGGTATGGTTCCTACTATTATATTTTTTCTAACCCTCGAAAAACGATAGTTTGCAAGTTTGCCACTTGCTTGACACCATAATACAGACGAAATACTACTTCGCCTGTTCTGTGCTTGACACCAACAACCTGAGAATGCTGTTACAGTTTACCCACCTCCCCTAGGCATTAAAGGAGCACTCAGTAGTACTATGTACACCGGCATTTCGTTTCTATAATTATATTACTTACGGTATGACCAGCGGATCCGACAGTCCTAGTCTTGCCCGATCGTAGCGCCACCAGCGTCTCAATTTGAATATACGAAGCAAAGGACATTGTCAGTATTTGTATGGTGCTCCAAAAAGTAATAAAGGGAGTCCCAAAGTTCACGCAATATTTGTATGGTAAATGTTGGTAAAAAATTGAAAATAAGTTAAAAAACTAAACGCCGACTACTGAGAAATCACGCTCTAAAACGTATGAAACAAGAAAATATTGTCATCTGAAATTGTTAGGTATGTACAACAATAATATGTATCGTGTATTAAATAAACAACTTACACGTAGTATATATTTAATTGTATTTCATACATACTCATGGTTGTGTTCAGGGGATAACCGTGGTCGTATGCTACTTTACAGGCAAGATTGTTTTGTTACGGTAGGTAGCTTACGACTACGGATGTTCTACTCAATCACAAGATATAGTGTTGAATTTGCTTTGTTCCATAAATGTAATAACATTTAAACCAACGTTTACTGTATAACCTCAGGTAGATGTTTGGCGAAAACCGGCGTAATGGCCATGGACTCTCGCGACGAGCAAAAAAGAGGAAGGTTCTTCCCGTTCCGTCCTCAGGACCACCTCTTCCCTAATATGGACAAGGAGTTTTGGTATTGGAAATATATTTACTACCCGACCGACGACGTGAGTATTACAATAAAAACTGTGGACAATTCACGAGATTAAAGTTGAGAAACTGCTCGTTTAAATCGATCCCCTACTACCACAGAAGGCACAGAATAGTAGAATACTACTATTTTGCTGTACCTACTACTTTGCCCCTCTCATGTCGCGCATTTTTGTGCCGAAATAGCGGTTTGGTCGTCTTTTTTCGCACTATTTCTGGTCATTATTTAGTCGGCACGGTTAATTAAAATGCCGATACATCGTAATTTTGCACCGAATCTATGTATCTATTATAAACTATCGTTACTTATGAAACAAGCTAAAACATACAGACATGCACATTTCTTCAATAATCTAATTTGGTGATTTGAGTGAAAACTTCAAGGTATCATTTAGTTAGTATAAAACGTTTGTAATCCCGTGAGAAGGAACGTTAGCGCCACCAAAAGTTAGTGATCCCGTGAAAAGGAACGTTGGCGCAACTAAAATGCGCGTTGGCAGTTGCAGACATGACAAAAATATATATGTATGTAGGTATTTGTTTGATCTTGGTCAGAAGAAGAGAAAGGTCATTCTTCTCATGACTGCATAGTCAATATAACTTGATCGAAACGTCGAGCTAAATAACGTTAATGTTTTAAGTAATAAGCCCGGCATAATTATGTGTTCAGGTCGCAAAAGAAGCTCAGCGTCACTGTCATAACATTTCATAAGCTTATAGATTTCTTGGTTTTATAGTTACATTTTTAGGGTTCCGTACCTCAAAAGGTAAAAAAAGGAACTCTTATAAAATCACTTTCTTGTCTGTCTGTCTGTCTGTCCGTGTGTCACCACCGATTTACTCAGGAACGGGTGGACCTAGCAAGTTGAAATTTATACCAGATACTGAGGTCTATAGTCTCTATAAGGTGTATAAAAATCAAGGTCCTGAGTCAACACGATAAAAAATTATGGGCAAATTTAGATTTTCGCGAAAACTTCTAAGTACCATAATTTTCCTTAATTTTTAACTTTTTTTATTTTTCGGAGTTTTTCCTTTACTTTGAAAATTCTAAGTCAACCGGAAGTATCCTATAGGTTTTGGGTCGAAAATCTATAGGGTACTTCCCGTTGACCTAGAATCATGAAATTTGGCAAGAAGCAAGGACTTACAGCACAAATAAAGGAAAAATAAAGAAAATAAAAAAGTTGAAAATTATAGGGTGTCCCGATACACACATAGTTTACGCCAATAGGGAATATGCATGTTTTTTTTAATATTTTTATTTCACTCCATCCATATAACATAATAAAATACTGCTGGAATTAGTCTAATTATTTTTTAAATAAACATTTAAATATACAAATAAATTTGAGCAGTTTAAACGCCATCATTTCCCGGGCTCTTTGGTAATACATTGTGACGTCACGCACTTACGTCAGACACACGCCGCTTGAAGCAAACTAGCTTTTTTTTCTTTAACTAAGACTCCGCGCGATTATTGTATTTAGCCAATGGCATGTTTTTATTAAATCATACAGTTTCTCTAATCTCGTACTCATTTTTATCTATATTAAATGGTTAGTAATATACATTTTTGCACAACAATACGCGGCAAACACAATATTTGGAAATAAATACAATAAGACCACACCATACATTTATTTTTATGTTCCCGCGCTCAATGTTTCTATCACTTGGAGTAGTGCATAATGACGTCAACCTTCGATTCGACCAATGGTGATCTGTTTTACAAACTTAAATTTCCCTCGCTTAAATTGCACTTTTAATTTATTATTTTAAGCAAATAAAATGGAATTAAATAAAAAAAAAAAGGTTTTACATATAACTCCAGGACAACAAAGACTCGAAAAAAAAATATTTCCAATATATCTGAGCTTCATGCATATTCCCTATTAAGATAGGCCTCTGAGTTATATGAGCGCTCATACAATTTAGAGGTCTAGCTTAATTGGTAGTCGAGTCCAACTCGACTTGGCCGGTTTTTATTTTACAACGGGTTCTTCTCTTATTCATCTTTATGGTGCGATGTGTAGTGGTAGTACATATAATTCGATTGCTTAAGATGTATTCGAGCTTTTATTTAGCGAACCATCAAGTTGAGTCAGGTGAATATTTTTAATTTACAGGGCCTCGATTGCTGTTCCGACCACGCCGTATCGTTCCACTACGTGAGCCCAGATGATATGTACGTGTTAGATTATCTCATATATCACCTGCGACCGTTCGGCATCACCCATATCCCGAGGGCATTACCCAATATATTGGTAGAGAATGTCGCAGATGACGCGTAGAGGAGCCAACACAAAAGAAATATAAGGTGACCCTATATTGCGACATACCTGACCTCATTTGTGAGTAGGTGACGTATTACATTTATAGGTGTAGTGTAGACACTTAACATGCTAACTAATTTATATGTTTAAAAAAAAGAAATGTTACTGAATTTATATATTTTATAGTTAACTATAATTTGTTTGTGTGTTGTGTACAGATAAAAAAATATGTATGTATAATTGATATGAGTTGGAAACTCCCACTCAATATATCGAGTACTTTTCACTGCTGAACCTTTGTTATGGTAAGAAAAGCTCTGTAGCTACTCCAATTGAAAAAATAATAAATAATATTCTATCTACTGCAGGATATGAATAACCCTCTGGTGTTCTCGTCCTTATAGAATAAGAACTTAGTCGTCTGGTCGTACAAATGTATTAGGCTCAGTTGTAGTAGTACTATGTATAACCGGTGTTTTTGTATGGATTTGTACTAGTATATGGAGTATGACTGATTTTTGACGTTGGTTATGGTTAAGTTGGTGCAACTCAGCCTTAATTTGGCTTCAAATTCAGTTTCAGTGTTGAGTCAAGTTGATGTTTTAATGAGTCTGTGAAAAATTTACATTTTTAGGGTTCCGTACCTCAATAGGTAAAAAAAGGAACCCTTATAAGATCACTTTTTTGTCCGTCTGTCCGTCCGTCCGTCCGTCTGTCTGTCTGTCTGTCTGTCTGTCTGTCAGTCTGTCTGTCTGTCTGTCTGTCTGTCTGTCTGTCTGTCTGTCTGTCTGTCTGTCTGTCTGTCTGTCTGTCCGTCCGTCCGTCTGTCTGTCAGTCTGTCTGTCTGTCTGTCAGTCTGTCTGTCTGTCAGTCTGTCTGTCTGTCTGTCAGTCTGTCTGTCTGTCCGTGTGTCACCACCGTTTTTCTCAGGAACGGGTGGACCTAGCAAGTTGAAATGTATACCAAATACTGATGTCTATAGTCCCTATTAGGTGTATAAAAATCAAGGTCCTGAGTCAACACCATAAAAAAATATGGGCAAATTTAGATTTTCGTGAAAACTTCTATGTACCAAAATATACCATAACTCAACTTTTTTTATTTGTCGGAATTTTTTCTTTACTTGTGCTGTAAAAACCTTGCTTTTAACCAAAATTGACAATTCTAGGTTTACGACCCAAAACCCGTTATAGGGTACTTCCCGTTGACCTACAATTATGAAATTTGACAAGAAGCAAGATCTTACAGTACAAGGAAGGAAAGGAAAAATTGAAAAAATCCAAAAAAGTTGAAAATTAAAGGGCGTCCCTATACATACATTGTTTACGCCAGTTAAGATAGGCTTCTGGGTTATATGAGCGCTCATACAATATAGAGGTCTAGCTTAAAAGCAGTTTTACATAGTGGCAGTAACTGACGTCAGTGCTGGAGCCGAAAACTGAGTCCTGCTATTTAGACGCAGTCAGTATTTCGTCAGTAGTCGAGGTACAGTCATTTCGGTGTACACAAGACAATGCGGAAAAATGAATTCTCGAAAACAGCAAAAAATAAAACGAAATAATTTGTTGACAAAATTTACGTTTCTCATGGTGCAAGAAGTAACTGGTATGTTAGAAGAAGAATTATCCAAAAAGAAAAGTCATTTTGTGATGCGATGCGATTGGTGCGACGCCGTGTGGTCACCATACAATACAGTGGCAGCGACTGATTCGACATTTCACACGGCGTCAGTTGCGCTGGCGCGGGTGGCGGAGGGAGCGGACTGACGCCGAAAATATGAAGTGGGAATATTGAAGTCAGTGCTGACGCGACAGTACTGTACTGACTTGAAATCAATTTATACGCATTTTTTATGGCAGTGTCAGGTCAGCTCTGACTCGGCAGTCGACTGACGTCAGTTACTGCCACTATGTAAAACTGCCTTCATGGTGGGCGAGTGCAACTCGACTTGGCCGGTTTTATTTGTTTTAAGGAAAATCAATTATCAACCGACTTCAGGACGTTAACGTTAAAGTTCTCAATTCGTCGGAATCTTTCTTTTTAAGTGTGTTCACCGATTACTTAAAGACGCCTGGGGTGGAAGTCTCTACATTGATAGCGATGCGTCTTGTCATCGCAAACGTCTGCTAGAATGAGATACAGCTAGACAGTTTGTTATCTGCATCTCTTTTCGTATCGACGATTATCGCTCGAAATTCATCGCTATGCATGTAGAGCCTACCGGCCCAAGACAGTAAATTTTTTTTCTATTTTTTTTATATTAAACGAGATTTGATAAGTATATATCCAGAAATATGGAGATAAACATCTCAAACTTGTATACTTACTGAAAATGACTAACGCGGCATTTGAAGTCGGTTTTTTTTGTTTACTAAACGTTTTAAAATTATGTATGTATCCCACATGTAACTGTGTGTTAGTAAACTATTTTGAAGATACTCGCATATAATTTATTTATTTTAATAAGTTTGCTGAGATGACACAGCTTTGATGACCGTTGCTTAAATATAATTAAAAATAATCCGTTTTATTCACCGAATGAATTTATGATTTGTACTGTCAATTAATCTTAATTTATGACTTGTACTGTCAATTAATCTTAATTTTTAACCGACTTCACAAAAAAGGAGGAGGTTCTCAATTCGTCTGTATGTTTTTTTTTTGTTTTTTTTTTGTGTGTATGTTACGCGATTTCTCCATCAATTGTGAACGGATTCAAATGATTCTTTTTTTAATTGGTAGGATACGTTTCCGAGGTGGTCCCATTTTAATTTTATCGAGATCTGATTAGTATCACCAGAGATATGGAGATAAATACCCCAAACATAGGAGATTGTACTAGTTTTAGTAGAAGAGTCCCAAGAAGATTATACACAATGGAGGTTGCTATTGCATATAAGATATTCTTACGGTAACTGTGAGCGAGATAGAAATAAAGGTGGGGAATTTTTTCAAAGAAAAAAAGGGGAAAGAAAGGGGGCGAAGATGGCGGCCATTTCAGTCCCGTGACACTGCATACATAATTAAATAACTCAGAATCATGAAGGTACTTTGTACCAATCAACACAGCAAAAAAAAATTATAAGCATAAAACCACATATTATATAATAGTTACTACGTAAATAATACTTTCCGTTGTTAGGTTGGCTACACAGTGCTTACATAATTCGGGTATCCACAATATAGGGAAGTGCCTCTTATAACGTAGTAGAGTGATTCAGTACCCTGTTGGCCATATGGCGGCAATTAATGTTAATAATCGCAAATAATACTTTTTTATATTCATTTTGGAATACAACTAGTCCGTGTTATAAAAGTATTTGGAATTATTGTAATAAAATAGACAATTAATTATCGTGTGTCAGATGCTTTTATTGCACAGGGCCATTTTGGACATTGTCCTATGAGACCTTGATGACATTATTATTACTAGTGAATATTTTCACTTTAGCGCGGCATTTAAAGTCAATTTTTTTAGGGTTCCGAACCCAAAGGCTACCAAATGAACACTTTCTGAGACTTTGTTGTCTGTTCGTCCGTCCGTCCGTCCGTCCGTCCGTGTGTCTATATGTGCGCACTTTACAGATCTGTATCTTCTTAACCGTTATAGGTACACACTTGAAATTTTCAAAAAGTATATATCCGTCAGTGTATAACGGCCCAGACACGAAATTTAATAGATGCATGTAATTTCATTACAACTTTTTTTGCACTAAAAAGGGTAAAATAAGTTATTTTTCAAAAAAAATAAAACCGACTTCATAACCACAAAAAGGCACTCAAAAGCGAAAAATAATTTACTTAAAATTATTATAAGCGTTACCCACGTCTCTATTTGAAGTCGGTGCCAGCCAAGTCTATTGGATATTAGATAGATGCTATGTATGTAGTAGTAGTAAGTAGGTACATGTAGGTTAGTAAGTAGGAAATACTTGTACTCGTAGGTATTATCTATCTACTACCTATTAGACTTGGCTGGCACCGACTTCAAATAGAGACGTGGGTAACGCTTATAATCATTTTAAGTAAATTATTTTTCGCTTTTGAGTGCCTTTTTGTGGTTATGAAGTCGGTTTTATTTTTTTTGAAAAATAACTTATTGTTAATCTATACTAATATTATAAAGAGAGAACATTTGTATTTTTGTATTTTTGTATGTTTGTAATGATTTGGCTCAAAAACTACTGAACCGATTTAAAAAATTCTTTCACTAATACATAGAATGGACTTTCGGAATGAAAATAGGCTATATATTATCCCGTTTAAATAAAAGGTACATTCGTGGACACCTAATTTGCAGCCTAAGTTGGCAAAAAAACGGTCGAAAAAACACGTTTCTTACGAACGCTGCTTAATTGAAAATAGATAGAAGAATATTTTCTATGCAAGAGTTGTACAACTTAATAAGACCTACAAAAAGGTCCGCGACAGCATATGTCTATCTCTTAAGGTTGACTCACAGTAACCATTTTAATCTTAAATTTTTTGTTAAAAAATATTACATAACTTCCAAGGCTATTTTCAAGTATATAGTATTAATCCTTATCCAAATAATTACGTTAAAGGCTTGGCCACATATTATAGATTAAAATTGTCCTTTACAGTATATAATTCAAATGAAAACTCTAGAAGATATCACGAATTTTACATACACGCATCGCAAAATTAATAAAATATTTGCAGTGAAACCACAGATTAGGTTACTACAAAAATATTATTATAGGCTTAGCTATGCTGTAGATCCCCACCGATCACAATCAATTTAAAGTCAATATAGTATAATAATCTATTGTACAAAATAATATTCATCTATATATATAACTAGCAGCCCGCCCCGGCTTCGCACGGGTAGAACATATATGCCTACAAAATTTGCATCATTTTGTTGCATCGAATCTAAAATATGAACATATTTAACCATCATCGTCATATTTCATCCAATTTACACAAAACCTTAACGAATTATGCACTTAAACCTTCCTCATAAACACTCTGGCTATTGGTGAAAACCGCAGGATAATCCGTTCAGTAGCTATTGAGATTATTGCGAACAGACAGACAGACGCAATGATGGACTTTGTTTTATAATACTTACGTAGTGATATTGGACGGCCCTTTGGCGTAAAGGGTAGTTACCCTGATTCTGACCCGACCAATGAATATACCTACCAATGAAAGTTTTATATGCATTCATGATTCATGAGTTTTCGTACAGTGGTAGTGGGATCATTAAATCTACCAAAAAGTAGCTTACCACCAAGGAGAACATCTGCCGCCGTACCCTTACGGCGTTCCCCGACGCAAAATGTAGGGGTTATATACGTTTAACGTTTGTATCTGTGTGTCTGTCTGTAGCATCTTAGCACCTAACCGGATGAACTGATTTTGTTTTTATTATTGATAGTTTTTTTTTTTGTTTGATAGATGTCTTCATCGAGAGTGTTCTTAGCTTTGATTCATGAAAATTCATTCAAAAGTTATAAAACTATGAGCTTTTTTCTAGTTAATTGCGCTATGAAATCAACTTTCATAGGTCTGATCAATTCGAAAATCTTCTTCTTCAACGATATTGTAAGAATATGGAAGCATTGACCTGATGCTGGGACATCTCCTGGACTCTACAGAATACTCAAATCCTCACCAACTTACAGCTCAGATTTTAAATGTCGTGTTTAGAGTCATTGGAATGCTTTTAATGAAAATATTATACATAGATCAGTCGGGGTGGTTTAAAATATTATATATATAGATGAATATTATTTTATACAATAGATCATATTATTATACTATATTGACTGCAAATTGATTGTGATCGGTGGGGATCTACAGCATCGCTAAGCTTATAATAATATTTTCTCAGTAACTATGACCTAATCTGTGGTTTCACTGCAGATATTTTATCAATTTTGCGATGCGTGTATGTGAAATCCGTGTTATCTTCTAGAGTTTTCATTAGAATTATATACTGTAAAGGACAATTTTAATCTATAATATGTGGCCAAGCTTATTAACGTAATTATTTGGATAAGGATTAATATTATGTACTTGAAAATAGCCTTGGAATTTATGTAATATTTTTTAACAAAAATTTTAAGATTAAAATGGTTACTGTGAGTCAACCTTATGAGATAGACATATGCTGTCGCGGACTTTTTTGTAGGTCTTATTAAGTTGTATAACTCTTCCATAGAAAATATTCTTCTATCTATTTTCAATTGAGCAGCGTTCGTAAGAAACGTGTATTTTAGACCGCGTTTTTTTGCCGACTTAGGCTGCAAATTAGGTCTCCACGAATGTACCTTTGATTTAAACAGGATAATATATAGCCTAGTTTCATTCCGAAAGTCCATTCTATGTATTAGTGAAAGAATTTTTTAAATCGGTTCAGTAGTTTTTGAGCCAAATCATTACAAACATACAAAAATACAAAAATACAAATGTTCTCTCTTTATAATATTAATATAGATAATATAATATTTTAAACCACCCCGACTGATCTATGTATAATCTTTCCAATGACTCTAAGCACGACATTTAAAATCTGAGCTGTAAGTGGGTGAGGATTTGAGTATTCTGTAGAGTCGAGGAGATGTCCCAGCATCAGGTCAATGCTTCCATGTTCTTACAATATCGTTGAAGAAGAAGATTTTCGAATTGATCAGACCTATGAAAGTTGATTTCCATAGCACAATTAACTAGAAAAAAGCTCATAGTTTTATAACGATTGAACGAATTTTCATGAATTAAAGCTAAGAAAACTCTCGATGAAGACATCTAACAAACAAAAAAAAAACTATCAATAATAAAAACAAAATCAGTTCATCCGGTTAGGTGCTAAGATGCTACAGACAGACACACAGATACAAACGTTAAACGTATATTACCCCTACATTTTGCGTCGGGGAACGCGTAAGGTTACGGCGGCAGATGTTCTCCTTGGTGGTAAGGTGCTTTTTGGTAGATTTAATGATTCCACTACCACTGTACGAAAACTCATGATTCATGAATGCACATAAAACTTTCATTGGTAGGAATATTCATTGGGTGGGGCAGAATCAGGGTAACTATCCTTTACGCCAAAGGGCCGTCCAATATCACTACGTAAGTATTATAAAACAAAGTCCATCACTGCGTCTGTCTGTCTGTTCGCAATAATCACAATAGCTACTAAACGGATTATCATGCGGTTTTCACCAATAGCCAGAGTGTTTATCAGGAAGGTTTAGGTGCATAATTCGTTAAGGTTTTGTGTAAATTGGATGAAATATGACGATGGTTGTTAAATATGTTCATATTTTATATTCGATGCAGCAAACTGATGCAAATTTTGTAGGCATATATGTTCTACCCGTGCGAAGTCGGGGCGGGCTGCTAGTGTTTTTAATAATTTGGTTAATTTGTATCTTAAGATATTTTAAAATTTAGTTAATTTGTTGCATGATGACATGCATGATTCACCGAATGAATTTATGATTTGTACTGTCAATTAATCTTAATTTATGACTTGTACTGTCAATAAATCTTAATTTTTGTTAATGTTTTTAATAATTTGGTTAATTTGTATGCTTAAGATATTATAAAATTTAGTTAATTTGTTGCATGATAGTTATTAATAATCTTTATTTTTGAAATAATTTGTTTATATTAAATTGTGACGTACCTAGAATAACAACACTGTTATTATTATGGTTGATACATGAATCTGAATCTTTTTAGACGAGTAAAGCATCAAAATATTGCAGTGGTATTTTTAAGTGGTTTAACATACATAACTTTGTTAATCTACGTTATTAAAAATATTTATAACTAACTGTGCCCGCGACTTTGCACGCGTGGAATAGTGTCTTTGGGTAGCATTAACAAATAAGACATATGTATCCCAACTACACCGCGCTGTACCACGCCACGATAATCCCCCCTTCCCTCACTTAACCTCCCCTCCCCCTTCCCCTCATTTCCACAACCCCACCCCTTCTCCTTACTTACCCTACCCTCCCCCTCCCCTTTCCTTCCCCACCCCTTCTCCTTGCTTACCCTACCCATACCCTAACACTCAAGTGCTGTATGCTGCCGATATTTTAAGCGACGGATTTTCTGCCTGATGGTGGTAAGTTACGATAGGCGGAACATTTCAGTTTTTATATCTTATAGGCTAGCGTTTGAACACTATCTCACCTGTTGTTAAGTGATGATGCGGTCGAAGATGGTAAGCACGCTAGGCCTAGAATGGGAACTGGCTCTCAAGGATAGCTGCCGGAACACATTAAATGTTTGGTGAAAGATTTTCTAACTTAAGGGTGGTAGCTGGCCATATTGCAGCCATAGCAATACACACCATGAGCAAATTTCAAGTCTTCATCTATTAAGGTTTGTAAGATCCAGCATAAAAAGCCTCAAAAACTAGTTTCATGTATGAGGTAAATAATAAAGGAGGTCCTTTATTATTTAATTTTATTTTGTTTTTATCGGTTTTTATACACAAATATTGAATACCTCAAATAAATGAAATTGAAAAATCCTCGTGAAATGTGATAAATGAAGAACCGCTTGACCGATTTTGTGCAAACTACACATAAACTATCTACTAAATAGTCCGAACGAAGCCTAAACATTTGGTTCGGATAGGTGAGCCCGTTCTTGAGTTCTAAAATTACAACGAAAAGTGGCATTGATTTTTGTATACATTGATGATGATGTGTCGGTTTACCAGTGTCGTCGACTTAAGGGGGATGTAATATGGTATTTTTTATCGACAAATCACTATCTAAAGTTTCTCTTGCCCCCTCCATAATAAAATAGCAGCCATTTTGTTTTTTTTACCTCGAAGTTTGGGCGCCTGTACTGGTTTAACCATTGCTATCGATGTAGGCGTCCTAGGAAGACAAAAGCTGTCTCATTTGAAAGCTAACAATGTAGACAATCCACTAATGATACATTTTATTCAATATCTTTTTCATAGAAGAACAAAAAATAACCGGCCAAGTGCGTGTCGGGCCACTTGCAGTGTAGGGTTCCGTAATAGCCCGTTATTCAATGCAAGTCTTTACCCGTTATAAACAAGCAACAAGGTACTTCATCTTTGTCACTTTAAAGGATTTATTCTAAGGAGGTACAAAATTATCCAATACCCAAAGTTCAACGACTATTACTGCTAAACTAATAAAGTTATCTAAACCGCTATAGTTTTCCTTTAAAGTTCATGAAATGCACTATTATCACGAATTTTCCTAGATTTTTCAAGCCAGCAGTTCAGCTTTTAAAGGGGGTGACGGGGACGCCTTACTGGAACTTTGCTCTTTAAAGTTTAATATTTCGTAAATGGAGCATTCAATCGAAAAATTGTATTAGCAACCCTAAGTCATTTTAAAAGACTTATTCAACGATACCCCACACGATGGGGTAGACGCCGAAAAAAAAATCATCCCCACTTCTCATGTAGTTCTTCTTCTTCTCATGTAGTCTTTCCAGTATTAACGGTCTTTTAGCAAAACCTCGGACAGACAGACAGACAGACAAACAGACAGACAGACGGACATGACGAAACTATAAGGGTTCCTTGTTAGGACTACGGAACCCTAAAAAGGATTACAAAAACAAAAATCAATATTTTTATTTTTATTATATTTTTTTAGATTTTTATCTTTTTAATGAAAACTAACCTGTCTAACTCCTTTTTTTTGTTGTATTTTCATAATACAGGATATCTTCTTTCATATAAATCTTACATTTAAGCCCTAAGTAAGATCGTTTAGAAGTTATGATTATTAAAACAAGGTAGTGTTTCGTTTCGTTATTAATTTTATTTTTTATTGAATTTTTTTTTTGTCTGCAGCATAATGAAAGACATGTTGAATCGTGGCTGTAATAGTTTTAATGATATTAGGATAATAAATGATACTTGATATAATGATGCTGAAAGAAATCACGTTTCTTGTAATAAATTGATAAATCGATCTAGCTAGGTTTTCATTTTCAGAAAATGTTGTTTTATCCCTGTTTTCAGGTAATGAAAAACTCCTACAATATCATTAGAATATGAAGGTCAATTTCGCTATTGTTAAATTGTTATGATAGCTCAGTGAAAGATCGATTGGATGGCGATCTGGAAGGACCCCGGTTCGAGTACAGACGAGATGATTAATTTTTCCAAGTTTGTTGTTTTGTGAGAAAACTATTATTGAGAGCCAAACTTTACATAAAACACGATTAACCAAATTATTATTAAGTAATTAATTATATCTTTTTTACAAAAACCACCTTATTCTTTCACAGGTTGGAGCTCAGCAGGGTGATCCTCTTGGGCCTCTCGTTTTTAGTTTAGCTATTCATAAATTTATTTTAGAGTTGAAGTCATCTTTAAACTTGTGGTATCTGGACGATGGGACTATCGGCGGCAAACATGATGTGGTCGAACAAGATCTGCGGACTCTTTTGCCACGCTTTAGGGAGCTAGGTTTGGAGGTGAATCCAACAAAATGCGGAATTTTTCCCTGCAGTGCCGGAGCTCGTACACATCTTACAAGTTTAAGTGCGCTTTTACCTGGTCTAAGGGAACTTACCCCCAGTACTTTCGGCTTGTTGGGTTCACCTATATTCCTTGATGGTGTTCCTGAGGCTATACTTTTACGCAAAGAACTTCTACTCTCAGCTCAGGAACGTCTTCAATCACTACCTTTTCACGTGGCACTTGTGTTATTGCGTATGTGTTTCGCGCTACCGAAAGTGACCTACTTGCTGCGTACTTCACCTACCTGGCTTTGTCCGGAAGAGGTTTCAGCTTTCGGTGAATCTCTGAAACTCGCTGTTGAGTCTATCCTGAACATTTGTCTAGATGACTCGCAGTGGAAGCAGGCGGCTTTGCCAATACGTTACGGGGGCCTTGGTGTGCGGAGCGCTCGCGACGTTTGCTTGCCGGCATTTCTTGCCTCGGCACATGGGGTTGCGGACCTTGTCACTTTAATTCTTCCTTCCAATGGCGACAGGGCATGTATTCCTTATTTGCCTGATGCGGTATCAGCCTGGTCGGCTCTCAACTCGAGCGAACCAATCCCATTGGCCTCCTGTGCTCAGCGAGCATGGGATGATATTGAAGCAAAAAAGAACCTCGAACAGATCTTGTGTGCAAAGTGCCACAGGGGCAGAATTGGCAAGACTAAGAGCTGTGTCGCAGTTAGAATCTGTTGCATGGTTGCACGCCCTTCCGTCGCCTTACCTGGGCACTCTTTTAGATGATGACTCTCTGCGTGTGGCGGTGGCTCTCCGCCTGGGCTGTAAAGTGTGTGAACCTCACAAATGCATTTGAGGTTCCATGGTGGAGGCCGATGGCCATCACGCACTGAGTTGTCGTCGTTGCACGGGTAGGTTTCCGCGTCACCATTCACTCAACGACATAATTCGAAGAACATTTATCTCGGCCAACGTTCCTTGTGTGCTGGAGCCGCCAGGTCTCAGTAGGACCGACGGTAAGAGACCAGACGGTTTTACTCTTGTACCCTGGAGGAACGGCAAGTGCCTTGTCTGGGACGCTACTTGTGTCAGCACTGTCGCGTCCAGTCACGTGAGCCGCACTTCCCATTTAGCTGCAACGGCGGCGGAAGAAGCCGCTAGGAACAAGCGGGCTAAATACGCGCCAATGGAGGGACAATATTATTTTGTGCCCATAGCCGTGGAGACAATGGGCAGTTGGGGCGTTGACGCTAAATCATTACTTAAAAGTTTAGGGCATAAGATTTTTGAAGTGACTGCAGAAGCCCGTGCCGGCTCGCTTTTGGTGCAAAGAATGGCCATCGCTATTCAGCGTGGCAACGCTGCAAGCGTTATGGGCACCTTTTCACCGGGAACGTTGCGGGGCAGGATTCTTAACTAAATATGTTTAACGAGCTAATTGAATTGTGATTTTATATTAAAATTATATTTTGACTTTGTTAATTAAGAATTAGACAATTATTTAATATTATAATTAATTATTATTAATCAATATTATTATATTATATAGTGTCAATTCCAAACAATCATTAAAACAGGAGCCGCGTGCTTATTTAGTAAAACGCCATCTAACGAACATCTAACGCCAACTGAGTGAAAGTTAACACATAGGTAATTAATACAATTAATACAGTCAAACGTTCATAGATGGCGTTATAGTAAAATGCCGAAAAAACACGTTTCTTGTATGGGGACCCCCTTTAATTTTTAAAAATTTTCTGTCTTTAGTATTTGTTGTTATAGCGGCAATAGAAATACATCATCTGTAAAAATTTCAACTATCTAACTATCACGGTTCATGAGATACAGCCTGGTGACAGACGGACAGGCAGACAAACAGACAGACAGACATACGGACAGAGTCTCAGTAATAGGGTTCCGTTGGTACCCTTTGGGTTCGGAACCCTAAAAAATTAGCTTGACAGGTTAGTTTTCATAAATAAGATAAAAATCTTAAAAAATTAAATTTAAAAAACATAGATTTTGTTTTCGTAATACTTTTTTGTTCTTTTATGAAATATATATTGAATAACATGTAGTTGATTGTCTACATTGTTAACTTTTAAATTATACATCTTTCGTCTTCCTAGGACGTCTACATCGAGAGCAATGATTAAAACAGTACAGGCGCCCGAGTTTCGAGGTAAAAAAAAAACAAAGTGGCTGCCATTTTAGTATGGAGGGGGCATGATAAAATTGAGATAGTGATTTGTCAATAAAAAATACCATACTCGTATTTCACCCCCTTTATGTTTACGACACCGGTAAACAAACACATTGCATATGATAGATCAATCACCGTGGGAAGCCGGGGCGGGTCACTAGTATTTACTAATTTAAAGTCGTGTTAGTTACTAAACTCAAGAACGGCTGACCAATTTTTAATATTTTTGTATTTCTGGAATTGTCTTTGTCAATTTGTTTGTATTGTATTTTTATTGAATTTTTATTCTATATATCTGTATTGCCATATACATTAATAAACTCACATACACTTACATTACATCATTACATCACTTACATACACAATACATTAATAAACTTAATATCTCTTTTGTATTCATTTATTACGTTCATAAAAGCCTAATAGTTCAACTAAAAGGTAACACGACATTCATTGTCTGTTAGGTGGTACGAAGTTCGCCGGGCCAGCTAGTCTTTTTAAGCTATTGCATAGCTTCTATCGCGGGCCTTGAGCGTGGAGACCGAATCCAGAAATTCCGTAACGAAAATAACCTAACACCCCAAATAATTAAATACCATTATCCAGCAACATTTCACTACTATTGATGAAACCAACGACGACCTTATCTCTACTACGCTAAGGCTTAAAAAATGAGGTTCGTTAGATCAAACTGTAATGGACAGTTGGTTTTTGCAGTTGCACAGATTTTGTCTTCTCGTTCCTTTTTCAAATATAAATTCCGAATTCTATTTTCAAATTATTTCAAGGGTGAACAAGTCCTCGGAACTTTACATAATTCCTCCTTGTTAAACACTCACTGCCTTCATACATGTAGCCGTGACACAGATAGGTGTATAGGTATTTATCATCTATGTACAACAGTGAATATCTGTACTCGTATAATGTGTGTACAAAGTGTTTTAAATATGAATAAACAAAGTGCATTTATTAATGAAGAAAGTCACGAAAAAATAGTTAAAGAAAATGAGTGAGTACTCTGTATAGGTACATTTTATTATTATTATCACAAATGCAGTATTATTTTTTGTTTTGTTAATTTATATATAATACTGCTATAAAGGTAACCAAAATTTTTGATATTAAAATGAGCGATATTACAAGTAGCTCACTTCTCATTTATTTAATAAATGAAAAAAAAATTGTTTTCTTATCGGTCACCACGCTCAAAAAGTGTAACTTGAATTAATATCAAAGAAAAAAAATACTGCATAAATAAAATTAATTATAAGTATAAAATATTTTTAAAGCTTGAAGCACTACCCGTTTTTCAGGCTAGGTAAATACTATACTTCAGTGCCTCAAGCTTTTAAAAATATAGTTAAGTACCTACACGCCAAATACTTACTAGAATTTATTTTTAACATTTTAGTTCATTGCCCCGATAAAAGCTTGATTTTAAAAATATTTTTTACTTATAATTTATTTTTAACTTTTTAGTGGGTAGGTATAGATACCGACTACCTACGTACTACCATAGAAAAGATAATAATACTACGTACTACTACCTAAGTATTTAAGAGAAGGCATGATGTTTTAAAATATTCCACGGATATTTGATGTGATTATGGGTAAAGTGCTCTTCAAGGAAAATCAATCGACTCGGTGGGGCTATGTTGCTTTATAACAGAAATGCCATGGCCACCTTACAGCTTCATCATCAGATCCTGGATATCATTTAAGTGTAAAGTGCTCCTCAAGACGAATCATTTGAGCCCAAACTCGGTAGAGTTACGTAGATTTATCACAGAAATGCCGTGGCCACCTTCTAGCTTCATCATCAGACCCTGGATATCATCTAGGTGAAAAGTTCTCTTCGAGACGAATCAATCGAGCCCAAACTCGGTGGGGTTATGTTGTTTTATCATAGAGATGCCGTGGCCACCTTCCGTCTCCATCATCAGACCAGCTCCATGGTACCATATTATTGTATTGTCACCGAAGATACATAAGTACACCAAATTTGACTCCAATCGGACATCGAGAAGTGGGTCTAATTTAGCTTCCAAGATTCCACCCGAACATACATAGTGACATACATACATACATACATACATTGCAAGTTAAATAAAAGCTTGTAAAAATGCTATGCAATAGCTTTACCGCGGCAGTCCCCGAGTGCCACACGTCTTTTTTCTTTTTATATCTTCTTTATATATAAAAAAATCAATTGCTGTTCGTTAGTCTCGCTAAAACTCGAGAACGGCTGGGCCGATTAAGCTGATTTTGGTTTTGAAATGTTAGTCGTAGTCCAGGGAAGGTTTAAACGGTGAGAAAATATGAAAAAATTGCGAGGAAGATAGTAAAACCAACGATTTCATTTTCCCATATAAACTGTTCTACAAACTTTCCTGTCAAACATTTGACGTTCGTCCCTTCGGTACGGTAGGGTAGACTTTGTTCCACTCTCGAATTGTAGTTTCATTGCACGTATAACATTAAAGGTTTAGAATCGACAACATAACATATCCACATTACTCGGATTATCGCGTAGGTATTTAAATTTTAATATTTTGTATTTTGATGGTTGTCCCAGTTGTCATGCCAGTTGTCATTGTTGATGGTTCATACATTTTTTGTCATTGCATTGACATATTTTGATGGTTGTCAATATGGCGCATCCATACATGAGTATTCGCTATTTGTATATAAAACCGATAAAAACAAAATTAAATTAGTTTTTGAGGCTTTTTATGCTCGATCATATAAACCCTAATAGACAGACTTGAAATTTACTCATGGTGTGTGTGTGTGTGTATTACAATGGCTGTTATAAGATCAAATAATAAAAACTAAATTACATTAAAAATGAAAGGGCGTCTCCATACAAGAAACGTATTTTTCAGGCAAATTTTGTTCAATTGGAACCCTACGTGTGCGGGTCTGGCTTGCACTTGGACAGTTTATTTATAATTCGCGGTACGAAGTTCGCCGGGTCAGCTAGTTTTATATAAAAATCAATTGCTGTTCGTTAGTCTCGCTAAAACTCGAGAACGGCTGGGCCGATTTAGCTGACTTTGGTTTTGAAATGTTAGTTGTAGTCCAGGGAAGGTTTAAAGGGTGAAAAAAGATGGAATAATTGCGAGGAGTATAGTAAGAACAACAATTTCATTTTCTCATATTAACTGTTCTACCTACTTTCCTGTCAAACATTTGACGATCGTCCCGTCGGTATGGTAGAGTAAACTTTGTTCCACTCTCAAATTGAAACTTTAAGCACGTTTTAATTTAAGGGTTTAGAATCCACAACATAATATATCCACATTACTCGGATTATCCCGTAGGTATTTTAATTTTTGGTATTTTGATGGTTGTCCTAGTTGTCCTGTTTGGTTGTTGTTTTGTTGGTTTATTCAGAATTTTTGTCATTGTATTAACATATTTTGATGGTTGTCATTATGGCGCTTCCATAACATGGGTACTCGCTATTTGTGTATAAAACATTGAGGTAAAATCAATGGTATAAAACCGATAAAAACAAAATAAAATTAAATAATAAAGGGGGTCCCCATACAAGAAACGTATTTTTCAATCGGAATCCTGCAGACGCAGGGTCTGACTCGCACTTGGACAGTTTATTTATATTCGCGGTACGAAGTTCGCCGGGTCAGCTAGTTTGGTATATTTTTCAACCAAGTTCAAATAACTTTACAAAACGACAAAACCGAATTCACGGGCCGGGCCGCGCTTGTCATTTTCAGTAGCAAGTTGTTTATCTCCATATCCCTGGAGATACCTACTCGTCACATCTCGATGAATTTACAATGAAACTAAACGGAAACTAAAACTTATTTTGAAATCGCTTTATTTCGTTATGTAACGATCTTCAATTATTACACTCCTTATATCTGCAAATATCTTGTACGAACCCCATGGAATGCTATAAAACAATTTATTTTAATATATAACATACGTACCCTATAGTATTAATAATAATGCATAATAATATCTTCAAAGTCACGATGTCACGACGATCATAAATTAATACATACACAACATGGTAATTATTACCTACTTTTTTGCTCAAGAATGCACTTCATTACTATAATGCACTTTTCAGAATTCCGCAAGTAAGTGAGCAGACGAAATATTTAAATATACTTATATTTCAACCTTTTTTATAAGAGACGTACAATTGGCTGGGAGCGGTTGGAAACAAGCAGCTGAAGATCGAGCTGAATGGCGTGCCATTGAAGAGCCTTATGTCAGCAGTGAACGAATACTGGCTGGTAATGATACACATACATACACACATAAAATCACGCCATATTTCCGTAGGGGTAAGCAGAGACTACTTCTTTCCATATGCTACGATCCTGACACACCTATTTTGCTTCTTCCACTTTCATGAGCGCCTTTATACATGCTCGCCGCCTATAGGTACAATTGACTTGGCCTTTTTAGGGTTTTTAAAAACGTCTCCGATCAGGGGGCAAAAGAGGGCAGAGGCCTAGACAAAATCCAATTTATGTTTCCATAAATGCTAATCTAGGGAAGGGGGGCTGGTCGTGATGCGTTCTCTAAGGTTGCTTAATAATGATGATGAAGCACTAACTATCCCAACCCGTTTTTCAACCATAAACAACATAAAACACTATTACTCATATAAATGCAATATACATGGAATGGATTTTTGAAATGGTACTGCAAGGACAAAAATTCAGTTGCAGCTACAGGAAAACGTGAGGAGATAGTCCATTATTTTCGTCTTTATTTTGAGCTGCATTCACATTATCGAAAAAATGTAAAATCTACAAGAACATTTGTATGTCATGTGATCCGCTTATATAAGGTTTAGGGCACCCGTGAAGTAACAAGCTAGGTCAAACAATTATTTGTCTTAAAGAAATGGGCGCTGCGCAGTTATGCGCGAAATTCTGCGAATTAGTTGCGCATGCTACAGTTTTAGTTATAGTTTTGTTTGTTTTTTTCATCTCTACAACCGTCTTTCTTGTCATGTTATCTCGTATGATAAAAACAAATGTAGTAGTTTGATTTCTGGGAAAGATTTATGAGTAAGCTACCTATTCTTGACAGACAGTTCCTATGCTAGGCCTAGCGTGCTACCATCCTCGACCGTATCATCACTTATGAACAGATGAGATAATGGTCAGACACTAATCATTATGGTATAAAAAAAAACTTTGTGTGTACTTATGTACACGCGTTAGAAGTTATACTTCTGTGGCGTATAAAAAAAAACTAAAATGCAGTAGTGATTAACGATAAATATTAAAATTAATCAAAAAGATTTTATTTAAATAAAAAAGTTTTTAATAACGTAAAAATATGACGTTAAATATGACATATACAACTTGAACATAGTCATGCCACCTAGAACTAACTTCACGGTGTAGAATTTAGGTGACGGTGTGCGCGCGCATCGTACCACCTAGAACTAACTTCACGATGTTAAATTTAGGTGTCGGTGTGCTCGCACATCGTAAAAATTCACTCTCATCATTTTTCTTTATCGCGCCAAAAGAAGTATAACTTCAAAAAGAAAAAAGTATACAATTACAGGGCCAGCTTGCACTCTGGGCAAGCTTTGTAGGTAGTTAGGTACTTTTCATCGCGCATAGAGAATAAGATGCATTGCTGTATAGCTATTATTAAACGTTTAAAAGCCAATATTGAAATATATAATGAACCCTTCGAACATTTAGAATAATTAACCATGGAAAATTATACGTAAATATTATAAGTAACCTTTTTAACTTTGAGACTGGCGACACACGTACTAGTAACTAATTAGTAAGTACGACATTAAAAGTCTTGTTGTATCTAGATACACTTGTACAACTAAAGGTCTACATGAACTATCGCCAATATTATATGATGATCGAAAATATTTAGTCTCAGTGAACATCATAGTGAACATCTCATCTCAACCTAAGACGAAAATGAGCCCCCGTTTTATATTAATGTTTTTGATCGGTGTTACGACAGGATTTTGCTTTGCATTATTGTTCATAACATCTTCAAGAATTACGAGTAATATAAGTGGTTCGCAACAGAAGTAATTCATTGTGCAAAAAATTAAACACTGACGGACCCATAAACTGCATTAATGTTCAAGACGCCATTGAAATAATATACAAATATTAAATATATTACAAATTTAAATTGAAACCTATAGTTTGGTTCGTTAACTTCATAAAAGCGTAGTATCATATCCTTAAGTGCATGTTTGTATACTAGAAAGGACCATTCAATTAATTCGAAATTAATCCTGAACTTTGATGCAGTTTATAAGTCCCTCAGAGTATAATATTAGCTTTTTATTAGCTTCACCTGTATGTTTGTATGTTTGTAACCGACTTCTTTGGGCGCGATGTTGACCCACTTTAAACGGCCCGATTTTGTTCAAACTTTATAGATTTATCGAGGACCGATGACAATACACTAATTTGATAAAAAAATATTCAATTTTTCAACTAAAAAGTTGAAAATAAATAATAGTTTAAAAAATCACGTTTTTTACACAAAACCGAACTAAAAAATAGAAAATAAAATTCAATAAATTTAAATTAAGAATAGTGTTAAAAATGTCAATAAATATAAATTAATAATAGTGTGAATAAAAAAAAATATTTAAAAAAAGCGTGAGGTGCTTTTAAGATATTATCAAAATGATAATCACTCTACTCATATCTGTCAATAAAATATTTATAACTATTGACACCATGCTCCTCACGCTTTTTTTTTAATATATTTTTTTTATTCACACTATTATTAATTTATATTTATTGACATTTTTAACACTATTTTTAATTTAATTTTATTAATATTTATTTTCTATTTTTTAGTTCGGTTTTCTATAAAAACGTGTTTTTTTGTTTTTAGGGTTCCGTAGCCGAATGGCAAAAAACGGAACCCTTATAGGTTCGCCATGTCTGTCTGTCTGTCTGTCCGTCCGTATGTCACAGCCATTTTATTCCGAAACTATTAGGACTACAGAATTGAAACTTGGTAGGTAGATGTATTCTGTAAAACGCTTTCCGATTTTTATACAAAAATAAAAAATATAATAGTTTAAGGGGGGGCGGGGCATCCCATACATGGAACTGGAACAAAAAAAATTTTTTTTCGTCAAACCTATACGTATCTATGGATACGTCTTTAAAAATGACATTGAGGTTTCTAAAATCATTTTATCTCAAAGTCAATCATTTCAAAGATAGGCGCGTCTAAAGTGGTAAAATGTGTGTCCCCCCCCTCTAACTTCTGAAGTAAGGGAGTGAAAAATCTAGAAAAAATATATTCTGTAGATCTCAATAAAAACTTTCAACGAATATTGGTTTGAACGAGATACAGTCAGCAGTTGTTGACATATAGCGACCGCAAGTATAACTTTGTTTTTCATACAAACACTATGAAAAACAAAGTTATTTTTGTAGTTGCGAAAAATCAAAGTTATAGAATACTCTACTGTGTTACGGAACCCTACGAGTGCGAGTTCGACCTGCACTTGGCCAGTTTATTTTAAATTATTATTTATTTATCTGTCAAAATCACAAGTTTGTCTACACAACGTTTCATTCTAACCTTCAAAATATTATATTTCAGATGTCTTCCCAGACAAGAAGATTCCTTGTCAACAGAGGTGGCACAAACAAATGAAAAAGTAGTAAAAAATCGCGTTGATAAATCGGTGGCAGACAAATTAGCTAAGAAAATTAGAGTGCTATGTTGGGTAATGACTCAGCCAAAAAACCATGAAGTAAGGGCAAAGCATGTGAAGGCAACCTGGGGGAAACGGTGTAATGTTCTGCTTTTTATGAGCACCGCTGAAGGTCTGTACCGGTATTATTATAGCCTTACACTGTATAATTTAAGATCGTCTACAAAACGAAAAAAAAACAAGTTCAAATATCGCGCTAGTCATTTTCTGTATTCAGTTTGAGGTGTTTTTAGGGTTCCGAACCCAAAGGGTACCAACGGAACCCTATTACTGAGACTCCGCTGTCCGTCTGTCTGTTTGTCTGTCTGTCTGTCTGTCTGTCTGTCTGTCTGTCTGTCTGTCAGTCTGTCCGTCGGTCACCAGGCTGTATCTCATGAACCGTGATAGTTAGACGGTTGAAATATTTACAGATGATGTATTTCTGTTGCCGCTATAACAACAAATACTAAAAACAGAATAAAGTTAAAAATGAAAGTGGGTCCCCATACAAACAACGCCATCTATGTGAACGATTGTTTACCTTATTAATAAATAATATTAATTACCTACCTTTGCGTTGAAGTTCACTTAGTTGGTGTTAAAAGTTCGTTAAATATTCGTTAGATGGCGTTGTAGTTAATAAGGATGTTTGGTATTGATACGGTAATATAATATAATATTATACTTATATATTATTACTAGCTGTGCCCGCGACTTCATCCGCGTGGAATAGTGTCTTTGGGTAGCATTAACTAAGACACGTACGTATCCCAGCTACACCGCATCCTACCACGCCACGCTATTCCCCCCTCACCTAACTTACCCACCCCTCCCCCGTCCCCTCACTTCCTCCTCCCCTCACTCCCACTTCCCCTCCCCCTTCCCCTTACTTTCACATCCCCACATCATTACAAATAAGACACATGCGTATCCCATCTACACCGCACCGTACCAAGCCACGGTAATACCACCACCCCCCTCCCTTCCCCTCCTATCCCCTCCCCTCCTTCTCTCTCTTGCCCTCACTTCCCTCCCCCTCTTCCCCTCACTTCCTTCTCCGCCTACCCTTTCTCCCCTCCTCTCTCCTCTCTATTCCCCCATTCCCCTCCCTTCACCTTCCCCTCCCTCACTTTCCTCTCCCCTCTCTATTCCCCCCACTCCCTCCCCCTCACTTTACTCTCCTCCTCCCCTTTCCCCTCACTCCCCTCGCCTCCCACTCACTTCCCTTTTCCCTCCCACTTCTCCCTCCCCTTCCCTTCCCCTCACCTCCCCTCCCTCCTCCTTAACCTTCCCCCTCCCCCTTTCTTCTCACAAACTTTGAATGTCTTATTTATTTATATCGAATCAACAGCCTAAAAAATAAGTTTCAAGTTTCTAGCTCTTAAAATGACGATACTTCCATACAACTTTTCATCCCCCCTTTCAACCCCTTACAACCCTATTTTCGCATTTAAAAGTAGCCTATTTCCTTTCTCAGGCTCAAGACTATCTGTGTACCAAATTTCATTTAAATCGGTCCAGTGGTTTTGGCGTGAAAGTGACACAGACAGACAGACAGAGTTACTTTCGCATTTATAATATTAGTTTGGATTAGGATAGGTAGGATTAGGATAGGATTAGGATGTACAAAATTAATTTACAGGACCTAACTAATAAAAAAAACTTAATTAAAAAATTATACGGAACAATAAAATAATTTTACTGGATCGAAAAATGTAATTCTCTGTAGCGCAAATTTCTCTAATCGCATGCGTCCGACAATGACGTCTAGTCATAGTTAGATTCGTGCGCTCCCCCACCACACGACAGCGCCGTTGCCTGCCGCCACACTTCGGCGAATGTGCGCGACGACGACCGACGACCGACGGCAGCGGCGGCGATGCAGAGTATTCGTTAAAAGGAACTTTAACTTCAAAAGCCAAATTTTTTTTTGAACTTGATACACCCAAAACTTCTAAATATCATGTACCTAGGTTCAATGGTTAAGATTTTGTATACAAATAGTTTGGCTTTAAAATTTCAAAATGCTAGAACAAACAATTTTTTGTTTATTATTTAGTGCCTAAATACAAAATGTTATGTTTTTATCTTCAAAAATGACGAACTTCATACAAACTTTCAACCCCTATTTCATCCCCTCACAGGTCGAAATTTCAAAAACGCTAGAACAAATGTTTAATTATTTCTTATCAAGTGCTTAAATATAAAGTTGCATGGTTTTATCTTTTAAAATTAAGAAATCCCATACAAACTTTCAACCTCTATTTCAACCTCTTCATCCCTTTTTTTCGCAATAAAAGGTAGCCTATGTTCATTCTCAGGGTCTAAAGATTAACTGTGCCAAATTTCATCAAAATCGGTTGAGAGGTTTAAGCGGGAAAGCGTAACAGACAGACAGACAGAGTTACTTTCGCATTTATAATATTAAGTAGGGATACTGCGGTTCGGCACCCTCCGTGTGCGAGACCAAAGCCTGACTCGCACTTGGCCAGTTTTTTTTTTAATATCCATATTTCTGGAGATACTCATCGTATCTCTGTATAATATCTCGCTAAAATTACAATGGGAACAAAAAAAGCAAACAAAAATCTCAAACAAAAAAATATTTTTTCAAATTTGTTATGAAATGACGGAGTACATAACATTAAATAAAACATACAGGCAAATTGAAATCTTTCTTTTCTTTGTGAAGTCGGTTAAAATAAAATAATGTTTTAAAACTAGTCAAGAAGCGTTTGATCACGTGTTGAGTGGCGATGTGCATTATAATGTCGACGAAAAGATATAGGTACAACAACCCTATTCCGTATATATGTCGCAGGCAGATAGCTTAATTAGCCGTTCAATTAAACGCCTAGCCTCTTAACTAAACAACACCATAAAATGAATTATACTCACGATACGTTTAATCAAGTAATAAACAACACCGTTCAACTAAAATCAAATAAAGTATGTGTACCTAATGATATGTATAATCTTCACAGACGAATCTTTGCCGACTGTAAAACTTCCAGTGGAGGAAGGAGGTAGAGAAAAACTTTGGGCGAAAACTAAAGCTGCTTTTAAATATGTGTACGACAATCATCTCGATGACGCGGACTGGTTCATGAGGGCTGACGATGATACGTAAGTTCTGTTTTTAGCCAACGAAAAACATGAGGATTTTATGTAAAAATTATGCGTAGTCGAATAATTTTTAGTGGTTTGTCTGAATTTTTTAGTTCTTTTCTCAGTGGATACCAAGATTATACCACTCATTTGATGCCTTTTATTCGATTCGATTTATCCCAGATTTTTTTTTACATTATAACGGATTTTACTTAACATAGTTTAAAACAAAGTCGCTGCCGCTGTCTGTACGCTTAGATCTTTCAAACTAGTTCAAGAGGAAGGTTTATAACCAGAATTAAACGCGGGCAAAGCCGCCGGGCGCAGCCAGTTGTTAATAAAAGGAACACTTATAAGCTCGTCATGTCCGTTTGTCAGTTTGTCCGTTCTTTCGTAAAAGACATAGGTAATTTCTATAGTTATGAACTACGTAATAACGAAGATTCATGAAATTTTGCAGTTGTAGTTTATTAGTACCTATGTAGTTCTCACATATGAATAAATAAAATGATTTAATTTTAGAGATGGCTCTTATTCGCGTGAACGTAAAATTAAACATTTTTACTACATCCAGCAATGTTGTGCGACACATTTGATTTAATAGATCTTCAGAAGTTTTAAACACAACACGAAAAATGATATCACAGTTTTCACACCTCGCTACGCTCGGTATTCTACTGTACCCTTGTGTAGGGTGACATTGTATCTCTTAAATTGAAGGTTAGATATAAAACATTTTAATCACACGTACTGCTTCAGAAATATAGTTAACTAGCTGTGCTCGCGACTTCGTCCGCGTAGAATAGTGTCTTTGGGTAGCATTAACTAATAAGACACATACGTATCCCAGCTACACCGCACCCTACCACGCCAGGCTAATCCCCCCTTCCACCTCCCCTCGTTTACCCTCCCCTCCCCTACCCCTCACTCCCACTTCCCCTCTCCCTTCCCCCACCACTTCCCCGCCCTTCCCTCTCCACTCTCCCTACTCTCCCCATCCACTCCCCTACCCCACCACTACCCCTCCCCTACCCCACCACTCCCACTGTCCTCCCCCTCCACTCCCGCTACCCTCCCCCTTCCCCCTCGCACACTTTGAATGTCATATTAATTTATATCGAATCAACAGCCTAAAAAATAAGTTTCAAGCTTCTAGCTCTAAAATGACGATACTTCCATACTCATTTTCATCCCTCTTTCAACCCCTTCAACTCTTTTTTGTGTACCAAATTTCATTTAAATTAGTTCAGTTAGGCGTGAAAGTAAGTCAGACAGACAGACAGAGTTAATTTCGCATTTATAATATAAATTTTTGGTTTGGTTTAATATCAAGGTTTGCAATGTGTCCCCCCTCACCATTTCTAAACTACCCAAATTACAATTTTCTAAAAATCCAAACCACAATAACAGCCTAAAAAATAAGTTTCAAGCTTCTAGCTCTAAAATGACGATACTTCCATACTCATTTTCATTCCCCTTTCAACCCCTTCAACTCTTTTTTGTGTACCAAATTTAATTTAAATCAGTTCAGTTAGGCGTGAAAGTAAGTCAGACAGACAGACAGACAGAGTTAATTTCGCATTTATAATATTAATTTTTGGTTTGGTTTTATATCAAGGTTTGCAATGTGTCCCCCCTCACCATTTCTAAACTACCCAACTTACAATTTTCTAAAAATCCAAACCACAAGGAATTTATACAGGGTTACAGGAGAAGTCGTGCTAGATCCGTTAAGGGCGTGGAGTACCCGTCATTTCTGACTTATTTCTCTATGAAACACCCCACCCTAAACTTAACCCTTTTCGAGATATACGACTTTTAGTTTTTTTGGAAATTGCCGATTTTTAGGCTACTACATTGATTTGTGTTTTTTTTACGTGTCTTATTATTATTGTTGTTGCATTTTTACTTGTGTAATAAGATGCTTTAACGCGTTAATAATCAAAATAGTGCATAAGTTAGTTGAATAGACCGTAGTAGACAAGTGAAAGTTAAGAAATTAAAAAAAATATTAGCAAGTTTATTTTTCTCTAAGGAATATCTAAAAAATATATTATGGCACTTGTTCGGCAGATGTTTTTTAAAATATTTACGGTTCATCAGCTATCCAACGAGGTATAACAATCTAGGGTTTGTATTACATTTCGTGGTGGGCAAAAAAGTAGTTTTATAGGCGACAGTGTAGAAGATAATTTACAATAAAAAGTAAAATAAAACAATAGGTAAAGCATGAAATGTCATCAGGATGCGACAATGTACACACATCAACACTGTCTAGGGATATTTCGTAAAAATGTCATAAACTCATAAAATACTGGACGGTTTAAAAATATTTTAATGTAAGCTTATTTTGTAGGTTTTAATGAACAATTACAAATTTGAATTTGAAAAATAAATTATAAACAAAAGATTTGCCCGGCATAATTGTAGCGAAGTTCGAATGTTTTTAATTACCTAACCTAGTTTTTGGTATTTTTTTTGTTTCAAATTAAAGTTTTAATAAAAATCATCGTTTAATTTTGAATTTATGTAACTGTATGCATCATGCAGCGGCGCCATTTAACGAGAGACGAGATGTTAAGGGCTGTAAGCATGCTTCAAGCTGGGGCTACTCAACGGAGTATAGCCGAGGAGATTGGTACAAGACAAAACGTGATATCAAGGTTGTGGTCACGTTATCGTACCACTAGTGAAGTGGCTGAAAGGCCCCTAGGCGGGAAGCGCATAACCACCCAAAGACATGACCGATTTTTGCAAGTGGCCGCGAGAAGACAACCTAATGCTACGGCCATGCAGTTGGTTCATAGGCTCCAATCAGAGCACCAGTTGCTTGTCAGTGACCAAACTGTGACGAGAAGACTGCATAAGGCTAACCTTCATGCTCGCAGGCCGCTTTGTACTCTAGCACTACGCAGAGGAAATCGCGGACGAAGATTAGAGTGGGCTCGAAAACATTTGCTCTGGGAAGATATCCAATGGTCTGTAGTGCTGTTTACCGATGAGTTTCGAAACGGTTTTTATCCTGATTCAGAAAGAGTACGTGTATGGCAAGTTCCTGGACGTGAGAAGCGTCTGCAACTTCAGGAAGTCCATCCATACCACGGCGGAACAATTTTGGTTTGGGTGGGTATTCGTGTTGGTGGAAGAATAGACCTCGTTTGGATCAGAACCACCATGACTGCAAAAAATTACCGAAATCAGGAGCTAGCACTAATAATCTATCCTCAACGAATACAAATGGGCCAAGCTTTCACGCTCATGCACGACAACGCTCGTCCACACACTGTGCGAGTGGTCACCAACTGGCTACAGGAGCACAACGTGTCGGTCTTAGACTGGCCCGCGCAATCACCAGACCTAAACACCATAGAGCACGCGTGGGACATGCTCCAAAGAAGGGCTTTGAGGAATTTTCCTCCAAACAGTGCGACTGAAAATCAACTTTTTTTGCATCTTAGCAGGACCTGGGACAATATCCCGCAGCAGACTTTGATAACTTGATTCGAAGCGTGAAAAACCGGTGCAGGACCGTGGTTAACGTCATGGGCGGTTTTACTGACTACTAATTTTTCGGGTAACTGCAAAAAACCTGATAATTTCGCTTTACTTTTACTTTTTTCTTAAAATGAAATTCATCTTTAGGTTTACCATTTTTTCACTTTTTGTCTTTATTTCATAAAAAAATTATTTACGCAAAACAAATAACTTTGTTTTACTCTAAAGCATAGTCTGATAAATGGGCTCTATAAAAATATATATATGTTGTATGTTAGTTGTAACACATTCGGAAAAAATTGAGAAAATCAGAATATCCCTAGACAGTGTTGATGTGTGTATCCGAAATAGAGGCGCCCATGTTGAACATGAACTGTAAAATAAGGAAAAGTTGTGTGAAAACATTTAACAAATGACAGTGTTGGTGATCGCATAGTGTCGAACTTGGTCAGCAATCAGTTTACGAATTCAATAGGCTAAATAAGAAAACTGAAATACTTTGTTTGACACTGACTTTGACATTACGGACGTCAACAGACAGCCAACCTGAATAATATAAAAACTGAGACATTGTATCTGTATTGAGTTTGTCTGTGGACATTGTGAAAAATACTGTCGAGCTAACAAGATGTAATATGGAAATTAAATATAAAAGGAGAAATATTAAACAAGCATTAAATCACCAGCATCTGACTATCATTCCGTCGGCTACCCAAAGGCAAAGTATAATAGTAGTAGCCAAAAATAGGCAATTAAAAAAAAAAAAAAAAGAGTCGTATACCTCGAAAAGGGTTAAGTTTAGGGTGGTGTGTTTCATAGAGAAATAAGTCAGAAATGACGGGTACTCCACGCCCTTCACGGATCTAGCACGACTTCTCCTGTAACCCTGTATAAACTCTCTTTTCAAAATTATTTTGAACTAATACAATCATTATTAATTTTCGAGATACATGAAAACTTATTACAATAAATACCTACCTAAAGTGTTATAATTCGAAAGTCGTCGATCAGGGAGAAAAAGGTATTAGCGGACAATTTATATCTTTTAGGTTTATACTCAAACTAGAAGTTTCCCGTGGCTTCACCCGCTTTAAAAACTCCTTTTATTTACTTAAAACTTTTCTTTTGTAAAATCCTTTCTATTATAAAAGACATCAAATAAGAATTAGCCAAATCGGTTCACCCGTTTTGATGTTATCGCGTGACTAAGGCAAATCGAGATTCATATTTATAAAACCCGGAAAACCCATATTTTCTGACTTTGTTACCTACCCTATTTCGAAAAATCCTGCAACACGGACTTTGTTACCCCACTTCACCCTTTTAGGGGTCGAATTGCGAAAAAGCCTGAAACACGTATTTACTGTATTAAAGCGATCTGATTTTCAATCGTTTTCTGATCGCCGTTGATCGCGTTTGGTATAAAGTAGTCGGTACAACGCACCCGAGCACGCGGACGGCGGACGCCGCGGTGTGACCTTACCATTATACCACAATGCCTTTAGGCCTTTAGGCAAAAGACAGTGCCGTCTCAGTAATAGGGTCCCGTTAGGACCGTTTGGGTATGGAACCCTAAAATGCTATGGCTTTTTAATAAGCTATTAAATAATTTATCTTTTCAGTTACGTGATCATGGAGAACCTTAGATACATGTTAGCTGACTATAACACAAGTAGCCCAATTTACTTCGGATGCAGATTTAAAACTTATGTAAAAGAGGTACACAGTATTACATACGATATATACACAGCTAGTAGGAGCATTATAACGATGTTCAGCCTGACTTGCTACCAAAAAGTAGCTCACCACCATCACGGAGAAAATGTACCGCCATAACCTTACGGAGGTCTGTCAGCTCACAGTTATTGAGAGTCAGACCAATTTAGGCCTCTTGTGCTCACATCTTCGAAAATATCATCGCTTAGCACTAGGCGAGATAGTGGTCAAACGCTAGCCTATCGGATATTGAAAATGGTACACATATAATGGTATTTTATGAAACTGTTAAACAATGATAGGTTTTAATAACTTAAATTTAATTTCAGTTGTACATGCATAAAGTCTGTCGTTGTGGTACTTTTTTATGATATAATTAACAACACAAGCACGACGCACGCCTGGTGGTATATCTCTATGGTAAGCGATGACGTTTGCCTATTACAGATACAGCGGCATACAATAGGGAATATGCATGTGGTATACATTTACTTGAAATCATTTATTTTCGAATAATTATTGTTGTGGTGTTGTATGTTAAACATTTTTTTGTAAATAAATTAGTCTTACATGTGTTAAAATATTATATAAAAAATGCAAAAAAAGCGTGGGAAATTTAAATTTGCTAAACACATCACCACTTGTCAATTAGAAAGTGACGTCACAGTGCACAACACGGTCTCCACAGATTAAATCTTTTTCATAGAAATAGTATGCACTGTAGTACGAATACGTAGTATTTCTATTAAAAATATTTAATCTGTGGAGCCTGTGTTGTGCACTGTGACGTCACAAAGGCGCGCGAAAATTTGGCAGCGTTTTAGATACCTCATATTTTTTCAATGCTAAAACTATATTTTGTATCTTAATTTGAACACTTTCAGTATTATTTAATTTTTTTACTATGTTAAATGGATGTATTCAGTGAAATAAACATATTTAAAAAAATCATGTCACTGCACTGCGTCTGTTACCTCGAGACATAAGGAAGTTAATAGTAGTTTACATGTCCTGTATTTCACTTGACTCTTTGTCATTCAAACCAAAACACACTATTTTTTGGGGTCCGTACTTTAAAAGGAAAAAAGGAAACCTTTTATACAAATGAATAGTCAATAACATTACATAAATGGGATCGATAAATCCGTGATTTAAGTCACTTATATAATTTTAATATTATTTAAGCTCCAATAGTTGTAACGATAACTAACTGTTTAATGGTTTTAAACTGTCTTAGTTAATTATAGCTGGAAATCGATAGTCTTATTACGATTTATTCAATCAAATATAATGCATGAATTATTTGTTTTTTATAAACAAACAAAACTAAAATAATGGACAGTGTAGTAAAGATAACCGAATAATTTTAGTATCTTAATATTGTATTATTTACATAATTCTCTGATTTTTATAATAAGTAATCGAGATGTACAGTTCCTGCGCTCACCGTTCGAAAACAGAGTGATAGTACGTGCACCCAAAGTACAGGCCTAGCCTAGTTTGGGGCTCGTAGCGTTGACGGACCTGCCATTTATTATGTAACTACTTATAATAACTTTGATTTTCACGTCCAATCTGTAATGTACGATTTTGCATGTGTAAATAAATAAATAAATAAATTATAACTTCACTTTGCTATACTACTATTAGCCGACAGACGGACAACGACATAGTACAACAACAACATAGTAGATAGAAGCAATAATAGAGTCCGTGTTCAAAAGGTTAAAAATAATGATGACAATTGATATTTCCAGGGTTATATGAGCGGCGGCGCTGGCACCGTCTTGAGCAAAACCGCACTAAAAAAGTTTATAAAAGGCATATCATCGCCTGATGTTTGCGAGCCCAACGACACAGAACTAGATGATGTGGAGATAGGTATGGTTACTCCTATTATATTTTTTTTACCATTGACTGCGAGAAAATAAATTGTAGTATAGTTTATATATTTATCATATTCTATAATTAGTATGTAGGTAATAAATGCAGATTATTAAACATTAAATGCCGGTGAATGTGTGCGATGTAGGAAAACAACACAATGTTAAAAAACATTATATTTGCGTTCTCACCAAAATCCCACTGAAAATCTTTTTTGCCATTGCCATTGCCACTCAAAAAAGAGCACTATATTCATCGACAGCAGTGAATAAAACGCTCTTTTACTCACTCGGTGAATAAAAACATTTTGAATTTGGAACAAGCACAAAATACGAATTATGTACAAAAAATAAATAAAACTTGCTGAAAGTTCCCACTAGCTGGCTACCCAAGCAGCACATAAGCATATTCAACATCAATATATCAGCCTATTTAGAACTAAAAGTTGTATATGAGACGTACAATAGTGGTGCAAGATACCTTAGGTTTTATAAGAGAGTATTTTTCTGTTTTTATGCAGCTCGAGCTGTATAAAGGCTGTTTTAGAAATGTACAGAAGTAATAAGAGTTTAAGCAGGATAAAAAAACACTAATATACAGTTTTAACTCTGCTGTAACACTTATTGCTGTATAAGCAGTAATAAAAGTTTAAAAGGAATAAAAATACACTAATATACCGCTTTATTTCTACTGTTACTCTTATTGCTATATTTAATTCGAAATGCTGTGTAAAGGCTGTATTTAGCATTTTATTACGGATTTATTACAGCTTTAAGAGTTATAAAGGTACTTTTCAATACCAGTTTCTGTACAATAGCGTTATAGAACTCTGTTAAAAAATTTACACTTTAAGTGTATTTTTAGAGTATTATAAAGACAATAGCGGTAATAGTTAGGTCGAGGAGGGTAATATAACTCCAAACGAATTATTAAAAGCTACAGTACAACTTGTTTATTCAATAAATTATACAACGATTGAATGTAAACTTAGCCGCATTTTACCTACTATATATATCATCCACTCTTAGGCGAAATGTCCATTAAATAGTTATAGAAAAGGGTTTCTTCCATCTAATTGCTAATGCTACGAATCTCTATAAAGTTCATGCCACTTTAATTATAAATATATTCAGTTAAGCAGCCTTAATAATATAAAACATCTATTATAACTCTAATTTAACGCCAGGAGCTGCAGAAACGAATCTCAACCGTACTTTTTAATTCATCTTCTCTTATAATAGCTGTATGATATTATTATAGCTGTACAGAAATTGTGGCCATTTTGCAATAAATTTGAACTTATTTATCATACAGTTTACATGATTTCACTAATGAATGGAGAACAAATGAAAGCTTTTACATCAAATGACAAGCTCCTGGTGTCGTTAACATACTAGCATATCTATTTTCTCTATATACAATTAGATTATAACCTCAAAATAACACGTACTTCCGTATATCAAACAAATTAATTCCTGGACTCCTTATTCACTTGACTGACCCGTGAAAATTTTATGTTTAAATATATACTATTTCACTAGAAACTTAATTTGCCACAAAAAAAAACAGCCATCCGACACACAAAACTACAGTAACTATTGTGAGAAAAATCTTCAATCAGAAATGTTTTAAGCACAGCAAATATTACCTATCGCCATTAACTTCATGGGCTACACGTTATAAAAAATATTTAATAATAATAATAATAGTTCTTTATTGCAGGCAATAAACCCATAAAATACAAAAGTAAATTAAAAATTAATAAAAAATTAAAAATAGAAATTGTACAAAATAATCGTATAACTATGTAGTGATCTAAAAGTCATACTTGTCACTTACGGTTTTCGCTCTGATGCACATCTGCCCAAAATTTGTAGATAGGACTGTAGAAACTATTTGACAAGCATCTAAGAATGCTGTTTTCGGATCTTCTTATTGCATACCAAAATGATGCAATTCATGATCTTAGAACCGCGAAGAAGTCAGGAACCCGAGCATCGGCAAACATAGTCGACGCGCTGCAAAATCTAGGCTTTCTGTCCTGATGAGAACATCAGGATTCTGAATGCATCATTATACTGAACCCTGGTGGTATTGTACGACTTTCTGGTATACCTTATCCAAAGCTGACATGTATATAGACATATACTGTAAGCCTTGAATAAGGTTATCTTTACGTCATCGCTACAATTTGAGAATTTGCGCGCGAGCATGTTGCACCGAATGGACAGGCTCCTTCTTTCCCGCTCTATGTCCTTGTCATCGCACATGTTCTCAGTCATAATGTGACCCAGATATTTAAATTGCTTCACAACCTTTACTGGTGAACCCAACAAAGACACTTCAGGCACTTTCTCCGGACCCTTGCCTGCACGAAATACCAGCATTTCTGTTTTACTAACGTTATATTTAAGGCCATGCCACTTGGCATACTGTTCGCACACGTGTTATTGATTTCGCAAAATTTAAAATGTTTTCCCGAGATACTCAAAAACTCTCATTTATCAATTTTGGCGTTATCGTTTCGTTATAAGAAAATATTTCTAGAACTAACGAGTTCTTGTACACCACTGTATAGCACTTAAGCGACCTATTTTTTTCACAGACTGACTTTCTTCTTTTTTTCCGTTCCCATGGCAACGTGACCCGTCATAAAGAAACAAATCGTTTTAATACAAAAGAGTATATATATGATATATGAAAATGTATGAGGTCGTTTAAAGATATGCCACATAGTACATACTTGTACTTGATTCTGGCTGAATGCACTAATCGTGTGGAGTCATAATGAAAGCAAAAAAAAATTTGCGGGATTTTTAGTGTTATCTTCTATGGTATACCTACTTTTAGCCAGCCAGTTTCAGCAAGTTTTTGTACATAATTCGTATTTCGTGCTTGTTCCAAATTCCAAATAATTTTATTCACCGAGTGAGTAAAAGAGTGTTTTATTTACTGCTGTCGATGAATAAAGTGCTCTTTTTCGAGTGACAATGGTAAAATAGTAGATTATACAACATGTGAATAAAAAGGCAATTTAATTCGAGGGACTAAGTTGGATCCCGAGAGCAGCGAAGGATTCCCTCCCTTTAGAATCCTGAGCGGAGCGAGGGATACAAGGACCGAGATTAAATTTTTTATTCACGAGTCGTGTAATCTTTTTTTTTACCATTGACTGCGAGAAAATAAACAGTAGTACCTACTTATAGTACCTATTTATATTTATCATATGGTATTATTAATATGTAATAAATCTGGATTATTAAGGTACGGTATGGTACACCACGGCGTCCTGCGATCTGCGGGCGCGATCTCAGTACTTTTCAATTGTTTTTTGATCGCGTTTGATGTGAACCAGTCGGTACAAATACCACTGCGCTATCTGATCGCCCCCTATATCGCGCGCACGCAGGACGCTGCGGTGTGTCCGTACCTTTAGTGCCGGTGAATGTGTGTGTAGGGAAACGGCTCAATCTTGAAAAACATGCTATTTGCGTTTTCACCAATATTGCACTGAAAATCTTCAGTAAAGTTCACATCTTTACAAAGGGTATGACTTGGACTAGACTGAGACTTCATCTTGATCAGAAAGGTGACTTTGACTCAACTTTATGATATGAATTTACAAAAACTTAAATAATTTTTATACTTTATTCTGGCTGAATACACTAATCGTGTAGAGCAAAATGAAAACAAAAAAAAAAATGGCGGGATTTTTATTTTTATTACATTATAAAGCTTCTATGGTATACCTCCATTTAGCCAGTTAGTAGGCACTTTCAGCAAGTCGTATTTATGTTTTGTACATAATTCGTATTTTGTGCTTGTTCCAATTTCAAAATGATTTTATTCACCGAGTGAGTAAAAGAGCGTTTTATTCACTGCTGTCGATGAATAAAGTGCTCTTTTTTGAGTGGCAATGGTAAAAAGAAGTTTACACGACTCGTGAATAAAAAAAATTATCTCGGTCCTTGTATCCCTCGCTCCGCTCAGGATTCTAATCTAGAATCAAAAAACAATTGAAAAGTACTGAGATCGCGCCCGCAGATCGCAGGACGCCGTGGTGTGGCTGTACCTTAAATGGTTAATAATCCACATATATTGCACATTAATAATAACATATGATAAATATAAATAGGTACTATAAGTAGGTACTACTATTTGTTTTCTCGCAGTCAATGGTAAAAAGAAGATTACACGACTCGTGAATAAAAAAAATTATCTCGGTCCTTGTATCCCTCGCTCCGCTCAGGATTCTAATCTAGAATCCCTCGCTACGCTCGGGATCCAACTTAGTCCCTCGAATTAAATTACCTTTTTATTCACTTGTTGTATCATCAATATATAATCAGTATATCAATGTATAATCTATTATTCTAACCCTCGAAAAACAAAAGTTGTAAGTTTGCCACTTGCTTAACACCAAAAAACAGACGAAATACTACTTCGCCTGTTCTGTGCTTGACACCAACAACCTGAGAATGCTGTTACAGTTTACCCACTGCCCTAGGCATTAAAGGAGCACTCAGTAGCAGTCTGTACACCGGCATTACGTTTCTATAATTATATTACTTACGGTATGACCAGCGGATCCGACAGACCTAGTCTTGCCCGATCGCAGCTCGCCACCAGAGTCTCAATTTGAATATACGAAAGATCGAATACGATACGAATTTGAATACTATCAGTATTTGTATGGTGCTCCGAAAAGTAATAAAGGGTGTCCCAAAGTTCACGCAATATTTGGATTGCAAGAAAAATAAATTAAAAACAACTTTAAAAAAACTAAACGCCGACTACTGAGAAATCACGCTCTAAAAAGGATGAAACAAGAAAATTTCTCATCTGAAATTGTTATGTATGTACAAACCATTCGATATGTATCGTGTATACAACTTAACTACACGTAGTAAATATACAGTGTGGAAATTAAACTAAGGCCCTGGAGGGAAACTACTTTAAATCCTTAAGCTAGCTCATTTTACTTAAAGGAGACATTCCTTTATATTTGAAAAGAAACAAATCTGCATTAAAAGATTTTTTTAAACTCGCTTGCTTCGCCCGGGACTCGAACCAACTAAAATTAAAAAAAATAAACACTCTTTATTTTATTATACTAATCGGTAGTATTAATATTCAGGATAAAGTTTCTCTAAAAAATGTTTGGTTACTGTTCACTTTTAACAAGTAAAAGACACGTAACAGTTCTGTTATCTCTCCAACACTCAAAGACTTCGTATGAAGTACACGCTTGCTAATTTATCGTTAAGTACCTTGTTGAAATCTTCGATAAGAAAATTGTTCAATGGTGGTAATACCTCTATGCACATTTCCTTCTTACATGATCCGAGGCGTTCAGTGGAGAAGTTTAAAAATGGAACGTTTGACTTTGTTTGCAATGCAAAAGACAACAAACGGGACGATTAGATGGCCTGCAAGAAGTCCAGACCTGACGCCCATGGACTTCTTTTTATGGGGTCATGTAAAAAATGTTGTTTATGAAACTTGCTATGAAACCGTTCAAGAGCTAAGGATTGCGATAGAAAATGTTTTTAGGGGCATACACCACAACACTTTGCTGAAGGCTACAAGAAATTAATTTCAACGGCGACTAATGTTGTGTAGCCGGAACGACGGGGCTCATTTCGAACAATTTATCAGTTAAATAATTTAAGTGTTACAATATTGATAGTAAAATAAAGTTGATGTTAGATTTAACGATTATTTTTATTTTTAAGACCTAATGTTTGTTAGAGAAACGTTATCCTGAATATTAATACTACCGATTAGTATATTAAAATAAGGAGTGTTTATTTTTTTTAATTTTAGTTGGTTCGAGTCCCGGGCGAAGCAAGCGAGTTTTAAAAAATCTTTTAATGCAGATTTGTTTCTTTTCAAAAATAAAGGAATGTCTCCTTTAAGTAAAATGAGCTAGCTTAAGGATTTAAAGTAGTTTCCCTCCAGGGCCTGAGTTTAATTTCCACACTGTATAATTGTATTTCATACATATTCATGGTTGTGTTCAGGGGATAACCGTAATCGTATGCTAACAGGAAAAAATATTTTGTTACGGTAGATAGCATGCGACTACGGCTGTTCTACTCAATTACAAGGTATAGTGATGAATTTGCTTTCTTCCATAAAGGTAATAATAACATTTACGTATAACCCCAGGTAGATGTTTGGCGAAAACCGGCGTAACGGCCATGGACTCTCGCGACGAGCAAAAAAGAGGAAGGTTCTTCCCGTTCTGTCCTCAGGACCACCTCTTCCCTAATATGGACAAGGAGTTTTGGTATTGGAAATATATTTACTACCCGACCGACGACGTGAGTATTACAATAAAAACTGTGGACAATTCACGAGATTAAAGTTGGGAAACTGCTCGTTTAAATCGATCCCCTACTACCACAGAAGACACAGAATAGTAGAATACTACTATTTTGCTGTACCTACTACTTAGCCCCTCTCATGTTGCGCATTTTTGTGCCAAAATAGCGGATTTGTCGCCTTTTTTCGCGCTATTTCTGGTCATTATTTAGTCGGCACGGTTAATTAAAATGCCGATATATCGTAATGTTTCATCGAATCTATGTATCTATTATAAAATATCGTTATTTATGAAACAAGCTAAAACATACAGACATGCAAATTTCTTCAATAATCTAATTTGGTGATTGGAGTGAAAACTTCAAGGTATCATTTAGTTAGTATAAGTATAACGTTTGTAATCCCGTGAGAAGGAACGTTAGCGCAACCAAAAGTTTGTGATTCCGTGGAAAGGAACGTTGGCGCAACAAAAATGCGCGTTAGCAGTTGCAGACATGACAAAGAAATAAATGTATGTAGGTATTTGTTTGATCTTGGTCAGAAGAAGAGAAAGGTCATTCTTCTCATGACTGCATAGTCAATATAACTTGGTTGAAACGTCGAGCTAAATAACGTTAATGTTTTAGCGTAATAAGCCCGGAATAATTATGTGTTCAGGTCTACGGTTCAGGGCCGGTAGTCTCTACATGAATAGCGATTAATTTTGACCGATAATCGTCGATAAGAAAAGAGATGCAGATAACAGCTGTCTAGCTGCATCTCATTCTAGCAGACGTTTGCGATGACAAGACGCATCGCTATCAATGTAGAGACTTCCACCCCAGGTCACAAGAGAAGCTCAGCGTCACTGTCATAACATTTCCTAAGCTTGTAGATTTCCTAGTTGTGTAGTTAAATTTTTTTACAACGGGTAGATAGATATCTTTATGGTGCGATGTTTAGTGGTACATATAATTCGATTGCTTATATATATTCAAGCTTTTATTTAGCAAACCATCAAGTTGAGTCAGGTAAACATTTTTAATTTACAGGGCCTCGATTGCTGTTCCGACCACGCCATATCGTTCCACTACGTAAGCCCAGATTATATGTACGTGTTAGATTATCTCATATATCACCTGCGACCGTTCGGGATCACCCATATCCCGAGGGCATTACCCAATATATTGGTAGAGAATGTCGCAGATTAACGCGTAGAGGAGCCAATACAAAAGATATAAAAGGTGACCCTATATGCGGCATACATGACCTCATTTGTGAGTAGGTGACGTATTACATTTATCCTACTATGTTTACTGAACTTAAAATGTTAGTAAAACTCCAATCAATAATATGCTGCATAATTTTTATTTATAGGTGTAGTGTAGACACTTAACATGCAACCTAATTTAAATGTTTAAAAATAATAAAGGTTAATCAATTTATATATTTTTTTCAGCACATTTGCTCAAAAAATGCATTTACGAAGCCTGTATAGTGTTTGAAAGTTAAAAATTACGCACTTATACAGCGGAACGTGCGGAAAGTACTTACCGCACGCTCCGGTGTATGGCACGTAGTAACTATTATACAATCTGTGGTATGGCACCGTGCGTATCCTTTACGGTTTATTTTTAATTTTTGTAAAACCTACATAATAATTCCACCAAGGAGTTTCATATTGCGGGAATAAATAAGCTAAATGATAGCACCTCCTTGAAAGCCCTTTTGCTTAATACATTTATCTCATTTTAATACTAATTAGTAAATGAGGCGAGAGATGTAGTTCAAACTTTTAACACACATGGCGCCATTTTCACATTAGAATAGAAACGTCAAAGATTGTTTGTTTCGACTTTTAGATTATTTATTTATGTTTATGTTAGTAGTGTTTTCTTGCAAATTTGCTGAAAAATGTTGTATGACACACGTGCGGATATTGGTTTTAACAAACTTGTGACTATTGTAACCCCTTGACTTCGTGTCGGGCTTACATTCGTCTACTCGTTTGTAAAAACCAACTTACCGCACTAGTATCATAAATGACTATTATAGTTAACTGTAATTTTTTTTGTGTTGTGTTGTATAGATCATAATACATGTATAATTGATATGAGTTGGAAACTCACACTATATCGAATATTTTTACTGCTGAACCTATGTTATGGTAAAAAAAGCTCTGTAGCTACTCCCATAGAAAAAAATAATAAATAATATTAAAATAATATTCAATCTTTATATTAAAATCTTTTGGAAAAATGCTACTATAGCGTACAAGAATATTATGACTATGACATAAAAATAAAATTGAAATAATAATTTAATATTGTGGTAATTTAATGAATTTATTTGAATGTACTAATTGCTACTGTTACAATTATTTTTTAGATTTACTTGTTAATTATCTTTTGACATTGTTATCTTTTAATTTAATAGCCTAATTCAAAATTGATTTTAGTATATTATATTGCATGCCAGAAACGGTTGATATGTGCTTCCATAATTTTTAAAACCAGCGACATCTTGTATCCATATCATTGCAATAAATAATTGTATATCATTGTATCATTGAAAAAATAATATTTTATCTTCTGCAGGATATGAATAACCCTCTTGTATTCTCGTCCTTATAGAATAAGGACTTAGTCGTCTGGTCGTACTAATCGAATCAAGATGACTGCAACGAGAGACCACAACCCGAAACCGCGACCGGCAACCGGTCGCAGGTCAAGGGGCGACAGATACCTACGAATCTACGCGACCGAGTCGTGAAATTTCGTCTTCGTGCGAAGAAAACGCGGCCATTTTGTATCTATCGCGCCACGGCACTGCCTTGTGAGCGACTGGATCGCGTGACGCAAGTCGCCGGCAGGCCACGCCCACACGTCGCGCGACTCGGTCGCTTGCATCCGTCAGCACTTCCTATTAATTCATATTAGCAGTGGGTCGCGGTCTCGAGTCGCGGTCTCGAGTCGCGGTCTCGCGTCGCGGTCTCGAGTCGCGGTCTCGCGTCGCGGTCGTCTTGATTCGAATGCTACCTTTAGACTGAGTTGCACTATCTTACTTTAACCGTAACTATAACCGGTGTTTTTGTATGGAATTTGACTGATTTTCGACGTTTGTTATAGTTAAAGTAAGATGGTCAACACAGCCTTAATATGGCTTCAAATTCAGTTTCAGTTTCTTGGCGAGTATGTATATAATCAGGCAAACCGTAAACTTTCAATTTATCATATAAGTAAACATGAATGTAAGAAAAAAACTACTAATTGTTTATTAATGATCACGTTTGAAGAGGCTGAAAGCCTTATTTAAATTTTTAAATAAAATAAAAATACTCTAATTCCGATATACAAAAAAAACAGGTAGCATATCACACACACACATACACTCACACTCACACACACACACACGCACATACACACACACGCGCAGATTTAATTTTTATTCTTTTAATAAGCTTTACTTGTATAAGCTTGAGCATAAACGCTACTACATTAATTATTTTATCTAAATTACTGAAGCCAACGATCGTGCTGGCGGAGGATCACTGTCCTACAAGAAACAGTTTTAATACTAGTTTGTGGGGCAGGGAACCAACCCCCTGTATTAATAAAATATAGCCTTAATTCAATTCAATTAATACCATGTATACGTTCAATCTCAATTGTAATTTTTTGTAATTGTAATATTCAGCTCTAAGGCTCATGTTCAATAAATATTTTTATTTATTTATTTATTTAGTGTTGACTCGAGTTGGTGTTTTAGTGAGTGTGAAAAATGTACATTTTTTGTTTTAAGGAAAATCAATTTTATCCGACTTCAAAAAAGAAGGAGGTTCTCAATTCGTCGGAATATTTTTTTAAAAGTTTGTTCTCCGATTACTTAAAGACGCCTGGACAGTTAAAAAATAATCTTTTTTTGTTTAAAAGGGTATACTTCTCATTTAAATTTAAACGAGTATTTGATAAGTATATGCAGAAATAATGAGATAAACACCTCAAATTTGTACTGAAAATGACTAACGTGGCATTTGAAGTCTGTTCTTTTAGTTTTTTAAACGATTTAAAATTCTGTATGTATCCTACATGTAACAGTCTGTAAGTAAACTATTTTGAAGAGACTCGCTTATTATTTATTAAACAGGGTGATAAAGATTCTATGGTAAATTTTATTACATACTCGGTTTATTGCACTCAACATTCGTGTGCAAAATGAAATTTGTAAGTATAGAAAACTTGTATTCCCTGGTTCCATTCACTATGTAGGAAAATACAGTTTAACGTAAATAATGAAATCTATATATATAAACGGTAAACCTTACCGACTGACTGATTTATCAACGCACAGCTCAAAGCACTTAACGGATTTGGCGAAATTTGATACTGGCATGCAGATAGTTGTTATAGTTAGAGTAATATGCGCTAAGAAAGGATTCTCCGAAATTCTGCCCCTAAAGGGATGAAACGGGAGTTCATAATTTGTACATAGATACAACATAAGATAGTCTATTTTATTGGAAACTTCACACAAGTACTTCTATAAATAAGTAAGTAAATATGTGTTTCAGGCTTTTTCGAAATTCCACTTTTAAGAGAGTGAAATGGGGTAACAAACAAAGAAAACAAAGTCTGTAAATCAATATGATTTTATGGGTATTATAAAAATGAGTCCATATGTCCCTTGGTCACGCCAACTTGAAAACGGGTACACCGATATAGCTCATTCAAACGAAACCTTTTTACAAAAAAAAATTAATAAATGAATGAAGTTACTAACGCAGGCGAAGCCGCGGGGCACTGCTAGTATAATAATATATCAAGTAATATTTTTTTAAACCTTTTTCAATACAAGCTTTTACATAACCTAGGTCCAGAGTAAATCAAGACAAATCCAACAAGCCCAAAAACGACGGGTATAACATGTGTAGTTTAAGAGTTCCTTTGGCCACCTTCCAGCTCCATCATCAAATCAACACCATGTCATCATAATATTGCATTGTCACGCAATGTACACATGTATGCAAAATTTCAGCTCAATCGGTAACCGGGAAGTGGATCAAATTTAATTTACAAGATTTGATGACATACATCGGGTCAGGTGAAACTAAAATAAAGCTTGTAAAATAGTATATTACAATACGTGTGACTTAAGTAAGTTACGTTACGTGGCGTGACGTTACGCCGTGCAATAATAGACAACTTAAGTCACGAGTGTCGTATATTATTTTATAGCTGTCAGTGTGACATAAACCCGCAGTTTACGCTTGCTACGCTTTTCCGCTTCGAGCATTTACCAATGGAGATGTTAACGTTGTAATCCGCAAACATTTTTTTCTGCCGATACTTACGGGGGACGAGGTAAACACGCATTGCACACACACAAATCACTCACTTTAACGATTCCGCACACTAGCTTGAAACACGCACACAGCACAGTATTAAAAATACAGCGTAGTTACGCACGCTCATTAGGCCAAAAATGGCTATATGGCCAGCAGAGGGGTACGCCTTGCGTTAACATCTCCATTGGTAAATGCTCGAAGCTTTTCCGTCAAATACAAGAATATACGTTTAGCACCCGAGCCCGTGCAATAATCGACTATTTAAGTCACGGAAAAGCGTGCGTGAAGAGCTGGTTTAGGTCACACTGTGCTATAAAGTAACTTACCTGTGTGTTTGTTGACGCAGTCGAGCGTTCGTTTCTGCATGTCAGTCCAATAGAGATAGTCTCCCAGCAACGTGAGGCCGAAGATGTGCAAGATGTCAGTGCTCACTAGCTCCTTCCGTTGAGATCCGTCCAGGTTGCACACCTAAAGTCAATATGGAATCATTCTAAACCTTATATAATATATTACTAGCTAAGCCCGGGTCGAGTTAAAAAATATCCTATATGTAAATTGTTAAACACAATCCAAAATTTCATCGTACCGACGGGACTTGAACCCGCAACCTCCGGAATAACATGTTCCGGTGCTTTGCCAATTAAGCCACGGTGCGAAGTATCGTTACGACGAAATTAGTGGATTGCATTTGTTAACCCAATTATGCATTGGTGGCGCCATCTATGACTACTTATTACGTAAGTTAATCATTCGGAAGAAATCATTACAGTTTTCAAATCCAACGAGAGATGTTGCACTGCGTAAATCAAATATTATGTTTCTTTGAAGTGTCACACACTTTATTTTTTTTTGTATGGATTGTGTTTAACAATTTACAAAAAAATATATAAAGTGTCTGACACTTCAAAGAAACATAATATCCTATATGTTAATCCAGTTTTTTTTATATATATATATAGGCTCGCGTTTCACCACTGTCTCACCTGTTGGTAAGTAATGATGCGGTCGAGGATGGTAGCACGATAGGCCAAGAATGGGAACTGGCTCTCAAGGATAGCTGCCGGATAATATTAGATGTTTGAGGACACAGTTTTCTAACTTGAGGGCTTGGCTAGTCGGGCACTAGTGTCCTACGACCATGCTGGTTTTAACAATATTGTACCTTCACCGGAGGGCCACTGTTAAAATACACATTACATACTGCACATTAAATCAAGTTTTCTGTATGCCAAATTTCATCTAAATCCGTTCAGCTGTTTTTTTTTTTTTTTTTTTTATACGTTATAGGCTAGCGTTTGACCACTATCTCACCTGTTGGTAAGTGATGATGCGGTCGAAGATGGTAGGCACGCTAGGCCTAGAATGGAAACTGGCTCTCAAGGAAGCTCTGTTTTTGCGTGAAAGAGTAACGAACATCTATGTTTTATCCCCGTATTCTCGGGAACGGGATAAACGCGGGTGAAACCGCGAAACACTGCTAGTTTACTATAAAAAAACTGGAAGTGCGTAGAAAGCTACGCGTTAGAAGTTAAAATTCCTTCACATTGAAATATTGACAATTTAGATTTATGCGTCCGAATGCAACTGAAATGACGTCCGTTGCATTCAGACCGTGACGCTAACTTAAAGTTTACCCCTGAGTGCCTAAAGAAGTTCCACTTAAAAAAAATTGGTTGTCTGTAAAGTCTGTTTACGGACGATAATTTTACGTGATAACGTCATACGATCGTGCCTCTCTGCCGTTTGTTCCGCGCTCTCGCTTGCACGCGGAACGTGTCACTTGTTCGTGCTGTTATACCCTGGGAATGTCAGCCTAAGTGCTACCCCTGCTATTTACCCTTATGGTCAGCAGTATTTCATGTTTAGTCTTTACTTGAGAGTGGTCTTGAAGTCAGTCTGTTCTCATCCTCTGACTAGAGCGGTTGCCTAAAGATCTTCCTCGCGAACTTGTTATATTTTTCTATTTCTCTTAAATAAAAGTCGTGAGTTTAAAATTTTTTTTTTTTAAAAGCTAAATCCTAAATCTCGTATAACAGTGCGTGCAGCCGACATTCAGCGATTTATAAGTCGTTATCACGTCAAAAAACATTGGTTGTCTGTAAAGTTGGTTTACGGACGATAGTTCAACGTGACAACGTCATAATAAAACATTGATGAAATCGGCGCATGCGTACAATGACCGTTACGGGACAATGAGCCTAACGGGACACTTTTACGTGCATGCGGGCGTTAATCGATTATGCTCATGTTCATGTTCACATTCATACAACAAAACATTGATGAAATCGGCGCATGCGTACAATGAGCGTAACAGGACAAGGAGCGTAACGGGACACTTTTTCGTGCGTGCAGCCGACGTTCATCGATTTATAAGACGTTATCAAGTCAAATAGATCTAATCTAACTAAGATCAGTGCCATAGTATTAGTGATTATAGGTACCTCAATCTTGTGTGTCCGCGCATCTCCCCAGTAGAGCTTCCCGGCGACTAAGTCGAGCGCGATCCCGTTGGGCCAGGCGAGTCTATCGGCGACCAGCACGGTGCGCGCCGTGCCGTCCAGTGAGGCTCGCTCGATCTTGGGCCGCTTCTCGTTCCAGTCTGACCAGAACATCCACCCAGCCTCGGGGTGTAAAGCGATAGCGCGCGGCTGGTATAGCTCGTAGTGGACCAATATCTGAAGATACCAAACAATTTGATTAAAGAATTAGATTTACTTAGCATATCTTTAATTTATTGTAAAAGTATACAACATCATTGTACATATTACTTGGGAAGACACTGCCTTTTTGCAACACAGTTTTTCAAACTAACTAAGGTAGGCAAAGCACGTGCAATACTACTTGTGTTGCAGGTGTTAATAGGCGGCGGTGACCACTTTCGATCAGGTGGGCCGCTTGCTTGTTTGTCAATTTTGATATTAAAAAAAAAAAATAAATAAAGCAAAAAGGCCTGCCTTTTTGCAAAACGAAAAAACCGACTTCACACGCCGCGATAGTGAAAGTATCCAGTAATCATAATCATGTGATCAACATTTTTGAAGTTATACTTCTTTTGGCGCGTTAGAGAAAAATGATGAGAGTGAATTTTACGATGCGCGCGCACACCGACACCTAAATTCTACACCGTGAAGTTAGTTCTAGGTGGCATGACTATGTTCAAGTTATATATGTCATATTTAACGTCATATTTTTACGTTAATAAAATCTTTTTTATTAATTTTAATATGTATCGTTAATCACTACTGCATTTTAGTTTTTTTTTCCATACGTCACAGAAATATAACTTCTAACGCGTGTACATAAGTACACACACTCTTTTTATATTGTTTATCTCTATATCTCCGGAGATGATTATCAGATCTCGATAAAATTTTAATGGGACCAAAGAGGAAGCATAATCTAAAAAAAACATTAAAATAACCTGTCGAATTGAGAACCTCCTCCTTTTTTGTGAAGTGGGTTGAAAAAGGAACCCTTGCAGGATTTTATAGCATCATTTGTTGTCCGTCTGTCTGTCCGTCTGTCACGACCTATTTACTCGGAAGAAAACTATCAAATTGAAGCTTCTATCAAATATTCGGGTGTTGAGTGCTGAAAGATACTGTATCTTTCAGCTGTGAAAAAATGAAACTTGTAAGTCAACGCGATCAATAGTTATGACCGTTTAAGTCGCATTTTTGGCATATTTTGCGATTTCACATATGACTGAATCTGTAGGGTACAATCCCGTTAACCTAGAATCATGTAATTTGGAAATCTGAAGCAAGGACTTGAAGCCCTTATAAAGGAAAAATCTGAAAACCGTAAGACAGAGACAGTAAGTAAATTATGTAGTTTAATTAAAAAAAAACTAATTTACTTTTACAAACTAATAAGTTTGTAATAGTAAATTCGTTTTTTTTTTTAAATTAAACTATTAAATAATATTATTTGCGGCTATTTAATGACCAGTGCCTAGGCTTGGCTAAGTTTGTTTTGACAAATTTGTACGGAACCCTCGGTGCGGGAGTCCAACTCGCACTAGACCGGTTTTTTTTAATATCGTATAGGTTAGCGTTAGACCACTATCTCACCTTAGTAAGTGGTGATGTCGTCAAAAGATGGCGATCACGCTAGGCCTAGATTACTCTGACTCTCAAGGGCTGTGTGTTGCCAGAAAACCGTAAATGGCTTCAGATTTAATTCGTGATGGCGGAAAGCTACATTGTAGTAGTCAGGCGGAACATCGATATAATATGCTTCTACCACCTGTGAAGGAACACCCGTGCTAGGATTTGAATCGGCAACCTCTCGCGTAGAACATACCTTCCGTCGAACCGAGTGACATACCTTCCGTCGAACTGAGTGACATACCTTCCGTCGAACCGAGTGATATACCTTCCGTCGAACCGAGTTACATACCTTCCGTCGAATCGAGTGACATACCTTCCGTCGAACCGAGTGACATACCTTCCGTCGAACCGAGTTACATACCTTCCGTCGAATCGAGTGACATACCTTCCGTCGAACCGAGTGACATACCTTCCGTCGAACCGAGTGATATACCTTCCGTCGAACCGAGTTACATACCTTCCGTCGAATCGAGTGACATACCTTCCGTCGAATCGAGTGACATACCTTCCGTCGAACCGAGTGACATACCTTCCGTCGAATCGAGTGACATACCTTCCGTCGAATCGAGTGATATACCTTCCGTCGAACCGAGTTACATACCTTCCGTCGAATCGAGTGACATACCTTCCGTCGAACCGAGTGACATACCTTCCGTCGAACCGAGTGACATACCTTCTTGGAGGATCCATCGAGTCTCGCCACACTGATGGTGTCGGCGGCAGGGTCGGTCCAGTAGAGGTTCCGTGCAAGCGGGTCTATGGCAATGCTGTCCGGCACGCCAGAGCTTTGTATCACCACCGACTGATCACTGCCGTCCAACCGCGCCTTTGATATTGTCTTCGCCTGTCGATAAACAGTTCAAACTTTACATGACAAACTAAATGTGCCAAAAATGTATGTGCACTCTGTTCCCCCCACCAATTCCGGGCTTCCTCACCCCGCCACCGACTTGGAGCTGTCGAGGAGCTGCGCTGAGCAAGGACGCCACACGCGTACGACTATAGAACAATTACTACTCACAGAGAGAAGAACATCAACTTCATACATTTATGTTGGGACCAGTAGACACTGGAGGTTCAAATTTACGTAGGTTCTTATTACGTAGTGTAACGAGGTATTTCGACTCGTTACATATTTTTCGTTTGGAAGCACATTTCAGCTTCTAAGACTGACAAAATTACCTTTTGGTTTTAAATAATTTAGAACATTTTCGTATTTAGCCATTTTTAGTCGATTTTAAATAATCGAGTTATTACTTGGTCTGTGGATCATTCCATATCCTATAGACAATCTTTAAAAAAAAAATGACTTTGACATCTGTCAATTCTCGATCGGAGACGTCACTTTTTCTTGTCCCTGGGGCCTACAAAGAGCTAAACTTTTTGTATTTTTTCTTAATCAGATTTTACAAGATTAATCCATCTTGTTAATTAAATTTGCGATGATACTCGGCGTGCTTATGGCGTAGTGCCATATGATAACGTCGTGATTTTGCGGTGAGTCAATTTTTGATAACCTAAAATGTTTCGCGTCATCCTTCATGGCGACAAATATATTTACAATCGGATTTTTGGTTACAGCCTTTGGCGCTGTTTGTTTGGACGACTGTCGTCTACTGTTTGGACGACTATGGGTGTCGCCAACTGTTGGTTCGACGCTGGAAGACGTCGTTAGTTTGAGGTGTTCGTGCGACGCACACCGTTTCGATGTCGTCGTAGTTTTGAGCTGTTGGTGCGACGATGAATGACGTCTGTTTAGAGTGGTGTGCTCAGACGCCCCCTGACGCTGCAGCTAAGCCAATTTCATTATAACTCTTTTTATTACCCTTAAAACTTTAATTTCATATTTGCAAGATGCAAGAAAGACAATAACCAAATTTCAGTAGTAAAATGTAAAATAAATTAACCTAAAAAGTAACGAAAACCGAATGGTATTTATAGTCAAATGTTTAGACATAGTATTCCGGCTTTAACTAAGTATATGTATCTCATTCTGGAGGTAAGGGACGTTTTGAAGTATTAAAATTTGTCATACATTCCCAAAACCGTGTTATCATTTGCCTGTCCCCCGGTCCGAGATTAAAAGTCTCAATGACACCGCTGATTTATCCTGGTAAGTTTTAGATCTTGGTAGAACAAGGGCGCTCGATATTCATAAATACTGTCTACCTAACATTAATTTTTAGCTTTTTATACTCTATAACCTTCATGTTACAACCAGTAACGTTTATTTTTTTAATAAACAAAATTTTTTTTTATTACAATTGGCGCGAGAACAGGGACCGGATTTACCTCCACATATATAATCTTTCTTGCATCTTATTTTTGTTTTTCTTGTCACAATTTAGTACAATTTTTGTGTTATTTTTTTAGCATTTTTACAGTTTTTGTACTTTGAAAACAGAATTGTAACTTTGTTTACAACTTTTTTTTGTATTTTAACAAAACTAATTAACATACAATGTTCTTTATATGTCTTATATACTGGATAGACTAATCTAAGTGTGTACTTACTATAATAACATTTGAGATATGTGTTGTTTACATTTTGTAAGGAACTGACCTTGACCACATTGAAAGTGCTAAGTTTTTGTTTGAATTGATATAACTTTGTCTTATATAAAGTTATAACGTTTGTTTACTGTTGAGAAGCATTAAACTACATTCATATTAGAAAATACTAGCTTATTAACATAATTATTAACCAGTTTATTGATTTTACTTTTCACAAATAGATATAACCTTAGCCGTTGTTAATAATCTTGAAAATTAAGATAAATTGTGAATCTTTTTTGCATCTTACATACTTCACAATTTGAATGTTTCTTTGTACATTCAAATTTCTTAACATACTTTTGAACATTATTAAATATTAACATAAACTTTAAAACATAATAACTTAAACCGGTTTTAACAAAAAATCTTATAAACTTTGATGAGTTTTAACTATTCTTTGAATTTTTAGTTGGTTGTTTGTCTTTGTTTCTTTAATATTTTTGATTATTCATCATGACTGACAAACAGGTTCAATTTCCACCCTTGTTGGAAGAGAATTTACCTGGTACTTCTAGGGATGTTATTTCTAATCCGGCGTTGGATAATTTAGTTATGCAGAATGCAACGGAGGTTGACCCTTTCTTACCTAACCTTGGTCATAGTAGCTTGCATAATTTTACACCTTTACCTTCGTTTAACTCGATGAATGTTCAACTCAATGAACAATTGAAAAAGCATTTGCCTTCAACAAATAAACTTCCTGATTTGAAGCGTAGTAAGATATCTTTTGATGGGAAAACCTGTAAAGGAAATTAAACAAAACTTTCATGCGGTTGAAACCAAACTTTCTTGTTTGAAGTGTAAGTCGACTGACCACACTTATAAAGAGTGTACAGAGATTCTTGGACCTGTGTGCTTTAAATGTCATAAACGAGGCGTTTTGACAAAGAACTGTGATACTTGTCATTCTGACAATATTAAAAATAATAATAATTCAAAAAAACTTGTAAGGCATCGGGCCCAAGTTTTTAAAAAAAAACTTCAGGTGCTCTGATACCCAATTATAAACCTTATGTCGAAGGGATGAAATTCACAGTTGTGACAGATCATGCTAGTCTTAAGTGGCTTTTAAAACTTAATAACCCTAGTGGACGCTTAGCTCGATGGGCTGCACGTATTTCTCAATTTACTTTTGATATTGTTCATAAAAAAGGATCTTTACATCAAGTTCCTGACGCTTTATCTAGAATCAATATAACTTCAATATTAGTTTCCGCTATAAATATTGTCTCACCAGATGAAGATATAGAAGACCCTTGGTATAGAAAAGTCTTTATAAATTGTCAAAAATACCCTTCTAGAATGAAAAACCTTCGAGTAGAAGATAATACTTTATATCGTTACTGTAAAAATAAATTTGACCCTAATAGTCGTTTAAATTGGAAAATTGTAATACCTAAAGAACATGTTTTAGATACTATTCGTTCTAATCATGATGATATTAATTCTGGACACTTTGGAATACATAAAACTCTTAATAAAATAAAACAACATTATTATTGGAAAGGAATGTTCGGAGACGTTCAAAGATATATTTCTTCTTGCGACATTTGTAAAGCTTATAAACATTCAACATCTGCTCCTGCTGGTAAGATGGTTAACCCTAAGAAAGTTGATCAACCTATGGTAATGTTATCCGTTGATATTATTGGGATTTTACCTAAATCTTATTCTGGACATAGATTCATTCTTTCAATTGTAGATGTTTTTACTAAATATTGTTGGATATTTCCAATGATAAATGCTACTTCTAAAGTAATTTGTAAAATCTTTGAAAAAGAAATATTTCTTAAATTTGGTGTACCTAAAATTTTAGTGGCCGACAACGGACCCCAATTTATATCTAAATATTTTGTAGATTTCTTAAAAAATTTCAACATCACTAAAATATTTTATAATGCACTATACACTCCACAGAATAATCCAGTAGAAAGATATAATAAGACAATAGAAACATGTATTTCTTGTTTTGTTAAAAATGATCATCGAACTTGGTCAAGGTTTTTGCCTCATGTCCAATTAGCTTTAAATAGTAGTGTAAATCTTGCTACAGAGTACACTCCTAATCTTTTGATGTTCGGTAGAGAACTTATTTTTGATGCATCTTTACACCGTTTTAGTAAGTCTTTTGATAACTTAGATCAACTTGAGCTTGGTACTAGAGATACTTATGCTCACTCTTTAAATTCACTTAGTGAAGTTTTTGTTAAAGTTCAAGCTTATCTTTTGAAAGCTTATAAGCGTAATGCTCTTTATTATAATAGGGGAAGAAAAGTCATTTCTTTTGATGTCGGTGATGTAGTTTGGCGTAGAAGTTTTGTACAGTCAAATGCACCTGCATATTTTTCGGCTAAATTAGCACCTAAGTTTATTAAATGTGAAATTGTAGAGAGAATTTCTCCTAACGTTTATGTACTAAAGGAATTTAATAAAACAAGTACTGGACGTTATCATGTTAAAGATATAATTAAATATTAAAATTTTCATTTTTGGATTTAACTTTTATTTAACTTTGTTTTGGTATTCTGTTTTGGGAGGCACGTTGATTGTGGAAGTATGAGATTTGATGTATGGAAGAGGACGTGCAGGATGAAAGATGATTATCTGAAAGGAAACCAACACTTTATTCAAATACAACTTTAAATATATTAAACCTAACTTAGGTCTATTTTTGGAACTTTTATTCTATTTTTGGTAATTTTATTTTATTTTAGTACTTTTATCCTACTTTTGAACTTTTACCCAACTTTAGAAACTACATCTAACGATTATATTTTCTTTTAGAAATTTTCTTGGCATCAAAAGATCTTATGTATATTTTTGTATATTTTATTATTTTGGTTACTTTGAAAAGCTTTTCACTTTTCAAGTACTCAACTTTCTTTTAGATACTTTGAGAAGTTTTCCACTTTTCAAGTATAAATATTGTTTTAGATTGCTATGAAAAGCTTTCCACTTTTCAAATAGCCTGCACATAGTGTAAATACATTTTTAATATAAATGTGTTTCAGTCTTTGTGAAGCATGTTATATATTATTTAGATTATTTAGTTTGTGTTTGTTGTAGACCTAAGCCTCGGATTTGACACTTAGAGCTCTATATAATTTTTACCCGGATTTGCCTCTCGGATTTGACTCTTTTTGAGCTTTTGTCTCAGTTAACCTTTTTGGGTAATTTTTTACTCTTCATTTTTTCCTCGCTTTGACATTTTTAGTTCAAGCGTTGAAAACTTTTTAGATATTGTGAACGGAAAGTCGGTGGTGTTGAGCCGGTCACAATACAACTTTGTTGTTTTCCCAACAAACTTTTGTTAACTTGTTTTTGTGCACGGAATGTCGGTGGTGTTGAGCCGGTCACAATATACAATTTTTGGTCTTTTTGACAAACCCTTTTATTAATTTGTTAGTGTTCGGAAAGTCGGTAGAGTTGAGCCGGTCACTACTTATTATTTTTGGTTCTCTATTTTTATGAGAATTATTTGAACTTGTTGTTCAACTTTTTCATTGAAAACTTGTTCACTGAATCGTTTGCAGTGAATAATTATCTAAAGTCGGCAGCTAATGCTTAACCGTACTACAATATGGATAACCTTTGTTATTACCTTTTAATTTAGTTAGAATCGTTCTGAGATTATAAAAGATAGAGGCGATGGTGCTTATCTACACTTTTGTTAAATATTTCAGAAATATTTATTTGGTTTGTAATACAGATAGGTAGATGGAGGCTATGGTGCTTATCCACTCTTGAGTATAATTAATTTGTGATGGATTTTAGGATTGAGTCATATTGATGGATTAGTTTTGGTAAACCTTTACATTGTTTTTCACTTAGTTAGAAAGTTTTTATAACTTGTTTTTCTAGAGCAACTTAGTCAGTGGCTAGAAGCTTAACTGATTTAACGTTATGCTTTATTAGTGTCTTCTTTTAATTTGAATAAATTTCATATTTTGGTGGCGGAATATTTTCTGTTTATTAATTTTTTTGCATAAGTTTTTATTAGGAATTTTTTGGGAGTTCTTCTCAAAAATAAAAGAAGTTTCATTCTTTTATTTTTTTTGGGAAGGTATGTACTGTAACGAGGTATTTCGACTCGTTACATATTTTTCGTTTGGAAGCACATTTCAGCTTCTAAGACTGACAAAATTACCTTTTGGTTTTAAATAATTTAGAACATTTTCGTATTTAGCCATTTTTAGTCGATTTTAAATAATCGAGTTATTACTTGGTCTGTGGATCATTCCATATCCTATAGACAATCTTTAAAAAAAAAATGACTTTGACATCTGTCAATTCTCGATCGGAGACGTCACTTTTTCTTGTCCCTGGGGCCTACAAAGAGCTAAACTTTTTGTATTTTTTCTTAATCAGATTTTACAAGATTAATCCATCTTGTTAATTAAATTTGCGATGATACTCGGCGTGCTTATGGCGTAGTGCCATATGATAACGTCGTGATTTTGCGGTGAGTCAATTTTTGATAACCTAAAATGTTTCGCGTCATCCTTCATGGCGACAAATATATTTACAATCGGATTTTTGGTTACAGCCTTTGGCGCTGTTTGTTTGGACGACTGTCGTCTACTGTTTGGACGACTATGGGTGTCGCCAACTGTTGGTTCGACGCTGGAAGACGTCGTTAGTTTGAGGTGTTCGTGCGACGCACACCGTTTCGATGTCGTCGTAGTTTTGAGCTGTTGGTGCGACGATGAATGACGTCTGTTTAGAGTGGTGTGCTCAGACGCCCCCTGACGCTGCAGCTAAGCCAATTTCATTATAACTCTTTTTATTACCCTTAAAACTTTAATTTCATATTTGCAAGATGCAAGAAAGACAATAACCAAATTTCAGTAGTAAAATGTAAAATAAATTAACCTAAAAAGTAACGAAAACCGAATGGTATTTATAGTCAAATGTTTAGACATAGTATTCCGGCTTTAACTAAGTATATGTATCTCATTCTGGAGGTAAGGGACGTTTTGAAGTATTAAAATTTGTCATACATTCCCAAAACCGTGTTATCATTTGCCTGTCCCCCGGTCCGAGATTAAAAGTCTCAATGACACCGCTGATTTATCCTGGTAAGTTTTAGATCTTGGTAGAACAAGGGCGCTCGATATTCATAAATACTGTCTACCTAACATTAATTTTTAGCTTTTTATACTCTATAACCTTCATGTTACAACCAGTAACGTTTAGATTTTTATAAACACAATTTTTTTTATTACAGTAGGTATATAATAAACACTTAATTATATTAGTATACCTACCTACATATTCGTATTTTAGAATTAATTTTCATAAATGAAACAACGATATATATATATATATATATATATATATATATATATATATATATATATATATATATATATATATATATATATATATACTCGTGCGTAAATAACGCTTAATTTGTAAAATATTTAAAAAAACTTTCACATTTAAACATTTTTATAACACAGCAATTGGGAACTTGATGTAGGTACGTAGTATTTATATTCTCTTTACTTGATGTCGCTCTAACGTGCGAGCAAGACAAAAATAGTTACTGTGGTGCAGTTTGTTCTATGCAAGTCGACTGGACCTGGAGATGATGGTTTACGAAATAGCGACTAATATTTTTAGTGTTAAAAGCTTTTTGGGTAAGTGTACAAAAAATATTCATACGGTCAGTACGTAGTACGTATGTACGAAGTAACTATTATATAATCTGTGATACGGTGATTACGGGCGACAACCTTAGACATCACGCACACAAATGCACGTATAGAAAAACGACCCGTGTGTAGTGTCTGTGTCGGTGTCACAGTGTCGGTCGTTAAAACGCTAGTTTGTATGGAGATTTAGCGAGTGTCCGGGGTGTGCTTCGGTGAAGGAACAAACATCGTTAAGAAACCTCAAATCCCCGCATGGTGATATTTTTTTATGATATAAGGTAACGGGCCAAGCACGACGCTCGCCTTATGGTAAGCAATGACGTCTACCTATTACAGATACAGTGGCATGCATAATTCTGGCTATCCAGAATTTTACATGTCACTGCACTGCGCCTGTTACCTTGAGACATAAAGATGTTCTGAGTCTCACATACCCTGGAATTTCACTGAACACCTTGCCATTTCAACAGAAATCAACCCTATTTCACAGCTGAAAATGTATTGGCAAAATGGTGGTACGCTCCAGGCGGATTAGCAGAAGACCTACCACTGCAAAGTAGGATGGTAGGATACTATCTATTGTCCGCCTGGCCAGCTACCACCCTCAAGTTAGAAAATCTGTCGCCAAACATCGAAGGTGTTCCAGCAGCTATCCTTGAGAGCCAGTTCCCATGCAAGGCCTAGCGTGCTACCATCCTCGACTGCATCATCACTTACCAACAGGTATAGTGACAGTAGACAGTAACAGCTGTGATAGTGTTCAAATTTAAGGTACGGACACACCGCAGCGTCCTGCGTGCGCGACCTAGGCGGCGATCAGATAGCGCAGTAGTATTTGTACCGACTGGTTCACACCAAACACGATCAAAAAACAATTGAAAAGTACTGAGATCGCACCCGCAAATCACAGGATGCCGTGGTGTGGCCGTACCTTTAAGGATGCCGAAGAACCCTACTATAGCTACGAGCTCAATTCATGATGAAATCGCAAAAAAAAAACGCTTATATGTGTCAGAGTCCTGAGATAATAAATTTACGCGGGTAGACGACGTGCACTTATTTTATTAGAATGGCAACACCACAAAACATGGTTTACGTCTTACAGATTGTCAGTTGTCAAAGTCAATGTCAATGTACTACCTGTCAGTAGTGCGCGTGATCGTTTGTCAAGAGGGACCACAGAGTACTTTATATATACGGAGAGGGACTTGGTCTAGGAACACCGCCAGCGCCACACGTGTGCACTGACTGATAAAATAAATCAACATGTCGGATGACGAAGTTGGCCATTTAGATGGCAATCCATTTGAATCTGCGAAAAACATATATTGAGGGTTAAAAGCAAAGCTTCCAAGCATCAAAATAACTTACCAAATTATCAGTCCAGTAGATATACTCAGATTTAGGGTCGAAGTCAACAGACTGAGCTCGCTTCAAGTCCTTCAGAGGCAGCGCAAAGGGCGTGAAGTCTGGTGAGTCTAGCGATATCTTCGATATGGTAGAGCGTTGCGCGATGACGAGCATGGCTTGGGGCCCGTCATGGCAGCTCGTGTTACTGCCGTCTCTTAGCTTCACGCCCGTGGGACAAGCGCAGCTGTAACCTGGAACACAAGGTGAACAGTTTTGAAGGCCTAGTGTTGTAGTATGAAAATGGTCGACTTTGACGCCAAGGATACCGAGTTCAATTCCATCCCTAGGCTGGTATTCTCCCACTAAATTCATATCAGTCATCTTCGATACGAAAAGAGATGCAGATAACAACTGTCTAGCTGCATCTTATTCTAGCAGACGTTTGCGATGACAGGACGCGTCGCTATCAATGTAAAGACTTCCACCCCTGGATGGATTTTCTAACGAAAAATGTATGTGTGCTTTTCACAGTGGCGCTCCAGTGAAGGAAAACATCGTTACCCCCGCATGGTGATAGGACACTATCTAGTGTCCGCCTGGCCAGCTACTCCAACCCTCAAGTTAGAAAATCTGTCGCCGAAACATCTAATGTGTTCCGGCAGCTATATAAAGAGCTTGTTCCCATTCTAGCCTAGGCTAGCGTACTACTATCCTCGACCGCATCATCACTAACCTAACAGTGAGATAGTGGTCAAACGCCAGTGTAGATACATAATTAAAAAAAAATTAATTACAGAATGTTTCTATGGGTTTTCATAAAAGGAACCCATATATAGATAATTGTCCGTCTGTCTGTCCATCTATCAAACCTTTTTTCTCAATAACGCGTAGAGATATCAAGTTGAAACTCATAATACTATTACTTTAAACTACGCAACGGATTTTAATTCAGTTTTCACCAATAGATAGAATGATAAAGCAGTGGATAGTACATTCAAGAGGAAGGTTTATAGCCCGGATTAAACGCAAGCAAAGCTGCGGGGTGCTGTGCTGCTAGTACTGAATAAATGCTTTGAGTTTCTTGAGTTTAGAGTTTTATAATTAAGCTTTAAGGGACAAACAATCTCGCCCATAGACCTTACATCCAAGGAAATTAATAGACGCATAGGAAATGCATGGAAGCAGTACTGGAATTTAAAAGAGGTAATGAAAAACAAAGAAATGAGCATGGCTATTAAACGTAAACTTTTCAACACTTGTATATTGCCCGTCCTCACATATGGCTGTCGAACCTGGGCACTCAATAAAACTCATGTTAAGAAACTTGAAACTTGTCAAAACGCTATGGAAAGGAGCATGATGGGAAAGACACTTTCTGATAGATTAAGAACCATCAATATAAAGAAATTTACTAGAACAAAAGATGTCACAGTAACTATCAGAAAACTCAAATGGAAATGGACAGGACATACCATCAGAGGTAAAGAAAAGTCGAAATCTACAATGCACTGGTACACTAGTCATAGGAAACGGATACGAGGTAGGCCACTAAGAAGATGGGTGGACGAGATAAAAGCTATAGCAGGTGGTGGATGGACAACAATAGCCAATGACAGAGAGAAATGGAAACAGTTGGGAGAGGCCTTTGCCAACAAGAGGCACACAGACAGGTGTCAATAAACCAACAATTAATATAATGTAATTGCAAATAGAATAAAACAAATTAAATATATATATATATATATATATATATTAGTAGATAAATTATTAGTATTCAATTAAAATAATGAAAGAAATTGTAATCCATATTGTATGTCTGAATAAAGGCTATTATTATGATTCTTATTAATTAAGCTTTACATACCAGGCTCTTTAGGAGATAAAAGGCACAAATGTGAACAGCCTCCATTGCCATGTTTGCAAGGATAGTCTTCCTCCGGCATTAGCTGCCTGCTTTCATCATACACCTTTATATCTATGGGGACAGTCTTTGACTTTATCAGAGCCTCCACTTTGGGAGAGTTGGACGACATGTCCCATGTATGAATTGCCCTGAAATAGATGAGATAAAGAAATAAATATTTATTTCTACAAATTACATGAAGAGCGGCTATAGCCCATTGGGTAAGGCGTCGGCTTGGCAATCGAGAGCTCGTAAGTTCGATCCCCACCCATTGCACTATTAACATCAACCCACTCCACTCAAGCATATTTAGCTTAGTTGGAGGGGTACTTTTTAGGGTTCCGTAGCCGAATAGGTGAATTCTGAAATGCCTACAGTCTCAGCTAGCTCCCGAACCTTCAATCGGCGATCTGCCAATACGAGATCATTGATTTTTTAAATGTTTTCCTCCGTAGCAGCAGTCTTCGGTGCACCTGGACGTGGTTCATCCAAAACCGACGTACGGCCACGTGCAAACTCGTTGAACCAATTCTTGACGGTGGCCATCGATGGAGAAGAGTCACCGTACACAGCATCCAAGCGCTCTTTGATTTCGATGCGCGTTTTCCCTTCCAAAAATAGGAATCGAATCACCGAACGATATTGCTCTTTTTCCATTTTTGTAAAACCGATCGATACGTTCGCTTCCATAAGTTGTCAAAATAAAACAAATGAAGGGATTGGAATGAAAATTTGAAAAAGGAATTAAAAAAGAATGTGCTACACTGTGGTAAAACTCTTTTGAAACTACAGCGCCTTCTGGCGATGAAGCTAGGTACTTATTGAATGCACCTCGTACAGTCAGCAGTTGTTGAGATATAGCGACTGCAAGTATAACTTTGTTTTTCATACAAACACTATGAAAAACAAAGTTATTTTTGTAGTTGCGAAAAATCATAGTTATAGAATACTCTACTGTGTTACGGAACCCTACGAGTGCGAGTCCGACTTGCAGTTGGCCAGTTTTTTTCTTTTTATTTTCCGCGCGGTCGGGAAATTTTTACCGATACCGCAGAACTAGGGCTCTGCGCCCTGCGGTATGTCAGACTCTGCCTTTGGCGACCTACTGACTAAAACCCCCACCCTCCTGCATTTATCGAAACTTTTTATTTTGCAGTGCTTGGATCTATCTCCTATCTATGTTTATTTCTCTTTATTTTATTAAGTCAATTTTTTTTTGTGTAAAGTACAGTCACTATAAGTCAGTGCTTCAACTCATACAATAACTTTTTATGTAACGGTAATGGTTTGTATCAATCTTTGTTGTTTATTACACAATTACTCCGCGAATTGTGAACTGAATCAAATTTTTTTTTTTCATTAGTAGGGTACCTACGTCACCAAGGTGATCCCATTACACTATTCATAGAGTCCTGTAGAGAGATGAGTATCTCTGTTATCTCTGGAGATATGAAGATAAACATCTCAAACTCGACACTGAAAATGAATTCACGCTAAGATATGCAAGTGTACCCAATTTGAGTCCAATCCTACATCAGGAAGTGGTTCTAATTAACCGACTTCACACAAAAGGAGGAGGTTCTCAATTCGTCGGAATCTTTTTTTTTATGCCGTTCACCGATTACTCGAAGAAAAATATTTTTTTTGTTTCAAAGGGTCTTTTTTGTACCCCCTTCCCAAGTGGTCCCATTTAAATTTTTAACGAAATTTACATTCGTATTTGTATTACGATGCATTTACTTATCTCGACGACAAACTACCAACTACTGGCACAGATTATATAATAGTTACTAAGTCTACTGGCTACTTTGACTAGCGCGACGTTTGAAGTTTTTAGTTTAAACGATCTTAAATTATTTAGCTTCCAAGATTTGATCCGCACTAAGATACCACAGGCTAACACAGCAGTTAAATAAAAGCTTGTAATAAAAATTTTAGTTTGAAAGTTTTCGCGAAAATTATTCATTTTAATGTGAACGTACCGGCTTTTGTTCGCGTGTATTTACTTCGGATGTGCTCCGACCAGGTTTCAACCTAATACGTAGGTCATCGTCTGGGAGCGGCTAGGATCAGTTGCACCGGGAAGCGCGGGCGATACGACGTGCGTTGCCGCCATCCTAGCCGCTCCCAGACGATGACCTACGTATCAGGTTGAAACCTGGTCGGAGCACATCCGAAGTAAATACACGCGAACAAAAGCCGGTACGTTCACATTAAAATGTAATAAAAATGTTTACATACCAAGTCTTCCAGTCTGTCCAAAATAATTTCTCATTTATCACAGTGATTGCATATGGGTAAACTAGTTCAGTTTTTACAATTCTCTTCCTGTTTTCTCCATTAAAGTCTATAGAGTCTATGAAATGCAGTTGGGCATCTACCCAGTAAATAAGGTTGTTGTTGTAATCTATTGTGATACCATTCGGCCAAAATATATCATCTTTGACAATGACTTCCCTTGTGGAATGATCACCGTTCATTCCCGCTCGCTCTATTTTAGGAACTTCGCCCCAGTCTGTCCAAAATAATAACCTGAAAACATATTGATAGTTTTTTAAAATAAATAATAGAGCAACTAACAAGCTTGCGGCCCACCTGACTGATGGTAAGAGGTTACCGCCGCCTACAATTGACACCTGTAATACGAGAGACAATGCTGGTGCGTTGCCTGCTATTTTTTTTTTATACTTTATAGGCTAGCGTTTGACCACTATCTCACCTGTTGGTAAGTGATGATGCGGTCGAAGATGGTAAGCACGCTAGGCCTAGAATGGGAACTGGCTCTCAAGGATGGCTGCCGGAACACATTAGATGTTTGGTGACAGATTTTCTAACTTGAGGGTGGTAGCTGGCCAGGCGGACACTAGATAGTGTCCTACCACCATGCGGGGGTTGTTGGTTTCTTAACGATGTTTCCCTTCACCGGAGGGCCACTGTGAAAAGCGCACATACATTTTTCGATAGAAAAATTCATTGGTGCACGGCGGTTTGAACTCGGTACCACGGCATCAAAGGCGACCGTTGTCCCGATTACGCCACCGGGCCCTCAAAATATTTTGTAAGAGGAATCTGTTATCTCTCTTTTTGAAGCAACTCTGATCAAACTTCTGTGGGAAAACGTTGAGAAGAAGGGTATTGTTATATCTACTCTTACAATTACACACAATAAATCTTATTAAAAAGGCTCATCATCACACAATTTAGGCCTACAAAATTGTACAGAATGATCTCACGAATTAGGACTCAGGGGATTAAAATTTTGAGAACCTACAGTCCTACTACACACTACTGTTGTAGACCAGGCAAAAAATTTACTTTTATGACAATGATAAAGATGATAACATCTCGTTAGCTCAGTTTGCTAAGCAACCCAGAATGGATAACCTTATTCCAACTATTATTTCTCAAAATGTGATTTAATGCTTAATTAATGTAATTGGTTAATTATTTTTGTATGGCATACAGGCAAGCTTTAATCACTATCTCACCTGATGTTAAGTGATGATGCGGTTGCCATGTAGCAAGCTTACCTGATAACTGTTCCCTGTGATCCTAGATACCTGTTTACTCTCGATTTGAAGATCCGGGAAGATTACACCGGCAAGGAATCCCATTTTCATGGTCGAATGTATGATAAAAGATATTTGTATCGTTTTAAAGGTAATAAGTGCAGGAGAGATATTTATGTCCACTGACGCGAGAAAGTGGCTACTATGTTAAAAAATTTTATTTTACATTCTTTTTGTTGACTAAAACATTTAAACTGAGATCTGGGGATTATGATTCATTTTGTTATAGATAAAAAAACATGTTGGGAAATGTACCTTATTATATAGGTAATAAAATCATATCTAACATCACTTCTCTTAATATAGAAAAATCCTGGTAAAGACACTTACCCTTCTTTAGGCACCACAGCTATCGCACGAGCAAGGTCCACTTCAGACCAGAAGAGCACTTTTCTATACTTCTGTTCAACACTTATAACTTCTATCTTGTTTGTCTCCCCATCAGTCCAATATATTTTCCCCGTGTACCAATCTATTGCTATTCCAGTTGGAGTTATCAAACCCTCTGAGACTATTGTCACCTGTGGGTTAAGGAAATATAGAATAAAAATCTTACTTTTTTATAGCTGCTAAATTCCTTCATTTTGCTTTTGATCATTAATAGCACACACATTTTTATATAAGTTAGGTACTGGAATACTGGAAAACACAACTACATCGATATGCATACAGTCAAGGATCTATATCTGCTAGTAGACTAGTCACACAAGCAGACGACCTGCCTGATAGAAAGCCGTTACCTTCTACCATGAACATCTGAAACACAAGTCAAACAGTTGATCCCTCAGAGTAATAATTACTAAAGTATAAAGCGCGCCTACTCGAGCGGGAACAGTAAGCACGGGAGTTCACGTGAGACGTGCGGTTGCGCGTCGCGTCCCACTACACCGCCCGCCGCTTCACTAGTGGAGCTTGAAGTAGTGATGTACGGCTGTCAATATTATGTCGAGGCATTTTTTACGTTCGAGTGAAGTCATATTAAAGAAATATTCTAATCTAAAATGTTTTTGTGTGGTTAGCTTTATGTTAGGAATGTTCTACAAATATAGTGAAAAACGGGATAGTATGTAATTTCTTTCTCAGGTCAAATTTTGTATTATTTAATTTGGTAGTCATTTCAGTATTATTGTAAAATCACAATAATATTCCTTTGAATGTTCTTAGATACTCTTACGTACATTAATACTATCTATTTCGTGCATTGATAATATAATGACTGAGTAAACGTAGAAAAAAACAGCATATCTTGAGATTAATATATATGACTATTTCGCCAAAATAATAATTATTACAGAATATATATCACATGCCTCTCGATGTATAATTCAACATGTTCATTCGTCGTAACGTGTCACCCACTTCATAGACAAGGGCGCGGGCGTTTGCAGGCATCCCTATGCCAGATCTATCTTCATCTATATCAATGTAAGTAGCTATAGTATATCTGCTTACAACTCGCAGCAAGGTTGCGGGCTCATAGGCGCACTCTATAATTTTGTAATTGTTACTCTGAGGTTGATTCGTTGTTGACCTTTGAGAAATTTGTAGATACGCTTTTCAAAGAACTCTAGAGCTGAAAATAGCTGCAAACAGGTCAATCTATATCTTACAGGTCCGAGGTAGAAAACCACAGTTGAAGCGTGTGGTGTGAGACTTCTAATTCTGCACAATGTGAGACTGGGCTCTTTCATGATGTCTGGCAGTTCGGTTGAATAAAGTGTTGATCTCTGAGAACACAGCATTCTGACAACATACCACACTTCCATGATATGATCAGGAAAACCGTCAAAACAAAATCTCTACAAATTAGTGATATATATACCAAGTACTTGATTTGGTAAAGATCTTGAATCAAGTCGCCCTCGTAGGAAGATAGGAATAGTCGGGGGAGGTAGAGGGAGTAGAGATGATCCCCCACCACTCGTTTTTCCTTGCTGGAGAGGCGCAGCTTTTTTATTTTTTGAAATTGAAATTTAAATATTTTCATCATACATTTTGTATCATTTTACTTTCTAGCGCTTCGCCGGCCGCTGCCGCAGCACGATCGCTACGCTCGCTTGGCTCGCACGATGTGTGGTCACTGTTCTAACATAACCTAACCTTCACTTTAGGGCCATAAGTAAACACAAAAAATTTTTAACGCAAATAAATAACTGCTTACTGCCCATTTTTTTAAGAGAAGCATCTGTCAATGTCAACAAATTGGCAGCTTAGTTTCTTTTCACACACTTTGACAATTCTGAAATTGATAAGCATTCAAAGAAAATTACGTTTTGTTTTACACACTTGTATGTTCTGTAGTAAGATTTTACGTAATTTCAAAAAATAATATTAAATATTTTATTGCATCTCCGGCAGCAAGTTTTGCTCCAGGGCGCTTAGTTAGAACTCCCCTAACCCCCACCCACATTCACAGTTTACTCAAATTCAGGCAACTCGATATAAGATCCAACCCCTTGATTTTTCAAATAATTACTGTAAGTAGGTATAAAAGTACGTACTTTCTCTCCTATGTGAATATCATTATAATTAGAACACTGTATCAGCTCAGCCATCTGATCCGACCAACATATTAGACTAGTTCTATACAAGAAGTCAACAGCCGAGCCTGATTCTAGTCCTTTTAGGATTGTATTCACTTTGTCCAATCTTGAGGTATTCACCATGCGTATGTCAGAAGCAGTGGAGAATAATAGAATAGGATTAGTCTCCACAGAGTAGTAACCTGAAAAATCAGTAATATTTTATTAATAAAGTACTTAGGTACTTTTGGAGACATGCAAACATAGAATATTAATTAATCACACGTTTCATCAAGGTGATTGAAGCTCTACTATATTTGATAATAAACAACACCATGTTTAGGGATTCTTTTTGATCTCTTTTGTTGTTCATTGGGATCTCAGAGATGAAAAATCAACAACTGTAAGTTGAAATTAGATTACTGCTAATTTTGATAAATGAAATGTCTATAAATTGCCGCTTTTGGCTTAAAATATGATAAAAGGGTCTATCTAGTAAGAAAGGAAGAGGTAAAAAGGAATTAACACTAGATAGTTAAAAAGTTCTTACCTTTGAGCTGCAAAAACATCAACAAACAAAACAATTGAACAACATTCTGTATGATCTTGTCAGCATGCAGTATCCTGCGACGCTTCGTCATAATGATAACAAAATAACTCTACGGGCTATCATTTGTTTAAACTTTACAATTGTTGTGACAACTAGAGTACAGACATATTCGGTTTTGTGATGGCTTTTTTGTTTTGTAACTTTAATTATTTTTGTAAAATGTTCATGTTTACGTTAGCAGCTTCAATATTTGTCGAGATTGATTCATTTATTTCACTTTATTTAGACTTGGGCTACAAATAAAACAAAGTCATAGTAATATCACAGAAAAGATAATAGTAATATTTTAAATTACAATTTTAGTCAAACCATAGATATGGTAATGTAGTATTAAAATAATACATACAAACTTTCCAGTGTTGCCTAGTAAAATGAAAATATCGCTAGATATTGGTAAATATATTTTTTTTAATCAGCTAGAGGTCGCTAAATCGTATCGCTGATGCTCAAGTCTAATCTTGAAGTCCGCGCCTCATATCTTGGGGTTTTTAGAGGGCGCCGATCGTTTAATTTTGGCAAATATTTTCATTTATCAGGTATATTATTTGTTTAGAAAAAAATTGTTAGCGAGACACATTCTGGTGTTGTGGCTATTTAAGGATATTTTGTACCAGAACGGATGTTTATGGTTGTTCAGGTGTAGTGGTAGTATTAAAAAACACATTATTCTTCAAATATTTTCGAAAAAAAGTCGCATATGTGACGGCTCAGAATCCGCTAGAAGTCTCTAAATATTGTTTGTCGCTAACTCAATTTTTTTGCCGCTAACCACTCATGAATACCGCTAAATCTAGCGACAATGTCTCTAGAACGGCAGCACTTAAACTTCCCAAGTATAATATTAGTACTCTATGGTACAAACAAACTTCGAATCATAGACTAAGTAAGTATATTAAAATAGACTTGTACTTAAAATAATAATAATAATATGAGAAGGATGAAACTATTCAATCACTATTATGAGAGAGCGAGATGAACAACAATGTTTTATCCTTCTCTGCGTATGCGATTTTACAAACTAGCTCCAGCACTGGCTCCAAGTTCTAGTGCACCCATTGGCTTATCACCCGCTGTCATATATAACCCAACCAAATTACGTTGTTCATTTTATCTTATAGCTGGCATATGTGGTCGGATTTTGGTGGTCGGTGATGGTAGGGTTTTATCTCTATAGCTATTTCATTCGCATACGCTAATGTTCTCTCTATGTATATAATTTCACTTCGAAGAGGAAATCCAGAGATGAATTCAGCTGGGCTGGGCAGCATTTGGAAAACTCCGTCAAGTCTTCTCGTCGTATATTCCACAGTGCCTAATGACAAAAGTCTTAAATCAGTGCGTCCTACCCGTCATGACATATGGAGCCAAGACGTGGACACTCACGGTTCGACTCTTCCACCAATTTAAAGTTGCTCAGCGAGCTATGGAAAGAGCTATGCTCGGTGTTTTTTTTATGTTATGGTTGTCAAACAAGCAGACAGCCTGCCTGATCGTAAGTGGTTACCGTCGCCTATGGACAACTGCAACAAAATGAGTGCTGTTGATGCGTTGCCGACCTTTGAGGAGCTTGTGGATTCCCTTTTTAAAAGATTCCATCCTATAGCTAGATGGAAAGATCGCGGCGGGCAGATCATTCCACATCTTACAGGTACGCGGTAAAAATCCTCGGTTAAGATAGGTAGTGCGAGACGTCCAGGGCCCCTAGACAAAATCCAATTTCCTGTTTGCATTCACGCTAACGCAAGTTCAAAATGTATGGGAATGACATATTTGTTGTGGAAACATAAATGTCATTCCATACATTTTGAACTTGCGTTAGCGTGAATGAGAACAGGAAATTGGATATTGACTAGGGGCCTAGGTCCGTAAGATGTGAGGGTGAGCTTTTTGACGGTGCCGAGCAGTACGATAAAAGAATGGCGATGGTGGAATAAGGTCAAAAAGCTCTTCAGAGCATTCCCCATTATAGAGACGGTAGAAGATGGATAGCGCTCCGACGTCTCTACGGAGGCTGCACTCAGCCTCCGTAGAGACGTCAGACAACTTTTCACATAGCTCGGGATCGTCGACAATTCTAGTGGCTCTTCGCTGTAAGGAGTCAAGAGGCTGAAGCTGTTAGCTCGGAGCGCCGTTCCAGAGGTGCGAGCAATATTCCATGTGTGGTTGAACTTGTGCTTTGTAAAGCACAAGCCGTTGACGTAGTGTGAAATATCGCTTCGCTCTGTTAAGCATACCTAGCTTTCTGGATGCAAGTTTTGCTTTGGCTTCCAAGTGACTCTTAAATTAGACCTCACTAGAAATGTCGATGCCTAGGATCTCAAGACTGTTGGATATTGTAAGAGAAACGCCCTGAAATCGGGGAGCGAGTCTTTTTAGCCGTGAAAGCGCAAACTTGTGTCTTCCTAGGGTTAAATCGGACCAAATTACATTCACCTCATTTGGAGAATCTCTCAAGAGAGTTTTCTATTTGTGACACAAATTTGTCTCTGCATTCCTGTACCTCGGAAGAAGAGGCGTTAACACGACCGGCATAGTGTGCGTCACCCGTGCTATCGTCTACATAGCAATGTAATGTATGTCAGCAATTTGTAACATATCATTAGAGTCCGACCGAAACTGGTTTTCCGGCTGAAACCGAAACCGAAACCGAAACCGGATGTTCGGCCGTGGCTTCAGTTTCAGCCGAAACCGAAACCGAAACTCACGTGGTCAAGTATAAAATTCCTTAAAGTACTGAAATTTGGCGCATTTTACCCATTATTATTATTTTAGTACTATATATATACTAATACTCCCATCTACAGTTGCTACAGAGCTATCCAAACATCATTATCATCATTATCATTATCAGCCGGTGTCCGTCCACTGCTGGACGTAGGCCTCTCCCAAGGTGCGCCACTGAGGCCGATCTTCGGCTCTTCTTTTCCGTTGACTGCCCACCGCTTTGCGTATGTCGTCGCCCCTACTGGTTACAGGATATCCTACGCTACCTTTGCCGATTCGCGGTCTCCACTCCAGCTAGGCTATACTGTAAGCTATCTCGACAGCGGAATCCGCGGTGAGATTCGAATTTCGTTCTACGAAATTCCATTGTATCACGATCGTAATACGGTTGAATTTCGTAATACAACATTTAAATCTCACCGCGGATTCCGCTGTCGAGGTAGCTTAGAGAATAGCCATACAGGACAAGTCTACCTCAACGGTTATCAGTCCTTTTTTTTTTTTTGACCCAGGAAAATCCTTTATGGATTCCAAATCGCCCGGGGGAGCGAGATGGTTATGTGGGAGTCACTGCCAGAAGGTGAGCCGTCATCCACCGTGGTGGGGCAAGATGGGGTTGCGCTAGCATTCACCAACTTGCCCCGGTGGCAGACCCAAATGGGCCTCTGCCGCTGCGGAGGGCTGACCCTGCTCACCAAGGTCAACCCTCAACCGTCATGTGGGGAGTGCAAGCCGTTGGAGAGTCCCCCGAGCCTCCAACAGTTACCCCACAATGACAGAGGAGTGTGGCACCTGGCCTCACATCCTCCGTCCCTCTGATGACATGTGTGCGAAGAGCAAATACCCCTACTCGCACACCGTCCGCTATTCGACCCGCATGCCAGTGCCAGTGGCATGCGAGACCCCACTCTTCGACCGTCGCCGGCCCCACCACTCGGCCCATTGGACCCACGGCCTGGTATACAAATGCACCCCTCTATTACAGAGGAATGCGGCACGCGCACTTCTGTGCAACGCCCCACACCCTCCGTCCCTCAAATGACTAGTGTGCGAAGGGCACATACCCCTACTCGCACACTGTCCACCGTCCACCTCGCACGCCAAAATGGCATGCGAGAAACCCTCCATCGGCCGTCACCAGCCCCTCCACTTGGCTCGAGCATATGCTCGGCCCCCCACCGGGCGGCTCCCACCACCGAGCCCGCCCTGCTCCGTCACACTGTGCCCTCTGCTAATATCAGACGGACACGCGGAGGAGCCCTTCACGTCGGAACTTCGCTATCGGTCGACAACTTAGCCCAGTAGACTAGGAAAAGTTGTCGGCCGATACCCAGGGTACACCACGAGGAGGTGTTCCGACCCGCACCCCAACGGTTATCAGTCCTGCGGCAGATATGACCAGCCCACTGCCACTTCAGCTTACTAATCTGTTCAGCTATGTCGATAACTTTAGTTATCCGGCGAATTACTTCGTTCCGGATCCCGCAAAGAAATACCGAGCATAGCTCTCTCCATAGCTCACTGAGCGACTTTAAATTGGCGGATCAGTCGAACTGTGAGTGTCAGTCCTCGTCTCGGCTAATTTCGGGCAGATCTTCTGTGAAGTGGCGGGTTTAGGTGGCTCTAAAATCCTCAGTATCGGGTAAAGGCCTTAAAGCATGCGATGCGTAGAGCTTGCCGTAGAAGTCTTCAACTTCCGACAGAATCTCCGACTTGGATGCGACGACGTTCCCCGTTGACGTTGTCAGCTTTGTGAGGTGGCTTCTACCCAGAAGCTGAACAAACACTTTCAACCTCCGATTCTGCTCAATTGATTCCTTAATCAAGAGAGTGGAAGAGGATCGGAGGTCGCGTCGTACCAGCTTCTTTATGGTTTTGTTGCGCACCTGGTTAGTTGACAAAGCTGACAAAGGGTCTGTTCGTCTCTCTTTCATTAGCCGAAGTGTTTCGGCCGAAAGTTTGGACTTTTTGCTCCTACGCTTGCTCTCGTAAAACTTCGTCCCTTCATCCCTAAGGATTTCCACCACTTCTTCGAGTTTCTGGTTTACGTCATCTGTGGTTTCCAAGGCAGCGAATCGATTTTCCAATTTTAATTGCAATGTTTCGGACCCAACAACGGTTTGGAGTAGGTTCGGTCGGAGCGTGGACTTCATTAATCGGAATCTCTCGGCTTTAAAGTCGATATACAGAGAGCCTCGAACAAGTCGGTGATTACTTCCAGTATTAAACCTAGTGATCACTGAGACGTTTCTGAATATGCGCCGTTTGTCCGCAATGATGAAGTCAATCTCGTTTTTGGTCACAGTGTCGGGGCTTTGCCACATCCACTTCCTTTGGGGTTGTTTCTTGAAGAAAGAGTTCATCAAGAAAAGCCCCTCTTTCTCGCGGAAATTGACGAGCATTTGCCCCCTGTGATTCCTACTCCCTAATCCGTGTGGTCCTATTATCGATTCACTGCAAGTCTGTACTCCCACTTTGGCGTTAAAGTCTCCCATGACAACGTTATAGTGAGCCTTGGAGTTAGTATATAGAGCTCTGGAGATATCTTCATACATGCTCTCCACCTCATCATCCAAGTGTGTCGAGGTCGGTGCGTAAGCCTGGATAACCTTGTGGCTGTACCTCTTGGTTAACTTAATTATGAAGTACGCTACCCTGGTCGACACACTAGAGATTTCTACAACATTGTCACTGAGAACCTTGTTTACCAGAAACCCGACGCCGCCTTGGGGTGGCTGATCTTCTTCCTTGTAATACATAAGATGGCCTGATTCTAGGGTTATGGTGTCCTCTGTTGGGAAGGGATATACCCTAATCGCCACGCTGGGCAGCCGTGTTGGCGATCGCAGGACGTAGCTTCTCGTACTGATGACGCTGCTGCCCGTCACCGGACACGCGGCAACAATACTACTAAACTAAATACTACGGTATTTAGTTTAGTAGTATTGTTGCCGCGAAAAACGAAGTTAGGCGAGCGTGAACGACAACTTCCGAAATCAGTTTCGGTTTCAGCAAAAGTTTCGGCCATTTTTGGCTAAAACCGAAACTGTAGCCGAAACTTGATTTTTGGCCGAAACTCAGCCGAAACCGGAACCGAAACCGAACTTTCGGTCGGAAATTACATATCATTGATATGCAGAATAAATAGAGTAGGCGACAGCACAGAACTCTGTGGGACACCAGCATTGATGGGAATTTGGTTGGACTTGAAACCATCAACAACTACCGATATACTACGGTGATCAAGGAAGCTGGCGACCCATGTGCAAAGCACCTCTGGCAGGCCGTAAGATGAAAGCTTGGAAAGAAGCGCCTTGTGCCAGACGCTGTCAAAGCCTTTCGCAATGTCTAAGCTTACAGCAAGAGCCTCCCCTCTACTCTCTACAGCTTCAGACCATCGGTATGTGAGATACACCAGAAGATCACCAGCTGAGTGACTATGACGAAACCCGTATTGACGATCACTTATCAGCTGATGCTCTTCAAGGTATCGCAGAAGCTGCGTGTTGACAACACGCTCGATAACTTTGCAGAGCAGAGAAGTAATTGCTATAGGCCTATAGTTAGACGGGTCAGTGCGTACATCTTTTTTTGGTATTGGGTGGACTAGGGTAACTTTCCAAGAATGGGGCACGTATCCTGTGGTATAGAAGAGCAGAAACAAGCGCGTTAACATTGGAGTCAACTCGGGAGCAAATTTTTTTAGGACGATCGCTGGAATGCAGTCTGGTCCACTCGATTTTCGCACATCAAGGGAAAAGAGTTCTTTCCGTACTGCTCTTTCTGGGAGATGCGTACTTTGGCATGGAACTCTTACACTGCGGGATAATCGGCGGTGATAAATCCCCATCGTCGAGGGTCGAGTTAGATGCATAAAGACTACCAAGAAGATCGGCTTTTTCTTTAGCAGTATGGGCCAGGCTATCATCCAAATTTCGAAGGGCTGGTAGGGAGGATTGGCAAAAGTTATCCACGGCTGCTTTGGTGAGTGACCAAAACTCTCTGCTTCCCGACGGATAACTGGCAAGTCGGTCACCAATCCTCGTAATATGCTGATCTCTGGCATTGGCAGCCACCTTGCTCGACCTGGAGGCAGCGTTTAAGTTTTTTTTTAGGAGAGCGGTGTTTGGATCGTTAGATGCCCGCGCTGTGGTTCAAGCCTTAAATGCATCAAGTTTGCACTTTGATGCAACCGCGCAGGACTTATTGAACCATGGGTGATGGGTGGTGAGGGCGCCGCCCTCCGACACGAACCACCGAGTTTGGAATGTAACATTCTATACCCTGAAGCACGACGTCAGTGACGGCGTCAGCACACACATCAACATCTTCCGTAGAAAAACAGAGTTGCCCCCAGGGATATGACGCATAGAACTCGCGAAGGCCATCCCAGTCTGCTGTCTAATAGTGCCAAACTGTGCGTTTCCCAGCTGGTGAAGGTCTAGCACGATTTAGAGTTGGCACAACTGAACTTACCAGGCTAGTCAGGCAGATCTGAGGAACCTAGGGGTGGACCGACAGATACCTGATAATTGTCTGGATTTGAGGTCAGCAGGAGGTCGAGCAAGGAGGGGTTGTGGTTCTCTCTATCTGGTATTCTGGTCGGTTCTGTGACCAGTTGAGAGAGTCCGTATGTCAGAGCCAGATTGTATACAGTACGCCCCGCATTGTCGGTGGAATTAGAGCCTAACCACTCATTGTTATGAGCGTTACAATCTCCGAGCATTATTAATTCCACAGAACTGCCTCCACTGCTGAAACCCGACGGGTCACTAGCGCACACTGCTGAAGATAAAGCAAATTTATTTGCTACTCTGTTTGCGGAGTCTTCACGTTTAGATGCTGGCAATGCTGTACCTTCTAGTCTGCCGACTTGCGGGACGTTTATGTCGGAAATCCGCATTCGTCAGACTGAAGTACGCAAAGCGTTGCGCAATCTAGACGTGAACAAAGCTAGTGGTCCAGACGGTATACCAGCTGTAGTCTTGAGGACGTGTGCGCCTGAGTTGGCTCCTATTTTGACACGCCTCTTTCGCATGTCTATGGCGACTGGTAAAGTGTCTAAGTCCTGGAAGCAAGCTAACGTGCAACCTGTGCCCAAAAAGGGTAGTCGCGCAGACCCTGCCAATTACAGGCCTATCTCAGTCACTTCCATACTCTGTAAGACTATGGAACGTGTACTGAACCACAGGCTCCTGGCATACCTAGAAGTGAACGATCTCCTCAGTGACCGACAATACGGGTTTCGCCGAAACCGGTCTACTGGGGATCTTCTAGCGTATGCCACTCACATCTGGAGCGAGGCCATCGAGAACCACGGCGAGGCGCTGGCCGTCTCTCTTGACATCTCGAAGGCTTTCGACAGGGTCTGGCACGATAGCCTTATTAGCAAGCTTCCTTCATACGGCCTTCCCACTGGTTTATGTGTTTGGATAGCAGATTTCTTGAGGGATCGGTCGATTCGAGTAGTCATCGATGGCTGTTCTTCCGACCAATTGGCAATAAATGCCGGAGTCCCTCAAGGATCAGTACTCTCTGCAACACTTTTTCTGCTGCATATTAATGACCTGCTTAAACCCGGTATCTTTGGGTACGCAGATGACAGCACTGTTGTAGAGAGCTATGCATCCAACGCACGAACTAGTGCATTACAAATGCAGTCTCATAGAGAAGCGATGGTCGAGCGCTTGAACTATTCTTTGAAGGCAGTCTCCGATTGGGGCGATGCCAATCTGGTCAAGTTCAATGCTGCTAAAACCCAGGCGTGTCTCTTCTCCGCTAAACGGAGCCCATTTCTACTGGCTCCTACTTTCCGGGATGTGTCCGTTCCGATAAGTAACAATCTCGAGCTTCTTGGCATCTCTTTGACACCAACTCTCAATTTTGGCTCTTATATTGAGTCTAGAGCCCAGCTAGCCTCAAAAAAGCTTGGCATTTTGGCTAAGGTGAGACGGTACTTCACACCGGGACAGTTGCTTAATCTTTACCAAGCACAATTCCGGTCGTGTATGGAGTACTGTTCTCACCTTTGTGATGGCTCTGCCAAATACCAGCTGGAGACACTGGAAGCTATTGAGAGGAGAACAAAGAAACTCATAAGCGACGACCTACTAGTAAGCCAGAGACTCCAGAGTCTCGCACATCGCCGCAAAGTCGCTTGCTTATCGGTTTTCTATCGAATACATTTCGGAGAGTGTGCAATGGAAATGCATGATTTGATTCCACCATCCCCATTTTATAATCGGACATCCAGAGACACTAAAAGGCGCCACCGATTTATGGTGGATATACAATCTACCCGAACGAAGCGATTTGCTTCTTCGTTCATCATACGAACCGCCAAAGAATGGAATACTCTGCCTGAGTCTGTGTTTCCGGTTAAGTACAATATGGGGGTCTTCAAATCACGAGTGAATAGGTATCTCCTGGGTAAGCACGCTCCATCATCGATTGCATCATCACTTAACATCAGGTGAGATAGTGATCAAGTGCTACCCAGTTCTGTATAAAAAAAAAAAAAAGCGTACTGTTCCAGCACTTTGTCGGCTCCATAAGAAATGTGCTCAAAGAGACGAATTGTCTCCAGGTCACCGCTGTGAGACCTGTATAGGCAAGCATAGACTCGTGTTTGACCACCGTAGTCCAAGCGCACCCAGAGAAGCGACAGGTCTTTAACCTTAGACCGTTAAGACGACGACAGCAGATATCCTCACACGCGTGCACATATACTCCAGCCCGTCTCAAGAACATGTGTTCGAGGGTATAGCTGGGGTACATCAGGTAAGAGGTATCAGCAGGGCAGGATATCTGGGTCTCCGTCAAAAAGAGCAACGCCGGTTTACCCGTTTCAAGGTGAAAGTGAACGGAATCAATGTTAGTTTGAAGGCCCCTAATATTAGAGAAGTCCACTTTGAGTGTGGAGTGAGCCGCTGTAGACGTTTTATTATTATTTTTCCTAGTCATGAAATTGTGAGGGTATGGGGGAAAAGCGACGTGACACTGATTGCATCCAAGCGACAATATTGAATTGCATAAGACGAAAAACCGGTTGAGCAGACTATTGAGTAGCTGGCATGGGGGACGGAAGGGCCCCCGGTCCCCCCTGGAGGCAATTACTCCGGTCCACTTCGGTCTCCTACTCCGGCACGGTAACAACCTTACATGATTCTGCGCGGGTTTGCGGGACAGCCTCCTAGAGCGGAGATTAGAAGTGATCTCTAGGTTCGGGTCCCCTACTGACTCGCGGGCGGCCAGCGGATAACCGTTTTACCGGGTCTCCCTGGCCCCCATGCCAACCAGTCACGTCGGGTCAACCAGGTCTGTTCTCTACATCATTCACGGTCGCCGGGATACTAAACAGGACACGTCACTAGTTAGGAAGGAAAGGAGCTGGTACTTCCGCGATGGTGTCGGAGCACGCCAGTGCCGGAGCAATGATATTCGATGACAGACTTATACGGGAGGGTGGTATTAAACCAGGCAACTATGAAGTGGTCTACCACCAAGAGAGTGAAGTGGAATTACAGTCTTAGATAGGCTGTCGAGAGATGCGGCGGGTGCGCCTCCACGCTTATCTCTCTGCTGTTTGCACCCTAGAAAGTCCCTCTGCCGACATCGACACCCGCGGGAAGAGAAGGGATGGCCCTATTATAAGCCGGGAACCACACGGCAGTTTTCTTTGCGGGATCGAATCCGGAACGAAGTAATTAACACACAGACAAGCTCCAATGTAGTGGTGTTACTATGCGGGGTAATTGTAGTGTAGTTGACAAAGTTAGTTTAAACTAACGCTTAGGACAATGGGGAGGCCAGACTTAATCAACATTTTCCATCAAAATATACAAGGCCTCTCCAGCAAAGCCTTAGAATTAGAATTATTTCTCGACTTTTATAAAGTTGATGTAATGTGTATTACTGAACACTGGTTTGTGAAAGGTACTTTGTTACCAATAATCAGAAATTATACAATTGCAAGCACATTTATTAGACAGAAGGCAATTCGCAGTGGCTCACTTATATATGTATCTGAAAATTGTCATTTTAAGGAGCGTAAAGACATTGTAGCTTTGTCTGTTGAACGATGTATTGAATTATCTTGTATAGAGCTGGGGCAACATATAGTCATCTGTGTATGACAGACCTTCATCGGCTGATTATAAAATGTTTGAGACAATTATGGAAGAAGTCATGATGAAAGTCTTCAACACCCCAAAATCTTTGATAGTTTGCGGTGACTTTAATGTTAATTTAATTGAGCAGTCACCGCTCAGTGATAAGTTAATTAAAGTAAAGTAAAATTTATTTCTTAGCTTCAATTTAAAGCATCTTTTTAACCAGCCGACTAGAATCACTAGCTCATCAGCAACCTGCTTGGACAATGTGTTTTGCAACTGTGAACCTGAGAAAATTGCAATCTTTGATAAACTTGGCTCCGACCATCTGGGACAGAGTGCCACATTTTCATGTAAAACATCCACCAAAGGTCAAGAATACACATACAGGCCCATTACAACCAATCGGGTTGAACAGTTTGTGGATATCATTGACAAGCAACTAATGAACCTAATATTTTCTGAGGATCCCGATGACCTATGCAGCACTTTATCTCAAATATTGAGTGCAGAGTTCAATAATATTTTTAAATTTAAAACTATTACAAGAGCTGGGAAAATTCGGTTCGATGACTGGGCTACTCCTGGTATTTACAAAAGTAGAAATAATTTGTACAACTTATACTCACAAAAACAAATTAATTTACACAATACTAAATTCATAAATCACTTAAAACTATATTCCAAAACTTTTAAAGTGGTTTGTCAGACAGCAAAATCTTTGCATTTTAGTAGAAAAATTAAGCATGCTGATGATAAAATAAAAACAACATGGAAAATCATCAATACTGAAACCGGAAAAATAAAACAAAGAGACAGTAAGATCATCTTAAAAATTAACAATAAATTAATCATGGATAGTAATGAGGTTGCCAATACATTTGATGAGTTCTTCTCTCAAGTACCCATTACTACCACTCAGTCCACAAATTCTAGTCCCGCTGATGCTTATTCTATATTATCAAAGTGTGTAAATAAATGTGATACCTTGTTCCAGTTCAAACACGTAACTGCAGACTCAATTGTGAAAACATTTAAAATGCTCAAACAAAAGAAAACCGAGGACCTGTGGGGAATGTCAACCACAGTTCTCAGTTACATTATTACTGTTATTAGCCCATACTTAGCTTTTATTTTTAACAGATGCGTTGATCAAGGTGTCTTCCCGGATTTGATGAAAAAAAGTAAATTGATTCCTTTATTCAAATCAGTAAACAAAAATGATCCATCTAACTATAGACCAATCTCTATACTACCGGCATTGAGTAAAATTTTTGAAAAAGTAATATTAGACCAGCTTTTAACACATTTTAACATGAATGATCTTTTAAATAGCAAACAATTTGGATTTACTAAAGGGCGTTCTACTACTGATGCAGGAATAGGTCTTCTTAAACATATATTTGATGCATGGGAGAAAGCACAAGATGCTATTGGCGTGTTCTGTGACCTATCAAAAGCATTTGATTGTGTCTGTCATGAAACACTAATTTACAAATTAAAATACTACGGTGTTGAAGGTAAGGCACTTGATCTGGTATCATCATACCTCTGTAACAGAACACAGATGGTTGAAGTCAATGGCGTCAGGTCATCTGGATCCCTCATAAAAATGGGAGTCCCGCAGGGATCGATCCTAGGACCTTTTTTATTTCTAGTTTATATCAATGATTTACCGTCATTCGTACAGAACCTATGTGATATTGTTTTGTTCGCAGATGATACTTCCTTGATATTTAAAATAGATAGGACTACACCTAACTTTGACGATGTAAACAAATCAATAACACAGGTTCTGAATTGGTTTACAACCAATAACTTATTGTTAAACGCAAAAAAAACTAAATGTATTAATTTCTCTCTACCAAATGTAAAAAAAGGTATCCTAAATAGAAGTATATTAATAAATGATGAACCATTAGAACTTGTTGAATCCACAACATTCTTGGGCATCACCCTGGATTCAAAGCTTCAATGGGGTTCTCAAATATCGGTTCTAGCAGGTAGGTTAAGCTCCGCTGCATACGCAGTACGTAAAATTAGATTTTTCACGGACGAAGCCACTGCAAGATTGTTCTATTTCAGCTACTTCCACAGTATAATGTCTTATGGCATTTTATTGTGGGGGAAAGCCGCTGAAATCCAATCAATATTTGTTTTGCAGAAACGAGCTATTCGCTCTATATATAGTATGAGGTCGCGAGATTCACTTCGTGAAAAGTTTAAGGAAATTAAAATTCTAACAGTGGCATGTCAATACATTTATGAAAATATTTTGTTCATACGCAAGAATATAAATGATTATAAGAAAAGGTCTGATGTACATAATTTTAATACAAGACATAAAAATAGATTAATTATACCTAATTTCAGACTGCAGAAAGTTAGTGGTTCATTCATGGGGAACTGTGTACGCTTTTACAATAAGCTACCTAAAGATATTGATCAATTGCCTATGAGCAAATTTAAAATCTATGTAAAATCCAATTTGATGAAAAAATAATACTATACAATAGGTGACTATATGGATGACAAAAATGCATGGCCTGAATGCCCCAAGTTCCAAGAACAAATATAAATTGTAATATAATTATTAATATATTGTTAAAATTTTAAAGCTGACATGTACAATTTATTTAAAAATAAAAGATAAAATGACAAGACAAGCCCCATAGAGTTTCTTGGTGTTTCTTCTCTGATGGGAGTATTTCCGAAACACCGGTAGATTCAACAGCCATTCAGTTTTCCCCTTTTGTCCGCAGATTTTCTTTCTAGGCTTGCCATTTTTATTTTTATTTAAACAATATTATGCAGCTGACAGACGGACTATCAGTTCCATTTGGATCATGATATGTACTGTGATCGGTATGCGTTTCTCTATGTTGTGTTTCACTATTTCACTTTTTTATTTTTTTTATATAAAAATTGTCTGAAGTACTGAAACACACACTTACATGTATGGTTGGTTTTAACCTACTTTAATTTTTTTTTAATATTCTGACGTAAACGATTGGATGACAGCTGAATGGTTCATTACTTTTTTTTTCTAATTCAAAGCGTTAAATTCTGCTTTTGCTATGTTTACTTGATAATTGGTTATGATTTATTTTATGATTTATGATTTTGACGTGTATATGTGCGTATAAATATACGCACATATACACGTCAAAATCATAGTATAAATATACTGCCTACATACTGAATAAATGCTTTGATTCTTTGATTCTTTGAATTCGCCAGAGAACTAAAGTGATCGACATAGGTCAACGGATTAGCAAACTGAAGTGGCAGTGGGCTGGTCATATCTGCCATAGGACCGATAACCGTTGGGGTAGACTGGTTCTAGAGTGGAGACCGCGAATCGGAAAACGTAGCGTAGGACGCCCAGTGACCAGGTGGAGCGACGACATTCGCTAAGCGGTGTGCAGTGACTGGAAACGCCGAGAAGAAGAAAAAAAGAGGCGAGGATCGGGCTCAGTGGCATGACTTGGGAGAGGCCTATGTCCAGCAGTGGACTGAAACCGGCTGATACTACGATATTATTTCTCTATGCTGCCAACCCAATTATGCGTGCAATTATGCTTCCAATCCGTGGATGGAGTACTAAATGGATCTGACCTTTAAATAAAAATAATAATATAAGAAGAATAAAACTATACAATCACTAGTATGAGAGAGCGAGATGGACAACTACAATCCTTCTTTGCATGCGAATGAAATATAATATAAATTTATATTATATTTCATTCGTATACGCATGTATTTACACATAAATCTTCTCTATTTAATTTTCCGTCTACGTTCCAATCCAAGTTCCATTCACAGATCACTTCACTTTCTTTAATTTTAGCTAGAATCTGCAAAAAGGGAACCGTCGTAAAAATTGAGGGCACGCGTGTTGATGGTTCTAATATACTGATTTTGTTGCGTTGACAACACTCGACTGACATTGCCAATACGACTTAATAATGCTTGATACTTTGGTAGGTACCTACTCTTATCATTATCAGGTGGTATCAGCTAAGTATAACCTTCCTTAACTTTAAATGTTAGTTCATCGTAATGCCACTGTTCTCTTTTTGCACAGACTCAAGCTCGATTTTTAAAATTCTTATTATGGCTCCGCACGATTAGTATACTTAGCCAGGGTCAGGTATCAATAATATTATCAAGGCCTAGTATTACAATAATACAAAATAAAAAAAAATTAAACTAATACGAGTATAACTTGACAAAAATTGAGGGATGTCTGTGTGGTAAAGTGCTAAGAATGCTGGCTGCATTCCCGCGTTATCGCAAAAAAATTCTTTGTCCTAGGAATGAGACAGCCCTTTTATCACCAGTCCTCTGCTCTAGGGCGTCGTGGGGGGTGGGGTGAAATCCTAGTAACCCCCCCCCCCCCCCCCTTCCGGGAGGGAAGACAAACGCTGAGCTGCGGTTAAATGCGATAGTGACCCCGTTGCCCCGACACTAGGCGTCGAGACAGAGCACCCTGGGGTTTTAGTCAGTTAGAGCCCGACGCCAATGAAGTGGTACCAGACAGGGATTCCCCAGGCATTAAAAAAAACAGCGACAGACGTGTCCAGCCCAGATGCCATATGCCCAGATGGATAGCTTTTTCTTTCAGCTCAATCGGTTGAGTAGTTTTAGCGTGAAGAAGTAACAAAAATTAACACAAACATGTATGTGAATTTTGTTTGAATACCTAGGTACTTAAATAAAACTGGCCAAGTGCGAGTCAGCATCGCGTCTCTTATCGCACACTTAGGGAGGGTTCCGTACAATACGAAACATAACAGAGTTTCAACCTCATATATTTGATTAATTGATATTACCCAGAATATTGGGTTTGGTCGCGATCTAGAAAGACGGGGCTCGTTTACTAGCGCCATCTATGTCATTTTGCCGAAACTAATTAGATAGATGGCGTTTAAAAACACGTTTTTTGTATGGGGACCCCCTTTAATTTTTAATTTTATTTTGTTTTTAGTATTTGTTGTTCTAGCGGCAACAGAAATACACCATCTAAATTACAACTGTCTAACTATCACGTTTAATGAGCTATAGCCTGGTGACAGACGGACAGACAAACAGACAGACAGACAGACAGACAGACGGACAGCGGAGTCTTAGTAATAGGGTCCCGTTTTACCCTTTGGGTACGGAACCCTAAAAACCGAATTCAAATACCTATATACCTGCCTAAAGAGCTTTACAAACTAACATGGTTTTTAGGGTTCGGTATCCAAAGTTATCAACGGAACCCTATTACTGAGACTTCGCTGTCCGTCTGTCCTTCCCTGATTGTGTTCCCTGTTCCCTGAGTGCTTTTTAGGGTTCCGTAGCCGAATGGCAAAAAACGGAACCCTTATAGATTCGTCATGTCTGTCTGTCTGTATGTCTGTCCGTCCGTATGTCACAGCTATTATTCCGAAACTATTAGGAGTACAGAATTGAAACTTAGTAGATAGATGTATTCTGTAAACCGCTATCCGATTTTTTTACAATAATAAAAAATAGGGGAGGCATCCCATACATCATGAAACTGAAACAAAAAAGTTTTTTTTTCTTCTAATCTATACGTGTGGGGTGTTTATGGATAGGTCTTTAAAAATGACATTGAGGTTTCTAAAATAATTTTTCTCATTTTTTGTCAATCATTTGAAAGATAAAAAAAGTGGTAAAAAGTTAATTTTTTGATTGCGAAAAATCATAGTTATAGAATACTCTACTGTGTTACGGAACCCTACTAGTGCGAGTCCGAATTGCACTTGGCCAGTTTTTTATCGTCTGTGATCGCCATATTGCAACAATCAACAATTTTATGGCAAGATAAAGACAAACAGATCGAGGTAAGAATCATGAAAATCGGCTCACGCGTTTGGTATCTCACGAACCAACATAGGGTGATAAAGATTACTCTGTTTTAAACGTACATAGATAGATATTCTTATAAAAATAGTTTAGGAACAATATTAAGCTTACATTTAAGTTTGTCTGAAAAAAATGAGATAATCTCTTAGCGAAACCCCGAAACAGTATTAGAGCATCTCATCTATTTATACAATCCTACCGTTTCTTTGAGAGCTCTCAGACACAAGATGTGGGTGTTTCTACGGAAACGAGTGCCTCCGGCTTCTGCCTTTGATCCCGAGACTGAGCTGTGTCTAATTCTGCTCACTAGGTCACCTCTGACAAATACTTTATTTTGTATTGTACTAGACGTGGATAAACACAAACCATGTAAATAACTTAGTAAAAATATACATAAACATAATTTAACATCGTTTAAAAAACTAAAAGAACCGACTTCAAACATCGCGCTATAGCCCGGCAATCTCGTGCGCGACCTTCCCGCGGGGTGACAGACGGTGGCGGGGACGAGGTAGCACGTCATTCTAGCACACGGCCACGGCTACACATTAAAGCTGTGTCAAACCGTATGTATTCGTTACTAAGTAACGAATACACTGCCTGACTCATCATGAAAACATACGGTAACACTGTAATTTTTATTCTCTATCGGCACGGCAAGATAAGTTTAGTTAGTAAAACCACAGAATAATGAATAGTACAAGTAGAACACATTTTTATTTTAATTTAAGATAAACAACATACCTACTCATTTATTTTCGTACTATAACCCATAACTAAATATACAAGTTCATTTAACGAACCTTTTGATAACGTGCCAGAATGATACTGACACATACAATTACAACACACACACATTTAACACACACATTTACAACATACAAACATACATGACAGCCGATTGTAACGAAAGTAACGAGTTCGATGTTTTATAGTAACGAATACATACGGGTATAAATTTATTAGTTACTTTCACAGCTCTACTACACACGCTTCCCTTCCCCACTACACCACCCGCTACCCACTGACATCTTGGGTACCTCGTCCCCGCCATCGTCTGACACCCCGCGGGACGGTCGCACACAAGATTGCGGGACTATAGTCAAAGTAGCCAGTAGACAAAGTAACTATGACATAATCTGTGCCAGTAAGTAAAGTGCCAGCCAAGTAGTAAGTCGTCGAGATAAGTAAATGCGTTGTAATACAAATGTTGATATATTAAAAACGGCTCAGACGATTTCGTTAAATTTTAAATGGGACCACCTGGGAAGGGTACCCTTTGAAACAAAAAAATAATTTTCCAAATCGGTTCAGGCATCTTCGAGTAATCGGTGAACATACATAAAAAAAAGGTTCCGAAGAATTGAGAACCTCCTCCTTTTTTGTGAAGTCGGTTAATAATAGCACAGAATAATGAATAGTACAAGTAGTAATAGGTCGGTATTCCTCCTGCATTTCCCTCCATTACATTAAACATTCATTTATTGAACAAATGCAACGAAACGCCTTCTCTATTTCATAATTTTGATTAGGACCTTTTCACATCCTAAAGGTACGACCGCGGCGTCCTGCGATCTGCGGGCGCGATCTCAGTACTTTTCAATTGTTTTCTGATCGCGTTTGGTGTGAATCAGTCAGTACAAATACCGCCTAGATCGCGCACGCAGAACGCCGCGGTGTGGTCGAATCTTTATAAAGGACTGTGTTGGCGTTGTCGTGTTGGATACTTAGGAAGGTGAGTCACAGAATGTAGTTTCCAATATAAAGCCCTACAACATGAATGACAATGAAATATATGAATATAGTGCCCTCTAGAGGACATACAATGATGCATGACCTAAAACAAAAGTTTTCTTTTAATGATGCTGGGTATCAAATGAAGGGCAATTTTTATTTTGTGCTCAATTGGCAAGCGATTGTCCACTATCTATAGCACCTAACGTAACGTGACGATGTTGATTAGCACGTTTCAAACATATATGTATATTGTTAGTGGTTGCAAGCAAATTCAAATGCATGCCCGCGAGTAATTTCTAAAATTAGAGCGTGATTGTTGTCGGGTTTAAGGTTTTTGAACTTACCTTTTAATAATTGCTTACTAGTAGTGTCCCTAAGTTGGTACTTATCTACGATTGTGTGTACTGAATTGTGTGACTGCATTTCATTATTTTCATTTCATTCACATTTTTCGATAATCGGTATCATCTTAAATTACGGCGCTACGAGATGTGCTACGACTGCTACGACAGAGTATATCCGACTACATCGTCAGACACAGCGTAGCATAGCATAGCCTATCGTAGCGGTTACGGTAGACAACGGTTATACCCCAAACCAAATATGATTATTATAGAATATTAATGAAACAAAATATCAATATAAGAGCAATCATTTACGCAGACGATTCCCCGATGAGCAGAAGTCATACCTAATTTGTGTGAGGTACGATAAGTTAGCTAAGTAACGCGCTACACTGGTGTTATCTGCAGACTAACAGCACCACGGGGAATACTAGGCTGCCCTTTATATTAGCCGTTTACATAGCTATAGCTAGGTAAAGAGCTGCTGGCTGGGGCTGGTTTTAGAGAGGAACGTGAATTAAACAATTATAAGTATTTCATTTTATTACTCGATCACTACTATCACATGAAAGGCCTAACTAGAGTACAAACTAAAGTCCCCGTCACGAGAAGCTATACATTATGTAAACAAACATCTTTTACTAAGTAAACATTTTATACTGCGAGATAATAATAAATTGACCATATTCAATCGACATGAAATATAGACGGGTTATACGAGTATGAAAGTAACAACCTATTTAATTTAGTCGGATCATATTTTAACGACGCAAAGCGCTATCGTTTGTGTTTCTTGGTACCGGACGCAGGGATTGTAAACTATCGGGACGCCATTTTGTAATAAACGCGTCATTCGAGTTTCGAATGCGTACGAGTACGAAATTCATTTTTTTGTTGGTCCAAATGTTGTGAACTCCTGAACACTTGTTTACATAATTTATAGCTTCTCGTGACGGGGACTTATCAACGATTAAATACGATATAATTGAGATCAGACGCATAGGATACGAACGAAACAATAAGATCATTTAAAAAACTAAAAGAACCGACTTCAAATGCCGCGCTATTAATTTTCAGGACAAAGTTTGAGGTGTTTATCTTCATATCTCTGGAGATACTTATCAGATCTCGATGATATTTCTATGGTACCAACAACCCTTGGAATATCTCCTTTCCAACAAAAAAATACCATAAAAATAGTTTCATGAACGACGAAGTTATCCGCGAACATATATATATATATATATACGGTAGACGTTACCCTGCCCGATCGCAATGCCACCTATCGAGTCCAATTATGAATCTAAACCATCTATGGACTAATTAAACTAAACAAAAACACCAAAAAGTATCTAAGTCGGTCCAGCCGTTTAGGAGGAGTTCAGTGACATACACACGTACAGTAGAATTATATATATGAAGAAAGATATATGGTCGAATTGAGAAACCTCCTCCTTTTTTTTAAGTCTGTTAAAAAGAAGATTCTTTGAATGGTATAAAGCTCATTTCAGACTACGCTACAATAATTAATAGCTTATAAATAGCATATAGCACAACAATATCGCTCACCATACATTTACCTAGAACACGTTCACACTTAGATATACCTACTATATAGCAGCTGCCAGTTTCCTTGTACTTTGCTTGTCATGCTGTGCTATATAGCGGAATAGTAAAGCGTAGTCTAAAATGCGCTTAAAACAAAGTCGCTTCTCGCCATATGACATGCCACGGTAGGTTATCTGTCATTCAACACCAAAAATCATGACTGATGGTTGCTCATGCAGCAAATCAAAGTATGTAAATATCGGTCAGTCACCGTCAGTCACCCCATTACACGATCTGCAGTTATCCATCAGTCACAGCCGTTACTGCCAGCAAACTGACAGCAAAACCTATCGTGTAATGGATGCCAAATGGACGCCTCAGATCAGATCAATCAAGACCAGACAAGCTTAGAAAAAATGAATTAAGCTTTTTAATTTTAAGTTTGACATTTTATTTTCGCCGTCTATTGTAGATATAATGTTATAAATAATGGTAAACATCCCCCAACGCAGTGGCCGTAAGCCGCACTTCATACAATAACAGATATTGACCCTACCGTGCCTATATAGCCTGGAAGCAGCAATGTTTGTTAAAAAATACCCCTACTTATTCGATTAAAATAAAAATCCCCGTAAACCTTACTGTTACCCAAACCCATGTTAGAAATATTTAGAACAGGTCCTCAAAACATGTCTATAAAAATCTACAGTAAAATTCCTTATAGTATAAGATAAGAATCAAAAGAAGTGGTGCTTAAAAATAAATTCTGTCAGTTTCTTGTAGTTAAATGTTATTTATTATACAATTAGTGAATACCGTGAAGACAAAAATAACTTAAAATAACTGTTTCTCGCCTTAATAAACAAAGTTAAAAACAACCTTAATAACAAATAATAAATTCTCGCCTATATAAACTGCCATAGATTTAGTTAAGATTATGTTGAGATTTATAAAATAGTTCCTATTAGATTAAACACATAACGTGATTGTTATAATGTTAGGTATATTTTGTATATATATTAAATATTATGTTGCTACACCCTAAACAGGGGCCTCATTCAGTATGACCAATGAGATAACGCGTTCCTTAACGCGCCACGTTACGTTATTGAAAAATTGTATTCTGTATGCCACACGATAGGTAAATGATACAAAACGCGCGCGTTACACGTCCTCATACGCCACGATATTTTGACAGCTCAAAACACGCTCATAACCTTACCCTACCGCGTTTAAATTGGCATAGAGAATACCATAACGCGGAGATAACGTAACACGGTACGGTAAGACTTTAAAATGGTCATACTGAATAAGGCCCCAGTACAGGGTACATGTCATTAGTAATTAAGTAGATTAGCACTAAGCTAAGTTATTATTGATGTACATTGTGTGCAATAAATAATACTGAATATTAATTTAGAGTGTGTTTGTGATTTTACGAGTATGTTACGTTCAAATTTAAATACTGAATAGTTTTGATATTCTTATTGCAATTTGCACGCCAGCTGGTAAAATACAGCTGCACGAATTAATTTTATAAGACCACTATGACCTGTATTTGCAATGAATAAATATAGGTACATCCTCGACCACATCATCACTTACCAACAGATGAGATAGTTGTGTTATGTTATGTTATTTAAAAAAAAATGATTAATGTGGGTTACTAGTATTAATTACTAGTATTCTTGTTAACCCCACCAACTAAGTTAAAAATACTTGTGTCTGGAGTGGGTTCACGTCAATAGTGCAATGGGTGGGGTGGGGATCGAACTCACGACCTCTCGATTGCCAGTCCGACACCCTATCCATTGGGCTATTGCCGCCTGTAACCGGCTAATGATCAAACGCTAGCCTATATGATATAAAAAAATATGATTATTATGATCAGATCTTTAAAACTACGCAACGAGTTTCAATGCGGTTTTCATCAATAAATAAACTGATTCAAGACAACGTTTATAACTAGGATTAAACGCGGTTTAAAACTTGGGGCGCAGCTAGTACTTACATACTAGTTAATATGGTCTTATTAACGTGTAAAACCATATTGCGTATTCTGTTACTATGGTGAAATCAAAGGCTATTTTGGGGTAGGTTTCCTAATGAAGAAGTATCCTATAGTAACTACTATAATAATCTGTGCTATTGTTAACCCACGACGCAAAAAGACGGGTGTCATAAGTTTTATGTTTGTATCTGTGTATGTGTGTGTCCGTGGAATCGTAGCTCCTAAAGAGATGAACTGTTTTAGATTTTTGGTTTTAGATGGAGCCACGATATACGCAAAGCGATGGGCAGTGACTATGAATTAAAAGCCGAGAATTGTGGCCAATCTTGGGAGAAGCCTACGTCCAGCTGAGGAATGACACCGTAAATAATCCTAGTACGAGAAAGCCGCTGACATAAAAACATTTAAAAATGTCACATTGATAGGTTTATGACTATGGTTTGCATTTGTAATTAACCGACTTCCCAAAAAAGGAGGAGGTTCTCAATTCGTCTGTATGTTTTTTTTTGTGTATGTTACGCGATTACTCCGTCAATTGTGAACGGATTCAAATGATTCTTATTTTAATATGTAGGGTACGTTTCCGAGGTGGTCCCATAGTAATTTCATCGAGATCTGATTAGTATCTCTAGAGATATGGAGATAAATACCTCAAACATAGGAGAATGTAATGGTTTTAGAAGTAGAGTCCCAAGAAGATTATACACAATGGAGGTTGCTATTGCATATACTTTTGAAGACTAAAAAATATGACCTTGAATAATGTTTTTACATCTTTCTTCTCGTTGATTTTGGTTTTTGACAGATATTCTTACGGTAACTGTGAGCGAGATGAAAACAAAGGTGGGGAGAATTAATTTGTCTTCACAGGAATGTTCTACCGGGCAAAGTCTTGTTAGGGTGCAACGTTTTTCAGCATACCTAATATTTTTTGACATGACATGATGTTTGGCGAAGATGGCAGCCATATGGCGGCGATTAATGTTAATAATCGCAAATAATACTCTTTGATATTCACTTTGGAATACAACTCCGTCTGTATTATAAAAGTATGTGGAATTATTGTAATAAAATAGACACTTAATTATCGTGTGTGTGAGATTCTTTTATTGCACAGGGCCATTTTGGACATTGTCCTTTGATACCTTCATGACATCATTATGACTATATTAGTGGATATTTTCACTAGCACGGCAATTTAAGTCAATTTTTTAGGGTTTCGAACCCAATGGGTACCAAACGAACACTTTCTGAGACTTTGCTGTCCGTTCGTCCGTCTGTGTGTCTATAATCTATTACTTTACAGATCTGTATCTTCTTAACCGTAATAGGTTTGTACTTGAAATTTTTACAAACTATGTATCCGTCAGTGTAAAACGGCCCAAACACGAAATTTTATAGATGCATGTAATTTAATTGAAACTTGTTTTTTAAATTATTATAAGCGCTACTCACTTATCTATTTGAAGTCGGTGCCAGCCAAGTCTATTGGATAGTAGATAGATACTATGTATGTAGTAGTAGTAAGTAGGTACATGTAGGTTAGTAAGTAAGTAGATACATGTAGGTATTATATATCTACTACCTATTAGACTTGGCTGGCACCGACTTTAAATAGATAAGTGGGTAGCGCTTATAATAATTTAAAGTAATTTATTTTTCGCTTTTGAGTGCCTGTTTGTGGTTATGAAGTCGGTTTTATTTTTTTTGAAAAATAACTTATTTCAATCTAAACTCTAGATACGTGGTACAAATTGTGCTAAAAACATATTATTCATATTTCAATACATAATACATCTTTGTTGTACGAAACCTCGAAATAAATATATAAGACATGATTGAAAAAGGTTATCTAATTACTAATTGCCAAAACTTAAGCAGTGAGTAAAAACTTCCATCCTGCAGATATCTATAAAACCTGTAGCGTCTACGATGAAACTGTCAAATAACTTTTGACTCTCGAGCTATCTCACACCCCCTTCTCCAAATTCACAAGAAGCAAACATCGAGTGCAAACACCCCCTGCTAGCCGAGAATGAAGACGGTTGTCGCTGTAAGCGGCGATGTGTACCGCCGCATATAATAGAATGAGGATTTCCTCTAAATGTAAAACGCTCCCTGAGAGTCGTTGAAACCCCTATAAAAATGTTAGTCCGCCTTTCATTACATTCTAGAACACGTTTTCGTATTTGCTCTGCGCCAAATGAAACTCTAACGTCAGTGAATTAAACCTCAATTTAAACGGAGGCTTCGGTATTTATTCTGCCAAAACGACCGATCTATTCGTTCCGTATGACTCGTTACTACGTATTTTACAATGTTTTCTAACATTGATAGTGTTTAAGCAAGGAATGAGATCGGGATGCCTATAGATAGACTATAGGTAGACTATAATATACGTGCTTTGTTATGTCGGAGCTATTAGTATTTGGCAACCATATTACAGGGCAATATACCCCATCCAATGGGTGACAGTCGGGTTATTTCCCTCGACACTCGTATTATTGCAAGTCAGGGCCAATTTAATTGGGACCGCGTTCTCTTTGATGAAACGGACGATTTACTGGAACACACTAGCTTCTCGAGGTTCATGTAAAGGTGGTCGCTATGTGTAATACAAAGGTCCTCCCGGAGGGCTGTAATTTGCACCTGTATACGCAGTTATTATGTGAGAAATTTTGCGTTACTTCAACTTAGGTCGTGATACTACATTGTGTGTCATGTGTTCTGATTATTGTCATGCAAGTTATACATCGAACTTGATTTACACTGGTTGTTTGGCAGGCCAACATGAGGGCGTATATATGGCCCACAGAATAGATGAAGTATTTTTTTATATCTTACTAGCAGCCCGCCCCGGCTTTGCACGGGTAGAAAATATATGCCTACAAAATTTGCATCAGTTTGTTGCATCGAATATAAAATATGAACATATTTAACAATAATCGTCATATTTCATCCAATTTACACAAAACCTTAACGAATTATGCACCTAAACCTTCCTCATAAACACTCTGGCTATTGGTGAAAACCGCATGATAATCCGTTCAGTAGCTATTGAGATTATTGCGAACAGACAGACAGACGCAGTGATGGAATTTGTTTTATAATACTTACGTAGTGATATTGGACGGCCCTTTAGCCTAAAGGATAGTTACCCTGATTCTGACCCGACGGTCGTTGGTTCTAATCCTAGCTATATACCTACCAATGAAAGTTTTATGTGCATTCATTAATCATGAGTTTTCGTACAGTGGTAGTGGGATCATTAAATCTACCAAAAAGTAGCTTACCACCAAGGAGCCCGGGCCCGGTGGCGTAATCGGGAGAACGGTCGGCTTTGATGCCGTGGTACCGAGTTCAAACCTTACCGTGCACCAATGGATTTTTCCATCGAAAAATGTATGTGTGCTTCTCACAGTGGCCCTCCGGTGAAGGAAAACATCGTTAAGAAACCAAAAACCCCCGCATGGTGGTAGGACACTATCTAGTGTCCGCCTGGCCAGCTACCACCCTCAAGTTAGAAAATCTGTCGCCAAAAACATCTAATGTGTTCCAGCAGCTATCCTTGAGAGCCAGTTCCCCAGTCTAGGCCTAGCGTGCTTACCATCTTCGACCGCATCATCACTTACCAACAGGTGGAGATAGTGGTTAAACGCTAGCCTATATGATATAAAAAAAAAAATGTGAACATCTGCCGCCGTAACCTTACGCGTTCCCCGACGCAAAATGTAGGGATAATATACGTTTAACGTGTGTATCTGTGTGTCTGTCTGTAGCATCTTTGCACCTATCCGGATGAACCGATTTTGTTTTTATTATTGATAGTTTTTTTTTGTTTGATAGATGTCTTCATCGAGAGTTTTCTTAGCTTTGATTCATGAAAATTCGTTCAATCCTTATAAAACTATGAGCTTTTTTCTAGTTAATTGCGCTATGAAATCAACTTTCATAGGTCTGATCAATTCGAAAATCTTCTTCTTCAACGATATTGTAACAACATGGAAGCATTGACCTGATGCTGGGACATCTCCTAGACTCTACAGAATACTCAAATCCTCACCAACTTACAGCTCAGATTTTAAATGTGGTGTTTAGAGTCATTGGAATGTTTTTAGTGAAAAGATTATACATAGATCAGTCGGGGTGGTTTAAAATATTATATTATTATATATATAGATGAATATTATTTTATACAATAGATCATATTATTATACTATATTGACTTCAAATTGATTGTGATCGGTGGGGATCTACAGCATAGCTAAGCCTATAATAATATTTTCGCAGTAACTATGACCTAATCTGTGGTTTCACTGCAAATATTTTATTAATTTTGCGATGCGTGTATGTGAAATTCGTGATATCTTCTAGAGTTTTCATTTGAATTATATACTGTTAAGGACAATTTTAATCTATAATATGTAGCCAAGCTAATTAACGTAATTATTTGGATAAGGATTAATACTATATACTTGAAAATAGCCTTGGAAGTTATGTAATATTTTTTAACAAAAATTTTAAGATTAAAATGGTTACTGTGAGTCAACCTTAAGAGATAGACATATGCTGTCGCAGACTTTTTTGTAGGTCTAATTAAGTTGTACAACTCTTGCATAGAAAATATTCTTCTATCTATTTTCAATTAAGCAGCGTTCGTAAGAAACGTGTTTTTTCGACCGTTTTTTTGCCGACTTAGGTTGCGAATTAGGTCTCCACGAATGTACCTTTGATTTAAACGGGATAATATATAACCTATTTTCATTCCGAAAGTCTATTCTATGTATTGGTCAAAGAATTTTTTAAATCAGTTCTGTAGTTTTTGAGCCAAATCATTACAAACATACAAAAATACAAATGTTCTCTCTTTATAATATTAGTATAGATAGGATAGCGTTTGACCACTAACCCGCCTGTTATTAAGTGATTCTTATTAGCTGCTGCCGGAACACATAAGATGTTTGGCGACTGTTTCTCCACTTTGAAGGTGGTAGCTGGCCAGGCTTACACTAGACAGTGTCCTACCACCATGCGAGGTTGGGGTTTTTTCAACGATGTTTTTCCTTCACCGGAGGGCCACTGTGCAATGCACATATACATTTTTTATAGATAAATCCATTAGTGCACGTCGCGAATTGAACTCGCAATCTGGACCTATCGAAATTACTGTCGTCGGCGGGAAGCGTCTATCATTATTGATTTTTAACCGACTTCACAAAAAGGAGGAGGTTCTTAATTCGTTGGAATCTTATTTTTTTTTAATTTTTTATTTATTGTCACCGATTACTCGAAGATGCCTGAACCAATTTGAAAAAATCTTTTTTGTTTCAAAGGGTACCCTTCTTTGGAGGTCCTGTGTAAATTTTAACGAAATCGGCCGAGCCGTTTTTTAAATATCAACATTTGTATTACGACGCATTTACTTATCTCGACAACTTACTCGTACTACTAACTACTGGCACAGAGTATGTAATAGTTACTTCTTCTACTGGCTAATTTGACTAGCGCGACGTTTGAAGTCGGTTCTTTTAGTTTTTTAAACGATTTTAAATTATTAATTACAAGCTGTGCCCCGCGGTTATACGCGCGTAGACATAGTTCCGTGAGAATATCTGGATAAATATGTGCTATTTCAGGGTCTAGGCTATCTACTTATCAAATTTCAGCTCAATCGGTTGAATATTTTTAGCGGGAAGATCTAATAAACATACTCACAAACTTAGGTAGGATTCAAACAAATTGTAATACATACAATTTAAACTAGCAATCAGACTAAAAGCACAAAAGTGAGTATTAGTTTTAGTTAATTATCTTTTTACCCATCCCACACATTAACACTCGTTTATTAGTGCTGTAAGACCTTGCTTCTTGCCAAATTTCATGATTCCAGATCAACGGGAAGTACCCGTAGGTTTTTGACTAAAAACCTATAGGGTACTTCCAGTTGACCTAGAACTGTCAATTTTGGTCAAAAGTAAGGTAAAGTAAAGGGAAAATTCCGAAAAATAAAAAAAGTCGAAAATTAAGGTAAATTTTGGTACTTACACATTTTTGCGAATATCTGAATTTGCCCATATCTTTTTATTATGTTAACTCAGGACCTTGATTTTCATACACCTAATAGGGACTATAAACCTCAGTATTTAGTATAAATTTCAACTTGCTAGGTCCAGGTTCCTTTTTTACTCTTTGAGGTATGGAACCCTAAACATTGCAGAAATTAGCCTCAGTTGTCATTCAATCGTCGACGTTGCCAACCGTAGGTATTATTATTTATTACACATACTTTTTTATGTTGCAGTACTTCAGATAATTTTTATCAAAATCATTAAAAAAAAACGAAAATGTAACTGAAATTTGCTTTTAGCTATTCAAATCTCAGGCAGTTTCTAAACCCGAAAGTGATTTCGAATAACCACACTGAACGGGGTAAAACACGTCAAAAATCGGTACAAATGGATAAGTCTATAAAACGCGATAGGCATAAAATATATACAGGTATCCATAATATACCCGAAAGCCTAGTAGTTGCCCCATTATGCTCGGATTTAATGTTTCGTACATTTTACGGTATAACATGTTAATTTTCTGACCCAAAAGTTGCGAAAGTTATGGCGTTGCCGGTAAACAAACTATGCAGAGAAATGTTTAAGTGCGGGAGCCATTAAATTATGTCAGACCAAACTTTATACCTAGAATTAGCTTTTCTCGTATTTTAGTGCGAGTAGAATAGATCTGTTTTGTTTTAGAAAGTTTCTGTTGCAACTTTTTGTGAGTTGTTGCAAATGTTTTACTCTAGAGTCTAGACATTGTGTTAGTCTAGTATAGCATATTAGAAGTGTTTTGAAATTGATGTTCTAGTCGTACGACTTCTGCTAATTTGTCTGAGGCAATGCTATTTCTGTCGGAAATATAATATCGTTTAAAAACTAAAAAAACACCGACTTCAATGCCGCGCTATTAAATTTCAGTACCAATTTTGATATGTTTATCTCAATATCTCTGGAGATACCTATCAGACCTCGATAAAATTACCATGGTACCACACTTGGGATAACTCCTTTCGAACAAAAAAAGAATAATCAAAATCGGTTCATAAACGACGAAGTTATCCGCGAACAAACATAAAAAAGAAACCGTCGAATTGAGAAACCTCCTCCTTTTTTTGAAGTCGGTTAAAAATTATTTTTTATTTCAAAGACAAAAAGTTTAATTGGCAACTGTAATACAATTTTATTACTAGCTCAGGTGCCAAAAGTCTACAAAAACACATTTAAGACGTGCCAAAATTAAAGCTAAGTTAAAAATTACATAAATTCCTTAGCCAAGATAAGTTTTTACTATTAAGACACAACTGTGTCTACCTAATCTAATAATACCTAAGTCTTTTCTTTTGTGACAATAAAATATATAAATTAAAAAAATAAATGAATATAAATTAAATTAAATTGGTACTTGACTTACAAGACTCAACATTAATATCTTATTTTGATAAACTATTCAATAGTAAATAGGCATAAATAGTATTGTGTATTGTTACGATAATAAAAGCTGGAAGTAGTCTCAAATAATTACCACCAGCGAAATCTCGCTTTGGTCAGTCATTGTTAAACTAAATTGACTTCTAATTAATATCAACCATGCATTCATAACAGTGCGTCCGTGGTTAAATGTAATTGTTCACGCACCAGTCATTTCAGTCTGCCAAATAGAAACGCCTGCCACTGTTTTGTGAAATTACCTAACTGCAGCCATTATCATTATATGGAAAATTATGTCCGCATGTTGAATAAAGCACAGGCCACAATGGGAGCGAAGCAAAACGAAACTGAGTTCGTTTCGCTTCGCTCAAGTCATCCAATTTTTTTAAAATATTTAGCTAGCTAGGCTTGCTTTTGACCACTATCTCACCTGTTTGTAAGTGAAGATATGATCAAGGTCAGTAGCCTAGAATTGGAACTGGCTCCCAAGGACAGCTGTCGGAACACATTAGATGTTTGGCGACAGATTTTTAAGCTTGTGAGTGGTAGCTGTCATATAGATACTAGACAGTGTTCTACCACTATGCAGGGCTATTACTATATTGAGACAAGCAAGCCGAACGCCTGTATTCTAACAGCTTACTAAGCCAGGAGATTTTTAACAATGTTTTCCTTCACCGGAGGGTCACTGTAAAATTGGCATTGGGATTTGAACTCACTATTTCTGGCGTCAAAGCCGACTATTCCCCACATGCACCAATGAACACTAATGGGACTTAGTGAAGTGAGTCCACATTGGAATCGAAAGATATTTTGATGAAGATTGATGTGATTTGATGTTATTGCCATGCCAATCAATGGTCGTCTTTGAAGTAGAGCAGTGTAATATTCGCTCCGCTGGGATCGTCGGGTTCACAGCTTGCAATTTCGTATTAGCGATAAGAAATTTCTAGCTGTGATGCAAGCAAAGATGTACTGTAGTTTAGCTCTGTAGTTCACGGTGTGAACAAGACGCGTTAGCGACATGATCGAAGCGAAAATATTCATTTTTTACGAGTGAGTAGGCAATCGTTTATTTTGCGTTCATTTTTTGGATATAATTGTCACTTCAGAGATATCTATTACCCAGCAGAGAGATCAAATAGGCCGATCAAAAATCATCAACGATGATAACGATAATAAAAATAATAAACGCGGGTGAAGTCGCGAGGCGCAACTATTTACTTATCTTATCTTTTTAATAATAATTTATTTATTTATTTTATTTAATAATTATTATTTATTTAATTAACTAGCTGACCCGGCGAACTTCGTACCGCGAATATAAATAAACTGTCCAAGTGCGAATAGGACCCGCATACGCAGGGTTTGAACAAAATTTGCCGGAAAATACGTTTCTTGTATTCCCTTTACTTTTAAATTAAATTATTTTTTTATTTATTTGACCATATATCAGCCATTGTATTGTAATACACTATATCTTTTATATCATAATATCTTTTCTTTTATCGTTAATGTTATTTTATTTTTATCGGTTTTTATACATACACAAATAGCGAATAACCATGTATGGAAGCGCCATAATGACAACCATCAAAATATGTCAATACAATGACAAACATTTCTGAACGAACCAACAATGACAACCTGGGACAACCATCAAAATTCAAAATATTAAAATTTAAATACCTATGCGATAATCCGAGTAATGTGGATATATTATTATGTTGTCGATTCAAAACCCTTAATTAAATACGTGCTTCAAATTTCAATTCGAGAGTGGAATAGACTGATCTACTCTACCGTACCGAAGGGACGAACGTCAAATGTTTGACAGGAAAGTAGGTAGAACAGTTTATATGGGAAAATAAAATTGTAGTTTTTTACTATCTTTCTCTCAATTTTTCCATATTTTTTCACCGCTTAAACCTTCCCAGAACTATGACAAACATTTCAAAAACAAAATCAGCTAAACCGTCCCAGCCGTTCTAGAGTTTTAGCGAGACTAACGAACAGCAATTGATTTTTATGTATAAGATTAATTATATAAATAACTAGCTGACCCGGCAAACGTTGTTTTGCCATATAAATAATTTCGTAGTAATTTCTAGTGTAGACAAAAAATAGCTTACTTATTGTAAGTATGTATGGAGGAAAAATTATTAAATTACTAAAATGGCTATTAAAAAAATAAGGGTTGATCGTAGAAGGGTGAAAATAGAGGATTGTATGTATTTTTGTATGTTGTATCATAAAAAAATAAAAATTAAAAATTTTGTCTAAAAAATAAAAAAATAATTTAGGGGTGGACTACCCCTAACATTTAGGGGGATGAAAAATAGATGTTGGCCGATTCTCATAGATACCGGATAAGCACAAAAAATTTCATCAAAATCGGTCAAGCCGTTTCGGAGGAGTATGGCAACGAAAACTGTGACACGAGAATTTTATATATTAGATTTACTTATAATGCTATGGGTTGGTACCTATTTGTGAGAGTAAATATGTATTTTATGTATCAAAATAATTTAAAATTGTAGACCGGCGCTTGCGATTGATCTGTCAAAATGACAACCTATTCGCTGAAGGATGACGATGTTAGTTAGTTAGATTTATTCGCACTGTCCTGGGGTGGAAGTCTCTATATTGATATCGATGCGTCTTGTCATCGCAAACGTCTGCTAGAATGAGATGCAGCTAGACAATTGTTATCTGCATCTCTTTTCGTATCGACGATTATCGCTCGAAATTCATCGCTATGCATGTAGAGACTACCGGCCCTGGAGCCCTCTCCAGGCTGCATTCTCTCCCAATATGAGTTGCATTTGTAGGACTAGCGCACCGAGGGTTCTGTACAAACTTGTCGAACTAGGATAGAAGGACAAACTTAACTTTGCAATTTCATCCCTAGACCGATGCCTAGCTATGTTTTATGCACCAACCGCAAATAATATGTTTGTATTATTAAATACGCTTTTTTGTTATAATGGAAACAATCTAAGCCTAAAGAAAATATCTTAAGTTTATCGCGAACAATCAGACAGACGCCAGGACTTTGTTTTCAACGAACTTCCAAAAAGGAGGTTCTTAATTCGTCTGTATGTTTTTTTTGTGTGTTTGTTACGCAATTACTCCGTCAATTGTGAACTGATTTGAATGATTTTTTTTTAATCATCGGTAGGGTACGTTTCCGAGGTGATCCCATTGTAATTTCAATACTCAATACTCAATCGTTTATTGCATTCATAATATTACATTTCATTGTTTAAGGTGGTCTTAGATATAAAATGACAACATTACAACCCTGGTAGGGTCTCGCAACATTTTTAAGAGCCAGCGGACCGGTTTATTACAAAAATTACATCATTAATATTTATTCATTATTTCATTGATATAAATTAAAATTAAATCATATTATATGTATTATCATTATCATAATACAATTGTATTTATTTATTTTGATTTCGTGTCACTTTATTTAACTGTTTATTTTTAATGTTTTGTGATCTAGGTATTCATTGAGCGTATAATAAGCATTATTAATAAGCAAGTCCTTTAGATTTTTATTGAAAACACTATCCTTTTCTATACTTTTGAGACAGTCGGGAAGCTTATTAAATATCTGTACCGCCATCACATATGTGCCAGAACTGTGAATTTTCATTTTAGAGCCGGGATGAGGTTATATTTAAACCTTTCAAAAAAAAAAATTCTTTTTTCTTTAAAAAAAATTAATCGAGACCTGATAAGTATCAGTCAGAGATATGACGATACACGTCTCAAACTTGCTACTGAAATTGACTCGCGGGGCATTGAAGTCGGTTGTTTTAGTTTTTAAACTATCTTAATAATGTATTATGTAGTGATGATTAATTATAGCATTCTGACGAGCTTTTTTTTAACGTTCAAATCGAGCGTTTACAAACATAGGCTCAGATTGATGTACTAGCATCAGTTTGCAAAACAGTTGTTCCGATGCAATGAATCAGGCTCAGCTAGCTAAAACAGGCTTAATTAATAGACTGGCAGCTAAAACACGCTCAAATCAGCGTCCTATTCGCACATTGATTATAGTCACATTAATATTCCACTTAGTAGTTGTAAAAAACTTAATCACGAGAACTTAATCACTGTAAGTGCTTATTGTACGCCGATGATTTAAAACTCGTCCTAGAGATTAAGTCTGATCAGGATTGCTCTTATCTTTAACATGACATTGACTCAATTTTTCAGTGGAGTGCAAGGAACAAAATGTTGTTTAACCCAGATAAATGCTGCGTTATGACATACGGTAGAAAACAAAATCCGATACATCATACGTACATCATACATAAAATTAATAACTACTACATAAAACGATAGGTGTGACCTTTGACCGTGGTCTTACATTCCACGATCATATATGTAACACGGCTAAGGAATCTTTTCAGCGTCTCGGCTTCATTCTCAGGAACTCACGTAATTTTATCGATCCGCACCTCATCAAACTTCTGTTTACATCGCTAGTCAGAAGTAAACTCGAGTCAAGCGCGTGCATGTGGAATCCATATCACGCAACTTAAACTCTGATTCTTGAAAAGGTACAAAAGGCCTTCTTAAGATATCTGTGTAAGAAACTGTAGAAGAAACTTTACGGTTACTATCCGTACTTGTATCCTACCCATTTTCTGCTCGGACATCTAGGATTTAACTCTTTGGAGGTGAGGAGGTGCGTAGATCAATCAGCGACGTGCTGCAAAATATTGAGAGGAGCTATTGACGTAATTAGTCTGCATAATCGCTTATGCAATATTTTTGTTTGTGAAAACTACATATGTCACAGAGCCAGCCGACGACATAGACTGTTCGCTGTCCGCAGCTCCCGGACCGTGGCCAGCGCTAACTCGCCGTTGTGTCACGCTATGAACTCCCTGAATGCATTCCTGACTGCTAACGCTGAATGTGATATTTAATACGATAAATGGCATGACATTTTAAAATTTTAATGACATACTATAGCGAATATTTAGAGTGACATATATAAGTTTAATAATTTGTGTGACTTTATTCAAATAAATTTAATTTTGATATTTCAATTATTTTAATGACTAAGTAATATACCTAATATGACTAAGTATTGATACATCAATTTTATAATTGTAATTCAATATTACTTGTGTATATCATGTAATGATTTTTTTATAGTATTGTACGTTAGCAATGAGTAGAAGTGGTTATTACCGTTCTTATTGCAATAAATAAATAAAATAAATGACAAAAGTCAAAGCATTTATTCAGTACTAGCTGTACCCGCGACTTCGTTCGCGATTCCTACAAAATCTTAACAAAACCTTAACGTTAGTGTGGCTATACTTAATTTTATATTCGTCTCATTAAAGTTCAAATCAATGCCTTACATTATGATTAGGCCAAGAGAAGTTATATCTGCTACGCTGTAATTGTTTTTTAATGTAACAATTCATGTCTTTATTTAAATTATTCACACTAACCATCAATATATCTAATACTATAAGAATCTTTGTCCTGACATACTGACTGTCTGACTCACTGACAGACAACGCACAGCCTAAACCGCTGGTCGTAGAGACTTGAAATTTGGAGGGTATATTTGTCTTAGTACGTAGGGGTGTACTAAGAAAGGATTTTTCAAAATTCACCCCTTAAAGGGATGAAATGGGGGTTCAAAGTTTGTATGGAGAAACAAGATTAGATAGTCTTTTCTATCCGAAACTTCACACAAGTGCTTCAGTACAAAAATAAGAAAATAAGTGTTTCAGGTTTTTTTGAAATTCCACCCCTAAGAGGGTGAAATGGGGTAACAAAGTGTGAAAATCAATATTTTTTTGGATTGCGCTTAATTTGGCATGCAAATAGTTATTACGAAGTTAGTTCCCTCTGAGAAAGTATTTTCCAAAATTCACCCCTGAAGGGGATGAAATGGGGTTCAAAGTTTGTATGGAAAAACAAGATTAGATAGTATTTTCTATTCGAAACTTCATACAAGTGCTCCAGTAAAAAATAAGTATATACGTGTTTCAGGTTTTTTTAATTACACCCTTAAGAGGGTGAAATGGGGTATCAAAGTGTGAAAATCAATATTGTTTCAGATTGCGCTGAAACTTGGCATGCAGATAGTTATTACAACGTTAGTTACCTCTGAAAAAGGATTTTTCAAAATTCACCCCTGAAAGGGATGAAACGGGGGTTCAAAGTTTGTATCGAGAAAAAAGATTAGATAGTATTTTCTATTCGAAACTTCATACAAGTGCTCCAGTAAAAAAATAAGTAAATACGTGTTTCAGGTTTTTTTTTAATTACACCCCTAAGAGGGTGAAATTGGGTAACAAAGTGTGAAAATCAATATTGTTTCGGATTGCGCTGAAATTTGGCATGCAGATAGTTATTACGAAGTTTGTTCCCTCTGAGAAAGTATTTTCCAAAATTCACCCCTGAAGGGGATAAATCGGGGGTTCAAAGTTTGTATGGAGAAACAAGATGAGATAAAGTACGTGTTGTAGGATTTTTCGAAATGGGGTAGATAACAAAGTCTGAAAGTTTGGGTTTTTCGGGTTTTATAAATATGAATCCCGAATTGCCTTAGTCACGCGATAACATGAAAACGGGTGAACCGATTTGGCTTATTCTTTTTTGATGTATTTATTGATAGAATCGTTTTTACAAAAGAAAAGTTTTAAGTAAATAAAAGAAGTTTTTAACGCGGGCGAAGCCGCGGGACACTTCTAGTGGGATATATATGGGCACTATTGTATTGCCCAGTTTGGTAGATAGGGTTACAATTTTAATGACAATGTATTTTAAATGGAATACTTAAACAATGTTTAATTGCATATACTATCATAATATATTGTCTAACGAAAATTTGGCAAATAATTTACTTTGGTATGTAGAAAACAACGTCGTTATAATCTATCAAGCCGTACAAAAATTCAGCCTCATAGAGAAGCGCTCGTCCAACGTTTGATCTCCTACATTTAAAGACATACCTATAACGACAACTAACCGCCTTGATATTCTCGGCATCTCATTAAGCATCAACTCATCAACAGAGAGCATCAACTCTTAATTTTACTTTTATATCACAACATAATATAAAACAAAGTCCCCTGCCGCGTCTGTCTGTCAGTTTGCGATAAATTACAGAATCTGCGGTTTTCACCAATAGAGTGATTCGTGAGGAAGGTTTATGTGTATAATTCGTTAAGGTTTTATGTAAAGATTAATTCATACTCGACGCCACAAAGTGATGCAAACAGATACAGGCATATATGCTCTACCCAGGCATATGTGCGAAGCTGGGGCGGGTCGCTAGTTGAATTTAAAGTTATTCAGCCACTTGGCGTTTAGACTAAAGTTAGACAATATTTCACCCGGGACAACAGTTTAATCTATATTAAAGCGATGGTTGACGGTTATAAAAAAATCCAGCTAAGTAGATGCTTAAAACTATTGATAGCAGAATCGAAAAATTCATCAACGACGACTCCAATAAATTCGACAACCGGGGATAGGCTTATTAAAAACGTTCATATATAACCTTTAATAAAAGGCACCTTTCAATTTCAGCCGGGGTCTATTCACAATCATTCGAAAAAAAAAATCGGATTCAGAAATTACCTCCCCTTCGACTTAGATCTTTGCAATTCACAATTATCGGAACAGAGATACTTGCATTACAATTCGTTAAATCAGGGATTCTAAATGGAAATATAATTACGTTTATAATTTTAAATGACACTATCAATGAATTTGAATGTATCCGATTTAAATAAGAGTACGGAGAGTACTCATAGATACATTTTTGACCATCTTCATAATAAAAGTTAACACACTCTTTTTTTGTAAATTATTATTATGATGATTTTTAGCACGAAATAGTAAGTTACTTTCTTGTTTGTCTGTCAGTCATTCCAGGTGTAATCTGACGACTTAAATTTCAAAAACTTTCCAATTAGTTATCCAGCTGAAAGTTTCAGGGAAGCTAAAATATCGATGAAAATGCATTCTATAGCGTGGTTTTTAGATCAATTTTAACTGACATTTATTGCTTTGTCTAAAGTATGTTTTAAGTTTTTCGGGTATTTATCTAAAGAGAGTGAACTTAAAGAACACAAAGTCTTAACTGGCTAAGAGCAAGTCGGACTCACACTTGTAGGGTTCCGTAACATAAGCGTTTTTATGAAAAACAAATTTATATTTTTGGTTCGGAAAATGTGCTATATCTCAAAAACTACTGACTTTTAACCAATTTTCGGTTAAAGTTTTATTGAGATCTACAGGATATTTTTAAGTTTTAAGACCACTTAAGAAGTGTAAAACTTTCAAACGAATGACTTTGAAAAAATAATTGTTTTAAAAACCTCAATGTAATTTTCAACGAACTATCCAAAAACATACATCTGTTCCATCCCAGCTGATCTCCTTAAACTTAAGATAACAAAAGAGAGTGCGTATGCCACCATCGTCCGAATATCGTTCTCAAAGATTTATTACTTTATTAATGTTATTTGTTGAGAGCGAATCGATTAGCAACATACTTTTATTCGATTGATGGCTAGTTGGTGCGAGTCACAACTCAAACCACCTTTTGCCACACGTAATAGGAGCATTATATCGATGTTCCGCCTGACTTGTTGACATAAAATAGCTTTTTACCATCAAGAGAACATCTGCCGGCGTATCCTTACGGTGTCCAGCAACAGCCAGCCCTTGGTATTTAGGATCATTTTAGGCCTAGCGGATTTACTATCTTCGATGACATCATCACTTAGCACCAAGGGAGATAGTAGTCAAACGCTAAGCCTACCAGCAGGGTTATTCTCAATCATTCGAATGCAAATTCGAATTCGAAAACTGCCTTTACTTCGACTTGGATCTTTGCAATTCACAATGCTACGATCGGTTAATTTTCATATATCAATTAGAAAAAATCAGTGATTTCCGGGAAAGGTTTCCGCGCAAAACAGCTCAGGGATCAAAAAAAGAATAAAATTAAAAATGAAGCTTCCGAATCCGAATATGTTTTTGAATGATTGAGAATAAGCGCAAAATAACAAACAAATAACTACAAAAACATTACATTTTCGACAAAATTTCTAACGTGTTGAAATTCGAACCTACAGCCTTTGCTTCTTAAAGAAGGCTCTGTTCCACCTGATCCAATCTTGTACATATGCAGTGTGGCGAATTTAAGAATAACATTGTAAATCTGCAGGTATAATTACGGAACCAGGAACGATTCCCGTATCCTGTTTTTTTTTTTTTTTTGATGTAAACTTTGTTATACATATACATTTGATCAAAGTATCATTTGAGAAGTGTTTACCTAATAGATTGCATAACATTTACAAAAAAATATCCTGTTTTTCCCGTGTCCCACCAAACCTTTATGTTTTTCAGGATAACCAATATTCTAAAAGTTATTCCATAGTATAAGCTATGCTCACTTTAAGTTTCATTAAATTCCGCTCAGTAGTTTCGGCGTGATGATTTTTCAAACGGACATACATACAGACAAAAATTTTAAAAATTATATTTTCGGTATCTATAGCGTTTATAATGCTTCCCCTAATTTAAAATTCAAAAAAATATTCAATGTACAGTTTTCGCTTAGTTACTGTTTTATTATAGTATAGAAGATAGATAGAAGATAGAAGAAGATAGATATGGGCAAATTAAAAATTTGCACTTACACACGTCGAATTGAAAACCTCCTTCTTTTTGAAAGTCGGTTGAAAAGGGTAAGACCTTTCGAGTTACTTCAGTGATATTTTACTAAGTGAGCATAAGTGTAGTGATAGTGTGTAGTGAACACTATATAAAAGAACACAATAACAAAGTGTCTTCCCCTTAATAGAGACATTAGGATATATATATATATATACAATATAATATACATATATACATAAAATAATAATACATAAAATAGTAAATACATACAATATACATATACATACGTATACATATACATACGTACATAAAATATACATAAAATAATAAATATACATAAAATACATATATAATTATAATTTAAATTTTAATTATATTTATATACAAATATAATTATATTTATATACTAGCTGTACCCGCGACTTTGTTCGCGATTCCTACAAAAACTTAACAAAACCTAAACGTTAGTGTGACTACACTTAATTTTTTATTCATCTCATTAAGGTTCAAATCAATGCCTTACATTATGACTAGGCCAAGAGAAGTTATATCTGCTACGCTGTAATTTTTTTTTATGTAACAATTCATGTCTTAATTTAAATAATTCACACTAACCATCAATATATGGGCACTATTGTATTGCCCAGTTTGGTAGATAGGGTTACAATTTTAATGACAATGTATTTTTAATGGAATACTTAACCAATGTTTAATTGCATATACTATTACATAATATATTGTCTAACGAAAATTTGGCAATTATTGTCCTTTGGTATGTAGATACAACGTCGTTATAATGTATCAAGCCGCACAAAAATCCAGCCTCACAGAGAAGCGCTCGTCCAACGTTTGATCTTCTAAATTTAAAGATATACCTATAACGACAACTAACCGCCTTGATATTCTCGGCATCTCATTAAGCATCAACTCTTAATTTTACTTTTATATCACTACATAATATAAAACAAAGTCCCCTGCCGCGTCTGTCTGTCAGTTTGCGATAAACTGCAGAATTTGCGGTTTATCACCTATTTATTCACCAATAGAGTGATTCATGAGGAAGGTTTATGTGTATAATTCGTTAAGGTTTTATGTAAAGATTAATTCATACTCGACGCTACAAAGTGATGCAAACAGATACAGGCATATTATATGCTCTACCCAGCAGGGCTAGCATGGCAAGGGGACTATTTTTGTCTTTCCACGTATCCTTGTTTTGTTTGGTGAAGAACGCAAATTATAAGTAAAGTTTTTAGACAATTATAAACGCCCGTTGACTTTTAAGCAATTATTTTTTTTTACTTTTTAATACGAAACAAAATCAAAACTCGGGGTTAAACTTCACCAAGCGTTTAAATTGTTGTGTTGATCTCCTGTCAGTGGCGAAATAGGGAAATAATTTTGTCTTTCCCCCGGGGATAAGACCATGCTAGCCCTGCATGCATATTAATCCGGAGGCCTTCTTCAGGATCTTGAGTGCGGGGCGCTCGCCGACGCGTTCAGCCTCGCGCAGTGCGGCTGAAGCTGATGAGGCTGAACATATTATGTCGATCGCTATATCGACATCGCGTAAGTCACGTTAAACTCCCGTCTTATAATCTATAAGTTTAAAATGAACGTGAGTTTTTATAATGAAAAAAATAGATGCTTAAAATAGCAGAATCGAAAAACTCATCAACGACGACTCCAATAAATTCGACAACCGGGGATAGGCTTATTAAAAACGTTCATATATAACCTTTAATAAAAGGCACCTTTCAATTTCAGCCGGGGTCTATTCACAATCATTCGAAAAAAAAATCGGATTCAGAAACTACCTCCCCTTCGACTTAGATCTTTGCAATTCACAATTATCGGAACGGAGATACTTGCAACTCAATTCGTTAAATCCGGGATTCTAAATGGAAATATAATTATGTTTATAATTCTAAATGACACTTCCAATGAATTTGAATGTATCCGATTTAAATTAGAGTACCGAGAGCACTCATAGATACATTTTTGACCATCTTCATAATAAAAGTAAACACATTTTTTTTTGTAAATTATTATTATGATGATTTTTTAGCACGAAATAGTAAGTTACTTTCTTGTTTGTCTGTCGGTCATTCCAGGTGTAATCTGACGACTTAAATATAAAAACTTTCCAATTAGTTATCCAGCTGAAAGTTTTAGGGAAGCTAAAATATCGATGAAAATGCATCCTATAGCGTGGTTTTTAGATCAATTTTAACCGGCATTTATTGCTTTGGCTAAAGCATGTTTTAAGTTTTTCGGGTATTTATCTAAAGAGAGTGAACTTAAACAATAGAAAGTCTTAACTGGTTAAGTGCAAGTCGGACTCGCACTCGTAGGGTTCCGTAACATAAGCGATTTTATTAAAAACAAATTTATATTTGCGGTTCGGAAAATGTGCTTTGTCTCAATAACTACTGATTTCTAACCAATTTTTTACTTTTATTGAGATTTTTTAATTTTTATTGAGATCTACGGGATATTTTTTTTTAGATTTTTCACTTTTTACACACACATTTTACCACTTTAGAAGTGTAAAACTTTCAAACGAATGACTTTGAAAAAAAATTGTTTTAAAAACCTCAATGTCATTTTCAACTACCTATCCAAAAACATACTGCACGTAAAGGTTTGATTATTTTTTTTAGTCGGTTCCCATGTATTTCCCAACCCCCCCCCCCTTAACCTTTTTTTTTTGTTTAAAACTCGTAAAGCTGTTCATGGAATACATCTACCTACCAAGTTTTAACTGTGTAGTCTTAAAAGTTTCGGAATAAAATGGCTGCGACATACGGACGGAAAGACAGACGGACAGACAGACGGACAGACATGACGAATCTAAAATGGTACGAAACTGCACAACATTTCTACCTATAAGAACTACGCCAGCGATACGAATTCAAAAGCTGGGTAATCCGACGATCCTGTAATATATGTGTAATACATACGTATGTGCAGTTATAATGTGTAAAGTAAAACATCGACTGGCATAGCAATTCGTCAACTACATCTCATGTTTCAAATGGAAACCTAATTCGGTTATCTTACTTAGCTTCGCTTAGCTCTCATATACATAGTTGGCTTTGAGTAACTCAAAGATAGTTGGGCGCTAGCTTCGTTTCGCTTATATTCCAATAATGAGGCCTGTGTTTAATCCATCATCGGCAGAAGAACGATCGAGTGTCGTTTGCCGAACTCAGCTGATCTCCTTAAACTTAAGATAACAAAAGAGACTGCGTATACCACCATCATCCGAATATCTTTCTCAAAGGTTTATTACTTTATTAATGTTATTTCTTGACAGCGAATCGATTAGCGGCATGCTTTTATTCGATTGATTGCTGGTTGGTGCGAGTCACAACTCAAACCACCTTTTGCCACACGAAGTAGGAGCATTATATCGATGTTCCGCCTGACTTGTTGACATAAAATAGCTTTTTACCATCAAGGAGAACATATGCCGGCGTATCCTTACGGTGTCCAGCAACAAAAATCCCTTGGTATTCAGGATCATTTTAGGCCTAGCGGATTCACTATCTTCGATGACATCATCGCTTAGCACCAGGCGAGATAGTAGTCAAACGCTAAGCCTATCAGCAGGGTTATTCTCAATCATTCGAAAGCACATTCGAATTCGGAAACTGCCTTAACTTCGACTTGGATCTTTGCAATTCACAATGCTCCAATCGGTTAATTTTGATATTTCAATTAGAAAAAATCAGTGATTTATTGGAAAGGTTTCCGCGCAAAACAGCTCAGGGATCAAAAAAAGAATAAAATTAAAAATGAAGCTTCAGAATCCGAATATGTTTTCGAATGATTGAGAATAAGCGCAAAATAACTAACAAATAACTACAAAAACATTACATTTTCGACAACATTTCTCCAGTGTTGAGATTCGAACCTATAGCCTTTGCTTCTTAAAGCAAGCTCTGTTCCACCTGATCCAATCATTTACATGTTCAAATTAGCGAATTTAAGAATAACACTGCAAATCTGCACGTATAATTACGGAACCAGGAACGATTCCCGAATTCTGTGTTTTTTTTTTTTTTCATGAAAACTTTGTTCTACATATACATTTGATCAAAGTATCATTTGAGAAGTGTTTACCTAATAGATTGCATAACATTTACATAAAAATATCCTGTTTTTCCCGTGTCCCACCAAAACCTTTATGTTTTTCAGGATAACCAATATTTTAAAAGTTATTCCATAGTATAAGCTATGCTCACTTTAAGTTTCATTAAATTCCGCTCAGTAGTTTCGGCGTGATGATTTTTCAAACGGACATACATACAGACAAAAATTTAAAAAAATATATTTTCGGCATCTTCAGGCATTTCGTTTATAACGCTTCCCCTAATTTAAATTTCAAAAAAACATTTAATGTACAGTTTTCGCTTAGTTACTGTTTTATTATAGTATAGATAGATAGATAGATAGACTGATAGAAGAAGATAGATAATTATATTTATATAAATATATATATAATAAAAATAAGAAGGCGGCAATAGCCCAATGGATAAGGTGTCGGACTGGCAATCGAGAAAATATAATATATATATATATATATATATATATATATATATATTTTATATAAATAAATATATATTATATATAATACTAGAAGTGTCCCGCGGCTTCGCCCGTGTTAAAACCTTCTTTTGTAAAAACGAACACATCAAATAAGAATTAGCCAAATCGGTTCACCCGTTTTCATGTTATCGCGTGACTAAGGCAATTCAGGATTCATATTTATAAAACCCTAAAAACTTAAATTTACAGACTTTGTTACCTACCCCATTTCGAAAAATCCTACAACACGTACTTTATCCCATCTTGTTTCGCCATACAAACTTTGAATCCCTGTTCCGTATCCGGGAGGAATTTTCAGAAAATCATTTCTGAGCGGATACCTACGTCATAATAACTATCTGCATTCTGAATTTCAGCGCAATCAGAAACAATATTGATTTTTAGAATTTTGTGGCATTTTGAAAAAGTCTGAAACTCGTATTTACTTATTTATTTACAGAAGTACTTGTGTGAAATGTCGAATAAAACGACTATCCAAACTTTGAACCCCCGATTAATTTCCTTAAAGAGTGTAATATGAAAAATTCTTTCTTAGCGGATACCTAAGTCAAAATAACTATCTGCATGCCAAATTTCAGCGCAATCCGAAACAATATTGATTTCAGACTTTGTTACCCCACTTCACCCTTTTAGGGGTGGAATTTCGAAAAAGCATGAAACACGTATTTACTTACTTATGTACTTGTGTTAAATTTCGAATATAAAAGACTATCTAATATTGTTTTTCCATACAAACTTTGAACCCTCGTTTCATCCCCTTCAGGGGTGAATTTTGGAAAATCCTTTCTCAGAGGGAACTACCGTCGTAATAGCTATCTGGATGCCAAATTTCAGCGGAATCCGAAACAATATTGATTTTCACACTTTGTTACCCCCTTTTACCCTCTTAGGGGTGGAATTTCAAAAAAACATGAAACACGTATTTACTTATTTTTTACTGGAGCACTTATTTGAAGTTTCGAATAGAAAATACTATCTAATCTTGTTTTACCATACAAACTTTGAACCCCCGTTTCATCCCCATCAGGGGTGAATTTCTGAAAATCTTTTCTCAGAGGGAACTAACGTCGTAATAACTATCTGCATACCAAATTTCAGCGCAATCCGAAACAATATTGATTTTCACACTTTGTTACCCCATTGCACCCTCTTAGGGGGAGAATTTCAAAAAAACCTGAAACATGTATTTGCTTATTTTTTTACTGAAGCACTTTTATAAAGTTTTGAACAGAAAATACTGTCTAATCTTGTTTTTCCATACAAACTTTGAACCCCCGTTTCATCCCCTTCATGGGTGAATTTTGGAAAATCCTTAGTTGATACTAACGTCATAATATCATAGAAAAGACTATCTAATAATGTTTCTCCATAGAAACTTTGAACCCCCGTTTCATCCCCTTAAGGGGTGAATTTTGAAAAATCCTTTCCTAGTACACCCCTACGTACTAAGACAAATATACCTTCTAAATTTCAAGTCTCTACGACCAGCGGTTTAGGCTGTGCGTTGTCTGTCAGTGAGTCAGTCAGTCAGTCAGTATGTCAGGACAAAGATTCTTATAATATTAGAAGATTATAAATGCGAAAGTAACTCTGTGTGTGTCTGTCTGTCAAAGACACTATTCCACGCGGACGCAGTCGCGTTCACAGCTAGTAATCTATATCTCAGGCTTTAATAGACTGTATATAGATCCAGCTTACTCGTTATCACACATGACTGGATATTAGGTCGCTAGGTCGTGTCATTTAAAGTAACATAAGTGGTAGTAGCGTAATCTGGTTCATTTTTACGAGCATTCCGTAATATAAAGGACATTTTTTGTAGACATGAATCTGTGACACAATACACATTCTTATTGCATAACACGCTGCTGTATGTTTTACATCATTTTCTTTTTTTTAAGTCGCATTCTCTTAAATCTCGCTAAATATTTAGTGTTTATATCGCTATTGTATAAATAAACAAATACATACAATCACGCCTTTTCACGGGGTAGGCAGAGACTACTTCTTTCCACATGCTACGATCCTGACATACCTACTTCGCTTCTTCCACTTTCATGAGCGTCTTCATAAAAGATATATAAATAAATAAATAAATAAAATATAAATAAATGTATAGGTAGTGTTTATTTCGTTAACCATTTGTGTTTTCCTATTCTGAACGTAGTTAATTTTGCTACTACAAGATGCATTCACTTGTAATGTTTACCTACTTGAGTCAACAAATAATTTTAGATCGTTTTAAAAACTACAAGTAACAAAATTAAAATTTTGAAAAAACACCCACGACAATGTCCTTTAGAAAATTAACGTCATAACATCTATCTAAGAACCACCACTGATTAATAACGAACCGTTTAAAGACAAAATCGAACTAGTTTTGGAGAAAAATGGCAACATGGATTTGCACAAACAAATGTTTACTGCAGTGCCCCCTGGTGAGTTGACACCGTAACACCTATTTAAGAACATGCACCAATCAAACACGAACCCATAACTGAAAATTGCATCAAAATCGGCCTAGTCGTTTTGAAGAAAAATGGCAATATCGATTTGCACAAACAAATGATTACTGCAGCGCGCCCTGGTGAGTTGTTACCGTAACACCTATATATAAAAACACGCACCAATTACACCTGAACCCATAACTAAAAACTGCATCAAAATCGGACTATTAGTTCTGGAGAAAAATGGCAACATGGATTTGCACACACAAACAAACAAACAAACATCCTCTCACCCCAAACGCATATACAGTCTCCGTTCCTTCGTGGGTAAAAAGAACCGACTTCAAATGTCGCGCTAGCCAAAGTAGCCAGTAGCTAGTACCATGTCATTGAGGTAATGAAATGCATCGTAATACGAATGTTTATGTATTAATAACTGGCCAAGTGCAAGTCGGACTCGCACTCGTAGGGTTCCGTAACACAGTAGAGTATTCTATAACTTTGATTTTTCGCAACTACAAAAATAACTTTGTTTTTCATAGTGTTTGTATGAAAAACAAAGTTATACTTGCGGTCGCTATATCTCAACAACTGCTGACTGTATCTCGTTCAAACCAATTTTCGTTGAAAGTTTTTATTGAGATCTACAGAATATATTTTTTCTAGATTTTTCACTCCCTTACTTTGGAAGTTAGAGGGGGGGGAGGACACACATTTTACCACTTTAGACGCGCCTATCTTTGAAATGATTGACTTTGAGATAAAATGATTTTAGAAACCTCAACGTCATTTTTAAAGACCTATCCATAGATATGTCACGTATAGGTTTGACGAAAAAAATTTTTTTTTGTTCCAGTTCCATGTATGGGATGCCCCCCCTTAAACTATTATATTTTTTATTTTTGTATAAAAATCGGAAAGCGGTTTACAGAATACATCTACCTACCAAGTTTCAATTCTGTAGTCCTAATAGTTTCGGAATAAAATGGCTGTGACATACGGATGGACAGACAGACAGACAGACAGACAGACATGGCGAATCTATAAGGGTTCGTTAACATTTAAATGGGATTATGGGTAGAGTACCCTTTGAAACAAAGAAATAATTTTTCAAATCGGTACAGGCATCTTCGAGTAATCGGTAACACACATAAAAATAACCGGCCAAGTGCGTGTCGGGCCACGCGCATTGTAGAGTTTCGTAGTAGTATCTTATTCAATGCAAGTCTTTACCCGTTTTAAACAAGCAACTAGGTACCTACTCCGTCTTTGTCACTTTAAAGGATTTATTCTAAGGATTTTGTATTTGGTACAAAATTATCCAATACCCAAGTTCAACGACTATTACTGCTAAACTAATAAAGTTATCTTAACCGCTATAATTTTCCTTTAAAGTTCATGAAATGCGCTATTATCACGAATTTTTCCAGACTTTCAAGCCAGCAGTTTAGCTTTTAGAGGGAGGGGGGGGGGGGGGGGATGGACGCCCTACTGGAACAAAAATTTGCACTTTAAAGTTTAATATTTCGTAAATGGAGCATTCAATCGAAAAAATGGTATTAGCAACCCTTTGGTCATTTTAAAAGACCTATTCAACGATAACCCAAACGATGGGGTAAACGATGAAAAAAAAATTCAAGCCCACTTCTCATATAGGGGAGCTACCCTAAAAAAATATTTTTCTAAATTTTATTTCAGCACTTTGTTGGCGTTATTCATTTACATACCCCCACAAAATTACAGCTTTCTAGTATTAACGGTCTCTTAGCAAAGCCTCGGACAGACAGACAGACAGACGGACATGACGAAACTATAAGGGTTCCTTGTCAGGACTACGGAACCCTAAAAAGATTCCGATGAATTGAGAACCTCCTCCTTTTTTGTAAAGTTGTTTAATAATGTAGTGATTCTATACTAAAATACAGGTCGATCTGTCAAAATGGGATCAACATGACAAATATAAATAAGCAACCAGTTTTAAATTAATTTTAGCGTGACAATATAAAACCTTCGGAGCTACGTGAAATGGATTTAGTTATGTTATTTAATAATTAATTCCACAATTACAATACCCTCATACCACTAATTAAATAAATTGAAATTTTATGCTCATTCTGAATTCATTACCATTGGATACACTTAATTAATGGGTCTCAGCAGCTGCGTTATATAAAAACGACAATTTTGATTTCATTTTGTCCATATTTATATTTACTCGTCCTGAAAAGCTTATGAGTCATTCAAAATTAAAATATTAGCTACAAACTGTAAATTAATAACAAAAAGAAAAATCTGGAAAAGTGGCGGATCTTCGGTCTTCGGATCGGACACCGGCTGATGATGATGTAAATTAATGGCATGCTGAATTAGGGATGTTAAAAAAATTATATGTATAGCAAAAAAAGGGTTTGCTGCAAGTAAAAAGTATCGAAATAAGTTAAAAGTAGCTACAATGTTACCAGACGACAAAAAAAAGTCGTCCCCACTTCTCATGTAGAGGAGCTAACCTAAAAAAAAAATATTTCAACATTTTATTTCACCACTTTGTCGGCGTAATCTATATACATATCCCTACAAAATTACAGCTTTCTAGTATTCACGGTCTCTTAGCAAAACCTCGGGCAGACAGACAGACGGACATGACGAAACTATAAGGGTTTCTTGTCAGGACTACGGAACCCTAAAAAACTTATTCATTACCTGCTTAAAAATTCTAAATCTAATTTAGCGTTCTGCCCAAGCTTGGACGATAAAAAAGGCGCTAAAAATGTTTATAAAACAGTGTGACATAAACCCGCACTTTACGCTTGCTACGCTTTTCCGTTAAATAGAAGATTATTGCACGGCGTGAAGTTGGCACCCGAGCGCAGCGAGGGTGCTAAACGTCGTGCAATATCGATTATTTAAGTCACGGAAAAGAATGCGTAAAGTGCGGGTTTAGGTCACACTGTTCTATAAACCTTTTTAGCGCCTTTTTTATCGTCCAAGCTTGGGCAGAACGCCAAATTAGATTTAGAATTTTTAAGCAGGTAATGAATAAGCTTCTTCTAAGCAACTAGTTTTATATTTATCTTACTACGCTAGTACCGGTACTTGTACTATTCATTATTCTGTGGTAGAGGCACAATATTATGTAGCCGCCATTGAAATACAAAATTTATCAGAATATTTTTGACCTTGTGGTTAAGCTGCAACTGCATGTTACGTTGCCCTTTCTGATAATATTGCTGTCAAATGCGAATAATGAATTATTCCGTTTCTAAAGTTAAAGAATCGACTTCAAATGCCTTCAAAAGTATTTTTCTGTCATTCAGCATATCTGAGGTACGTAGTGTTATTATCTGTTCTGTGATTGAGGGTCAATATTATCTTCGAATAAATAATAAATCTATTTATTCGTAGCATATTATACACTGAAGAAATTGAATGTGCAAGAAACTATCGCAGAATATACCTACATAAACAAAAATACACCCACTATAAATACAAACAAGTACCTTTTTTTTTCAAAAATGCTGGAAGTTCTCAGGAACCTCCTTCATTCAAAAAAAAGGTCTGCTCACTCCTCACTCCAGTTTTCAAAAGGTTATAATAACATCAATTTAGTTACCATCATTCTATTAAAACGCCTACAGCCATCATAGAGACCGCCACCCCCAGTTAAACTGTTATTAAACTTGCGTGAAAATGTCGCAATGAAATTAATTAATTAAGTAGCTCGGTACGTACTATTATATTGAAAGGATCGTAAACTTCGTGATGGTCGTTGACGAAATTATATCTTGAAAGAGGGCGTCGAGAGAGCTGCCATTATCCGCCATTACTTTGGTGATGAAATTAATTTTGTTCATTAAATTTACATATTTCCTCAATGAGAAGCATGACATTTACTTAGTTATACTAAAGCTGGTGAATCTAGCTAAATAAAGTACATAATATCTTCAAAAAGGTTAATTGTGCTACCTAATACATAGGAGGATTTAAAATGATTGGTTACGGTGTGACAGTACCAAATATGATCAACATTCAGCACAATGAGGATGGATTTGATGTATTTGTTGGATCGTCTTGTACTTCCCGACCCGACCCATCAAATATGTAGATCAAATTTACTTAGAGTTTTCCATCTACCACTTCTTATGTATAGTACAAGCGACCAGCCTCGGCTGCGCACGGGTAGAACTTAAATGCCTAAATTTGTTCAATTTACACAAAACCTTAACGAATTATGCACTTAAACCTTTCTCATGAATCACTCTGTCTATTGGTGGAAATCGTATGAAAATCCGTTCAGTAGTTTTTGAGTTTCAGACAGACGCGGCGTGAGAATTTGTTTTATAATATGTAGTGATATGTATTGATGTGAGTATTTTTAATCCCGAATAGTAAATCGATTGACCACTAACTCACTTGATATTAATGGACATATCCGCTAAGCTATTCTGTAAGCTATCTCGACAGCGGGTCCGCGGTGAGATTCGTATCACGTTCGTAATACGGTTTAATTTCGTAATACGAAATTCAAATCTCACCGCGGATTCCGCTGTCGAGATAGCTTACAGAATAGCCCTACAGTACGTAAAGCACAATTGCCTAGAAAATTTAACATATAGGATCAGTTGATGAAAAAACAAATTTCGTTATAAACATGATCTGATTTTACATATACGAGTAGATTCTAGATTAGGGAACTCCTGAACGGTTTTGTGTATGTATCACTAGCCGATACCCGCGAATGTGTTCACGTACACCAAGAATTTTATGACTGTAAAGCTCTGTCAATCAACATTTTTGTGAACTGAGTTATTTAAGTTATGTGTAAAAATCATGATTTTATTTTCACATAACGGAGTGTGAATTCATCCTCATGCTATATTTGCCTAAGTATATCTTCTTGTCAAATTTCAGGATCGGATCATCCGTTCAGGGCGTCATTAGGTAACCTTACGTCCTACCAAATAAAAGCCTAGTTTTCAGGTCGTATTTTAAAAAATAAATTAAATATTTAGTAAAAAAAAATTGAAGCATTCAAATGAATAAAGTACCTACGCTATGATTTGTAATAAAACAATTAGTAGCTACTTCTGCAGTATCGAGGTTGTTTTATAAAAATCTTACTTTATTTGTACGCACCTATTTATTTATTAGAAAGCTTTCCACTCGAGCAGTCGTTCCAGCTATTTGAACACATTAAATAATATGATTGTTTTTATCTCAAAATGATAGCAAGTATATTATAATGTATTCATTTTTTACTTGAGAGCTTTGTTACTAAAACATACAGAACTATTTACACTTTAAATTATAGTAAAATAGCAACTTTTAAAAAAAAATATTTCACATAGGCTAGCGTTTGACCACTATCTCACGTGTTGGTAAGTGATGATGCGGTCGAGGATGGTAGCACTCTAGGCCTAGAATGGGAACTGGCTCTCAAGGATAGCTGCTGGAACACATTATTATGTTTTGGCGACAGATTTTCTAACTTGAGGGTGGTAGCTGGCCATGCGGACAAAAGACAGTGTCCTACCACTATGCGGCGGTTGGGGGTTTCTTAACGATATTTTCCGCACATACATTTTTTGATAGCAAAATCCATTGAATTAAATTGATAAAAAAAATGTAAGCTTTGCGTTTAATTTGTATCTAAATCCGACATAAAGTATAACAGAAGGTAGTCAGCAACCTGTCCAAGCTTCGAAACATTCTTCGAATTCTTTATTTGTATATCATCACTACATCACTACATATTACAAAACAAAGCCCTTTCCCCCCACCACGTCTGACTGTCTGTTCGCGATAAACTCAAAAAGAACTGAACGTATTTTCATGCGGTTTTCACCAATAGATAGAATGATTCACGAGGAAGGCTTAAATATATGATATGTCAAGGTGTTGTGCCAATTGGTTCAAAATGTTCAAATATGATGATAATTGATGGAAGAGTCGGAAAAGGTCAAGCCACGTGGGAGCTTCTATCGAAAACGCTGCCTAATTTATCCCTTTGAGATATAACAAAACAATGCATATATAACATAGTTAGGTTCGTTTATTTAGTTTGTTGGGATGTAAATCTAGATAAATGTAAAACAATACATAGTAACTCTAGTCACTCTAGCAACATTCACCTTCAACCATATAGGTAAAGATAGAATACTGAAAACTGCCAACACAAATGAACAAGGCTTGGTCTCCTCTGTTCCCCCAATAACGGCAGATGGTTGTCCGCGACGTCCAATAAAGAGCGGCTACATTTTTATTGACCATTCAGCGGGTCGCCCTTTCTGAATTCTTCAACTTTAGCTTTAATCTTTCGTATAGCATTGCCAGCTTTGAGGGTGAACTTTGCCGATCTTTTATACCCGGCTCCAGGCGGGCTATTTATGACAGGTTTCCGAACAGATTGTCGCGATTGTGGCGATTACATCCACCTCGTAAATATTGGTATTGGAAATTACCTATAGCTAATATGATATACACCATAATATTTATAAATGCGACTTTATGTATATAAATATAGATTTCGAAGCAGCGTTACCACTACACGCTGATAATGTAGCTTTCCATTAAGGAAAGAATTTTAGAGCCAAGTAGTTTTTGAGTTAAATTGTAACAAATAAACAAAAAAACACATTTTCCCTCTTTATAATATTAGTTTAGAAGTTTAGATTGAACGCGAGAAACTTACAACTTTCTCTCGCTACACATGCAAGCTCCGTCGTCATTATCTGCCCAGGTCAGTCCACTGCTGGACATAGGCGTCTCCCAATGCACTCCACTAAGTTCTGTCTTCAGTTATTCTCTTTCAGTCACTGCCAGCTACCCTGCGTATATTGTCGCTCAAACAAGGCGTCCCACCACGTTTGCCAATTCGTGGTCTCCACTACAACGCGTCTACCCTAAAGTTTAACGGATCTTCCGGTTCGGACATATATTATTATGACCAGTCATGTGATGCAGTTGTCCATAGGCGACGGTAACCGCTTACTATCAGACGGGCTGTCTGCTTGTTTGCCTACCATAACATAAAAAAACCCACTGCTACTTCAGCTTGCTTTGATTTGCTTTGAGCAATGTCGGTAACATTTTTCTCTGGCGAATTGCTTATTATTATCAGGCAATAAATACGCTTAGATGTTTATCTCAACTCTTGCAAGGGGCATATGTATGGATAAAGTCACTCACAATCACCCACAAGACATACATATTAAATAAATATGTTTCTGAAGGTCTGTGTACGAGACCCACACCTAAAATAAATATAAATACATATGTTTTGTTATTCATTTATAATATCTGAAAATACAATATAATTAAAGCTGTTATGTAGGATGTAGACTAGATGAATTACTAAGTGTTACACACACACAAACACACCCACACACACACACACACACACACACACACACACACACACACACACACACACACATGCACACCCACACACGCACACACACACACGCGCACACCCACACCCACACACACACGCACACACACACACACACACACACACACACACACACACACACACATAGTGTTCAAACATCATAGGTTGTAGGAGCATATTAAATTGATGTTCCGCCTGACTTGCAACCAAAAGTAGCTAACCACCATCAAGGAGAAAATTTGCCGCTTTAACCTTACAGTGTACCATACCATAGTTTAAGAATCCATACGGTAAAACTGTGGTGTTACGGTGTTAAGGTTTTACCAGCAGTACACAGACGTTGACAGTCGAGAATTCTAGGCATATCGTGTTCAGCATCTTTGACCTCTTCATCGCTTATCACCAGGCGCGATAGCGGTCAAACACTAGCCTATAAGGTATAAAAAATATTATTTAAAAAATCGTAAATCAACAAATAGAATCAAAAATAATCAAGGAGAGCCAAGGCAAAAAAATGTGTAAAGAGAAAACGTAATAAATATTTAACACAAAATTGTCAGAGTTTATTAAACAAGGACTGAAGGATCACCGATAAAAGTTCCCCGGAAAGCCTGCAGATAGCGAGGGAGTCGAGAAATGATAAATTGGAGAAGTTCTCTCATTCAATACAATCCATTGTGTCGCTTTGGCCGTTATTTATTGCTATACATCGAATCTAGCTGCAGCTTATCTGCTACATGCCTCTGATGCTTTCACCGTGAAACTTTGTGGGTATTGCTTTTACAGCCAGAACATGAATCGCAGCTGAACATTTTACATACAGTTTGATTACATGAAACAAAATCAATTGATTGAATTCAATTTTATTTGAGAGCCCAGCGGTGTATTGGGAGAATGGTTGGCTTTGACGCCAGAGGTACCCGGTTCAATCCTCGCGTGGATCAATGGATTTCTCTATCGAAACATTTACGTCAGCTTTTCCCAGTGGCCCTCTGGTTAAGAAAAAACATCGTTAAGAAAGCCCTAACCGCATGGTGCTGGGACACTATCTAGTGTCCGTCTTGGCAGCTACCACCCTCAAGTTAAAAATCTCTCGCCAAACATGTAATGTTGTTCCGACGGCTATCCCTAAGCGCCAGTTCCCATTCTAGGCCTAGCGTGCTACCATCTTCAACCGCATCATTACTCACCAACAGGTGAGAGAGCGCTAGCCTAAGTATATGAAATGAAAAAAAGTCTCATTCTACCAATTATAATTGATTGGCTCAGCTTTTGGACCAAGTTCAAAATAGAACAACGTACTCAATCCGCGAGAACATTGTTTTTGTGTTTCTCTTGGTATAGTAGAACGATTTGGTTTGTTCATTTTCATTCGATGTTATATTGACGCCAATACGGCTGATTGGATTTTGATTGTTTTAAACATAAAATGTTACCAAGCTTTATTCACTTGGCTGAACATATTTTAATTAAACCATAGTTTGATTCTCATTTCAGTCTTCCATAAATCTTCAAATCAGCCTCATAAAATTACATGATGAGCTTTTTCTTCTTTAACAAAAATTATTAAAATGACATGTTTAATCAACATGTTCGATCCTAAAAGTATCATCTCAAATGCAGGATAAATCCTCATTTTCAGACGCCTTATCTTAAAACTTTTCTATTAACTTAGCTCCACCAAAATGTTGCAAAATTCACCCAAGAAGTAGCTTCTCAAAGGCGAAAAAGACAATACGTATCACAAACATGAGGCAGGCGAAGTGAGAACGTTTGCTCGCAAAAGCACCAGGAATGCAAACACCGGTAGAAGGTAAAACGAGCGAGGCTGCTTCCTTAGATTATTAAAACATCATAAAATTCTCTAAGCGTATAAACGAATATCAACTCTGTGCTCTAAACTTGCGGTTCTCTTTTGGATGGCGGAAAGGTAAACTCGGATGCTCATATCCGTCGAGTAGGAATGCGACAGTTCAACGTAGTTCCGCGATATGCTAAGCAAAAGCCAAGTAAACAAATTGGGAGTGACACTTGAAAGGAGCTAGGATAAAAATTTATTCTAGAGGAAAAATAATGGAAGCATAGTTTTAGAATGGTTCGCTTCAGAGATAAACTTTTGTTCTTAATTTGAAAATAAAATTATTGTTTCTTTATTTCTACGGCACTTTACAGCGAGCATACGTCTTACTTTGGGGGTTTAATAATAACTCAAACAAGTTTCGACGAAACAACAAGCTTCGTAGTCCATCCACATCATGGATTCAGGCTTGTTTAGCGAACTCACCAAACTTCCCGCCAGATTTATTCATGACTTGGCCAAATATTTGATTGATTACAGTGTCTTGAGCAATCTACGCTACTCGATCAATGTACAACCACTTCATCGAGAAAAAGCGCCTGTTCAAAGTCTTGAAAGCGTAGCAGAGTGATGTTGCTCTTTTTAGAATTTTAAATGAAGCTGTTTAATTTTTCTTCAAATAATTCGAAAGATTTTGAATGCAGATGAAACAGAACCTTTTCAGCTCCAACGTAACGTAAATAAACCAACGTAGACAATATTTTATAACCCCATTCAGTGGTTTATCAAAAAAATCACAGAAGCTTTTACAGCGCAAAAATTATCAATCGACTTCCATAAACAAAGGAAGTTCTCAATTTGTCTTTACGTTTTTTTTTGTGTGTATGTTACGCGATTACTTCGTCAATTCCGATTCGAATGATTCTTTTTGTTATCGGTAGGGTACGTTTTTGAGGTAGTCCTATTGTAATTTCATCGAGATCTGATAAGTATCTCCAGAGATATGACGATAAGCGTCTCAAACTTGCTACTGAAATTGACTCGCGGGGCATTGAAGTCGGTTGTTTTAGTTTTTGAACTATCTTAATTATAATTAAGAGACACAAACAATTTTTCCAAGTCTGGGTGTACCTACTTGTGTCAGTGATTTGTATCTTTGTAAAGTAACTCGCAACACAGGGTTTCCCAATGGGGGGAGTTGTCTTTATAAAAAGTAAAAAAATAAAACTGGCCAAGTGCGAGTCAGACTTTTGACACACGGAAGGTTCCGAACGCCATCTAACGAATATCTAACGAACTTGTAACACCAACTAAGTAAACGTTAACACAAAGGTGTTATTAATTAATATTATTAAATATCTGGCTGGAAAACCGAGCTTTGCTCGGTATTTTTTGCCACTTAAACAGAAAAATATGACTCTTTCTGACATCTATTGTCGAATAATAATACTATTTTTTTAATTGAGAGTAACTAACTTTTGTTTGCAGATCTAGGGTTGCCTGTTACGACGGTATTATGCGGCTGATAGTCGGACAATCAGTTCCATTCGGAACATGATTTGTACTGCAATTAGTCTGCGTTTTATTTATCTATTATGTTTCATTATTTCACAATTTTTTGGATAAAAATTGTCTGAAGTACTGAAACATGCACTGGGTTGCGGGTGCACGTAATGGTACGGTTGGCAACCCTACATTAATAAGGGGAATTAAACATGTGTTTTAAGTGTGACGTTCGACGTCTAGATGAAAGCTGAATGGCTCAACCTTTGTTTTTTTTTTTGTAAATTCAAAGCGTTATGTTTCTGTTATATCTATATTTTTTGTTGAATATGATCTATTTAATGTTATTTGACGTGTGTAAGTGCTAATTTTAATTTGCCCATATACTGAATAAATGCTTTGACTTTGACTTTGACTTTGACTTTGACTGCTTTAACGACACAATAACACTAAAGCTACTTCTACTCGCCAATAGATGTTGGGAAGAGTCATATTTTAAGTTGATTATAGAAAACACGAATAAAACCACATTTTCTGAAAATGAATCCTAGCTAGATCGATTTATCGCCCCCGAAATCCTCTGTATACTAAATTTTTGTTTCCGAGATTCAGATTCAGATTCCGAGATTAAGGTAAACACGATAGCGCCATATGTGAAGATATATAGATGGCGCTTTCGTAAAAAACAAGTTGTTTTAAACCCTTTTAATTTTTAACTTTGTTCTGTTCTTAGTATTTGTTGTTATAGCGGCAACAGAAATACATCATCTGTGAAAATTTCAACCGTCTAACTATCACGGTTCATGACATACAGCCTGGTGACAGACGGACAGACAAACAGACTGATAGACAGACGGACAGCGGAGTCTCAGTAATAAGGTTTCCGTTGGCACCCTATGGGTGGAATGGGAACCCTAAAAACCAACCCAACCCGTCTTACATACAGTCTTGGTTAGTACGTTTAACCACTATCTCATTTGATGATAGTCCACGATGTACCTAGTACCCACGTTTGCCTAGAAAATAGATACTCACTGGGTGATGGTTACTATCGGAAAACAGACTCAAACTGGGCAGGAACATCTACTATATTGAAGTAGGTACGTATGATATAATATATTAGGAATGTCCATCGGCGGCGCATCACAGTTCGTCAAAACTGCTTCCACACTCTTTTATGTTATAGATAGGCCTTGGAATGTTATCATTATATCTTCCATATAAAACACGGAAATACCGCAGAGGTTCTGACCGTTCCTCACCGTCCTCACGTAAACAGGGGCAACATTAATGGAATATCAATAAATCATAGAAATTGACATCTAATGTTTTTGGATGCATACTACATTAATAATTCTTGTTCATCCCATGTTTCAACATTCAAACTCATGATTTCTTGATTAAAGCAAAAACACTATTAATATTACTTAAATTCAAAATTTAAAACCACCCCTTACTGATATATGTTTATTCTGGGGCCTTATTCAGTATGACCAATGAGATAACGCGTTCCTTAACGCGCCACGTTACGTTATTGAAAAATTGTATTCTGTATGCCACACGATAGGTAAATGATACAAAACGCGCGCGTTACACGTCCTCATACGTCACGATATTTTGACAGCTCAAAACGCGTTCATAACCTTACCCTACCACGTTTTAATTGGCATAGAGAATACCATAACGCGGAGATAACGTAACACGGTACGGTAAGACTTTAAAATGGTCATACTGAATAAGGCCCCTGTTCAGTGAGACCATTCCAATGAGCCCAAACACGTCATTTCTACTGTAACTTTATGAAGGGTTAAGTATTCTGCAGATTCCAGGAAATGTCCCAGAATCAGGTCAATACTTCCATGCTAGAAATAGTTGAAGTAAGATAGTATAGTAGTAGTAAGTATACAAAATTTCGAAGTTATTGAACGCTGCAATGCCACAGACTAACATACAAATACACACGTAACACTTATAACACCTCTTCTATTTGCGCCAGGGGTAGAAAAATGAATGGTAGCTCTTCAAAATTTATTTAATTCGACAATTTAGTAACCAGTGAGATCTTCCCTGGAGGTCGCTTTTTGTACTTGTCGTTGAACTGTTTCTTTTCCTGTCCGTATACGGAGTAGTAGGGTAGTGGCAGCACTGTTGATGATATCGGCAGGAGATCTGTAAACACATACGTATATATTATTAAGAGTTTAAAAACAATAAGCCCGATTGGAAGTACTTTTTTATTAGGATTCCGTAGCCGAATGGCAAAAAACGGAACGCTTATAGATTCGTCATGTCTGTCTGTCCGTCCGTATGTCATAGCCATTTTATTCCGAAACTGTTAGGACTACAGAATTGAAACTTGGTAGGTAGATGTATTCTGTGAACCGCTTTCCGATTTTTATACTACAATAAAAAATATAAAAGTTTAAGGGGGGCATCACATACTTGGAACTAAACAAAAAAAAAAAATCTTCAAACTTATACGTGCGTGGTGTTTATGGATAGGTATTTAAATATAACATTGAGGTTTCTAAAATCATTTTTTCTCAAAGTCAATCATTTGAAAGATAGGCTCGTTAAAGTGGTAAAATGTGTGTCCCCCCCCCTCTAATTTTTAAAGTATATAAGTGAAAAATCTAAAAAAAATATATGCTGTAGATCTCAATAAAAACTAACAATGAAAATTGGTTTGAACGAGATACAGTTAGCAGCTTTTGAGATATGGCGACCGCAAAGATAACTTTGTTTTATACAAACACTATGAAAAACAAAGTTATTTTTTTAGTTGCGAAAAATAATAGTTATAGAATACTTTACTGTGTTACGGAACCCTACGAGTGCGAGTCCGACTTGCACTTGGCCAGTTTATTTTTGTAAAAGGTAACAGGACAAGCACGACGCTCGCCTGACGGTAAGCGATGACGTCTACCTATCACAGATACAGCGGTATGCAAAATTCTCGACTGCCAGAATTGTTAATGTCATTGCACTGCGCCTGTTACCTTGAGACATAAAGATGTTAAGTCTCACATGCCTTTTAATTTCACTAGACACCTTGCCATTTCAACCGAAAAACATTCCTTTTTTACGGCTGAAAATTAATTGGCAAAGTGGTGGTACCGCCCCAGGCGGACTAGCAAAAGTCCTACCACTACAAAAACCTATAGTTATGTTGAAGCTTCATCATCGGCATAATCAGCCGGTATCAGTCCACTGCTGGACATAAAACTCCTCTCCTAAGGTGCACCACTGTGCCCGATGCTGACGATTATAATTTTAAACGCTCTACATATCATGTTGCATTAATAATATTAGTTGAATATATGTAGATTTAAAAACTGGACTTGTAACACGTCTAATAACTTTCAATTGATCATAAAAATAATAATTTTCTAATTATAAAAAATCATAATTTATCCAATTTAATTGGCCACCTCACAAACACCCTCAAGTTAAAGACAAACATCTTTATAGCTCGAGGTTATCGATATAGCTGGTTAAGGCGCAGTGCAGTAACATGCAAAATTATGGATAGCCAGAATTTTGCATGTAAAGGTACGGCCACACCGCGGCGTCCTGCGATCTGCGGGCGTGATCTCAGTACTTTTCAATTGTATTCTGATCGCGTTTCGTATGAACCAGTCGGTACAAATACATGTGCAAATACTACTGCACTATCTGATCGCCGCCTAGATCGCGCACGCAGGACGCTGCAGTGTGTCCGTACCTTCATTGCACTGCTCATGTATCTGTAATAGATAGACATCATCGCTTACCATCAGGCGAGTGTATGCTTGTCCTGTTACCTTTATAATAAAATCCAGACTAAATTTATACAAACGTTTGTAACCACTAACTCTATCACTCCGTCTGTTTATTACCTAATCACGCCTAAACGGACGATCTGATCTTACTAATAACGGGCCACGCGCAGTGTAGGGTTCCGTAGTAGCATGTTATTCGATGCAAGTCTTTACCCGTTATAAATAAGCAACTAGGTACTCCGTATTTGTCACTTTAAAGGATTTATTCTAAGGATTTTGTATTTGGTACAAAATTATCCAACACCCAAGTTCAACGACTATTACTGCTAAACTAATAAAGTTATCTCAACCGCTATAATTTTCCTTTAAAGTTCATGAAATGCGAAAAGACTTATTCAACGATATGCCACACGATGGGGTAGACGATGAAAAAAAATCATCCCCACTTCTCATATAGGGGAGCTACCCTAAAAAAAAATATGTTTCCCAATTTTATTTCAGCACTTTGTCGGCGTAATATATATACATATCCCCACAAAATTACAGCTTTCTAGTATTAACGGTCTCTTAGCAAAACCTCGAACAGACAGACAGACAGACAGACGGACATGACAAAACTATAAGGGTTCCTTGTCAGGACCACGGAACCCTAAAAATTGACAAGGAGATACTTTATAACATGAAGATGAACGCCGGCTACTTTTTGTGAATATTTTAGCGCGGGCGAAGCCGCAGGGCACAGGTAGTATAATATTTTGACACGAGCGGTCACGTTGTCAAATAATTATAAAAGGTTATTTCACGTGACCTCTGTCCGGCTTGTTTGGGTCTATATCTTGTATCTGTTTATAGACACTTGACTTGACCGTGGTCCGCACGGCAAGGTCGGCCGAGTTACCTACCATGTTTTAAATCGCACTGTCTTAATAGCAGCATAGATAAATTAATAAAAAAAAACATTTATGTATCTATAGTAATATCAATATAATTAAATCATTTATTATTCAGGTAACAGGACCCATTCATTACAAAAAACATTATACACAAAAATATACATGAAACTAATTAAAAAATTAGAAAATACTGACAAAATAAAATAACAATTCAGATAATAATAGAAATAATAAAGCCAAAAATTGTCAGAAACATAAATAATAAAATAGAACGTCACGGAAGCCTCAAGAATGGCTGTGGCACTGCATGCAACCGCATCCATCCATTAAGTAACAAAACTATTAATTTATTTATTACTTTAAACGGTGTGTTACATACATTTAGTAGGTACACGTACTACCTATTCCTAATTTTATCCTAAAGCACAGAATAATGAAAAGTCCTAAAGCTACAATTTAACTCAAAAGAAGGAATTTATAAATGTGAAAGATTGTACAGTGCGACATAAAAGAGTTGACAATAAATGAGGGCGCCACTATTGCTTTTGTATCTTGTATGTAGCAACACAGTTAGTTAGAAACAAACGTTTTTGATACTTGTATTATTTTTGCAAATATAAGATTTGCAAGACATGATTTTTTATTTAAACGGAAACCTATAAGTATCTTTATAAAATGTATAGTATCGATATAAATTTTATATATATATATATATATATATATATATATATATATATATATATATATATATATATATATATATATATATATATATATATATATATATATATATATAAAATTTATATCGATACTATACATTTTATAAAGATACTAAATGTATAGTATCGATATAAATTTTATATATATATATATATATATATATATAAAATTTATATCGATACTATACATTTTATAAAGATACTTATATATATATATATATATATATATATATATATATATATATATATATATATATATATGTATATATATTATTTCTATAGAAATTCTTCTTTATTTATTTATATGCTTATTTCTTACTTGCATTATTCAATGAGTGAAAACAAGTATCAAAATTCAGTAGTCGCGCAATAAATACTAATGTTTTGGTGTTGCCTGTATGAGTGACTAGTTAATTCTTATATAATTAATTTCTACTCTTTTATGTTGCATTGTATCTTTGTTGTTCAATCACAAAAAAACGGTTGTACAGATTTGGATTAAATTTAGCACAGCACAGATAGTATTTTAGCCTGTAATTACACATTGGATACTTTTTACAAGTAATACAGTGAAACCTGGTTAAGTGAGACATGAAGGGACCTGCAAATTTGTCTCACTTATTTACCATTTATTTTATTAGGTATTCCACTTACCCAGTGTCTCAGATATCCAGCTACTATAATGTGTATAATGCGAACGAAGTCACGAGCGACAGTCGGTAAAGCTTAAAAAGTGGCCAAGTGCGAGTCAGACTAGCCCACAAAGGGTACAGAACCCTTCGTGGGCGAGTCTGACTCGCAAGAATAGATTAGGGATATATTAAGTCAAATAACAAAATTACTTTGTTTTTCATAGCGTTTGTATAAATTACAAAGTTATATTTGCGGTTTTTGAAAATGTGCTATATTTCAGAAACTGATGTCTATATCTCGTTCAAAAAAAATTTCGTTGAAAGTGTTCACTTTCACTTTCACATTTTTTGAAAATTGAAAACATTTTTGATAATTTTTCACACCATTTATATATTTTTTCTCATAAAAATCGTAAAGCAGTTCACAGAATACATCTACGTACAAAGTTTCAACTGTGTAGTTCCAATAGTTTCGGAATAAAGTGGCTGTGACATACGGACGGACAGACGGACATACGTCGTGACGAATCTATAAGGATTCCGTTTTTTGCCATTCGGTCACGGAACCCTAATAAGTGGTCAAGTTTCGCAGAGAGTCGCAAGTTCGGTCCGTTAGCCGGTCATAGTTCACCGGCCTTGGCGACTCGTTAGCATAATCTAGGCATTTATAACACTAAACTTCTATAACTCACACAAACTTTTGTTCAGCCAAGTCACCAGTTTAGGACAATTAGGCCCCCTTGCAAAGACTAGAGTTAACACGTATTTTTATAATCCAAGTTTATGCAATATCTACGATCGAGTTATGTATGAGCAATTGCAATGTTTTTCTCTATTTCTTGCGACAATATTTTAGGTAAGACAATCCTTTTCATAAATTTTTGTGTAGACGTATTTTGTATTTTCAACCGACTTCCAAAAACAAAGGAGGTTCTCAATTCGTCTGTATGTTTTTTTTTAATTTTTTTGTTTGTTTGTATGTTACGCGATTACTCCGTCAATTTTGAACCGATTCGAATGATTCTTTTTGTTATCGGTAGGGTACGTTTTCTAGGTGGTCTCATTGTAATTTCATAGAGATATGTTAAGTATCTCCAGAGATATGACGATAAACTTGCTGCTGAAATTGAAGCGCGCGGCATAGAAGTCGGTTGTTTAATTTTTAAACTATCTCAATGATTATGTCGTTTTATATTAATTTGTGTCATTCTTGTTCATTGCTTAACCCGAATTATAAGAATATGTGTTAACTCTGGTCTATGCAAGTGGGCCTTAGGTGACAGTCTCAGAACTTCACACACACAGACTTGAATCTACGAAAAGTTTAAATATTGTAATACTTTGACATTGGCAGTTTGGTACAGGATTAATAATAGTACAAAATACTGTTAGTTGAATACCAATTTAAGTTATCCATTGATAGAAGGAGAGAGAGAGAGATAGCGAGAGAGAGAGAGAGATAGCGAGAGAGAGAGAGAGCGATAAATATCGTTTTAGGATAAAGTTATGATTACGAATAGGTAGTATGTGTATCTATTATTATGTTTTAAATAGGCGTGGAATGCAAGCTTTTTAGCCCCCGACGCAAAAAGAAGGGGCGTTATAAGTTTAACGTGTGTATTCGTATGTGTGTATGAGTGTGTCTGTTTGTGGCATCGTAGCGCCAACGGATGAACCGATTCTGATTTAGTTTGTTTGATATATCAAGGAAAAAATCTGCAGATATAATATTTTTTACACCTTAAAATTTTCCGGCAGCACAGCCCTTGAAAGTCAGAATATTCTAGGCCTATTTTCAACATCTTCGACCATATCATCACTTACCACAAGGCGAGATAGTGGTCAAACGCTATCCTATAAGTAATAAAAATAAATATCACCATAATATATCGAAGTTTGATATAATTTTTATCATTAAATAAAATTCTGTACTAGCCTAGCTGTATTTACCCTAAGGGTCTGTTCACACAGCAACGCGACATGACGAGGCTTTTGGTTTCGCGCGGCGCAGTGCGGCGCTGCAAAACGCGCGACGCCACCAAATTATGTCAATGCAATGTTTATATTACTGTGTACCTAGTTAATAAAGTTCAATTTTTATCACGCGGCTTCCCGCTGCGCCACGCGGTGCAGCAAGAAACCGCCGAACTGACTCAATGAAATGTGTATTTGTCTTTTTGTGTAGTAAATAAAGTTATTTTTGTATCACTCTCTTAATAAGTGCGCGCCGCGTCGCGTCGCGGTCTGAGCTGACCCTAATGCGCGGGAGGGTAATATGTTTATCAGTCTACGAATGTGTGTTTGTTTCTATGTGGGGTTCCAGAGACCAAACGCGTTGGCCCATTTTAATGATTCTTACGTCAATCGATTTCTCGTATTACTAGAGATATGACGGTAACTAAGAAAGGAGGTTCTCAATTTGATTGTATTTTGCTACTGACATCCAAAAAGGAGGATGTACTTAATTCGTAAAACTGTTTTTTTTTGGTACCTTTGTTACCCGATTACTCTGCCAATTTTGAATTAATTCAAATAATCCTTTTATTAATTAGTAGAGTACATATCCGAGGTAGACCTGTTGTAATTTCATCTAGATCTGATTAATATCTCCAAAGATATGGAGATATGAAGATATGGAGCATTTAAAGTCGGTTTTTTTGTAACAAAAACAATCTTACATTATTCGTATGGAAAACGATTTAAAATTATCGAAGATTACTTACCTGCTACATGACAGACCTGCTAACTTAATCTAATTTTTAACCGACTTCAAAAATAAGGAGGAGGTTTCTTAAGTCGACCGTAATATATTTACGGTCGACTTATATATTTTTTACGTGTGTACGCGGATAACTTCGTCGTTTATGAACTGATTTTGATAATTATTTATATGCGGGAAAGGAGATATCCCATGGGTAGTACCGTATAAATTTCATCGAGATATGATAAGTATCTCAGGAGATATCAAGATAAACACCTCAAATTTTGTACTGAAAATTAATAGCACGGCACTTGAACTGAACTGAACTGAACTTGAAGTCGGTTCTTTTAGTTTTTTAAACTATCTTATATTATAACATTATCTAGCTCTCAGTTACTTTAAGTTTTATTCCGCAACTTACTATGAGCTCTCTAAAGACATTGAAACCTATAGGCAATCTGGTAGAGGTATTATTTTGAAAGTGCAACGTTTTGTGCGAAGCAAAATAAATGTTTTACAGTTAATGATACAGCTTAAAATTCAATACTATGTATCTGCTGAATGCATTTTGCGCATTTACGTATCAAGGTTACGAAATAACACCTGTTACTGGCGTAGACTCGGATATTATTATGTAGTTTTAGTCGCAACAACAATAATAATGTGTGATCTTTGGCGTGGAAAAAATAACTCATAAAACTCATAAGTCATAAGCCTTTCCCAGGGTTAGAACTTAAAAGTACTATTTCTTTTTAATATGAAATCTATCTATATATATCTTAAAAAGTAATTCTTCTCACTCATCTTAATAATTTATTTATTTAGTTCTGCCTTCCAAATGACCCAGCTCTTCCTTTCTAAATTATAAGCCTCCAAATAATGTTCCTTTCCTAATTAACCTAAAATACATATTTTTGAGTTTTATTATATTTTTCGCTCCATCATATAAATTTTTATACATACATTTAGTATCTATCATAATATTTATCTAATTGGTACACTTAAATAGATTTGTTATCTATGTATCAATTTATTATTTATCGTTATTATTTTATTTATAAATATTTCGCATTTTTTTCATCACCCGCAGGCTTGTCTGAAAATCAGCGTCCAGGTGTAAATCTAGACATATGTGCTGAGACAAGCCTTTTTGACACCTCACATTGTTTCTTGTTTTATTGTTTTTTTTAGTATTTTAATGTGTGTCAAATTAATGATTTTCTTTCTTTCTTTCTATCTTTCAACAAACTTAAAAAACAGGAGGAGGTTTCTCAATTCAACCGTTCGAGTAGGTATTTTTTTATGGGAGTTCGTGGATAACTTTGTCGTTTATTGACCGATTTTGATATTTATTTTTTTGTTGGATAGAAGATATCCCGGGGGTGAATCCATTGGTGATCCATTATGGAAATTTCATCGAGGTTTGATAAGTGTCTCCAGAGATATGGAGATAAATATCTCAAACTTGGTACTGAAAATTAATAGTGCGGCATTTAAAGTCGGTTCTTTTTAGATTTTCAAACGATATTATAAATTTTGAATTGAAGTATTATATGTAATCTTAAGTATTTATAAATAAAATTACTACTTTAAGCAATTCCTGTTAAACTTGAGTAAATAAAAAAAAAAACACCTGAGTGAATGTTGACTTTTTAAATTTTACCCAAGAATTCGTTGATTGATTTTTATCGAAAGGGTTTTCTTTGCTACAGTTTCCTTTAATATTATTTTTATTATTATCTTGACAATATCAATAACTGACAATATAACCTGTATTTCAAATCAATCGCTGTTAGTTTTTAAAACAATTTTCAACCGACAACCAAAAAGAAAGAGGTTCTCAATTCGTCTTTATGTTTTTTGTGTATGTACCGCGTTTACTCCGTCAATTGTGAACCGATTTAAATGATTCTTTTTTTAATCGGTAGGATACGTTTTCGAGGTGGTTTCATTGTAATTTTATCGAGATCTGATAAGTATCTCCAGACATATGACGATAAACGTCTCAAACTTGCTACTGAAATTCGCGGGGCATGGAAGTCGGTTGTTTTAGTTTTTAAACTATCTTAATTATGTTAAAAAAAAATGACATGAACTGATAATCTCACCCGGCTTTAAAACGTCGTCATCCCTTCTATACAACATGCCGCCGCACGACGCCAGCAGAAATCCAAAGAGCACGAAAACCAAACAAAAATTCATCTCTTGAATGGAAATAATTCGGTAGCGCAGCAGAGCGTGCAAGTATATTTCACCTGTGTTTATTTGACACAAACGTGCGTTCACTACCGCTCGAATATAATATTGAATGTATCGGTGACATGCATCGACTTCACGCCAGCGCGTGCCGTCACTCGGTGCTTTGAGAGGCGACGACTCTTTAGAGCTGTTTACTAAACCTACGCTGCTGCGACGCGACGCGATGATGACTCAAATATAACGGTATTCAATGACACATAATACTTAACATAATTCTTATATATTCATACAAAACACACGAGGGGTTACTTATGCCCAGCCGTGGGTGATTAGGCTGACTTTGATGATGTCGAAGACATCATCGAATCATCGACTAAGTATGTATTGATTGATTGATTGATCTTTATTGTGACTCCTATCATCCTTAAATTATGTACATAAGAAAAATAATGTATAGCTACTATACTATATAGCTATATACTATACTATACTAATGTATAACTATATAAATACCATTTTTATGAAAATATTGTGCCACTGGCATCTAAATTACGCGCAAGCACCGAAATATAATCGGTCAAGTGCGTGCGTTTCATTTAGGCTGAGTGGCTAGCCCTGTTGTCAGAGTTTGTTGGCTGCCTGAAGGTCTCTGACATGGCCTTCGATTATTGTACTAGAACAAACAACTGAGACCTACAATTTAACCTTACATTCGAACCACAGGTTGTACGATTCATTATTCTGTGCCACAGGTAGCGCTTAGTCGTGAATGCCTCATATTGGTCGCCCATCCAAATACCGATCGGGTTGTCCGTTGCTTAACATTGGTGATCAGTTACAAGCACACGACACCGCTACGAGTCATTCACAGGTGAAGTGCTTGTCTGTCAGACATAAAACTGTCTTCACCTATGACGGTATATACAGCTATGAATAGAATAATAATGTGAAAATTATAATTATTGATGATGGACAAATTCTGTTCAGTTTCCGAAGTATTAAATTTTAATTAAAATTTTTCGGCTAAGTAAACATAAATATTTTATAAATGAAGTATTTATTAGTAACGTACAGGGATAGGGATGTAACTAAAATAACCTTTGAGTATTCAAGATGATAACATAATATAACTAAAATATTAACTATGTCTAATAATTAGAATAAAAACTACAAATAAATAAAACATTAAATTAAAAATCAAAAAACCCGACTGCGCAAAAAGTGAAGTGTTAAAAAACGAACTGAAAAGAAAAAAACAAGTAAGTCTAGTAGTTTAGACTTCTGTTTAGGGATATCAAAAAACTGTACCATTTAAATTCTTTCTCGGTCGATACACTTATAAAATAAATTATACATTGTTATAAGGAATGTAGAGACTTTAACAGTCGGGACACATTAATGGCTGGGATTAATGTGTCCCGACTGTTAAAGTATATATTTATTTTATGATTTGAGACGTGTATAAGTGCGTATATTAATACTACCTACTTTCTGAATAAATGCTTTGACTTTGACTTTACCGCCATCGCATGTGTACCGGAACTGTATATTTTCAGCTTAGAGCTGGGATGAATCAGGTTATGTTTGAACCTTGTTTTGTCTCCTCTAGGACCACCTCTTTTTATAGAATATTATATTGACGTTAGCGTTACTATTTTATTGTTCATGAAATGGGGCCAGCAGGATTCTAGTACTATTATATTTACTAATATGCTTACGCATTTTTTTGGCAAATATAAGGTTTTGTGCGTCTACACTACTAAGTATGTATTACAATGGGGGATTTAACAACAAATACTAAAAACAAAATAAAATTAAATATTAAAGGGGGTCTTCATCACAGTGTGGTCTACATACGTACAAGGACAAGTAACGTGTATTTTTCGGCGTTTTGTGCTTGAACTTGTAAACTAATAATAGATAGAGACTTGAAATCTTCACAAAATATGTATAACTATGACCGTTATTACAATTATGGAAAAAAGAACAAAAAACCGAAATGTGTGAAATAGATAGGGTATTGCTTTTTAAGCTTACTTACTTTACAGTTGTACTATTAAACGACTATACGAAAAGGAAGAGGTTGTTTGTTACCTCAGAACTCCATCAATTCTTAACCGATTTGGAAAATTCTTTTTTTGTTTGATTTAATATGATTTTCGTTTGGTCTCATTGTAATTTTATTGAGATCTGATCAGTAACTTCAGAGATAAGCACCGCAAACTTGTTACTAAAAGTGACTAACGCGGCATGTAAAATCGTTTTTTTTTTCGATTTGTACGATCATAAATTATTTGTTATAAATATATTTTGAATCTCCATTTTAAGACCTTTAATTCGATACCCCACTCGATAGGTTTTGAAAAAAAAAATTTTTTTGAACCCCAAATTTTGGCGTCTGAAATCCGCCATTTTGAATTTTTCAATTTTTTATGTTTTCGTTCAACACTCGCGCTAGCATGGCGAATCTATTGACGTGCCAATTATCAAAATCGGCCCACGCGTTTGGTCTCTAGTGTACCACAAAGGAACAAACATACAGACATACATACATACATATATAGACTGATAAACACATTACCTCTCCTTTGCGTCGCGCAGTCGGGTAAAAATTGAATTTAGGCCGCTATCTGCTGGTAGAGTACACAAAAAGCTGGCGACATTACCTCTATGAATCGTGAAACTAATGCGTTGCTCGAGGTAAGCGCATGATAATTTTATCGAAGTCTGATAAGTATCTCCAGAGATATGGAGATAAACACCTCAAACTTGGTACTGAAAATTAATAGCGCGGCATTTGAAGTCGGTTCTTTTATGGTCGGTTTCTGAGGGACGTCCAGCTCTTTGGTGAAATATTTTTGGTGTCAAACATTTTATTATTTTTTGTTAATTTTTAGGGTTCCGTAGCTGAATGGCAAAAACGGAACCTTTATAGATTCGTCATGTCTGTCTATCAGTCTGTCTGCCCGTATGTCACAGCCACTTTGTTCCGAAACTGTTAATAACAACACAACAACAGTTAACTGTTGAAACTTGGTATGTAGGTGTATTCCATAACCTGTTAAACAAAAAGACCCACACATGGAACTGAAACTTAAATAAATTCATCAAACATATACGTGCAGGTCTATAGGTCTTTAAAAATGAGATTGAGCTTCCTAAAACTATTTTGTCTAGTAAATTTTTTTAAAAAGTAAAAAAAAAAAAAGTAATAAAGTTTAAGTGGTAAAATGTGTGTTCGCCCCCATCTAACTTTTAAAATAAGAGAGTGAAAGCATAAAAAAATATATGCTGTAGATCTCAATGAATACTTTCAACATAATATCGTTTAAAAACTAAATAAACTGGCCAAGTGCAAGTTGGACTCGCACTCGTAGGGTTCCGTACCACACTACAGTATTTTATAAGATCGAGCAAAAAATACCACTATCATTTTTCGCCAGAAAAAAATAATAATTAATAAACATCTCGTTTCTTATAACGCCATCTAACGTCTAACAAAGGTGTTAGGGATCGACATTTAAATATATAGCCATCTATGGGACGTTTACCTAACTAAGCGTTCATAGATGGCGTGAAATGCCGAAAAAACACGTTTCTTGTATGGGGACCCTCTATTATCTTTAATTTTATTCTGTTTTTAGTATTTGTTGTTATAGCGGCAACAGAAATATGTGAAAAATTCAACAGTCTAATTATCACGGTTTATGAAATATAGCTTGGTGACAGACGGACAGACAGACGGACAGCGGAGTCTTAGTAATAGGGTTCCGTTGGTACCCTTTGGGTACGGAACCCTAAAAAGAACCGACTTCAATGCGCGCTATTCAATTTCAGTACCAATTTTGAGATGTTTATCTCAATATCTCTGGAGATACTTATCAGAACTCGATAAAATTACCATGGTACCACACTTGGTATATCAAAAAAAGAATGATCAAAATCGGTTCATAAACGACGAAGTTATCCGCGAACAAACATAAAAAAAAAAAAAGGTCGAATTGAGAAATCTCCTCCTTTTTTTGAAGTCGGTTAAAAAATTGGTCTTAACGAGATATAGTTAGCAGTTCTTGAGGTACAGCACATTTTTAAAACCGCAAATATAACTTTGTTTTTCTTACAAACACTATTATAACAAAGTTCATATTTGCTGGCGAAACTGCTGGTGTCCGTACCTTTAATCATCAAAAAGAGTCGTACATCAATGTCAAAAAGTATCGTATTCACTATTTGAGTCTTACTGTAAAATCATTTATTCCAGTCTTTAAATGTTTGTATCTCAATTCATGGAAAATAAAAATGGTAAATAAAATATATTTTCAGATAGTAGAGCTTCGAGCATTTTTTATATATTTTAATTTTTGTCATAGGGTTCTTTTTCAATGACCAACCTTTTAGTTACGTTTTATTCATTAAAAAAAATAAAATAAAATAAAATAAAAATAAAAATAAAACTGCTCTCTTTCGTAAATTCATTTTACATTTCGTCAGTTGAAGGTTCAATTGGCTTGGTAACTGACTAAACATGTTAAATATGTTTTGTTTACAGTTTTTCTTAGTATGTTTCTGTTTTTCTGGATGGTATATATATATTGTAATGTAACGGATCGACCAACTCTAGCTGGCTTGTAGGTATGAGCCAGCCGGAGGTGAGCCGTCCACACGTAAACGTACCACAGAAATATTAATAATAAGGTACCTTATTAATATTAATATAAGGTACCTTATTAATATTAATATAAGGTGCCTTATTAAGATTAATATAACGTGCTTTATTATTAATATTTCTGTGGTACGTACATACCTACAGAACCCTAAAAGGGGAACCCAAACTAGAAGGGAAATGACAGATTAGAATCACAATACATATTATCTCTAACTTTAAGAATCTTTGTTCTCACATACTCACTGACTGACTTAGAGACAACGCACAGCCTAAACCACTGGTCGTAGATACTTAAAATTTGGTGGAAACATTTGGTAAAGCAAACTAAAGTTAGCAAACTGAAGTGGCAATGAAGTTCCCATATCAACTGAAAAACCGATAACCAGTGGGATAAACGAGTTCTTGAGTGAAGACTGCGGTTCGGCAAGCGCAATTTAACAGGTTTTTAAACTACAACGATTTTCGCAAGGTGGCCAGAGCTGGATGAGAGTTGCTGAGGGTCGTGCTCAGTAGCAGTTGGGGAGGCCATGTCTAGCAGGGGGCTAATAAAAAGCTGACCATGATTAACAGTGAGGGAGGTTATTAAAATAAACTTGCCAAGTGCAAGTTGGACTTGCACTCGTAGGGTTCCGATTCCGTACCACACTACAATATTTTATAAAATCGAGCAAAAAATGCTGAAAGAAATCACGCTTCTTGTAATAAATTGACAAATCGATCTAAAGTCCCCGTCACGAGAAGCTATAAATTATGTAAACAAGTGTTCAGGAGTTCACAACATTTGGACCAACAAAAAAAATGAATTTCGTACTCGTACGCATTCGAAACTCGAATGACGCGTTTATTTCAAAATGGCGTCCCGATAGTTTACAATCCCTGCGTCCGGTACCAAGAAACACAAACGATAGCGCTTTGCGTCGTTAAAATATGATCCGACTAAATTAAATAGGTTGTTACTTTCATACTCGTATAACCCGTCTATATTTCATGTCGATTGAATATGGTCAATTTATTATTATCTCGCAGTATAAAATGTTTACTTAGTAAAAGATGTTTGTTTACATAATTTATAGCTTCTCGTGACGGGGACTATAGCTAGGTTTTCATTTTCAGAAAAAGTCGATTTATCCCTGTTTTCAGGTAATGAAAAACTCCTACAATATAATTAGAATATGAAGGTAAATTTCGCCATTGCTACATTGTTACGATAGCTCGATGGGAGATCGTTCGGATGGCGATCAAAAGGATCCCGGTTCGAGTCTTACTTACGTAATAAGTAGTCATAGATGGCGCCACCAATGCATAATTGGGTTAACAAATGCAATCCACTAATTTCGTCGTAACGATACTTCGCACCGTGGCTTAATTGGCAAAGCACCGGAACATGTCATTCTGGAGGTTGCGGGTTCAAGTCCCGTCGGTACGATGAAATTTTGGATTGTGTTTAACAATTGACACAGTACTTCTACTCGCCAATAGATGTCGGGAAGAGTCATATTTTAAGTTGATTATCAATAAAGTTGATTATTGCAAATGCGAATAAAACAAAATTTTCTGAAAATGACTCCTAGCTAGATCGATTTATCGCCCCCGAAATCCCCTGTAGGTGTATTAAATTTTATTTAATCGTTGGAGCCGCTTCCGAGATTCAGATTAAGGTAACGACGATAGCGCCATCCTTGATGCTAGGTAGATGGCGCTGCGCTATCGTAAAAAACTTTTTTAAAACTTTTCCTTAATTTTTAACTTTGTTCTGTTCTTAGTATTTGTTGTTATAGCAGCAACAGAAATACATCATCTGTGAAAATTTCAACCGTCTAACTATCACGGTTCATGAGATACAGCCTGGTGACAGACGGACAGACAGACAGACAGACAGACAGACAGACAGACAGACAGACAGACAGACAGACAGACAGACAGACAGACGGACAGCGAAGTCTCAGTAATAGGGTTCCGTTGGTACCCTTTGGGTTTGGAACCCTAAAAAACGATCGATAATTATATGGCTCTTCTGCTGTTTTATGATATAAGGAAACAGGACAAGCACGACGCTAGCCTTATTGTAAGCAATGACGTCTACCTATTACAGATACAGCGGCATGCAAAATTCCGGACAGCCAGAATTTTGTATGTCACTGCACTGCGCCTGTTACCTCGAGACATAAAGATATTATCCAGTTTAATGTGAACGTACCGGCTTTTGTTCGCGTGTACACGCGAACAAAAGCCGGTACGTTCGGATATGCTCCAAACAGGTTTCAACCTAATGTACGTAGGTCATCTTCTGGGAGCGGCTAGAATGGCGGCAACGCACGTCGTATCGCCCGCATTTCCCAGCGCAACTGAAACTTGGTCGGAGCATAGAAGTAAATACACGCGAACAAAAGCCGGTACGTTCACATCAAAATGAATAATTTTCGCGAAAAACTTTCAAACTAAATTTAATTCCGATACGATTTTTAGGGCTTCGTACCCAAAGGTTAAAACGGGACCCTATTATTAAGACTCCGCTGTCCGTCTGTCTGTCTGTCTGTATGTCTGTCCGTATGTCTCCATGCTGTATCTCATTAACCCTGATAGTAAGACAGTTGAAATTTTCACAGATGGTGTATTTCTCTTGCCGCTAGAACAACAAATACTAAAAACAAAATAAAGTTAAAAATTAAAGGAGGTCCTCATACAAAAAACGTGTAAAAACTCGTTTTTTGTATGAGGACCAAGATGACACCTGGATAGATGGCGTTATACTAAAAAGTATAACGCCATCTATCCAGGCGTCATCTGGGTGTTAACAACTCCTTCATGATAATTAAGCTAACAACCTTTCTAATTAGTTTCGGAAAAATTACATAGATGGCGCTAGTAAACGAGCCCCGTTATTCTAGATCGCGGTGTCGAGATTCTCCGTGAACTCGTATACCAAACAAAATGTTCTTGGTAATAATAATTAATCAAATATGAGGTTGAAACTCTGTTAATTGTCGTAATGTACTGTAGTACGGTACTGTAGTCTGACTCGCACTTGGCCAGTTTTATTTATAGTGTGGAAGGCTGGAAGCTCCTAACACATTTTAAGGCCTGGTGCCCGGTATCCCTACTCGGAAATCTAATATGAATGCTGAAAGTATCCGAAGATGGAAAACGGCACCGCTGCCTCGGAATGAAAATAATGTCACAGAAACGTCTCATAAAATGTACATATTGCGGTACTGTATGATACCAATTCACTATTAAAATATACTGTCATTGAAATACTTTGTAAGAATAAGTGCATCACATTCACACTCAGTGCACACCAGACGAACATAAACGCACATCTTAGTCATTAATTACTCGACTACGGTGAAGCAAAAGGAAGGGTTATGTTTTTGATCAGTCACACGTATGTATGTATGTATGTTCATCTGTTCCCTCATAACTTCTAAACTACTTATCATAATCTGACAAATGAGGTGTCGTTGGACGCGTCTTATTTGTCTGCTGGTTATAGGCTATGTGACGTCACAACAAATTGATTGTGGCGCCCTCTAGAGGGCACGAAGTCAAGAACTAAAAAAAATATTTTCAACCCATTCCATCGTGTAGGGTAATCGGTATCGTTAAATAGGGATCTTAAAATAATGGTAGGGTTTGATACATCATATTTTTGTTAATCGTAGCGTTTGCGAGATATATCCCGTCAAAGTCAAGAAAACAAATTTTTACTCCACGCGGCGTCGCAAAGACGCAATAGGGAGGGTTATGTGTGTGTTTGTTAATCGCTACGTATTAATGTAAGTATGTTGACATGTATGCATGCATACATTTATGCAAAAACCCCAATAAATACTTGAAATAAAAAATAAGTTCAAAAACTACTGAGATATCACGCTCTATAAAGTATGAAACAAGAACATATTCTCATCTGAGATCGCTATGTACAAACTATTCAATATGTATCGTTTATTATATAAAAAAAACGTTTAATAAATATTTTATCGTATTTTATACATATTCTTAGTGGTGCTCAGAGGATAGCCGTGGTCGTATGTCACCTACCGTAACAAAACAATACATTCTGAAAAGTAGCATACGACCACGGGTATCCACTGAACACCACTAAGAATATGTATAAAATAGGATAAAATATTTAATAAAAGTAAGTTTTTTATATAATAAACGATAAATATTGAATAGGGTTCTAGTTTTTGAACTTATTTTTTATTATCTGAAAGATGTTTATTTAATACACGACACATACCGAATATTTAGAACATAACAATTTCAGATGAGAATATTTTATTGTTTCATACTTTTTTAGAGTGTGATTTCTGTAGTTGTAGTAAGGGTATTTGCATGCCTATATGCATGCATGCGACGCTGTAGTCGGGTAAAAAAAAAATTCATGACTTTGACCGGATATGTCTCGCAAACTTGACAAAGATATAATGTACAAAAACTCTACCTTTTATTTTAAAATCCCTGTTCAATGATATCGAACATAAGAGGTGGGGCGAAAAAAAATTTTTTTCTTGAATTAATGCCCCCTAGAGAGCGCCATATTTAATTTAATATAACGTCAAACAAGCGGACAAACGAGACACTTCAAACGATACCTCATTTGTCAAATTATGATAAGTAGTTTAGAAGTTATAAGGGAACAGATGAACATACATAAGTACATTCATACACTCATACGTGTGACTGATCAAAACATAACCCTTCCTTTGCTTCGCCGTAGTCGAGTAATTAATGACTAAGATGTACGTTTATGTTTGTCTGGTTCATAAAATAAGACGCATATGTATCTAAATAAATGTCTTAGGTCAAGTTTCCTTACAAAGTGCGGATGAGATCACAATTCGGTTTTAAGAAGACAGTGTGAGTGATTCAACGTGCGTGGGTGAAGAAGATGTCGCACTTAATTTCCGTGACACCTGCCTCAGACAAATATTATCACGTCTATCTCAAGATACTTGAACGGCAAATAAATATTAGGTAAATTATTAGTATTTATTGGACACACAAAATTACTTAAGCACTATCTCAACCTAGCAAAAAACATGCGGGGCAGTCTTTGGGGACTGTCGATAGAAGAGAAAACTTAATAACTTGTGAAGCGTGCGGTGACGATTACGCGAGTTTCACGCTTTTGGTTCACCCAAAAACACTCGCATATATACAGTACATGTATATGTATACATATACATATGTGTACAGTAGATGTATACACAGTATACGTATAGCTCATGGAAAGCGTTCGTTGACGATGACGCGAGTTCCTTGATTTTTGTTCACCCAAAAAGTGCTCAACGTGAGAAGTTTTCACCCCAAGAATAGATTCCTGTATATCAGGAAGTGGTCAACGGAGTGTGTTGGAAATTAGACATGCTATTCATTAATGTCTATTCCACAGAATAATGAATAGTCTAGGTAGGCCAAGCACTAGCATGCTAGGGCGTCCTTCTATCGTCAGGCCTACCAACGTTTACAACAGAGGGCGATTATATATAGATATCAAATTTAAAATGACGCTTACGTGACTTCCGTTGGTTTGGACCGTGACGCTACGTCACATCCGTCAAATTTTACCCAAGTGCGCATATAGAAGTTTTACTTTAAAAAAAAACTATATGTACAAGCAAGAGCAAATTAAACGCATTTCCTAATTTTGATGCGATAACGCAGTAACGCACACTACACAGGTTCTGCGAATTAATTAAGAAACTTTGTATTTAACTGTGGTACAGTTATCTTTTCAGCCTTCCTGCGTTATATCACTGCTAATATTTAGCAACATAAACTCAATCAATTCCGCTAGTGTGTAGGTATGTGATTACTTAATTCCGGGGTGAGTAGAAGGTACCCTAATAAAGATAAGGCGGAATGAGTGGGGGTCGTCTTAATTTATAACAAGTATACCCTTGAGAGGACGCCGTGTGCTCGCCGTAACAGCTATCTTGGCTAATAAAGTCTTTCTGATGTTTATCTTTAGTTTTGCGCGGGATGACGGCCCGGCCGAAAAAGAGGCGTTTTCTTTATACATTTAGCCAGAAAACAGTCCCCTGTACACCGACTATCAAAATGGTGGATTTACTTAGGCCATAGATATTAATAGTTCTGTGAGAACAGTGGAACTCGCGTGCCCATGTTGTGTTATAATCACGTCACCAATACTTTCCCTTTTTCCCTTGCTAATCAAAGTCATTTCAGAGTTTGTGCTTTTGAAATAGGGATGTAAGTTTTAGCGATCACTCGCGTTCCCTTGGTTGTATCATCTTGTGTCTTAGTGCGCCTCTACATCATCTTGTGTCTTAGTGCGCCTCTACATCATCTTGTGTCTTAGTGCGCCTCTACATCATCTTGTGTCTTAGTGCGCCTCTACATCATCTTGTGTCTTAGTGCGCCTCTACATCATCTTGTGTCTTAGTGCGCCTCTACATCATCTTGTGTCTTAGTGCGCCTCTACATCATCTTGTGTCTTAGTGCGCCTCTACATCATCTTGTGTCTTAGTGCGCCTCTACATCATCTTGTGTCTTAGTGCGCCTCTACATCATCTTGTGTCTTAGTGCGCCTCTACAATTTGACTGTAATCCGTCGATAAATACCGCTACAGCAAACGTCTTCCCTTTCTCCCCATATTTTCCAATATTACCAATCAAAAACGCGATCAACAAAAATTCTAAAATATAAAGGATCTTGAGTTTCGTCAAAATGGGTTGAAAAATGCGACCTATAGACGAGAACAGACAAAACAGACAATTAACCGGACTAATTCATTTGTGGCCAATGTCGAAACAAAGAGTCTTCGCTCGCTCGGTCAACTAATTATCCTTAAAATATTCCAAATTATTTGTACCACCACACCGCGGCGTCCTGCATCCGCGTGCGCGTTCGCGATTTTCAATCGTTTTCTGATCGCCGTTGATCGCGTTTGGTGAGAACCAGTCGGTACAAAAACTACTGCGCTATCTAATCGCCGCCTAGATCGTGCACGTACGACGCCGCGGTGTGGTCTTACCTTAAGAAAAACAGAATATGTTTTAGAAAAACAATACCTACGCATTAAAAATAATGCTATACTTTTTATTACTAAAGTAGTGAGTAAAGTGATAAGTGAGCGTTCGATGACCCAATATTTTAAGGCCTAAATTCCTCATGTGCTGATTTCGATGCCGCTGACGTCAGCGGCGCGTACGCTGCAGCGTCACAGTGTGGTGCTACATGAAACACTATGAATACAGGGGCCTTATTCAGTATGACCAATGAGATAACGCGTTCCTTAACGCGCCACGTTACGTTATTGAAAAACTGTATTCTGTATGCCACACGATAGGTAAATTATACAAAATGCGCGCGTTACACGTCCTCATATGTCACTATATTTTGACAGCTCAAAACGAGCTCATAACCTTACCCTACCGCGTTTTAATTGGCATAGAGAATACCATAACGCGGAGATAACGTAACACGGCATGGTAAGACTTTAAAATGGTCATACTGAATAAGGCCCCTGTACTCTAACGCGCGACCGATGTACGCGATCGTCAATCAGCTTAGAAGGAATTCAGGCCTAAAGGTGGATGATAGCTAGCTAGATAGGTTTTTATGATTCCTTTTTTGTTGGAAATGAGATAAACACCTCAAACTTTGTACTGAAAATTAATTACGCGGCGTTTGAAGTCGGTTCGTTTGGTTTTCCAACGATCTTATAATTTGGCATCCTAATTGTATTAAACTAGGCATTGTTTAAATTTTCCAATCGCTTGTCCATACTTCCGTAATATAATATAATATAATATAATATAATATAATATAATATAATATAATATAATATAATATAATATAATATAATATAATATAATATAATATAATATAATATAATATAATATAATATAATATAATATAATATAATATAATATAATATAATATAATATAATATAATATAATATAATATAATATAATATAATATAATATAATATAATATAATATAATATAATATAATATTATATTATATTATAATATAATATTATATTATATTATATAAAATAATATAATATAATATAACATAATATAATATGATAAAAACTTTTATAACTCTGCCACTCTGTCTGTCTATTTGTTACCTAATCACGCCTGACGGACGATCCGATCTTACTGAAATTTAACTAGGAGATACTTTATAGCATTAGGATAAACATAGATACTAAATTGATGGTGTACGTTCACGTGAACGAAGTCGCCGCGTATCAATTAGTTGATACCCGCGACTTATTATGTATGTAAAGTTTGTACGTTTTGATTTTTGTTACACTAAAAATGTGGGTCTTTACGATATAGGCTTGTCTATTGTTAAGACCATAATTTAAGCCACGGAAAAATACAGTCTTCCAGCAAAAATACATTTTATTTTTTTTACCAGCATTTTACTATCATTGTACATGTTTTTTGCAGAAATAAAAACTTTTTTCCATTTTTCATTTTCGTTTCAAAACGGCAGGCAGTATTTGCATGAAACTCGGCACTCGGCAGATAATTTATATCCTGTATTAACCTCAAATCAAATGTCTAATATCGGTACCAAAGTAAATTGATTATACCATGTAGTAGGTACTCGGCGTGTTTGTTAATTATAATATAGAGGAGTCTATATCCAGCTAACTATTCCGGGTGTGGGAGTAGTTTAATCTTAGAACTAATTTCTACGTAAATGTGGGAAGCAAACAGAACTTGTTTCAGTAAAGTGCTGCATCCTGCTAGATAAATTTCTGCGCTTATGTTCTTCTTAATGGTTGAGGACGGTAAGAATGGCGATGGCCTAAAATAAGCATGATGACAGAATAAAAAAATCACTAAAGTGTTGTAGGTATCTGTTTTATGAAGCCTAAATATTAAATTACAAAACTCGTATTTGTTTTACTAACGTGAGTGAGATTAGTTATTAAAATGTAACCGTTAGTTCCTATTGTAATATATAAGTAAAGATAGAAATACAAGTTTGCGATGCCCTAAACAGTACAGAGTACTTGTCAATAGTTGCAATTAAATTAGTTTTAGACTATTTTTTGTAATGCGAAAATGGGTATCGCTTGACCACTATCTCACCTGATGTTAAGTGACGATGCAGTCGATGATGTAGCGCGCTTACCCAAAAGATACCTATTCACTCGCTACTTGAAGACTCCTATGTTGTATCTAAAAATGTTATTTCTGTTGAATGGCAATTAATATATAAATACTATTCTAATTATTTTGATAAAATTAAGGATAATAAAAATTTATGCAATCCGCCATGACTAAATAGGCTCTTCGAGCATTTACCAATGGAGATATTAACGTTGTAATCAGCAAACATTTTTTTCTGCCGATACTTACGGGGGACGAGGTAAACACGCATTGCACACAAACAAATCACTCTTTTTAACGATCCCGCACACTAGCCTGAAACACGCACACAGTATTAAAATTACAGCGTAGTTACGCACGCTCATATGGCCAAAATTGGCTATATGGCCAGCAGAGGGTACGCCTTGCGTTAACATCTCCTTTGGTAAATGCTCAAAGAATAGGCTACACTACACACACTGGTAAACGTATCAATCAGAAAGAATGACGTCACGATAGAGTCAGAATAATTTAATATTCTAGTTAAATTTATATTCTAGAATAATTCTAGTTTGTTTAAACCAGCTGATTTATTCGACTGACACTTTGAAGCGTTTTGGCGTAGATGTTAATCTTAAAAGGTTTTTTTCGATACTAAATTTTAATTTTCTATTCGTTGTAATAAATATATCTTTCGAGCGTTATAAACCACGTATTCAAATTTTTCATCAAGCCTATTACATCGTACTTAGCCTGCACTCAGGTTTTATCAACTTAAAGAAATCAGAATTTAAGTTAATAACATTTATTATAGAAAATAGCTGTGCTCCGCGGCTTCACCCGCGTTGAAATGTATCCTATAGCACAGAATAATGAATAGTACAAGTACCTATAGCCTAATCTGGCTATTCCTGTGCAAAATTTCAGCTCAATCTGTCCAGCCAATTGACCGTGAAGAAGTCCCAAACAAACAAACAAATATACAAACTGACTTTCGCATTTATAATATTGGTGTTGATTCTCAAAAAAACGTAACTTAAAATAACGTAGGTGTCCCGACCAAAGCGATAAACTGCCGATCATACCGTCGGTAGAAGTTACCTTCCCTTGCCATATTTATACACTTTTTAATTCTCAGAATCTGTAGAGAAAAAACTTATTATTAAGGTTTAGTCTATAATCCAGAAAATCTAGTTATTTGTGCTGAGACTTAAATTTTTTCGCACCTTGAATGGCATGTTTACGTTTATTTATTTATTAATTTTATCCATAGATAAAATAAATCAAGGTTTAGTCCATAATCCAGAAAATCTAAATATTATTTCTGAGACTAGCCTGTTTTCGCACCGTGAATGCACGGTGCATAATGATGCATGTTTATGTTCTGTTAAAAAAACATATTTATTTAAACGTATAGATACTATTTTTTAATCGACTTCCCAAAAAGGAGGAGGTTTTCAATTCGTCTGCTTTTTTTTGTGTATGTTACGCGATTACTCTGTCAATTTTGAACGGATTCGAATGATTCTTTTTTTAATGGGTAGGGTACCTTTCCGAGGTGGTCCCATTGTAATTTTAACAAAATCGGCCGAGCCATTTTTAATATATCAACATTTGTATTACGATGCATTTACTTATCTCGACGATATACTACTTACTAGGCACAGATTATATAATAGTTACTACGTGTACTTGACTAGTGCGACGTTTGAAGTAAGTCGGTTATTTTAGTTTTTTAAACGATTTTAAATAAATATTATAGTTTGTAATTCAAGTATATATTTTATTCCTATAATATAGAGCTTGAAGATTTAATTGAGTGCAAGGGTGGTTAAACAATAGCCATCTCTCACCCGTACCGAGGATGTTCTGTTTGAGTTGACCCGGCGCGGCGCCAAGCTCAAACGCCCTCGGGCGGTAGTCTATCTTCATAGCTGCCCCATTAATTGAAATTCTATGTTAGGCGAACATTCCGATAAGTTGGTCGGGAAGCGTTTGATTTAGATATTAGGAATACAAATACTTGGTTGTACCACAAATTTACATATTAGTTAATTTTACACTCTTCACAGTGGCCCTCCGGTGAACTACTTACTATTTAGTCTACCTTGACAGTACCTAGTCTTCGCCTGGCTAGCTTAGCTTATACGATTAAATAAGATATAAAAAGAACATACTTTTATTGTAAAATTAGAGCACAGAAGTAATAATCAGCGACTAAAACATAATAGTTATATTATACTAGCTGTGCCCGCGACTTCGTCTGCGTGGATATGACACACACGTATCCCAACTACACTGCGCCGTACCACGCCACGCTAATCCCCCCTTCCCTCCTCCCCTCACATACCCTCCCATCCCCCTTCCCCTCATTTCCACCTCCCCTCCCCTCCCTCACTTCCACATCCCCTCCCCTCCATCCAGCTTTCCTCCCCTCCCCTACCCACCCCCTCAACTCCCCTACCCTACCTATCCTCTCCCCACCCCCCTCACAAACTTTGAATGTCATATTTATTTATATCGAAACCACAGCCAAAAAAATAAGTTTCTAGCTTCTAGCTTTAAAAATGACGATACTTCCATACAACTTTTCATTCCCCACTCAACCCCTTACATCCCATTTTTCGCATTATAAAGTACCCTATGTCCTTTCTCAGGCTCTAGACTATCTATGTACCAAATTTCATTTAAATCGGTTCAGTCGTTTTGGCGTGAAAGCCAAACAAACAGACAGTCAGAGTTACTTTCGCATTACTATATTAAGTAAGGATAAATAAAACCTAGAGATGGCGCTAGCGTAGATTTTAGTAGCTCTCCTTTAAATATTGCCTAAATGTATGAGATCCTGCATCGCGCAAACGATATTTTCCGCGACATTGAATCCGATGCACTTGCTTCGTGATTAAACATCTCAAAAGTTGAACTCGTTTAAAAACGTTTTCTCTTTATAATATTAGTCTGGATGACAGCGTTAAAATACTATATAGCAACATCAAATCCCGTGCAAGTCATTTTTAGTAGCAGTAAAGTATTTATGTTCGTATTTCTGAACAAACCCTAGATAGGTTTGTACAGGGTTTGATCTTGATAAAATTTTCTAAAGGACCATACTCATGCTAGAAATATCCAATGTGACCATACAAGTCATACTAGATATGAAGGTTTGATCTTGATACAATTTTCTAAAGGACCATACTCATGCTAGAAATATCCAATGTGACCATACAAGTCATACTAGATATGAAGGTTTGATCTTGATACAATTTTCTAAAGGACCATACTCATGCTAGAAATATCCAATGTGACCATACAAGTCATACTAGATATGAATAATTCGCGCGAAATTTTCAAACTAAAATAAGAATAAACATAAAAATGGTTAATTCAGTAATATAGTCAATAAAAGAACAAACTGCTAAACGAATAAAATCTTTTATTTACGTTTTATTTGGTTGGATTCTCCTAACAGTTTTGAAATAATATGAAAGTGGAGTTTGAATCAATTTGTGTGAATATTTCTTTTTTTATTTCAGGTCGAATTCGTAGAAAACCTATGTTAACCAAGAATATTGAACTCTAACTGTAGCTTGCACATAGGACAGATTAATTAGTAAGTAGTAGTGCAGTAATATTCTGATAATATTATAAACAGTAAAATTAACTTAAAGAAAACAGCTATAATAATTAAATTCCAATATATTATCTCTTAATTACTGTTCATTGAGACCATTCCGATGAGCTCAAACTCGACATTCTCTGCTGTAAGTTGAGGAGTTTAATATTCTGCAGATTCCAGGAGATGTCTCAGCATCAGGACAACTCTACCAAGTTCTTACAATATCGTTGAAGTAAGACTCCACTGAATTTCGAATTGATCAGAACCATGAAAGTGTATTTCATAGCGTTATCATCTAAAAAATGCTTATAGTCTTGTCCCTCTCAAATGGTTGAACGGATTTTCATGAACCAAAGCTAACAACACTCTCGATCAAGACACCTAACAAACAAAAAAAACGAAATCCAAATCGTTTCAGCCGTTTGGGCGCTACGATTTAAACAGACAGACACACAGATACACAGATATATACGTCAAACTTATAACAACCCGTGTTCTTGCGTCGGGGGTTAGCAATAATAATGCCGTCATTCAATGTTATAGAAGTTTATTCTGAAAGCAACCTCCGCTGATTATGATGATTATGATGTTCTTGAAGTTACCAATATGAAAACTCTTTTGATGTAAAAATGGATGTATTTGTAGGTTCCTATAAGTTACAGATATTGGAAACATCCGAAAGATACGAGTATAGAGCGAATACTGAATACTGACACTCGTGAGGCATTTGGCGTCGAAATTACATTGCGATCTCGCTGCATAAGCTCACATATTATACAGGTGTTACAAAACTACTCGTAAAGCCGAAAGGAGGTTAAATGGGGCCTTATAACGAGTCCATTCACAATATTTAAGAACCGTAGTTACGGTGTATAACATACCCCAAAAAAATAAAAAAATATTATTATTTTCACTGATGTGCAAACCCTATTTCAATAAAATGAAAGAGTAAACTACTCAGAATAGACAAAACATTTAAAAGACCTAACCTAACGAAACAACCTAAACAAACACTTACTTTTTCATAACAAACGTCAAATTTACAGAAACGGCTCAAAGTTTGCTCCGCCTTGCTCAATACACAACCTCGCTCGTCGGGATATGGCTTGTGTGGCATTTCGTACCATCGTCGGTGTTATTGATGCGAAAACCGATCCAACACACTGTTCAATTGGCAACCGTTGGGCAATCGGATAAATACACTCTGTCCTCCACATAACCCCACAAAAAGAAGTCCAAGGTCCGGAGAACGAGCAGGCCATAGCACCGGTCCCCTAATAATAATCCCTGTACTGAGGTAGCAAATGAAAAATAGAAAAAATATTACAGTAGACAATTAATAGGTAAAATAGGTACGTAGGCCTCTCTGTTTAATAATCTGGTTCCCTGACAAGACAGCTTACTAGGGTTGACAAAATGTTTGGCTTTGATAATTAATTGTATTTTTTACGGGGTACTTTGTAACACGTTGTATAATCTCTACATGACGAGTTAAGTATTATAAGTTAGAAGCTTCCTTATTATTAATATTTCTGTGGTTTGAAGGCAATGAATTAAAATAATGCATCTTTAAAACATCTAAATCATTTAAATAAAATTAAAACAATAACTAAAATATGAACTACTTACCACTAAAACTTTTATACAGGCTATACACTATAAATTATATTAATATAATACCACATAATTATTATACCACAGAATTATTAATATTTCTGTGTAAAATACAAATAAAAAATCGAATTAAGTTCTGCTGGAAGGTAAGTAATTGGTATGGTAAATGTAATGCCACCAAAAACATTTTATGTAACGTAACGCCAAAACGACTTGTTACTGTTGTTTATTCTGTGATATTGCTTGCACTGTATAAAAGTTATCAGATTATGGAGAGCCAATCTCCTAGCTCTACACGCCCTAAAGATTATTAGAGTTCGAGAGTGTTAGAATCTCTAACTCTTATATAAGCGTATAACGTTCTGCATCAATCCTATTATCAACCATTCTCACTTGATCAACAACAATCAACACCATCAACACCGTATGTTTGGGACTTCTTCACGGTCAAACGGCTTGACCGATTTAGCTGAAATTTTGCACAGAGATAGCCAGTGTTATGAATAAGGCTATAGGATATTTTTTAACGCAGGCAAAGCTGCAGGTCACGTTAAGTATATACACATAAATACACATTTAATTTATAAATACACATTTAATTTATTAGCATTAGTCCACAGTCGGGTTTATTATTTTTCAGTAATGTCTTGTTACTAAAACTGTCCATTGTTAGAAAGGGAACCGTGACACGACCCAGCTAAATTGCAACAACTGCTAAATTGTCGATTTGAAAACTCATGAATCTGCCTCGAGAATTATTAGGGTCTGGTCACCAAAAGATGGCCTTCACAAATTTGGCCCCTTGTCGATTTATAGAAAGAGTGCCGTCGTATAAACTAGATTTGGAAGATTTACATATTTTATTGTAGAAACGCTCTTTGTATGAAACTATAAAGTAAAACTATAAAGTATGAAAATATTGCCCAGATTTGTTATAATGTTAATGTAAATACATATCTGTAACTGATACTTAATTTTAGTTTAAACCATAACATTTTATTATTTAAAAAAAAAATGGGGGTTTCTTGTTCACCATCTTTGACCACATCATCGCTTACCATCAAGATAAATGATGTAACGTAATGGAATGCCTACCTCTCGTTACGTGAATAGAGGGAACCTAGACAAGGGAAAGTACAAGATACAATAACATACTATATAATCATTAAAACTATGCTAGGAACACCATACAAAATCTGGGCTCTTCGTGATTACATCTTTAAAAGTGCCGACGGTTGTGAGCACCTTTATTTGGCCATTTGAGATCTTCTGCTTCAAAATAAATAGGTAGTATTGTCGTAATAGGAATATTCTGGTACATTGCATGTTGACCATGAAATTGTCAAAGACGCAGACTAATTCAGCTCGACGCCGGCCACAGGTTGACTGCCTGATGGATACTAGCACTGCTCAATCCGGACCAACTCTTCGTTCATCATAGTTACATAAACTAGTACTTCCCTCATTACAGATCTGCGCAGGTGCTGTAGGTCACAATCTTCTTAAAGAAATCCTATCCACCGCAAGCACCAAACGAGTAAAGGCAGTAGCCACCGCTATGGGCCCCGCCAGTATAACCTCCGTAATACACCGGCATTCCTGACTTTTTATTTATTTTCTTTTAGTACAATATATTGACTTTGATCTGGAAGAAATACCACTCTCCTTTTTAGGGTTCCGTAGTCCTGACAAGGAACCCTTATAGTTTCGTCATCTCCGTCTGTCTGTCCGAGGTTTGCTAAGAGACCGTTAATACTAGAAAGCTGTAATTTTGTGGGGGTATGTAAATAGATGACGCCGACAAAGTGCTGCAATAAAATTTTGAAAAATATTTTTTTAGGGTAGCTCCCCTATATGAGAAGTGGGGGTGAATTTTTTTTTCATCGTCGACCCCATTGTGTGGGGTGTCGTGGAATAGGAAGCTAAACTGCGGGCTTGAAAAATCTGGAAAAATTCGTGATAATAGCGCATTTCATGAACTTTAAAGGAAAATTATAAAGGTTAAGATAACTTCATTAGTTTAGCAGTAATAGTCGTTGAACTTGGGTGTTGGATAATTTTGTACTAAATATAAAATCCTTAGAATAAATCCTTTCAAGTGACAAAGACGGAGTACCTAGTTGCTTGTTTATAATGGGTAAAGACTTGCATTGAATAACAGGCTACTACGGAACCCTACACTGTGCGTGGCCCGACACGCACTTGGCCGGTTATTCCATATTTTCTTGTCCTTCATTTTTAAATTTTGACATCGTTCCGTCATAAAGAAACATAAATCGTTTTAATACAAAAGAGTATGTGTATGATATATGAAAAATGTATGAGGTGATTCAAGATATGCCAAAATTCTTCTAAAAAATTCTAAAAAATTCTTCCAAAATTCTTCTAATCCTACAATAAAAATTTTAAATAAACTTCATAGTCAAAGCGAGACATTATATTTCCGCAGAAAAACCAAGCCGCTATTATCTACTGTCTATAACGATATACTTAATGAAAAAGTCAATAGCAGCTATACCCTTAATATGTTTACATTAGATACTTGGGTCTCCAATATTAATACAGATTTGATTCAAACCAACATTGAAACTATTAACCAACCGAAGCATAGGTATGATAATATTGTTTTAAAGTGGAATTCCTTACACATGCTTTCGACAAAATACAACGGTTGGAATAAAATTTACACAGATGGGTCGCAAACCTCCTCAGGACGTGGTGCGGCCTTTTATGATCCCAGTCACAACGTGAAAGAATCATATAAAATTGTAAATAACTCTGAATTTTCTATAATGTTTGTAGAGCTTTTTGCTATATCTGAGGCCCTTTCATATATTATAAGCAATAACATTAAAAATGTAGTAATATTGTCAGATAGCAAAAGTGCGCTACAACACATAACTAGCTGCACCTTTGGAAACAAAGGTTCAGCAATAGCATACACGATTTTATCGAAAATACTTGTGCTGCTCTCTAGGAACGTTTCTTTAAACATTCAATGGGTGCCTTCACATGTAGGGTTGTATGGAAACGAGGAGGCTGACAAACTAGCTAGAGATGCAATATCAAATGGTATAGAAGTCTTTTTAACACCGGAATATTCCGAAGTCTTCATTAAGCACAAGTGGACGATAACTTCGGCTTGGAAGGAGTATTTTGATATGGCATCTCTCAGCAAAGGCATATGGTATCGTACCATACAGTGTGAGCCTCCTCGTATTCCATGGTGGACAAATATTAGACTTCATCGAAAATGTATTGTTATCGCCCACAGGTTGCGATCCGGACATGTACCTTTAAACAAATTCAAACATCTTATGAGAAAGCTGAGCAGTCCGGATTGCAATCTATGCGGCAAAGTTGATGATATCTTTCATTTCTTGATGGAATGCTCATGTACCCAAAACCTCAGAAACGATATTTTCGCGAAATTTGAAATCAACCACCTTGATGTGGGCATATTTCAGAGCATTTTATCTGATCCATCGTCAGACGCGGCTAGAATGCTCTATCTATGTGTACACAGGGTGGTTGAAGAGCGTTCGTCGTAACAAATGTTTATTTTGTAAGCTAATACGGGGCTGCCATAGCTATATTTAGCCAAAAGCCCCTAAATAAAAGTTGAATAAAAAAAAAAAAAAAAAAAGATATGCCACAATGATTAAACGATATAGTAACACTGAGATGGTGGTTAAACGCCTATTAAAGACTATTAAGTATTAAAAAACTCAAAAAGGTTCTTATTTATGTATCGCTAAAGATACCCATTAGGTTTATATACTAGCTGTGCAACTCGGCTTTGCTTGCGTTAAAAACATTCTCTGTTATACTGTCCTATCAGCCTGCTATCCCTATGCAAAAGTCACAAAGACAAATTTCATAAAGACAAATCGGTTCAGACACGGTAATAAAATTATATTACCGTGATTGTGAGATAAATAAACACAACCTAACTTTCACATATTCCTAAAAGCTGACTGTCACATATATTTAACCGACTTTAAAAAAGACTGAGGTTCTCAATTAGGATGTTTATTTTTTTAAAGCTGGAGGGCGTTTAGTCTTCACTCCGTCATGTAAGACATATATGCAAAATTGTTTTAATGTTTGAAAGAGGAAGGCAAACTAACAAACTAACAAACGGAATCCATACATGGTGGATAGTCCAGCAATTCGCACTAAAAGTTTTGGTTCTACTTTCATAATACGAACCGCAAAAGAATGAAACACGTTGCCGGCTGACTTATTTCCAAATAGCTATATAGGTATATATAATTTGGGTCTCTCCAAGTTAAGAGCGAACAGGTATCTTCTAGGTAAGCATGCTACACCCTCGATCACATCGTTACTTTCCACCAGGTGAGATAGTGGTCAAATGCTTGCCTATCTGCAATAAAAAAAATTAAGATAGTTTAAAACCTAAAACCAGACCATGCTTCGCAAATCAATTTCAGTAGCAAGTTTAAGACGTTTATTGTCATATCTCTAGAGATACTTATCAGATATTGATGAAATTACAATGGGACCACATCGAAAACGTACCCTACCGATTAAAAAAAATAATCATTCGAATCGGTTCACAATTGACGGAGTAATCGCGTAACATACATACAAAAAATATGTATAAAAATAAATAAAACATACAGACGAATTGAGAACCTCCTTCTGTTTGGAAGTCGGTTGAAAAAAGTAAAAAGAAAGATTATTTTATTATCTATTATTTTATTTATTCCGGAAGGGTCACATTTAAATTTCGAAATTATCTGATGAGTAGGTATCGCCAGAGATATTGAGATAAACACTTCAAACTTGGTTTTGAAATAAATAGCGCAGCATTTGTAGTCGCATTTTTAGTTTACGATACAAAATCTTGATGTTCATCATTAATTAAAGGAGAGACAAACTATCCCCGATATTCTGACAAAAAAAGTTAAAAAGCGGGTGAAAATTACTAAAAATAAACAAAATCTTGCACTCTGGAAGTGCCGGACGAAGTGAAAACTTGAACATTAACGTTGTGCATTTGGTCTACTCTCCCTCCGTCTTACGAATTTTCTATCAGGTCACGTGTCCTGGCGCGAGTTTAACGTTTTTACCCATCCCAAAAAAAAGTTTCTACTCTCCCTCCGTCTTACGAATTTTTGATCAGGTCACGTGTCCTGACGCGAGTCCTGACGCGAGTTTAACATTTTTTACCCATCCCAAAAAAGTTCACAAAGCTGTTGAAGAAGTTTTCACTTCAAAAATTAAAAATAAACTGAGAAACTCCTTTTGTTTTGGAACTCTTGGAAACTTCGGTTAAAAGCTATTTTGCCAGAATTTTCGCATCAACGGTCTGCGTCTGTAACGAGATAAAGCAGTTAGTTTATTGATGGTAGTCTTGATTAGCAACTCGATCATGTCGCCAGTAACTGCATCGCAAGGTCAAGAAGTAATCAGGCCGTATTGCCGTGCGTATTGAGTTGCAGGATCAAGATACCTACCGACTAGTGTATGTCGTTATACAAGCGCCCGTAACGTGTCTAGTGGACTTTGATTAATTGGATACGTAGTCACACAACCGAAGATCCGATCGATGTCTTTGAAATCATCAATATGTTTAACAAATACTGAGAGCAATAGCACTGATTTTGCCTGAAGTATGGCCTAGCAGGGGATTTACTATGGGTACACTTTTTCTTTCTTGAGGCTTCTTTGTTTTCCTTGTTCCTTTTTAACCGACTTCACAAAAAAGAAGGAAGTTCTCAATTCGTCTGTATGTCTTTTTTTTTCAAATACTTCTCGAACTGAACTGAACGATTTTGTTAGTCTTGTTGCTTATACACCCATTGGTGTAGAGAAAGGGATTCAGGCAAAACGATTTTGCCACAAAATGGCTCTACTTATATTGTACACTAGCTGTACCCGCGACTTCGTTCGCGTTGTCTGCAATGGCTGCAATTCGTTCAAAAACTTTTAGAATGTCGCTACACTCCATTTTGTTCTTATTTTCATCTCTGCAGGTTATTTATTTATTATCGGTGCACAAATATCCCACAATTTGATTAGGGACAAGATAGGTCATATCTGTAGCGCTATATTTTATTAACCATCTACAAAAAAGAAGAAGAAGGAGTCTACAGAAGTAAAAGAAAAAGAGAGTTTCTCAATTCGTCTAAATATTATTTTCATGTATTACATGTTCCCCGATTACTCAAAGACGCCTGGATTGATTTGGAAAATTTTTTTTTGATTAAAAGGGTTGCCATTTAAATTTCATCAAGATCTGTTGATCTGTTGAGAATAAAGGTATGGAGATAAACACCTTTTTAGGGTTCCGTACCTCAAAAGGTAAAAAAGGAACCCTTAAAAGATCACTTTCTTGTCCGTCTGTCTGTCTGTCCGTCTGTCTGTCCGTGTGTCTCCACTGATATTCTCAAGAACGGGTGGACCTAACAAGTTGAAATTTATGCCTGATACTGACATCTATAGTCCCTATTGGGTGTATAAAAATCAAGGTCTTGAGTCAACACAATAAAAAGATATGGGCAAATTTAGATTTTCGCGAGATTCTATCACGAAATTTGGCAAGAAGCAAGCCCAAATTAAGGAAAAATACCAAAAACAAAAAAATTGAAAATTAAAGGGTCTCCCCATACATACATAGTTTGCGCCAATTAAGGTAGACCTCTAAATTGTATGAGCGCTGATACAATTTAGAGATCTAGCTTAATTGGTTGGTACGGAAGCCTCGGTGGGAGATTTCAACTCGACTTAGCCGGTTTTATTTTATATATAATATAAATTACATTGGGCTAGCGTTTGACCACTATTTCACCTGTTGGTAAGCGATGATGTGATTGAAGATTGTGAATCTGCTAGGGCTATAAACACTGACTCTCTCAAGATCTGTGTGCTGCCGGAACACCGTAAGGTTAAGACGACATATTTTCTCCTTTATGGTGGTAAGCCACATTTTGCTGTGTGTTATACAACACATCCCATACACAACACCCACACTTATACGAGCATCCGCCTCTGTAATAATCATAGCAAGTCATTTACGTCAAGTTTTACAATCACTTAGGCGATTGTTATGCTTTGTGCAAATTAGGTCATGATATTTTTTAACACCGTTGCTCGAAAAGCTGATGTAATTCCACCGGTTTTAAATATGTAAAGCGGGTCATAAAAAACGCGTATGTTACCAAAGCAAATAGTTAAGTTATAGTCCATACAAATTCCATAACAGTATTATTTGCCATTTCGCGCGCTGTTGCTATTCAAATTTCGAACTAATCGCCGCGCGGCGTCAGTCATTTTAACAGCGCTAGCGCGCTGTTAAAATGGCGGGAAAGCAACAGTGTGCATTCACAGATTCAGTTTATTTAAAATAAAAAAATCAGTTTATTCGGTAATTTAAAAACTTGGCTGCATGCTCTAACGTCTTTACCAACATTTTCACGCAGCTACGGCAGAAAATAATCCTCGCGCCATTTTTCTCAAATTTTATTTTCTTTGTACTTGTATTGTGAAAATTTAAATATGACAACTTTCAATAATGAAGAAGAGCCATATATTACTTCAACTCCACCGGATATACTAACAGAAGCGCGAACCGCATGCTTGCTGCCGTCAATATTCAAAGACAGATACATAACCACGTATGAAAATTTCACTAACTGTTTCAATAATTAGAAATGAACAAAATATAAAATGTTTTTTTTTTCTATTTCCTCGCAAATGTGTTAAAAAACGTCGTACGATATACGTGCGTATTGGTTATAACATGCTCGGCTCAATTACGCCCTCGCCTTCGGCTCGGGCTGAAATTCCGCCTCGCATGTTATAACCATCATAACGCACTAATATCGTAATGTACTATAACGAAACAGTAAAAGTGGTTATTAAGTACGTAATCCTTTTATTTATTCTGTGCTATTAGTATACATATTTTAGTAGTTTAAAAGTTCTATTTTGACATTTTCAAATTGTTAAGTTTCTTTTGAATGATCTTTTCTAAAAAGTATGTCTGTATATTTTTGTGCGTTTGTTTAACGCTCTAGGCCTAAAATGATCTGACTATTGAGAGCTGTGCTGCCAGAACACCGTAAGTTTTTGTGATTTTCTCCTTGATGGCAGTTAGCTAATTTATGGTAGTAAATCAGGCGGAACATTGATATATAATGCTCCTATCACCTACACAGTCTGACGTAAAATAGTAATTTAAATTATTGTTATTAATTTAATTAGGTATTTACGTACGACAGTAAATTATGTCAAGATGTTAATTATTTTAACGATGCTCCAAGAATATCTTGGAGGCTTAAGCGTTCTCACATCATAAAATATATAATAAGAACTTACCATTAAGGTTCACGTGCTGAAACCTCCTGAATTATTAAACGCGAGCTAAGTTAGCAATTTCCGTCTGATGCAGCCTTACCGGAACGTCAGATGTGGTGAATTTACTATTTTTACTTTGTTGTTTGGTTACCTACACTTTAGAGAATGGTCACATGATCTGCACAATCTTATCCATTAACGCTTACCTATCATGTATTAAAATAAACTGGCCAAGTGCAAGTCGGACTCGCACTCGTAGGGTTCCGTACCACACTACAGTATTTTATAAGATCGAGCAAAAAATACCACTATCATTTTTCGCCAGCAAAAACTAATAATTAATGAACATTTTATTTCTTATAACGCCATCTAACGTCTAACAAAGGTGTTAGGGATCGACATTTCAATATAACGCCATCTATGGGACGTTTACCTAACTAAGCGTTCATAGATGGCGTGAAATGCCGAAAAAACACGTTTCTTGTATGGGGACCCTCTATTATTCCCTCTTTATTCTGTTTTTAGTATTTGTTGTTATAGCGGCAACAGAAATACGTCATCTATGATAATTTCAACTATCTAACTATCACGGTGCATGAGATACAGCCTGGTGACAGACGGACAGACAGACAGACAGACAGACAGACAGACAGACAGACAGACAGACAGACGGACAGCGGAGTCTTAGTAATAGGGTCCCGTTTTACCCTTTGGGTACGGAACCCTAAAAACCATCAAATTTCTTTTCTTCAATAGAACATCAAAGGAGACGGCGAAGTGACTCGGGCAAAGCGTTTTTCTTCGTCGTTTATCATCAGAACAGCCAAGAAATGGAACAATCTACCATCATCGTTCAAATCCAGAGCGAATAGGTATTTACTCAGCAAGCATGCTACGTCTTCAGTTGCATCGTCATTTTACATTAGGTAAGAATAAAGCCAAACGTACGCTAGGTCTCGTTTACAAAAAACACGAGACGACCCGGTCTTCACTATATTTAGGTACTTAATGCTAGAAGTAAGTACAACATCAAACGCGTAGGTATCGCGTATACGCGTTTCTATGATTGTCACCACAACCTCAGATTCTACGAAAAATGAAGACAAAGTACGTTTAAGCTGTTAGATATACATTACCCAAACGTTCGTTCCACTCGTACATCTCTGTTTGGACCCCTATTCATCATAGGATTAAGTTAATCTTCGTGTATATTATTTTTATTCGTCCCCGAGGTAGGATAGTGTATGTTTGTGGGACACATGAGTCCGAATGCTTTTATGGGCCTTATTTCGTTTTACGAGTAGAGACATGGTGATTAACGGTAGACTATGTTCACACTGTGGGTTTTATTGTACAATTGTTTATCTTTATACGCATATTAGCCAGCAAGTTGGTATTGATAAGTACGAAATTGATAGTGCCGTCCATAGTTATGGAGTACCGCAGGGAAGCACACTATGACCTGCACTGTTTCTAGTGTATATTAACGAGCTCTGTAACCAAAAACTGCCAAATGCTGAGCTCCTTATGTTTGAGAACGACACTGTTTTGTTTTAGCTCTATATGGCCTGATGTGCAAAGGCTCACAGAAGAAGGCTTGGCAAATGTAATGGCATGGCTGGAGGGTAATGTGCTTTCCCTAAATATAAATAAAACAAAATATATATGTTTTACAAAAATCGAGAGTAATAAGATACCTTCTGATTACTGTATCCGTGCTCACCCATATCCATGTAATCGTTCATACAGCAGATCTACTATAACACTCTTGAACGAGTTAATTCTCTAAAGTATCTTGGTGTCATAATCGACCATAAATTAACGTGGAGACCTCATATGAAGAGTGTATCTAAACGTATCAGATGAATCAAAGAATCAGAGCATTTATTCAGTATATAGGCAGTATTAATATACGCACATATACACGTCAAAATCATAAAACATAAAATAAATCATAATCAATTATCAAGTAAACATAGCAAAAGCAGAATTTAACGCTTTAAATTTAAAAACAAAACACAAAAATTAATGAACCATTCAGCTGTCATCCGACCGTTGACGTCAGACTATATACACGTAACTGTGTGTTTCATTACTTCAGACAATTTTTATATATGAAAAAAAAAAATGAAATAGTGAAACAAAACTTTAAGAAAAGATGGTTAATATAAGTATTTAAAAACTTGCGCCCAGTAGCAGATAAAACGTTTTTACTCCAGACCTACAAAGCTCTTAGTAAGTGTGTCAAAGGCTACTTACTGCATTCGATCTAGGGGTGTTGCGGCAAAATCATATCTTATAATTGTCGAATGTGCACAACGTGCCCTCCTAAAAGTCATCATGTCCTTACCATTTCAACATCCTACTACAGATCTTTATTCAGAATCAAATGTCCTATCTGTTCGAAAAATGTTCATCTGGCAATGTCTTAAAAAATATAACACTGAGGTAGTTCCACATTTTCCAGTAACTAATGAACGCATTGACAAACGTCCAGTACCGCAAAGCAATTGCTTGAAGACACTATTACCACCTTTGTCAAATCTTAACCGATTAAAAAAAAGCTTATTTTGTTTGAGAGATTATGCCTCCCGCTTGGTTTCATTCAAATTTTATCAAGATGATTATTATCTCCGGAGATATGGAATTAAACAGTATAAAATGTGATATCTTGATGACAATGACATGATTATGACTATATGACTAGTGGATATTTTCGCTATTGCGGCATGTAAAGTCGGTTTTTTCGTTTAGTTAACGATCTTAAATTATTGTTCTAAATCTGGCAGACACTGCTTTTTGCAACAGTTATTAACTAAGAATAAACTGACCAAGTGCAAGTCGGACTCGCACTCGTAGGGTTCCGTACCACACTACTGTATTTTATAAGATCGAGCAAAAATACCACTGTCATATTTCTCCAGAAAAAAATTATAATTATTAACATTTTATTTTTTATAACGCCATCTACCATCTAACAATCCTTTGTTAGGGATCGGCATTTAAATATAACGCCATCTATGTACGTTATATTGAAATGCCGAAAAAACACGTTTTTTGTATGGGGACCCCCGATTATTTTTAACTTTATTCTGTTTTTAGTATTTGTTGTTATAGCGGCAATAGAAATACATCATCTGTGAAAATTTTAACTGTCCAACTATCACGGTTCATGAGATACAGCCTGGTGACAGACGGACAGACAGACAGACAGACAGACAGACAGACAGACAGACAGACAGACGGACAGCGGAGTCTTAGTAATAGGGTTCCGTTTTTTACCCTTTGGGTACGGAACCCTAAAAAGCAGGGTTTCAGACTTTATTGTAAAATATTTATCAGTTCGAAATAAAGCATTTTTTGTATTTGTAAATTGTTAAACACAATCCAAAATTTCATCGTATCGACAGGACTTGAACTCGCAACCTCATGAATAACATGTTCAGGTGCTTTTGCCAATTAAACCACAGTCCGATGTATCGTTACGACGAAATTAGTGGATTGCATTTGTTAACCCAATTATGCATTGGTGGCGCCATCTATGACTACCTATTACGTAAGATAATCATTCGGAAGAAATCATTACAGTTTTCAAATCCGACGAGTTGCACTGCGTAAATAAAATATTATGTTTCTTTGAAGTGTTACACACTTTATATTTTTGTAAATTGTTAAACAGAATCCAAAATTTCATCGTACCGACGGGACTTGAACCCGCAACCTCCTGAATAATATGCTCAGGCGCTTTTGCAATCAGTGCTCTCTGCAACTCTTTTCCTGCTGCATATTCGATCTGCCAAAGCCCGGTATCTTTGGGTATGCAGACGACAGCACCGTTGTAGAGAGCTATACATCCAGTGCACGTACTAGTGTAGCACAAATTCAGTGTTATATGGAGGCGATGGTCGAGCGCTTGAACTTATCCTTACAGGCTGTCTCCGAATGCGGCGATGCTAACCTGGTCAAGTTTAATGCAGCTAAGACCCAGGCGTGTCTGTTCTCCGCCAAGCAGAGTCTGTTCCAACTGACTCCTACACCTCGAGCTTCTTGGAATCTCACTAACACACACACTCAACTTTGGCTAGTATTTTGAATCAAAAGCCCAATTGGCCTCAAAAAAGCTTGGTGTTTTGGCCAAGGTGAGACAGTACTTCACACCAGGACAACTGCTAAATTTGTATCAAGCTCAAGTCCGATCATGTATGGAGTACTGTTCCTGTGGGATGGGTCAGCCAAATACCAGCTGGAGGCATTGGAAGTTATTGAGAGGAGAGCCAAGAAACTCATTAACGACAAAAATCTTGTAAGCAAAAGGCTTCAGAGCCTAGAGCATCGCCGCAAAGTCGCAGGTTTATAGGTCTTTTATCGGATACATTTTCGGGAAGTGTGCCTTCTAACTGCACGAATTAATTCCACCTTCCCCTATTACCATCGTACTACCCCAGACGCACAGATATACGCCATCGATACATGGTTGATATTCCATTCTGTCGTACAAAGCGCCTCGCATCAACATTTATCATACGCACAGCAAAGGAATGGAATTCCCTGCCAGAGTTTGTGTTTCCTGTGAAGTACAATCCGGGGGTCTTCAAATCGCGAGTGAACAGGTATCTTCTAGGCAAGCGTGCTACATCGTTGATCACATCTTCACTTAACATCAGGTGAGATAGTGGTCAAACGCTTGCTTATCTTCAGTAAAAAAAAAAAAAAATCTGATAGCGCAGTAGTATTTGCACCGACTGGTTCACACCAAACGCGATCTACGGCGATCAGAAAACCATTGAAAATCAGATCACGAATGAGCACGCGGACGCAGGACGCCGCGGTCTGGTCGTATCTTATGTAGCTATTTCATAAGTATATATTTCCTTTGTGACGAAAAATGGCATTGTTAAATGAGACTATGACAAATTGAAACCACCAAAATATTGAAAAACATATATTGCAAACATTAAAATAAAAACTAACCTGCCCGAGTTTGTGTTTCCTGTGAAGTACAATCCGGGAATCTTCAAATCGCGAGTGAACAGGTATCTTCTAAGCAAGCGTGCTATATCGTCGATCACATCTTCACTTAACATCAGGTGAGATAGTGGTCAAACGCTTGCTTATTTACAATTTAAAAATAAGTTACTTTTCAAAAAAAATAAAACCGACTTCATAACCACAAAAAGGCACACAAAAGCGAAAAAATAATTTACTTAAAATTATTATAAGCGTTACCCACTTCTCTATTTGAAGTCGGTGCCAGCCAAGTCTAATAGGTAGTAGATAGATAATACCTACATGTATCTACCTACTTACTAACCTACATGTACCTACTTACTACTACTACATACATAGTATCTATCTAATATCCAATAGACTTGGGTGGCACCGACTTCAAATAGAGAAGTGGGTAACGCTTATAATAATTTTAAGTAAATTATTTTTCGCTTTTGAGTGCCTTTTTGTGGTTATGAAGTCGGTTTTATTTTTTTTGAAAAATAAATTATTTTACCCTTTTTAATGCAAAAAAAGTTTTAATGAAATTACATGCATCTATTAAATTTCGTGTCTGGGCCGTTATACACTGACGGATATATAGTTTTTGAAAATTTCAAGTGTGTACCTATAACGGTTAAGAAGATACAGATCTGTAAAGTGCGCACATATAGACACACGGACAGACGCACGGACGGACGGACGAACAGACAACAAAGTCTCAGAAAGTGTTCATTTGGTAGCCTTTGGGTTCGGAACCCTAAAAAAATTGACTTTAAATGCCACGCTAAAAATATTCACTAGTAATAATGATGTCATAAAGGTATCAAAGGACAATGTCCAAAATGGCCCTGTACAATTAAAGCATCTGACACACACAATAATTAATTGTCTATTTTATTACAATAATTCCAAATACTTTTATAACACGGACTAGTTGTATTCCAAAATGAATATTAAAAAGTATTATTTGCAATTATTAACATTAATTGCCGCCGTATGGCCAACAGAGTACTGAATCACTCTACTACGTTATAAGAGGCACTTCCCTACAGTGTGTATACCCGAATTATGAAAGCACTGTGTAGCCAACTTAACAACGGAAAGTATTATTTACGTAGTAACTATTATATAATATGTGGTTTTATGCTTATAATTTTTTTTTGCTGTGTTGATTGGTACAAAGTACGTTCATAATTCTGAGTTATTTAATTATGTATGCAGTGTCGCGGGACTGAAATGGCCGCCATCTTCGCCAAATGTCATGTCATGTCATAAAATATTAGGTATGTTTAAAAAAGTTTGCACCCTAACAAGACTTTGCCCGGTAGAACATTCCTGTGAAGACAAATTATTTAAATTTATATATAATTATTTATTATAATTATTAATATATAATTATTTATTGAGGGCCCGGTGGCGTAATTGGGAGAACGGTCGGCTTTGATGCCGTGGTACCGAGTTCAAACCGCCGTGCACCAAAGAATTTTTCTATTGAAAAATATTTGTGCGCTTCTCACAGTGGCCCTCCGGTGAAGGAAAACATCGTTAAGAAACCAATAACCCCCGCATGGTGGTAGAACATATCTAGTGTCCACCTGGCCAGCTACCACCCTCAAGTCAGAAAATCTGTCGCCAAACATCTAATGTGTTCCGGCAGCTATCCTTGAGAGCCAGTTCCCATTCTAGTCCACTTCTCTATCTTCGACCGCATCAACACTTAGCAACAGGTGAGATAGTGGTCAAACGCTTGCCTATAAGATATAAAAAAAAATTATCCCCACCTTTATTTCTATCTCGCTCACAGTTACCGTAAGAATATCTTATATGCAATAGCAACCTCCATTGTGTATAATCTTCTTGGGACTCTTCTACTAAAACTAGTACATTCTCCTATGTTTGAGGTATTTATCTTCATATCTCTGGTGATACTAATCAGATCTCGATAAAATTAAAATGGGACCACCTCGGAAACGTATCCTACCTATTAAAAAAAGAATCATTTGAATCCGTTCACAATTGATGGAGAAATCGCGTAACCTACACACAAAAAAAAAACATACAGACGAATTGAGAACCTCCTCCTTTTTTGTGAAGTCGGTTAAAAAACCACAGTGCGATGTATCGTTACGACGAAATTAGTGGATTACATTTGTTAACCCATGCATTGGTGGCGCCATCTGTGACTACTTATTCCGTAAGTTAATCATTCGGAAGAAATCATTACAGTTTTCTACATATTACTACATTTATACAGGACTGCATACATTTATACACAGGATTGTGTTGCACAATTTACAAAAATATGTACTTCAAAGAAACATAATATTTTGTATTTGTATTTTTTTTTAATTAATCGGGTAAGATTTCGAAGCATAGCGTATATTTTCAACCGACTTCCTAAAAGGAGGAGGTTCTCAATTCGTCTGTATGTTTTTTTTTTTATTTTTTTTTTATTTGCACGTATGTTACGCGATTACACCGTCAATTGTGAAGCGGTTCTAATGATTATTTTTTTGTTTGTTAGGGTACATTTCCAAGATCATTTATATATTTATTTATTTATATTATTGTAATTTCATCGATATCTAATAAGTATCTCCAGAGATATGGAGATAATCACCTCAAACTTAGTGCATGAAATGACCAGCGCAGTATTTGAAATCGGTTTTTTTCGTTTTGTCGACGATCTTAAATTATTATTTGTTTTTTCATGATTTAATTATTTATTGGAACTATAGTAGTTCCATTTGATTCATCATCATCATCATCAGCCTATACTCGTCCACTGCTGGACATAGGCCTCTCTAATTTCACGCCACTGAGCACGTTCCTCGGCTACTCTCATCCAGCTCTTGCCAGCCACCTTGCGGATATCATCGCTCCACCTAGTCTGAGGGCGTCCTACGCTACGTTTGCCGATTCGCGGTCTCCACTCAAAAACTCGTTTACCCCTGCGGTCGTTGGTTCTTCGGCTTATATGGCTGGCCCATTGCCACTTCAGCTTGCTAATTCGGTGAGCTATATCGGTGAATTTGGTTCTCTGTCGGATCACCTCGTTACGAATTCGATCCCATCCCATTTGATTAATTTGATGAAATTAGGCATAAAGTGCCCTGGAGACAATCATTCGCATTTGTCTATATAAATGATCGTCTACAGAGGCAATTGAAGCCATTGTCATTCGCAACTACGACGTAAAAAGTGAATGATAGACTGGGAGATGGTAACAGATAATACTTGGTCTTTGTACCAGTATGGCGATTCTTCAGGGGGTCTAATTTCGGAATGACAAAAAAGAAAATTATGGACATAGCGCTGGTACCAGCGGCCCAATCGCGTGGGCGTTAATCGAATGTGTCGGATAAATAATAGTGTCGAACCATTTGTTCCACAGAAATGCTTGTATTTTCCGATTGTCGATAAAAAAGAAGTAGGGGGTAGCGTAATGCCATACTTCTCCGGTGTTACTTACAGCCCGCAATACCGACGCGAATACATTAATTACAAAAAAAAGTAATTCAACCATTTGTTCCAAGCTAATTTTTGCACAGCTAATCATCGTCGAGTAGCCATTCACGGAAATCACCTTGCCATACTTTTCCGACGGTTCCCAATGGCCGCCATATCACAGCAAAGGAGTAAAATATTTATTTTTTTGCTAAACGATTTGTACCAGTCTAAAACTTTTTTTAGCAGTTCTCTGTATGATCATAAATAGAAGTGTGATCATGCCATACCTGTGCGAGGTGGCAAATGTGTACAATATTTTTTCAAAATTCTAAGAATTTATTCGTAATTCGCATGATTTGTACTAGTATGGCACTAATTTTTCCTGTAAGTTAGTTTAACAAATATAAACACCAAATTTCAAACATCTAGGTGGTGGCAATCTTGTCATATAACCAGATGTTATGTTGTATAATATTTTACGTTTACCGGCGCTCGAAAGATTTTTCGAATTGTGGATAGGTAATCGTGTTTATAAGCCATAATAATGTATGGGAATGCACTTTTTTATTACCAATTTTATAGCCATGAAAAACAAAGTTTTTCAAGTATGGCGCCACTTTTTCCCTCTACTAGAAGTATGGCAAATATAATATTGATCACATTGTATCATATAATTTCCTAAAATACAAATGCCATACTGGTACAAATCTTTTTTTTTTAACATCTTGGATTAATTCCGACAGTCGTCCGCCCCATGGTTACAATCTGGAATAATTTTTTGTTGGTACAATTACATCCAAACGAACAGTATACAATGATTCCATGATGTAAAAAATAATTTTACGTATTTTACAGTCGTATTTTCAAAACATTTCGAATAAATAAGTTTTTCAAGTATGGCAGCACTCCTTACCCCTATAAAACGTATGGGAAATGTAATAACGGTCACATTTTATCAAATACTTTCCAAAAATCCAAATGCAATACTGATACAAATCGTTAGCGAAAAAAACTCCGTTGCGGCGGTATGGCGGCCATTTGGAACCATGGGAAAAGTATGGCATGGTGTATTTCGTGAATGGCTACTCGACGATGATTAGCTGTGCAAAAATTAACCTGGAACAAATGTTTGAATTGTTTTTTTTTTAAATTAATGTATTTGCGTCGGTATGGCGGGCTGTAAGTCACACCGGAGAATTATGGCATTACGCTACCGCCTACTTCTTTTTTTATCGACTATCGGAAAATACAAGCATTTTTTGTGGAACAAATCGTTCGACACTATTATTTATCCGACACGTTCGATTGACGCCCACGCGATTGGGCCGCCGGTACCAGCGCTATGACCATCATTTTCTTTTCTGTCATTCCTTAATTAGACCCCTGAAGTTTGACCGGCATACTGGTACTAATGACCAAGTATTTTCTGTTACCATCTCCCGGTCTATGATGGAAATATTAATTGAAGCCCATTGACAATTTCGAATAACCGTCTTTGTAAGTTTATGTAACAAATAAAACATTATTTCGAGGAAATCCATAAAAATTGTCTCAATTATATGTGTAGTATATATTTTATAATATATATATTTTATTATATCGTATCTAATATTCTAGCATTTGATCACTATCTCGCTTGGTGCTAAGCAATTGTCAGAGATGGTGATCCCGCTAGGCCTAGAATACTCTGGCTCTCAAGGGCTTACATTGTATGCTATTCGGACGAATAAGGTCTAAAAAAAGAAAAAAAAAATGTTGTCTCGCCAAAAAATTCACTTTTATAAAAAGGTAATATACCACATTACTAAAAAGCTTCCTTCATGTAAAAAAAACAGTTAGGTAGTTATCCTACTTGGTATGGAACCCTTAAAACGCCTTAACTCTGACCGTTTTCGTTTCATGAAGGGTAAAAAGTGGGCGGACCACGAACACATCACTAAAAGCAGTTTAACCCCCGTAACAGGGCACAAATCCACACGTACAAATTGAAAAACCACCGAAACACGCCACTGTAGAACCGATGGACTGTATTAATGGCGACAGTACATCAGCTTGCTAAAATCCGTCCCTCAGGGTTCGACGATCGGTCCAAGACGGAATTTATATAGAAAATTTAATTATATAGTAGAAAAACAGAAAAACTTTTTGTTTTTGTGGAGCTATGGTATCTAGCTACTATGACAGCAGTTGACATGACACATGGCGTGTATATACTGAGGTATACAAATATGGCTGCGGATGCGTCCGCCAATCACAGCTAGATCTAAATGCCATATACATCATATCCATCAATCAAGCTAAAGCACCGGCTGTATTGCGATAGATAAACGAAAAAAATATGAGGCGATGTGATAAAATGTTCACTTTAATAATATAAGAATGACAGAAATGTAACACTTATTTCGTAATTTTTTATTTTTTTTTGTTTTGAATAGCAAGTACATTTTAATAATTATTTTTTTCCATCGCCATGTTTAGGCAAGCGAGCGGATGGTCGTTGCCTATAGATATCTACATAACTGAGAGCGTTCTTCCTCTTGACTTGGAAGCCTCGCACCAAGAAGATTAAATCAATTTATTGTGGGTCAGCTTTTAGATGGACTGGTCTTGATTTAGCTGTTTTTTTTGACAGGTGTCTTAACGATTTGAGTTAAGAATTCAAGAAAATCGACTATGAGTTCCTATCTAGTTGATGAGGCTATGAAAGCAAATTTCATAGGTCTGATCAATTCTAAATTTGGTATCCACTCATCATCATCAGCCGGTTTCAGTCCACTGCTGGACATAGGCCTCTCCCAAGATGCACCACTGAGCCCGATCTTCGGCTCTTCTTTTCCAGTCACTGCCTACCGCTTTGCGTATGTCGTCGCGCCACCCCACACTGGCCACAGGATGTCCTACGCTACGTTTCCGATTCGCGGTCTCCACTCTAAGACAAGTCTACCCCAACGGTTATCAGTCCTGCTGCAGATATGACCAGCCCATTACCACTTCAGTTTACTCATCCGTTGAACTATGTCGATAACTATAGTTCTCTGGCGAATTACTTCGTTCCGCATTCAATCCCGCAGAGAAATACCAAGCATAGCTCCATAGCTCGCTGAGCGACTTTAAATTGGTTGACCAGTCGAACTGTGAGTGTCCACGTCTCAGCTCCGTATGTCATCACAGGTAGGGCGCACTGGTTATAGACTTTTGTTTTTAGACATTGAGGTATAGGCAACGAGAAGACTCGACGGAGTTTTCCGAATGCTGCCCAGCCTAGCTGAATTCTTTTCTGGATTTCCTTCTCGAATTGTGTTTGCTTAGTTGGAGCGTCTGCCCTAGGTAAACATATTGCGTAACAACATCAGGTGGGATCATTCATCTACGGCGATCGGTTCCGGAACAACGTCCTCGTTGTACATGATTTTGGTTTTTATCTAAATTCATCCGGAGACCGATGCGACGAGAAGAATTAGCTAGGCCCGCAGCGTCTCTGCATTAATGACGATGTCATCTGATGTTAATGCCACAATATTTCCAGTCCAGCGTCTTAAACATATCCTCCAAGGCGTTAGTGAAACGTTTCGGGGATATGACGTCCCCCTGTCTCACTCCTCGGCGCAGTTCTGTACTTGTACAGTCATCGTTGCGGCATTATACAGACAGACATCTCAATACTTCGATATATCGCCAGTCTACTTGGCTTACCTTGCTTACCTTCTCATAGTCCACAAATGCTAAGCTCAGGGGCCGATTGTACTCTTCGGTCTTCTAAATAATCTGCTGCACCGTGTGGATGTGGTCTATGGTGCCGTAACCGCTTCGAAACCCGGCCTATTCCGGAGGTTGGAACTCGTCGAGTCTTCACACAATCGAATTTGCGGTATCCACTACTTCAATGATATTGCAGGAACTTAGACTTGATGCTGAGGCATCTTCTGGAATCTACAGAACTCAATTCTTCATCAACCAACATCAGATATATCAGTACAATATATCAGTTCATTGAGACTTTTCCAATGAGTTTAAATACGTAAACTCATTGGAATAGTCTCAATGACCTGATTATACATACATCAGTCGGGGAGTTTTGAAATGTTAATTGTATATAAACTTATATAATATGGTGTAGATAGGTATTGCAACAGTGCTGTGGCTGCGTACAGAGAATACAGGGCAGACTATATGTCACTGTTTCTGCGGTGTCACAATGCCGTTTCAGCCGGACTTCGTCGGAATAACATAGATCGGTTACGGAACACAATGGGCTCGTGTTCCACAGAATCTATTCTACCCTTAATCCAGAAAGGTCGCAGGGGCAATTCGATAACCACTTAAGAGTGGCCAGGATTGTGCCCGCCTGATAAGGGTGGTACGACACGACTCGCGATGTGTTCGCCGTTCGTCCCGAACGGTATAAGCGTCGTACTTTTTTAATTAAAAATAACGAGTTTGTTTTCCCACAGAGCTGGTGTGAGTTTTTCGAAGCTTTTAGTGGCGCGGTAATGTCTGGTACCGGTAAGCTGTAATAACTGAGATAAAAAAGTTTATTGAATTTTTACAGGGTTGTACGGAACTCTGTTATTATTTACATCTGAAGGAAAGAATTGAGACCACAGTTTTGAGTCGGTTGAAGGTAGGATTCTACAAAGAAAATCATAATGAGTTCATTATTTTACTTATTTTTAATGAATACTTTGTCCCACGAGTTGATTGCGCTTGCTCTTTTGGAAGGCGCTAACGGAGCTGCAGCTTTTAGAATTATTTTTTTTTGCAAGCCGTTTTATATTGTTATAAGCTCAGACGGAATATTCCGTTTGATATATGTAGCTAAGTTTTGAAACAATTCTCATTCTAATTCTGATGAATACAACATGTTAAAGCCAAATCAGACGATGTTCACTTTATGCTATAATTAAGATTGTATGTTACAATTATATAAAAAAACATGTAATACATACGAGTAATATTTTCTTTACCTGTGCATAAGACCTCCAAGTACTAATCACAAATATATCTATCAAGACTTCCATCCATAATAATTATAATCTTAATAATGTATTCAATGCAAATCTTCTAATACTATAAAAATCTTTGTCCTGTCATACTGACTGACTGACTGACTGACTGACTGATAGACAACGCACAGCCTAAAGCGCTGGTCGTAGAGACTTGAAATTTAGAGGATATATTTGTCTTAGTACGTAAAGGTGTACTAAGAAAGGATTTTCCAAAATTCATTTAAGGGATGAAATGGGGGTTCAAATTTTGTATGGAGAAATAAGATTAGATAGTCTTTTCTATTCGAAACTTCACACAAGTGCTTCAGTTAAAAAAATAAGTAAATACTTGTTTCACGCTTTTTAAAAATTCTACCATAAAAGGGTGAAATGGGGTAACAAAGTCTGAAAACCAATATTGTTTCCGGTTGCGCTGAAATTTGGCATAGATAGTTATAACGACGTTAGTTCCCTCTGAAAAATGATTTTCTAAAATTCACTTCTTAAGGGGATGAAATGGGGGATCAAACTTTGTATGGAGAAACAAAATAAGATAGTCTTTTCTATTCGAAACTTCGTACAAGTACTTCAGTAAATAAATAAGTAAATACGTGTTACAGGCTTTTTCGAAATGCCTCCCCTAAAAGGGGGTGAAGTGGGTTATCATAGTCTGAAATCAATATTGTTTCGGATGGCGCTGAAATTTGGCATTCAGATTTTGACGTAGATAACCGCTAAGAAAGGATTTTTCAAAATTCACTCTTTAAGGGGATGAAGCGGGGGTTCAAAGTATGTATAGTCATTTTATTCGACATTTCTCACAAATACTTCTGTAAATAAATAAGTAAATATGAGTTTCAGGCTTTTTCAGAATGCCACTCTAAGAGGTTGAAGTGATTTTTAGACTTTTTTACCCCAAGTCTGAAAATCAATATTGTTTCGGATTGCGCTGAAATTTAAAATACGTGTTGCAGGATTTTTGCAAGTAGCTGGTAAAAAAGTCTGAAAACTAATTTGGTTTTTCGGTTGATTTTTATTATTTGGCTTTTACTTCTTTGATGTCATTTATGATAGAAAGATTTTTGTAAAATAAAAGTTTTATGTAAATAAAATTAGTCTAAAACGCGCGCGAATCCGCGGGGAACTTCTAGTACATAATAAAGCATTTCTTCATAAATTAATGAATAATTATCTTGGGAAATAGCTAATAGTTCATTCAAGGACGAATACCACAGACACTTAAAATGCTTGAGTCTTCAGCTGGAGTTTAAAACTTGGGAAATTTCGTAGTTGGGTTATTCTATTTTTAATCGACTTCACAAAAAAATTAAAGCTTCTCAATTTGCCTGTACATTTTTAATTTTTTTATGTTACCTCAGAACTCCGTTATTTATTAACCGATGTCAAAAATGGGCTACATTGAACAATGCCCACTGTTACTACAATATGAACATGCCACTTGAAAGTCATACAATTATATTTGTCCTATCCACACTCAAGGTTGCTTTTGTATTCCAACGGAGAGAAAAATAAAGTAGAACCTACTGTCGTTCCCTTAAAAATAATAACCGACCTCGTGGCCACATGGCGACCTAATACCAGCCGACAAAAGCTCGTAAAAAATAAGAAAGAACCCTGCAAAATACTCTCTATTACATTTCTCTATGTTGGAAAAATTGGAAATACATTTGTGGGGACTAAATCGGACTGTGTATGGCCTGATCGGTGTCAGCCGGTGCAAACCAGTTTTTTGTCTCGTATCATGGTGGTGCAAATCTAGAGATATGGAGAAACTCATTTTCTACATGGTGAATTTAACGCATTCGAGATATTGAATTTTGGCCATCTGTTTGCTAATTTAAAGTAAATTACTCGCAGGCAGGCTATCTTATTTATCGAGGACTCTGTGGCATGTTGGAAGAATAGAAGAATAATCGGTTTCGAAGCCAGAGGTAGAGGGTTAAAATTCCGCTGTTCACCAATAGAATTTTCTATCATTAAAAGTATGTGCGTACGCATTTCACATGTGCCCGCTGAACCATTGTTGTGAAACTTTAGTAAGCTAGCAGATATGGAAAGCTTGTGCTGAGAGTCCCATTCTAGGCCTAGCGTGCTACCATCCTCGACCGCATTACCAACTTGAGTGATTTTTTTGTAGGAACAGAAACATAGAACACTTTCATAAACGTACAGAGTATATTATGTCGCAGTTAACAATAACAGTGTAAATAGGTCAATCTTCCTTAAAACAAAGTCACTCCCGCTGTCTGTACGCTTCTTCGAGTATTTACCAAAGGAGATGTTAACGCAAGGCGTACCCCTCTGCTGGCCCTATAGCCATTTTTGGCCATATGAGCGTGCGTAACTACGCTGTATTTTTAATACTGTGTGCGCGTTTCAAGCTAGTGTGCGGTATCGTTAAAGTGAGTGATTTGTGTGTGTGCAATGTTTACCTCGTCCCCCGTAAGTATCGGCAGAAAAAAATGTTTGCGGATTACAACGTTTACATCTCCATTGGTAAATGCTCGAAGGTACGCTTAGATCTTTTAAACTACGCAACGGATTTTAATGCAGTTTTCAGTAATAGAAAAATGATTAAAAGGTAACCAGGATTAAATACAGGCAAAACCGAAGGGCACAGCTAATGTATAATAAATAATGGCCAAACGATAGATAGCCTATTTGCTATTAAAATTATTATCATTCTTTAGTTTCATAACACTGGAGTATGCATTTACTGAGTGTTTTATCATAATGCAGACTACACTCATTTAAATGAATATAATAAAAAATATTATGTACTACACAGTAACTCGTTACATTTGCAACACAAGATGGCATCGTCTACGACGTAGCACGCTCTACGACACAGACTCAGTCAGCAGACCAAGTAAAGATTTGAATTGTAAAATATACTGATAATCTTTTTATTAAAATAATAATTGTACAAAAAAAAAATTATAAGCAGGTTTATATATCACCGATTGATTGAATAAAGCAGGGTAGTAGAGGACTTTCCTGCGCATAATATTGAAGCATGATGAAGCACAAAAAACATCCTATTGCGTCCACCCTTACTCTATTTCAGGAAAATGCACCAAAAGAACTGTACTGAACTGTGAACTTTGGTGACCAAAGATTTTTTTCTGTTGTACATTTTGAGCTGTTTAAAATAGCCATTATGAGGCGACTGCGGAAGGTTTTAATTTAAAATATTTCTGCAGCAATCTTTTATTATTGGTAAATGAAAGCTAGTCCAAACATCAAATTTCGCATATTTTTAGACAAATATTTACAATTTAAAATAGCAAACACTGTTTATTAATAGTGACTAGCAAACAATAATAATAACAATTATTTCAGAGTATCAAGGAAATAGCAGGTTCCGATATCTCCATGAGTTGGACGGTCGAGTGAATTCGGTTCCACGAAACTAAACGATAACATGATATTCTATGAATATGGAGGTTCGGTAATTGTCTGTTATTCGGCGAAAACTTTGTACGGTATTTGTATTCGTTTTATCAATACCAGTAATATGACATTTTGTATGGAATTTAGATGAAGGAAAAATAAAATTAGTGAGTGTTCATTTCCCACCATAAAAAACAGAAATCAAGGCCCCCCACCGCCAAACAACGCACTGACCCCGGTTTCGTAAACATGTGTGCACTTAGTGAGTATTGCCGTGCAGTAATAACTTTGTGATGATGTGATGAAAATGTGATTCCATCCTGCTTTTAATTTATCGAAAATTGTTTTTCACACCCTTTCACAAACACAATTAGGCATTTTTCTTTAAAAATTGCGAGATTTTATAGCTTGACACTCCGCGCGCCTGACAAGGTAAGGTAAGGTAGGTTTCATTATGTGTGCGTGTAACTGTGTATGATGTATACGGCTAGGTGTAGTTTTAACCGGCCTCAGTGCGTTGTTCGGCGGGCATCCGTCTTGACTTATTATTTGGTCTGAGGCTACTACATTCAAATAATGGCACAGTGCCAACCACCTGCCAAATAACCTTACCCAATGGTATAATCTATTCTATTAGTGGTACATTGTAATCTTTAGTTTTAAGATCATCATAGTATATTATATATTTGGAAATAGCTTTATTTTTAACCAAATTTAAAAAGGAGGAGGTTCTCAGTTCGTCTGTATGTATTATTTTTTGTATGTTCACCGATTTTTCCGTCGATTGTGTCCGATTTTAAGAATTATTTTGAATTCAAAAGATCATAAAGTAGTTCCATTGTAAATTCATTGAGATTTAATATGTATCTCCAGAGAAATTGAGATAAACACCTTTAACTTGCTACTGAAAATGACTAGCAAGGAATTTGAAGTCGGTTTATTTTTAGTTTTTTAACGATTTTAAATTATAAGTAAGTCACTCGGATGCTATGGTGGAAGGACAAGTTATCGGTACCATAAATTCGCCCAAACAAGCCTATCTACTAACCTATACCGCTAAGTCATCTTAATTTTTACTTATTTCATAAGAAATATAAGGAGTTGACTAGACCAGGCACTCTGGCCTGGTAAACTCTGTATATATTCCCTGGGAAAATTATCATTGAGATAAACAGATCTCGTCGATCACTTTACCTAATGTACGAACACATCTTCGGGACTTTAGAAAACACGTGATCTCTAAACAATTATGTCATTCATGAAGTATCCTCTCTTCTTTCGAAGGTATCAAAAAACTCCTAACAAAATATCATCAAAAACTGTTGATCTGGATCTTATAACATTTAATGATAGCTTCTTAATAAATTAAATGCGCGTCGACAGCTTCATTGTCGACAGGACCGTAAAATTTAATGAATATAAAGTGAAATAACGCCTTAATAGGATTAAGTCTGATTTAGTTGTCGTAATATGAATGCTCTGATCCCGTTAGCCAGCCGAGGCAGGTCGTGTTTATTAAGCGAGGTACAATGGTAGGAAATCACGGATTAACTCGTCTCTGGGACAACGTACAGACAGTAAGCGCTTATCTCACATTAAGAACTTTTTTATTGAAATCGCAAATGCTTTCAGCATTTTTCAGAAACAATCTTGTTCAGTTTTCATATGCATCTTCTCCCCCTGATTCCTTTGGTCTAATATAAATAGAGTCTAAGAAAAAAGAGAACTGTCACAGAAATTGAGGCCACGTCGGTCGGCGGTCGTTTTAATTTACTGTTTTTGTTGCATTTATAACACTGCTGTCATTACAAATATGACTAAAAATGTTTGCTACTTGATATAAAAATAGGTACTCTTATCATTATCGTGTGCTACTAGGTAGGTATGTACCTTTCTTCCTTACCTTTGAATGTCAGTTCTAGCAAAAAGAGAACCTCGTAAGGTCACGACGGTTCTCTTTTTGCATAGACTCTACCTAGTCATCAGACGTACTACATAAACAGCTTTTCTTTCACAATTTCTAAGCAATGGCTTTATCCGTGAGGTGTACCACATTAATATGTAGCTGTAAATATGAGAGATGTAACGATTATTGGACGACTATTTGGTGACGCCGAATTTCCTGCCACAATCGTAGCAGGCGACTAGATGGCAACAATTCGGCAAAGAGCGCCGACTATCCGGCTTCTTACGTTGTATGTATTTTACATATCATACATCAATAAAATGTATGTAGGGGGAATTACATTACATACACGAGACATTGTTTTTGACATAATTACATTTATTTCGAGTTTTTTCAATTTAATGAACAACAACAGTTTTATCTAAAGATAATATCTAAAATTATTTTTGTGTGTCACTATTATCTAAAAATATTTATATTTATTTCAAATATTAAATCTAGTTTCTTACCAAATATATACAAACGAAAAGATGAATATTGACTGAAACTATATTTTAGTTCAAAGAAAGAAACAACTACCAGTCGTGGTATAAAGTCGTACTCAAGGACTGCACGAATGAAATGAAAACTTAGGAAATAGGCCAGCGTTTGACCACTATCTCACCTGTTGGAAAGTGATGATGCGGTCAAAGATGGTAAACACGCTAGGCCTAGAATGAGAACTGGACCTCAAGGATAGCTGCCACAATTTTCTAACTTGAGTTGAAAATGTTGAAAATTAAAGGGTGTCCCCAGACACACATAGTTTCGCCAATTAAGATAGCTCTCTGAGTTATATGAGCGCTGATACAATTTAGAGGTCTAGCTTAATTGGCCCCAACCAACGTTGGTACGGAAACCTCGGTGGGCGAGTCCAACTCGACTTAGCCGGTTTTATTTTTATTTAATGCTGAGGATAATTATTGATAAAAATGTGGCTTACATAAACATCTTCATACCCTGTACTTTACTGTCTCTATAGCACGATTCGAGCAGAAACAATATTTACAGAGTGCTCTCGCGATGTTGATTAAATATGGGCCGGAGGATATTTTAGCGTTGTTTACAGTGTCTTGCTTAGTACGGTGATAACTTACCCGACTCTAACTTAATTGGATTACAACAATTAGTAGCGAGACTAGCGAGACTAGCGAGGCTCATAGAGGTCTATCTAATGTTACGCAGGTAACTATGACAGTAAATTGAATGAAGTCCTCTATACTAATAAATATCTAATCCCCCTACACAATAATGTATATCTGTGTCAGCGCAACTCCCAACTTTTTTATTTGAAAACTGACTTAATCGGGAGTGTCTCTAGCTATTCTAGATATTTTTTTAAATTTCTACTTACTGCAATTTTAATTCAGCATGACAAGCTTCATAATAGATAGCTCTTAGAATAGAGTGAAATATCACTTTTATAATCAGATCGATTTTAGCCAACTTCATATAAGGAGGAGGTTCTCAATTCGTTGGAATCTTATATAAGTAGGATATATGGGATATGGAGATAAACACCTCAAACCTGGTACTGAAAATGACTAGCGAGCGTGACTTTCGAAGTCAGTTCTATAAATTTTTAATGCATCTTTATCTTGTAGCTACATATTTATGTCGCTTGGTGTTGAAACTTTTGGTCCATGGGGTCCAAGCACCAAAACTTTTCTTAAGAAAATTGCTCCACGCCTTGTCGATGCCACCGGTGACAAAAGGTTGGCTCATTCCTAGCACAAAGAATCTCTTTAGCGATTCAAAGCGAGAATGCTGCCAGAGTTTTTGGCACTTTACCACACCGACCTTAATTTTTAGTAAGATGAGTTTAATTTTAATTTTTAATATTTTATTTTGCAATTTAATAAACATCATCATTAATCTTAAACTATACAATATAGATACGATTTTAATTTTATGTGCATTTGTTGTTTTCCAATTACAAAAAGTATGATCATTGGTTGCATTTTTAACCGACTTCAAAAAAAGGAGGAGGTTTCTCAATTCGACCGTATATATATATTTTTTTGTTTTTCAATTTCTACTATCTGCAATTTCAATTTAGCACGGCGAGCTAATATCAAATCCGCTACGTAATAGATAGCTTAGTTAAAGTGAAATATCGCTTATTTAATCAGATTGCTTTTATAACATATTATAGATACTATCCAAATGTCAAGTGCATTTATTATTTTCCAATTACAAAAAGTATGATCAGTGATTATAGATCATTTTTTTCAATTTCTACTAACTGCGATTTTAATTCAGCACGGCGAGCTAATTTCAAACCCGCTACGTACGCCGCCGTTGGCAACCAGCCGGAAAATTGTATTGTTGCTATTACCTGCTTATTCCACAATATCACGCGAAGCAGAAAGCTTTGGAAGAGAGCTTACCTGTCTTTATTATTCATTTCATGCAATGGAAAAATTATGTTGCAGTGATATATTCTAGGACAGTACTAGATTTAAAAAATATTATATCTTAATCACTTTTAAGTAAGTTTGTATGAAGTTCCTTGTCATCATATGTAATGAAAACTACTCAAGGTAATAAAAAAATATCAAGATATCTAACTGACTGACATCGGCGTGGTCTAGGACACGTAGAAAGAGGTGGAAGATTACCATAGTATTACAAAAATATTAATATCCATATAAGTACTGATAAAAATAATAGTTCAATAATAACAACTAGGTATTACAATATATATATATATATATTTGCTATTTTATCACATTAAATATGTTTTAGGGACGGCTTCACGCAACTAGTAATAGGTACATGATCTAAGCGGCTAAAAATGATAAAATTTTTTCAAAAATAATGCACAAGTACAACATACCCAAATTAGTTTGGCACTTATTTTTGAATACAGGTTTCATTTGTATAATTTTAGTTTTGTTTGTTTTACATAAACCTATTAGGAATTTTCATTTTTTTTGTTAGATAGGTGTTCCTAGCTTTAATCCATGAAAATCTGTTTAGCAGTTTTATGACTCTGTGCTTTTTTAGTATTTAACCGGTAAATTACTCAAGTGATAAAGTCGAAGTTGATATAAACGCGACCGGTTTCAGAGTGATCCGCACTCCTTTATCAACGTTTATATCAACTTTGACCTTATCACGTGAGTAGTTAACCGGTTAAATAGTAATAATGAATTATACTAACGATACGTTTAATAAAATTAGGACTCTGTGCTTGTTTTTAGTTGAGAACACTATGACATCAACTTTCATAGGTGTGACCACGGATAAGTGTGACAAATTTGGTATTCTGTACAAGGAAGCTAACGTTAAGTTTTTAATAATTTTGTTTAGTAACTAGTTTTTAAGATTGTATCCGAAATATTCAATTTACATTTTGAAATGAATTGTTAACTAAAATCTATTAACAATTGCTTTGTTTGTCAAAAATCACATATTGTTAAGAGATGCTTAGATGCTAGATTAAGAACGTAAAATAATTACCGAAAGCTTTATGCTTACTATAACTACATGTAAATTCCTGTTTTTATTTGTTAAGATTTTTACTTATGCTTGCAGATTTTTCCCGTATGATTAATTTCAAATTGTTTTGTTTTGAACATGAGATTGTGTCACATTTACGATTTGATATAGTCGCGGCAAATAAATTGAATTATTATTAGAATTGAGTTATACAATTATAACACGAATTAACAGATAAGTATTGGAGATTAAACTGTGCTAAGCTAATTAAGCCGTTGAAAAGATGGCGGCGATTCATTCTTGCTTGAGCATCGGTGCAAGCAAGTTGCCTCTCTTGCGATGAGCGAACCTAGTGATGAAAATGGTGACGTCAGCACTGCTGACGTCACTATTTCTAAAAACTCCGCTGGTCATGAGCCTCCCTTACATATATCTAATTACAATATCTTAAAATATATTATCTTCTTCAATGATATTATAGGAACATGGCAGCATTGACCTGATGCTGGGGTATCTCCTGGATCCGCGGAATACTCTTCATCTTACGGCAGAGATGTCGTGTTTGGTCTCAATGAAAAGTTTATACCTCAGTGGGGGGTGATTTTAAATTTTGAATTTAAGTATATAATAAAGATAGGACATTTTTAACACATTCATCACTGATCTAATAAAAATACACTAGTCGGTCATGGAATAGCGAACGTCTAAAACAAAGAACAAGAGCGTTCTTGCTGAAATACAATAAACACATGTACACAAAACACACAGAAACAAACCTAAATAATGTCACCTCGATACAAAAGGTCATTTCTCCCATAAATTAATATTATGTTATTAATTATTATATTTAACCGGAAAAAAGGGAATTAACTGTCTTCTGCTGTTTTCTCGCAAAGATACATGGAGTCCTTGAAAAGGGGCGTTAAAAGAATCTTGATAATAAAAAAATAACCTTTGTAACCATACACTACAATGCAAAAAAATTTAGTAAAATAAATAAACATGGAAAAATACACGAATAAATCAAATAAACATTAGCTTTGTTATGACTACGATAGCTCTCTAATAAAGAAAGCTACCGTAGTCAAAACAAAGCTAAATGCTTAATGGATTAAAAAAGCCAGAGTTTAGTCTAAGTATTCCAATGAAACTGAATAAAAAAATATTGAAGACAAATAATTAAATTGTAAGCTAACGGCTGTTTCCAGATTTAATCTCTAATGAACGAGGTCAACCTTAGGTCAATAGTCTTATCCAATATTACGTCTATGTTTTGTACATTTGAGAGATACCATGCCACAGACAAGACCCACACATCACAGATACACAGATACACACGTCAAACTTATAACACCCTCTTTTTGTGTCGGGCCTTGAACTGACATAACTGTACTTAAAACAATTAACCTGTAACAATGAATTGTAACCTTATTCAAAGCGGCTGTTAACTCTCTAACACTGCGAGTTATATTGCAATGGCTCGATTAATAAGCAAGCGGCTCTAATTGAGTACTAGTAAAGTAAATACATACGTACTATTTAGTGCTTATTCAGTGTTATTAGCTAGTATGTACTGTTAAGACTCAAAGCACATTGCAGTACACTAGAAAATAAAAAAAAATTAAATTGTTAAACACATTCCAAAATGAATCCAATTTATCAGTTTACAAAAATATAAAGAGTGTAACACTTCAAGAAATATAATATTTACTATACTTCAGCTTTGTACTGAACGTTACTGTACAGTAGGTACTGTGCTCATAGGGCCTTACTCATTTCAATATCTAGTACGGAACTCACAATTACTCACGAAGATGCCATTCCAAGTTACAACGTCTGCCATGCGTAAGATTATACGACGTAGCAAATGCATATTGTCCGTGACTTTTCTTCGCCAAACCGAGTCCATTTCAACTGGCTCCTACTTTCAGGAATGTGTCCGTGCCGATAAATATCTAGCTTGAGCTTCTTGGCAACTCATTAACACCAACTCTCAATTTCGGCTCTTATATGGAGTCTAAAGCCCAGATAGCCTCCAAAAAGTTTAGAATTTCGTCTAAGGTGAGACAATACTTCACACCGGGACAGTTGCTCAATCTCTACCAAGCACAAGTCCGGTTGTGTATGGAGTACTGTTATCACCTCTGGGATGGTTCTGCCAAATACCAGCTGCAGTCACTGGAAGCTATTGAGAAGAGAGCCAAGAAGCTCATCAACGACGACCAACTAGTAAGCAAAAGACTCCAGAGTCTCGAGCATCGTCGCAAAGTCGCTTGCTTGTCGGTTTTTTATCGGAATCATCCCCATTCTATAATCGGACAAGCAGGGATACTAAATGGCGCCACCGCTTCATGGTAGATATACCAATTACGCGTACAAAGCGATTCGCTTCTTCTTTCATCATACGTACTGCCAAGGAATGGAATACCCTGCCCGAGTCTGCGTTTCCGATTAGATACAACATAGGGGTCTTCAAGTCGCGACTGAATAGGTATCTTTTTGGTAAGCGCGTGTTAGATTATTTTCATAGTACATACAGATTTACGACATATTTCGAATGTTTGATGATGATTTAATTTATAAATTGTTAATATTGCCTCAAATAAGGGTGTTTATACTGTGATCGATACATTTGAGGTTAATCTAAACCTTAAAAGATTTGTCAGAGCCGCTATTTTAGTTTTCTGTTTGACTGATGTTATAAAAAGGCGGTAGAAACGTTAGTTGAGACACTTGCTCGAGCAACCTTCGGGCTAACATCGTCACCTTTACCCTGTCGGGAATATCGTTCAGACGACGAAGTGCTGTCCAACTCAATGAAGCTAAGTATTTGTATAAACATAATGTATTGAATAATTGTGGCTAGAATGTGGTTTTCTAGGATATGTTTATAATAATGATGGTTTCACCTAGAAATGGTGATGTTAAAGCGAGTTAGCTTCGTGGAGGGTGGTAAGGAAAGGCTATGAGGGATGGTGGAGGCCTTTTGGGGGAAACCCCATAATATTTTGTATAATGTATGTTAATCGGTATAGATTTTAAAATGTTATTATCTTGTTGAAACTTGCTTTAAAACTTTCTGATTTAATATTAAAAACTTATTGGTATATTGCTTTTCTGTTTGTTCTAAAAGTATCCTTAACGGTATTGTCTTTTATAATGGTTCTGAGTCTCCCGATAGTACATAAAATGTTGTTATAATGATGAAAGTACAAATAAAATACTTTCTCGGTGATGTCCTGACTTGTTTATCTTATTAATAAGTCCTACCTATTAGCTGAAGTATAGGCTGGTAGTTTTGGACGTGGTTCTAAGTGAATATTTAGACTAATAGACTTCTACCTACCATCGTAATAAAAAGTCGATTACAAATAGCTTTATGCACTTCTTCATATAAACATTAACTGTGTCAAATTTCACGTTCGCTGCCGTTTGCGCAATTTTATTAAAAAGTTTTCGCTTTACGAATTGCTATTGATAAGAAGGAATGTGAGTTTCTGTTTCAGTTTATCTCGTTTTGGAATGATTATGACTCTACAAGCACTCTTTTTCATCAAGCATTAGCGTTTTTTACTCCATTATCCCCACTGGCTACGTTACTACGTGTGAGTTTCCAATATTTTGATGCTATTAAAATCGCTATGTTTACGGACGAACAAACTGCGCGTGACGAGTCTATCATAATAAGTATCTTGCCTACAGATAGTGGTTTATAAACGCTAAGCAATTATAGTATTTAAAAAAGAAACATGACCACGTAGTATGCCAATCATCAAATAAAATAAATCAAATAAAGCCATATCATATTATACAAATGTAGTCTAAAACAAGAAGCGTGAAGATATTGAGTTTTATGTGTCGTGAACAAGTTTTATCATCTCATACTCACGTAGCCGATTTACAATTCGTAAATACATTCTATAATCTATTTTCAAAACAATATAATTATCTAATCGCAAAGCGTGTTAATGTTTACGCAACCAATCGTTCAGTATCCTGTTTGCTAACATGAAACTAGAATTTACCAGATATAACTGGTATATGTTGGAATGCTACAATTAACCGGTATTCTGCCTCTAGCGGAGTGGGGAGTTATGAACCGGAAATCATGCATTGGTAACTTTACGCAGGAACTAGCTACCTGCCCGCAATTTCACCCGTATGAAATACGTAAGTTTAGTTTTTTAAACCTCGACGCAAAATGAAGGTGTGTTATAAGTTTCAAATGTGTGTCTGTCTGTGGTATCGTAGCGCCCAAACAGATTTTTTGTTTGATAGGTGTCTTCATCGAGTGTTCTTGAATTGAAAAATATCATGAAAATCCGTTCGTTCGTATTAAAACTATGAGCTTTTATCTAGTTGATGGCGCCAACAAATCAACTTTCGTAGGTCTGATCAATTATTCGAAATTTGGTATCCTCTTACTTCAAAGATATTGTTATAATATGGAAGCAATGACCTGATCTGATCTGGTGCTGAGACATCTCCTAGAATCTGCAACTACTCAAACTCCTCACCAACTTACAGCAGAGGTGTCGAGTTTGGGCTCATTGGAATGGTCTTAATGAACAGATTATATATAGATGAATCGAGGGTGGTTTTAGATTTTTCATCTTATGGCTTCTGATTATTCTTAAAAAAATATAGTGAGTTTCAGCAATTAAACACTTAATTAAAATAAAGACCACACGTCTTTATTTTTCTCGCGGCTGGTATTTTACCCGACCGCCAAGGAAGGGACTTTACAGGTATATATTTTTTCAATATTTTATCCGTATGTAACACACCAGAATCTATTAAATAATATCGTTTAAAAACTAAAAAAGAACCGACTTCAATGCCGCGCTATTCATTTTCAGTACCAATTTTGAGAGGTTTATCTCAATATCTCTGGAGATACTTATCAGACCTCGATAAAATTATCATGATACTACACTTGAAATATCTCCTTTCGAACAAAAAAAGAATAATCAAAATCGGTTCATAAACGTTGTGTGTAGTCTTAACAGTTTCGGAATAAAACGGCTGTGACATACGGACGGACAGACAGACAGACAGACAGACATGTCGAATCTATAAGGGTTCCGTTTTTTGCCATTCGGCTACGGAATCCTAAAAAATGAGCTCTTTCCTTAAGTTTTCCGTATGTTATTACTTCCTATAATTATTTCCTTATTAGCGACAGTATCGAATGGTGTAATAATACTGAACGTGATTTTTTTTTTCAAAATCAACGGGTTGGATTCCTGGCTAAGAATATTGATTTTTCAAAAATCCAACGAGGCAGTTTTAGTTTTCATCAAAATCGGGCCCGGGACTCCTTTGAGTATTTTTCGTTATTTCTCATAGTTTTGGATTTAGCCATTCACGCCCACTTGAAAAATTCACCTGTATGTATATATATATTTTCCCATTCATGGGATTTTGGCGCCGCACATTCTGTGCATTTGCCAGTCTTTTTATATTTTTTAACATTTTATATTCACTTGTAATGCATACATATCAATTTTGGATCTTCCCTATTGAGCATTGGTACATCATTATTATAATTCCTATACTTGCGCAGCAAGCCGCTTTCAAACAAGCCGCTGCACAGTTGTTACGTATACCTAACAACAGCAAAGGATTCCTGAAATATTCTGTATGTTAAATTGATGTTATCTTGGTAACGGTGAAAATTTGATTAAATAAAGCAGGAATGCAGTATTAACTGTGCGAACTACAAATTAACGAGGCATTGTACGAGGTCCACGAATTTTCCATCTAACATTTTGTTGTTCGGTGTTGCATTTCGCAATCCATGCTTTCATAGAAATATCAACACCAATATTATAAATGCGAAAGTCAGTTTGTTTGTTTGTTTGTTTGGGGCATCTTCACGGTGAAACAGCTGGACCCAATTAGCTATAATTTGCACAGGTATAACCAGTACTATGGGCTAGGCTATAGGATACTTTGTTTTTTCAACAGGCTTCCAAAAAGAAGGAAGTTCTCAATTCATCTGTATGTTATTTTTCCTTTTTTTTGTGTGTATGTTACGCGATTACTCCGTCAATTGTGAACCGATTCGAATGATTCTTTTTGTAATCGGTAGGGTACGTTTTCGAGGTAGTCTCATAGTAATTTCACCGAGATTTGATAAGTATCTTCAGAGATATGACGATAAACGTCTCAAACTTGCTACTGGAATTGACTCGCGGGGCATTGAAGTTGGTTGTTTTAGTTTTATTTTAATTATTTTGCCTTTATGTCATTATGTTACTAATATTACAAAAGTGCTGTAAATTGTCTTCGGATGCTTAATACTAAATCATGCAAAAACAACTGAACAGATTTGATCGAAATTTTGGTCTCTGAAGTCTAGAAATACTATAATAATTAAGATCGTTTAAAAACTAAAACAACCAAAGAAATAGGAATAATAAGGTATTATTCCTATTTCTGTACAAAACAACCGACTTTCATGCCCCGCGAGTCAATTTCAGTAGCAAGTTTGAGACGTTTATCGTCATATCTCTGAAGATACTTATCAAATCTTGATGAAATTACAAGGAACCACCTCGAAAACGTACCCTACCGATTAAAAAAAGAATGATTTGAATCTGTTCACAATTGACGGAGTAATCGCGTAACATACACACAAAATAAACTGGCCAAGTGCAAGTCGGACTCACACTAGTAGGGTTCCGTACCACACTACAGTATTTTATAAGATCGAGCAAAAAATACCACTATCATTTTTCGCCAGTAAAAAATAATAACTAATAGACATTTTATTTCTTATAACGCCATCTAACGTCTAACAAAGGTGTTAGGATCGACATTTCAATATAACGCCATCTATGGGACGTTTACCTAACTAAGCGTTCATAGAAGGCGTGAAATGCCGAAAAAAACACGTTTCCATAGAGGGTCCCATACAAATGGGACCCTCTATTATTTTTAACTTTATTCTGTTTTTAGTATCTAATGTTATAGCGGCAATAGAAATACATCATCTGTGAAAATTTCGACTGTCCAACTATCACGGTTCATGAGATACAGCCTGGTGACAGACGGACAGACAGACAGACAGACAGACAGACAGACAGACAGACAGACAGACAGATAGACAGACAGACAGACAGACGGACAGCGGAGTCTTAGTAATAGGGTCCCGTTTTACCCTTTGGGTACGGAACCTTAAAAAAAAACAAAAAAAAAACATACAGATGAATTATTGAGAACCTCCTTCTTTTTGGAAGTCATAAGTCAAAAATAGACATGTTATGATTTTGTAGCGCGGATGAAGCCGCAAGAACAGCCATTATTATAATAATAGATATTACCGTGGTAATATACATACATACATAACATCATGCTTTCCACATGCTACGATCCTGACATACCGCTTTCGCTTTTTCCACATTTATGGGCGTAAAGCAAAGGTTTATATTTATTAACAATAAATGTAATTGAAAATACGAGTAACGAAGATATATGTGGTATATTTTCGCAATCTTTGGAACAGCAAATCTTTATCAGATGTGGAAGTTTGTGGAGAACTTTTCTACTTTGAAGTTGTAACATTGCGAGCCCCGAGGGGTTTGGACGCGCCATCAAACGTTGCTTGCTACTTTCTGTATGATTTTGGTAATAACAATACGTATTTCAACATACAATAGGTAAGGTTCTGTTTTTGCTAAGCTAGATAATGCTACCCTGTATTTGTGCATTATTACATTTGAAGCACCCATTTGAAGCGGTCTTTGGAACTAAATTTGCCACTATTGACTCAACATTAACAGTTTTTGCAAAGAGCCGACGTGGTAAAGTGAATTTCATATCGACAAAGTATCTATTTTTTTATTATTTCTTAATGGTTCAATAATATGTCAACCTTGGGCAAATCTTACAAATAAGTAGAAACAAGAAGGAAGCTCGCAAATAGATTTATGGCTACGATGAGCAGCATCCGGAAAACTTCTTCGAGTCTTTTCATCACCTTGTCGGTGATATCCGACAAATCCTAAAGACAAAACTTTTTAAAGAGTGCGTCTTACCTGACATAAGGAGCTGAGAACTCATAAGGAGTGACACTGACGATGCGACTAATACAAAACAAAAATTTAATATTTCTTTATATTATAAAAGCGAAATGTCGCTCTTAAATTCTGATGTGTTAGAATGCTATTACACATAATATTTGGTCACCACCCCTCGAAATATTGTATGGCGTTATTCGGCTCGCCAAGTTCCAAGCATGGGGGTTCCAGCCAACTCTGAACATGGATTAAGATTACTAAGTTGATTGGACTTCATAAAGTTATCCAAGGCCTTGTGTCAGTGCCAGAAGCGACAAACTAATTATTATATTACTCAGTCGGTAGTCAACGCCTCAGTCGCTTGCTCCATCCTGGAATACAATAATGGGTTATTGCTTTATATAAAACAATCTCTGTAGAGTAATTTATCACAGGTGGCAGGAGCATATTATATCAATGTTTCGCCTGACTTGCTGCCAAAAAGTAGCTTCGTCGATCACATTGTCACCAGGTTATCAGATGAGATGGTGGTCAAACCCTTGATTGTAATGAATAAAAAAAAGCTATCCACCATCAAGGAGAAAATCTGCCGCCATAACCTTACAGTGTTCCGGCAGCACACAGCCCTTGAGAGTCAGAATGTCCTAGGCCTAACCATGTTCACCATCTTCGACCACATTGCTTACCACCAGGCGAGATAGTGGTTAAATTCTAGCCTATTATGTATAAAATAAACTCTGTATATCATAACAAACTAACATGTCGATAGGTTCAACAAGTCAAATTTCGAAGCTTAAAAGTATTAAAAACCTTAAAAAGTTTTTCATTTAAATTAGCAATACAATAATCCAATGTTTTGCACAGATTTTATCCATATAACATACGACGGCAACGGTTAATATATCTATGTATAAAACCCTGCGTTCTTGATTAAATCTTAAACAATGTGAGTACCCTGGGACCTTTTTAATTACGAAGTAAGGGCAACCCCTCTCTACCCTAATACGTGCGATTCTACAAGTACGGTGCGTCTTTAACATGGACCCTTAAAAATAAGCCCCGACATCCATTCTCCGATTATGATATTACTCTCTCATGACAAGCTCAAACATAATGACCGAAGAACATTTTATCTACTGAATGTACAAGCGATTTGAACCCTAAATGCCTACACAATGAGTCCCATTATTCTGCGCAAAATGTCTTCGGGACTAAAAAGGACTATGCTTAATGAGTAGTCGTATTACAGGTGTTTACCTTGAAAGCCGAATTTAGATGACGGACTTTGACAAAATAGGAGGACTATTTCCGTGCCATGAGGATAGGTCGGGGCTTTATTATCAGGCTTCGTTAAAGTACTCCGCATTCATAAGAAGTGATTTTTTAGCGTGCCGTAACTTATAAGGAAATACATCTTTATAAGATCAATTTGTGTGCGTCTGTCCGTCTGTCAAAACTCTTTTTCAGGAACATGTACAGGTTGTTCTCCATATCAGTTGCCTTGAAATCTCTAGTTGACAATCGTAGCGTAATAATATTAATTTAGTACTAATATTTAAATCGTGCCTTATTAGGGATCTGTGGCCAAAGGATATCAAAGGACGCTGGACGCAGGGCTATATCGTCCGTCCACCTGGACGGACGGACGATACAGAAGAATATACAGATGAAGGTACAGGGCTGTACCTTCTTAACCGTAATAGGTAAATACTTGAAATTTTCTTGAAGTATGTAATACTATGGGGGATTTAACAACAAATACTAAAACAAAATTGTTGGCGACCAGCAGATACTAGTTGATAAAGATTCCATAGTTAATTTTTTTGTTTATTAGGGTTCCGTACCTCAAAAGGTAAAAAGGAACCCTTATAAGATCACTTTTTGTTCGTCTGTCTGTGTCTGTCTGTCCGTCTGTCTGTCGGTCTGTCTGTCCGTCTGTCTGTCCGTGTGTCACCGCCAATTTTCTCAAGAACGGGTGGACCTAGCAAGTTGAAATGTATACTAGATACTAAAGTCTATAGTCCATAGGGACTATAGACTATAAGGTGTATAAAAATCAAGGCCCTAAGTCAAACGATAAAAAGATATGGGCAAATTTAGATTTTCGCGAAAATTTGTAAGTACCAAAATTTACCAAAATTTTCATTTTTTTTTATTTTTCGGAATTTTTCCTTTGCTTGTGTTGTAAGTCCTTGCTTGTGACCAAAATTGACAATTCTAGGTCGACCGGAAGTACCCCATAGGTTTTGAGTCGAAAACCTATAGGGTACTTCCCGTTGACCTAAATACTAATAATAATACCTACATCTAAAAAAAAAAACAACCAATTATTAGTAAGTTTAAAATGACCAAAAACGTCTCTGTAGTCGTAATTTAGTAGAAATTGTAAAAAAAGGCCACCTAAACTACCAAAAATCGCGGAATAAGTATTCTATGTCTCCGTCCTATGGTTCCGTAGCCGAATGGAAAAAACGAAATTCGTCATGTCTGTCTGTCTGTCTGTCTCTTTGTCCGTCCGTATGTCACAGCCATTTTATTCCGAAACGATTAGGACTACAGAATTGAAACTTGGTAGGTAGATGTATTCTGTAAACCGCTTTCCGATTTTTATACAAAAATAGACCATATAAAAGTTTAAGGGCATCCCATACATGGAACTGAAACAAAAAAATATATTTATATCTATACGAGATGGGTGTCTATGGATAGGTCTTTAAAAATGACATTGAGGTTCCTATAATCATGTTTTCTCAAAGTCAATCATTTAAAAGATAGGCGCGTCTAAAGTGGTAAAATGTGTGTCACCCCCCTCTAACTTCTAAAGTAAGAGAGCGAAAAATCTAGAGTAAATATATTCTGTAGATCTCACTAAAAACTTTCAACGAAAATTATTTTGAACGAGATACAGTCAGCAGTTTTTGAGATATAGCGACCGCAAACATAACTTTGTTTATCATACAAACACTATGAAACACAAAGTTAATTTTTAAGTTGCGGAAAATCATAGTTATAGAATACTCTACTGTGTTTCGGAACCCTACGAGTGCGAGTCTGACTTGCACTTGGCCAGTTTTTTTTTTGTCAAATTGTTGTTTTTTTTTATTAAATCAGTTTACAATATAGTTTTGGGGAAACAGTGTCTTTGATTTGCTTTTCCTTATTTTTTAATAAGGCTCAATATAAAAATAATACGCAGGCTCATGGAATAGAAAAGATAATAATACTACGTACTCATGGTATGTTCTCAACATATTTTGGGGTCAGAAGTGGGATCTATTTTGAGAACATGACAGAAAGCTGTTGACATTATAAGATTGTATGACGTAAATACAATAAACATATTTTCCCGCATATGTTGTTCATTCAGGACCCTACGTGTGCGAGTCTAACACGCACATGGCCAGTTTATATTAATTACAGTCTACGAATAAGTAGTATTTCTTTGTCATCTAAATTACAAAAGTTCTAGTGGTCCGCTGCGTTCACTTAACTATTGAAAAATGAACGCGATATTCGATCCTTTTCCAACAAAGTAATTTCAACTCTGATAGCATTTTCCGTTGAACGAAGATTAAAAATAAAAGAGTTCACTTTAAAGTATAGTTAAGATAAGCCGCGGAAGTTAAAGTGTGCCGCCATAGTGGCTACTTTATGGTAAGTTAAATGAAAGTTTTGCCGGCAAATATATACTGCTTGAATCATGTATGAAAAAGTGTGGGTAAATATTTAAATTATCAAAGAAAGTGTATACTTACTTTACTTTTGTATTTAAAACTTGGGTAAACTTGGGTAAATATAAGTTACAGATTCTAGATTGTATTGATTGTAATTTTTTTTTTAAGATTGTTAAGATTTACTAGCTTATGGTGTTTTTACGTGAAATACTGTGTCCCACAACACAGGTTTTAACCTAATGCGGAACTCGGAGCTCAATAAACATGTTTAGCTTTTCTTTGGTAATATACGTATTATTTGTTTTTATTTACTATTAATACAAAACACCACAAATGTTACTATCTATATCCGTTATAGACTATGAAACCATCCACAACTGATGTACCCCAAACTGGTTTCTTTAGAATGGCAATAATGCGAACATGGTTTTAGACCACTGAAACATTGCATTAGGCACATTCGGTAATATAAATTTCTTTTTCAACCGACTTCAACAGACACAACGACAAAAGAAGGAGGTTCTCAATTCGTCTGTAATTTCTGTATGTTCTTTTTTGTATGTATGGTACGCGATTACTCTTTCAATTGTGAACTGATTCCAATGATTCTTTCTTTAATCGGTAGGGTACATTTCCGATGTAGTCCTTTTGTAATTTCATCGTGATCTGATAAGTATCTCCAGAGATATTACGATTAACGTCTCAAACTTAGTACTGATACAGACTCGCGGGGCACGGAAGTTGGTTGTTTTAGTTTTTAAATTATCCTAATTATTATATACAGGATGATTCAGCACCGATGGATCAAACTAAGCAGGGTGGTAGAAGATATCACTGCGCATATATATCTATATAGATTACATGGGGGTTCACCCACTGTATTCTACCATTTTGGATTGATTATGAGATATGATATATTTTTTAATATTTTTACCTACCGCCGGTTTGGTACGCTTTTTTTTTCTGATGAACCCTTTACGATTGGGCGGTATTTTTAGGGTTCCGTACCCAAAGGGTGAAAGGGTCCCGCTATTACTAAGACTCCGCTGTCCGTCTGTCTGTCTGTCTGTCTGTCTGTCTGTCCGTCTGTTACCAGGCTATAGCTCATTAACCGTGATAGTTATACAGTTGAAATTTTCACAGATGATGTATTTCTGTTGCCGCTAGAACAACTAATACTAAAAACATAATAAAGTTAAAAATTAAATGGGGTCCCCATACAAAAAAACGTGTTTTTAAACGCCATCTATCTAATTTAGTAGTTATAATAGTTTCGGCAAAATGACATAGATGGCGCTAGTAAACGAGCCCCGTCTTCTAGATCGCGACCAAACCAAATATTCTTGGTAATATCAATTAATCAAATATATAAGGTTGAAACTCTGTTATGTTTCGTATTGTACGGAACCCTCCCTAAGTGTGCGATAAGAGACGCGATGCTGACGCGCACTTGGCCAGTTTTATTTTTTGTAAACGTAGGTAAATAGTTGACCTAAGAAATGGTAGTATTATTATTTTACTCGAAAAGTAAATACCTACTTTCATTTAAAAAAATAACGCAAGAAAATCGTATTGATCAATATGCTACTACATAAAGTTTGCGAGGCCAATACAAAAAAAAACATTTTTCTTAAATTAACTGACATCAATTTTAGAGGGAAACGGAGGCGGGAGGATGGTTAGAGCCATCCCCTGAAGGGGAAGTTGCAGAAACCCACCCTTTCGGATATACAATTTTTTTTTCTTTCTATTTTTTTCTGTAACATTTCTACCAATTTTTCACTTATTTAGATGATTTCATTGTTAAATGTTCAAAACAAAAAAAAATCATATCTCCGAAAGGGGGGTCACCGCAACTGTTCCTTCAAGGGTGGGGGGGGGCTCTACCCTTTCCCCCCACCCTCTCCCCTCCTCCCACCCCTAAAATTGATTGGAGTAGAACTGGAGTCGTACCCATTAGATACTAATCTAACAACACACAAAATCAATTGCTTATAAAATAGATACTAAATAATATTGGATAATATTAACAAAGATGGAACAAAAATAGAATGCTAGGCTTATATGAAAGAGAAACAATTTTGTATATTTTCTCAGAAGTAATTAATACGTCTCTTTATGCACACCTATTTATTTAGAATCAATCAATCTTTGCTTTCTATGATCGGATAGCCGGAGGCGAGCGAGACTCGAGGAAATAAATCTTTTGTAAAACTTTCCTCCTCGGATATACCTATTATTCATGAGAGTGCCAGACCCTGATTGATCGCGTCGCCCACTTTCTGTGGACCAGCGGGGAACAATACATTGTTTTTGTTTATTTATTTGGTATTTTAACTTTATAAAGTTAGCACAGATATTTGGACGGTGTTCATTGAAATTCTGTAGCTTGAGGAACGTAGAGTATATTGTCAATTTTCCGGCTCCAAATAAGTCAAATCAAATTATTTATTTGCGTACAAAGGTATATAGTTAGTAACATTTTAAGTTACCGCTACATTCTGTCATTTAGCGTGCAAATATAAAAAGTGTTACAATAATAAAAATAGTAGGGCAGGGGCAGCTTTGTGGCGAGCCGACGGTGAGTGGCGACACCGCGTACCTATCCCGTGAGGGTTAAATAAGACCCTCTGACCCCCAGCTTGCCTTGACCGGCCGGCTGGTGGTGGGAATCGCAAAAGCTAAGACATAAGCTCCAGAGTGGAAGTGTTAAAGACATAAAGCCGCTAGTAGCGTTTAGTGAAAGTGCAGCACACCTCTCAACACCCTTAGCTATCCACGCCAATGTTGCCCCTCGGTACCGATATAACGGTCTGCCTTTATGGGGGGCCCATTCAGTATTTAGCAAGTGGTGACGGGTGCCTTAATATTTTGTAATGAGGCATAATTGGCGGGTGCCGTACCTCATCCCATAGTCCAGACCACTGACCATTAAGAATTCATAACAATAGCCTATATTTTGTACCATCTTTCCAAAGTTTATCATATCCTCCCATCCATATACAATAATTTATAATTAAGATAATACATTGTAAAAGGCCTCTTGACGTTGGCTTCGGCTCCGTGAATGCGTCCCAAAGCTTCGGGCGTCTTACGACCCGAGAGATTTCATCGGATAAAAATAATAATTATAATCCCGAAAGGGCTTTGTGGCGAGCCGACGGTGAGTGGCAACACCGCGTACCCCTATCCCATGAGGGCTAAATGAGACCTTCTGATCCCCGGCTTGCCTTGACATGCCGGCCGGTGGTTGGAATCGCAAGAGCTAAGACCTAAGCTCCAGACTGGAAGTGTTAAGACGTAAAGCCGCTAGTAGCGCTTAGTGTAAGTGCAGCACATGTCACCTGGTAACCCGTGATGGGCACTTTTTATAGCTCAAACAACCGACTTCCTAGTGGACTAACAGGTGCCGGGATCGAACCTGCACCTAAGCTCTGACAACTACCTATCTCAGACTAGAATATACACGTGCTAGGACCCCCCGGCAGAGCGATGAATCAGGGCGTGGGTTCGGCCGTGGTGTTAATAAGGCCTGCCGGAACGGCCCCAGAGGAGTGGTGATCAACTACAAGGGATGCAAGACCTTAATGGGAGATCCCTCGACAGTAAGAAACCAAATACATTAAACACTCAGTATATTGACAATATAATTCTTAAAAGTTACCTAAAACCTGGGCTAACCTACCTACCTAAAGCGACATAGAGATTTCTTACGTGCACTACGTCGACGACTCGATCGCACCCCTTCCGAAGTCATCCAGGACCTCCAAGTACAGTTACGACGACTTTTTCTGCCACGAGCCCTCGCTTTCAGAAAGGAAGCGGGCTGCGTTTCCACGTCTTCTTAATGGACGAACGTACACACTTGTCGCTGGTTGGCACACCAGTCCCCAGAGTTCGACCTCTCGATCCCACCAGGCCCGCCGCCCTCGCGTCGCCAAGTAATTCTTGCTCTTGCCACCAGGGAGCGCTCACCCTCCGGATTTACGCCAATCGGGTTGGACAATCTCCAATCATTGACTCATATCTTCCAATCGCTGCCTCTCAGCTTTGGCGGCTTCCAATGTCCTTCAAGACAGAAATGCCAACGTGACGAATCCAAAAACGTCCGGGAACCAATGAACTAGCTTTAGCAGCAACATGTTATGACGAGGTGAACGGCGGGAAAACTAACGGCGAATTCCGCACCCACACATGAATAAGAATGGGCGGCTTACGCCCGAAATGACCAATAGGACGAGTTGTGTCGATTACTCATCCAAAGAGGTTGTAGGTAATACTATACGATGCAATCTCTAGAGTGTCGCTTATTATACATCGCGATAAAAGAACAACGAATAAAAAGTAACACTACACACACCTCTCGACACCTTAAGCTTTACACGCCAATGTTGCCCTTCGGTGCCAACATAGCGGTCCGCTTTTATGGAGGGTCCATTCAGTGTACCACCCACTTTAACATTTTGAAATGAGGCATAATTGGCGGGTGCCGTACCTCATCCGATAGACCAGGCATCAGACATCAAGCAGCACAATCCATAGCCATGACAAATTTATGTACCATATTTTATAATGTAGTTTCCCATACCTCCTTCTCATCCATACATAAAACCTAAATTAAAATTGTAAAGGGCTTCTTGATGTTGGCTTCGGCTCCATCAATGCCCTGCATAAGATCGGGCGTGTACGACCCGTAATGTAAAATTCAATAAAAGATAATAATAATATAATTAAATTTCAAATTAAAGATTTGTCTTTAAATAACTTTTTTTTTGCAGTGTTGGTTGGTACAAAGTACGTTCATAATTCATTTATTTAATTATGTATGCAGTGTCGCGGGACTGATATGGTCGCCATCTTCGCCAAACGTCATGTCATGTCAAGAAATATTAACTAACTTTGCACCCTAACAAGACTTTGCCCGGTAGAACATTCCTGTGAAGACAAATTATTTTTCCCCACCTTTGTTTCTATCTCGCTCACAGTTACCGTAAGAATATCTGTCAAAATCCAAAATCAACGTGAAGAAAGATGTAAAAACATATTTTAGAGTGAGCCAGTAGAAATTGCTGACCTATTCAAAACTCATTTTAGGGTACAATCTCCACTCGGGACCCCAACCGCTATGCATACTCCTGACTATTGCTGTGCGGGGGATCAACCAATACTTCATTTTTCTGCCAAGCTAATAAAGTCGGTCATCAATCAAATGAGTAGAGGTAAATCCCCCGGACACGATGGGCTCAGTATAGAGCACTACAGACACGCAGGGCCTCACCTTCCTCGTGTACTGTCCATGTTGTATACTCTTTGCCTGAGTCATGCATATCTTCCTGCCGACTTAATGAAAACCATAGTAGTTCCAATAGTCAAGAACAAAATAGGAGATTTTTCTGACAAGGGTAACTATCGGCCAATCTCCCTTGCAACGACTGCAGCAAAAATATTGGACGGTGTGCTTGATACACACCTTGATAAATATATGCACCTAAATGACGCACAGTTCGGGTTCTGACCCGGACTATCCACTGAAAGCGCAATCATAAGTTTCAAGCACACTGTTCAAAATTACACCGATCGCAGAACTCCGGTGTACGCCTGTTTCCTGGACAGAGGTCCAGAGTTGGAGAGCCAAGGCCTTCGATCTCGTCTCGTATGAGGTACTCTGGGGAATGTTGAGGAGCAGGGGTTTATCGGAAGAGCTGCTCAGGCTCCTCCAGTTCTGGTACGGAAACCAGACGAATATGGTGAGGTGGTCCAAAGTTCTCTCGGATCCGTATAGGTTGGAGTGCGGGGTGAGATAGGGAGGGTTAACGTCTCCGAAGCTTTTTAACCTATACATAAACGACCTCATAGTTGAGCTCAGCAGCATGCGTGTCGGCTGTCGAGTTGGTGGAGTTACCATCAACAATATCAGCTACGCGGACGATATGGTGCTGCTGGGCCCAACTGCGGGGGCAATAGGACAGATGCTGAGGGTCTGTGAAAAGTACGCTGCGTCTCATGGGTAGATGAACAATGTCAAAAAATGTGAGTATTTGATCTTTAAGGCCGCCGGTAAATGTCCCGATATATACCCAAAGATTTATTTAAATGGAACTGAAATCAAGAGGACAAACCATTTTAAATACCTTGGGCGCATTCTTACCGACGACCTTAAAGATAATACGGATATTGAACGGGAACGTAGAGCGCTGGCGGTCAGAAGTAACATGTTGGCTCGTAGATTTGCTCGGTGCAGTAAAGAGGTCAAAATCACCCTTTTTAAGGAGTACTGTCACAGTTTCTACACCGGCAATCTATGGGTCAACTTTACTCAAAGATCACTTAGTGTACCACCAGTACTACCAGGTACCACCCTCTGTCTCTGTTGAAGTTACGACGACGACTGATCTCAATGGCTTCTCGGATTTTGCGGGGTACAAAGTACTTTTCACGCGCCAAAATCCGTGCCTTGTCAAATCTGATGTAGTGCGTCGTCCCAGATGTGAGAGCGTGCTCTGTAACCGCCGAGCTACCGCTGTCCACGTTCTTCATGGAAGCAATGTGTTCTTTGAGTCTTGTGGACACGATTCTTCTACGTGTCCACCTGGGGGTCCACCACGGGTGGTACCTGTCAAATACGTGGAAAACCGTTCTTCATGGAAAGCACGTCACCAGTGGCAACAGTGAGGAGGACACCTTGAGTTCCGTCTGCCGGTTGGATGAGGTTTCGTCTGAAGTAAACAGCAGTGATGAAGACGAAGCCCTCCAACCTAATCCCGCGCCTCGACTATGTACACCGCATCATCACCCCCCACCAACACCACCACCGCCGCCGCCGCCGCCCGCTCCGTCCGCCCGCGCTGCACGAGCAGCGGCCCGCAGTGCGAGGTTGAACGCGTCGGCGAGCGTCCCGCACTCAAGATCCTGAAGAAGGCCTCCGGATGAGGCCGAAACATATGTCGATCGCTATATCGACATCGCGTAAGTCACGTTAAATTCCCGTTTTTAAATCTATAAGTCTTCAAAAGTATATGCAATAGCAACCCTCCATTGCGTATAATCTTCTTGGGACTCTTCTTCTAAAACCAGTACATTCTCCTATGTTTGAGGTATTTATCTCCACATCTCTGGAGATACTAATCAGATCTCGATGAAGTTAAAATGGGACCACCTCGGAAATGAACCCTACCTATTAAATAACCGGCCAGGTGCGTGTCGGGCCACACGCGGTGTAGGGTTCCGTAGTAGCCTGTTATTCAATGCAAATCTTTACCCGTTATAAACAAGCAACTAGGTACTCCGTCTTTGTCACTTTAAAGGATTTATTCTAAGGATTTTGTATTTGGTGCAAAATTATCCAACACCCAAGTTCAACGACTATTACTGCTAAACTAATAAAGTTATCTTAACCGCTATAGTTTTCCTTTAAAGTTCCTAAAATGCGCTATTATCAAGAATTTTCCCAGATTTTTCAAGCCAGCAGCGTAGCTTTTAGAGGAGGGGGGACTACTGTAACAAATTTTTTTACTTTAAAGTTTAATATTTCGTAAATGGAGCATTCAATCGAAAAATGATATCAGCAACCCTAAAGTCATTTTAAAAGACCTATTCAACGATACCCCACACGATGGGGTAGGCGATGAAAAAAAAATTCATCCGCACTTATCATATAGGGGAGCTACAATAAAAAAAATATCTTTAACAATTTTATTTCGGCACTTTGTTGGCGTTTATATACGTACCTCCACAAAATCACAGCTATCTAGTATTAACGGTCTCTTAGCAAAACCTCAGACAGAGAGACAAACAGACAGACAGACAGACAAACAGACAGACAGACAGACAGACGGACATGACGAAACCATAAGGGTTCCTTGTCAGGACCACGGAACCCTAAAAAAGAATCATTTGAATCCGTTCACAATTGACGGAGTAATCGCGTAATATACACACAAAAAAAAACATAAGGGCGAATTGAGAACCTCCTCCTTTTTTGTAAAGTCGGTTAAAAAAGGAGAAAGTCTACCGCCATTACCTAACGGTGTTCTGGCAGTACACAACCCTTAAGAGACAGACCATTCTATGCCTATTAGCGTGTTCACCATATTCGATCACATCATAGCTTACCACCAGGCGAGATAGTGGTTAAACACTACCCTAACAGATATTAAAAAACAAATAGCCAACTAAAACATTTGTGAATTGAAATAGTGTTTCATTAATATACCACAATTTAAAAGAAGCTTTGGCTTGGTCTTTATTAAACAATTTGTTAATTAACAGTTTTGAACTTAAGTAGTAACAAGTTTACACGAGCAAGTTTAAAATCAGCTTTCAAGTAATTTTCAAATGGGATTTTAAGCATTCCTGTCATGAAACACAAAAACAATAATTATGTAAGACAGTTTATAAACTATTAGAAATTCAAACAATTTACGTTCTGTTTTAGATAATTAAATTGCGATAAAGATCTTCGTATTGTGCGAAATCCCGCTCATTGAGAGAACGCAAAACAACTATTTGAGTGCTAGGGGTATTCTCATAAAACTTTTTACAAGTAGAGACCGCGATCTCTGGCTTTAATCCATGCGGGCAGTTTTAGAAGTTGTTAATTACCAGCGTGGAGCAACAAAGGCGGGCATCCCGACGGTCTTTGTCGTCGGCTTTATCTTAATTGCCCTAAGAAACTCGATATCGTTTGGCGACAAGATGCTTTTTATCCCCTAGCCCGAACCCCGAACGGCAAACAATGACAGAACTTTGAATTAGTTTCAGCTTTGATAACGCTTCCATCAGGTTTTTCTTTTCCAGTTTTAACGACAGTAACTCCGATTATGACCGATATTTTGGACGATCGTCTCGGCTTTATGGTTCTTTCGATTTATTCTCGCTGTGAGCGTAATGTGCCGGGGACGGTTTACGTCGCGTATTGTGTTAGTAGCCACATTTACGAAGGGATAATGACGCTATACAATGAAGATAACGGGCCCCTTATAACTACATAACACGTGGGATAACACTATTTTCTAGTTTTAACGCAATGTTTATTGATAATAAAAATTACGGCCACTTTATAATTAAATTATCAAAATGACGTGTCAGGGGTATTCATTGAATTAGAAATATAGTAAATTTCGGCCGGTTATTAGTTTAGGGGAAAAAATATGTTATTGTTTGTTGTGACACAAACGTCCCTTTTCCCTAAATAAATAATTAAACTCGGCGTGACATCGTTCATGTTTGACTTTAACCCTTTGTGCCCTTACACTGAACTGTGGAAACAAAATTACGCGACGCTCTCTGGCTAGCTTCCAAATCGCTAACTGAGGCCATAGGTCACTCGCCTTAATGTACGGACACATATTTGGACCGACCCTAACATGGGCCTCATGCAAATTTCATTTAGCTCTTAACTCCTATGTATTCGGCGAAATTCCGTCTCGACTTAATCATGGTTATTTTACAATTGAGCGAAAAGAGCCAATAAAGGTGTTTTGATTTCGTTTTTACGTCTGCTAACTATTATTTGTCGTACGTACATTACTCCATACCACGTTAGAGATGGTGAAATGAATTTGAAATTGTCAGTTATTACTGAACTACAATTTTTAAGTGAATTTTATCTCTGTATAACACAAAATATTTCTTAAGGATAAGATATCGATAAGGGTGGCCCCTTACATTTATGTAAAGTACAGTTATATAGTTGTAGTTAGTAGTAAGTTAAGAATCAAGAATCAAAGCGTTTATTCAGTATGTAGGCAGTATTAATATACGCACATATACACATCAAAATCATAAAATAAATAATAACCAATTATCAAGTAAACATAGCAAAAGCAGAATTTTAACGCTTTAAATTAAATAAAAAAAACAAAAGTCATTACTTTCAATGCAAATTCATTAACCATTCAGCTGTCATCCAAACGTTTATGTCAGAATATTAAAAAAAAATTAATAAAAAATGTAAAGTAGGTTAAAACCAACTACAGTAAACTATGTTAACACGGGAGCTGAGTGTAAATAATGTGTCCGTCGCCAATGAAAGCGTTTATTGCACTAGAAATTATATAACAATTAAACATAATAAAGGTATGCATCGCGAAGGTATTCGCGCCGTCAACATTATACGTCAGTCGTCATTTTTGTGCAACATTATACTATCAACAAGATTCGAGACAAACAGAACTCATATCACAAATCACTTCGAGTCATAATAATATCCTATCTTTTTATGATACCCTAATCTAAATATATTTATTTATTCTAATTCTATCTATTCTAATTACAAATACAAATACAAAATTTCTTTATTGACATAATAACATTGAACATTTCATATTGTATATGAATCCATAGGCTCTCGAACTAGCGTTGCTGTGTCTCAGGAGCCAAATTATATCCTTTCTTATTATGAAACCTCTAGGTTTCATAATAAGAAAGGGGATCGCAGTACTAGTTCGTGCAATTGGATAGCACTCTCCGAAATATATCCCATACAAAACTGAGGTACTATTATGGGGTCTGCAAGTGAATAGGTATCTTCTAGCCAAGCTTGCTACATCGTCAACCGCATCGTCACTTGCCAAGTTGCCACTTTAGGTAAGATAGTTGTCAAACGTATGACTATCTATATCTATACTAATATTATAAAGAGAGAACATTTGTATTTTTGTATTTTTGTATGTTTGTAATGATTTGGCTCAAAAACTACTGAACCGATTTAAAAAATTCTTTCACTAATACGTAGAACGAACTTTTGGAATGAAAATAGGCTATATATTATCCCGTTTAAATCAAAGGTACATTCGTGGAGACCTAATTTGCAACCTAAGTCGGCAAAAAAACGGTCGAAAAAACACATTTCTTACGAACGCTGCTTAATTGAAAATAGATATAAGAATATTTTCTATGCAAGAGTTGTACAACTTAATAAGACCTACAAAAAAGTCCGCGACAGCATATGTCTATCTCTTAAGGTTGACTCACAGTAACCATTTTAATCTTAATTTTTTTGTTAAAAAATATTACGTAACTTCCAAGGCTATTTTCAAGTATATAGTATTAATCCTTATCCAAATAATTACGTTAATTTGCCTGGCCACATATTATAGATTAAAATTGTCCTTTACAGTATATAATTCAAATGAAATATCTAGAAGATATCACGAATTTCACATACATGCATCGCAAAATTAATAAAATATTTGCAGTGAAACCACAGATTAGGTCATAGTTGCTTAGGAAATATTATTATAGGCTTAGCTAAGCTGTAGATCCCCACCGATCACAATCAATTTGAAGTCAATATAGTGTAATAATATGATCTATTGTATAAAATAATTCATCTATATATGTAATAATATAATATTTTAAACCACCCCGACTGATCTATGTATAATCTTTTCATTAAAAGCATTCCAATGACTCTAAACACGACATTTAAAATCTGAGCTGTAAGTTAGTGAGGATTTGAGTATTCTGTAGAGTCTAGGAGAAGTCCCAGCATCAGGTCAATGCTTCCATGTTCTTACAATATCGTTGAAGAAGAAGATTTTCGAATTGATCAGACATATGAAAGTCGATTTCATAGCGCAAGCGCGCAAAAAAGCTCATAGTTTTATAACGATTGAACGAATTTTCATGAATCAAAGCTAAGAAAACACTTGATGAAGACATCTATCAAACAAAAAAAAACTATCAATAATAAAAACAAAATCGGTTCATCCGGTTAGGTGCTAAGATGCTACAGACAGACACACAGATGCACACGCCTACATTTTGCGTCGGGGAACGCGTAAGGTTACGGCGGCAGATGTTCACCTTTTTTTTTAAATATCTTATAGGCTAGCGTTTGACCATTGTCTCACCTGTTGGTAAGTGATGATGCGGTCGAAGATGGTAAGCACGCTAGGCCTAGACTGGGGAACTGGCTCTCAAGGATAGCTGCCGGAACACATTAGATGTTTTTGGCGACAGATTTTCTAACTTGAGGGTGGTAGCTGGCCAGGCGGACACTAGATAGAGTCCTACCACCATGCGGGGGTTATTGGTTTCTTAACGATGTTTTCCTTCACCGGAGGGCCACTGTGAGAAGCGCACATAAATTTTTCAATGGAAAAATCCATTGGTGCACGGTAAGGTTTGAACTCGGTACCACGGCATCAAAGCCAACCGTTCTCCTAATTACGCCACCGGGCCCGGGCTCCTTGGTGGTAAGCTACTTTTTGGTAGATTTAATGATCCCACTACCACTGTACGAAAACTCATGATTCATGAATGCATATAAAACTTTCATTGGTAGGTATATAGCTAGGATTAGAACCAACAACCGTCTGGTCAGAATCAGGGTAACTATCCTTTACGCTAAAGGGCCGTCCAATATCACTACGTAAGTATTATAAAACAAAGTCCATCACTGCGTCTGTCTGTCTGTTCGCAATAATCTCAATAGCTACTGAACGGATTATCATGCGGTTTTCACCAATAGCCAGAGTGTTTATGAGGAAGGTTTAGGTGCATAATTCGTTAAGGTTTTGTGTGAATTGGATGAAATATGACGATTATTGTTAAATATGTTCATATTTTATATTCGATGCAACAAACTGATGCAAATGTTGTAGGCATATATGTTCTACCCGTGCGAAGCCGGGGCGGGCTGCTAGTAATAAATAAAAAAATAGACGCGATCATTTGAATCGAATGAATTTTTCTATCAAAAAATATATGTGCGCTTCTCACAGTGGCCCTCCGGTGAAGGAGAACATTGTTAAGAAACCAACAACCCCCGCATGGTGGTAGGACATATCTAGTGTCCGCCTGGCCAGCTACCACCCTCAAGTTAGAAAATCTGTCGCCAAACATCTAATGTGTTCCGGCAGCTATCATTGAGACCCAGTTCCCATTCTAGTCCACTTCTCTATCTTCGACCGCATCATCACTTAGCAACAGGTGAGATAGTGGTCAAACGCTAGCCTATAAGATATAAAAAAAAAAAAAAATTAATTACCTTCATTTCTATCTTGCTCACAGTTACCGTAAGAATATCTGTCAAAAACCAAAATCAACGAGAAGAAAGATTTAAAAACATTATTCAAGGTCATATTTTTTAGTCTTCAAAAGTATATGCAATAGCAAGCTCCATTGTGTATAATCTTCTTGGGACTCTTTTACTAAAACCAGTACGTTCTCCTGTTTGAGGTATTTATCTCCATATCTCTGGAGATACTAATCAGATCTCGATAAAATTAAAATGGGACCACCTCGGAAACGTATCCTACCTATTAAAAAAATAATCATTTGAATCCGTTCACAATTTATGGAGAAATCGCGTAACATACACAAACATACAGACGAATTGAGAACCTCCTCCTTTTTTGTGAAGTCGGTTAAAAATACTCTTAAATGTGTTAAAATATTATATAAAGCCCGGTTTACACTTTGCGAAGTGTGAAGTGATAAGTGTTAAGCGTTAAATTTTCGCGATAAGTCTCAAGTGTTAAGTAGCCTAACCATCTCCGTTTACACAGTGTTTAGGAAGAAGCTCAAAGTAGTGGTACTGTCCGTTGTGCATAGAGTCTCTGAAAATGGAAGATGAACTGCGCTTAATATTGAGACAAATAATTAAAGAGATTGTATCTGTTGTGGTATCTGATATAGAAAATGAACTCAATTTTGAAATCAATAGGCCTAAGAGATTATGGCAAAGATAAATATTGTTTTTAAATTCTGCGCACTTTACATTGTATAGACATTCATACTTTATGTATTCTTGTACGAATTTTAAAGTATGTTGTTCCGTCCACTTCATTTTCGCTTTGAACTTGACACTGCGCACTTAACACACACGTGTTTACACACTGATTAGTACAGGCGAACTGCGAGAGAGGGGAGTGGAACAGTACAAGGGGGGAGGTCACTTAACAGCAAAAATAGACCTTGATTCTATTCACTCGCACTAATCAATAAGCACTGATCGCACTTAACACTTAACACTAATCACTTCACGCTTCCGTTCACACCTTGATTACTAAACACCTGCACTAATCACCTGCAGTGTTAACTTAACAAAGTGTAAACCGGCCTTAAAAAATGTAAAAAAAGCGTGGGAAATTTTAATTTGCAAAACACATTACCACTTGTCAATTAGAAAGTGACGTCACAGTGCACAACACAATCTCCAAAGATTAAATCTTTTTCATAGAAATAGTATGCACTATTGTACGAATACATACTATTTCTATTAAAAAGATTTAATCTGTGGAGACCGTGTGCTGTGGGGCTATTCTGTAAGCTATCTCGGAAGCGGAATCCGCAGTGAGATATGAATTTCGTACTAAGAAATTCAACTGTATTACGAACGTGATACGATTGAATTTCATAGTACGAAATATGAATCTCACCGCGGATTCCGCTGTCGATATAGCTAACAGAATAGCCTAGCAGCACTGTGACGTCACAAAGGCGCGCGAAAAATTGGCGGCGTTTTAGATACCTCATATTTTTTCAAGCTTAATTTGAACACTATCAGTATTATTTAATTTTTTTACTGTGTTAAACGGATGTGATCAGTGAAATAAAAATATTTAAAAAAATCATGCATATTCCCTATTGTTTTTTAATACCTGCCTATACAAAGGTAAACAAAATAGGATGAGAGCTCAGTTGGCGTATAGTACTATTAGTTGCATGAATTCTAATCGAAAGGTCTCCGGTATAAATCCTAGAACGGGTGGTATTAGCATATTATATCAATGTGCCGCCTGACTTGCTACCAAAAAGTAGCTTACCACTATCAAGGAAAAAATCTGCCGCCATAACATTAAGGTGTTCCGGCAGCACACAGCCCTTGAGAGTCAGAGTATTTATAGATTTAAAAACGGGAATTTGACGTGACTTATGCGATGTCGATATAGCGATCGACATATGTTTCAGCCTCATCCGGAGGCCTTCTTCAGGATCTTGAGTGCGGGGCGCTCGCCGACGCGTTCAGCCTCGCACTGCGGGCCGCTGCTCGTGCATCGCGGGCGGACGGAGCGCGCGGCGGCGGCAGCGGTGGTGTTGGTGGGTGATGATGATGCGGTGTACTTAGTGGAGGCGCGGGATTTATCGACATCGCGTAAGTCACGTTAAATTCCCGTTTTTAAATCTATAAATACTCTGACTCTCAAGTGCTGTGTACTGCCGGAACACCTTAATATTATGGCGGCAGATTTTTTCCTTGATAGTGGTAAGCTACTTTTTGGTAGCAATCAAGTTTAAAATGAACGTGAGTTTTTATAATAAGTCAGAGTATTCTACACCTAACGTGTTCACCAGGCGAGATAGTAGTCAAACGCCGGCTTAAATATAAAGATATAAAAAAATGCAAGTACTTATAGTCAGTATATTGATCGGTCAGTTCTGAAAATGAATTCACGAATATTGCGCTCGACTAAAATGCGTTTAGTCCGGATTTCTGCTTCGATAAATACAAAAATTCGAGCGACGTGGGTCACGTCGTTGATTCGGGAGTCACGTGACGCGATACGAAGCCGTAACGTTTATAGAGTCTAGGCACCAAGCTATATCACAGATTATACTAGTTATTTCGTGCTGAACTAAGTTTCCAGTATATGCTCGAAATTCCAATAATCGCTCAAAGAGAGATAGGCTTAACATATTGACGCTTAGTTATACTCAGTTCAGAGATGAAACCTGAGACTCAAATAATTAGTGATAATTAACTCAAAATGAAAATGAGTCTAGGTATTAAACTAGAAGCTTATTTTGGTTTGCTGTTGTCCGATTTGACTGAATTTGATTTGATTAAACTGGATTTGATTAAATTTATAAAAAGGGAACTCTAAGAAAGGTTTGTAGATATTTATCATTCTGATTAAACTTTTACAGTAAAACTAGATACTGTGAAAAAATAAGTTTGCTTAAATTTGTGATCCAGGTTTCAATTCAATGGTACCCAGCACATAAAAATAATTGTACTTCTACTTTATTTGAACAAAATTACTCATTTATTCACATTTTATTGAATCATATTAATTTTCATTCCAACAAAACAATTTTATGTAGAGAAGACCCAAATACATTTAAAAAAAAGTTATAGTAACGTCAAGACCAGCAACATTATTGCTTGTACTGTAAAAAAGTTATCAGATGTTAAAGAAAACTAAGCTTGGGGAAACCTGGTCCGGTACCAAGTCATTGTGAGGTCAATAAAGTGGCTATGTTCGGCTTCAACGGACTAAAACCCCAAGGTGCTCCCTCTCGACGCTCGGTGCTACGGCTACGTTTTCGCACTCGTCCGCGGACCTGTCCTCGGGGGGTCACCAGGCTTTCGCCCCTCCCCGCTCGTCACGATGTACCAGAGCACATGGTGCATCGAAAGCTCCTTCCATCACGCCAGCAGATGGGCACCAAACAAACCCTTAATGTCTTAACGCCCTTGGTCCCCTGCGGTGGGTCAGATCAGTGGCCCTACCACCAGCTACTTCGGGCGCAAAAGATAGGGAGAGTGGCGCATCGCCATACCGACAGTTCTCGTTTTTTTGTGACCCCGCCGCGCCCGCCATCTAACGGTGGCGGCCGCGGAAGGTGGGGAGGCTGGCGTACCGCAATACCAGCACTCCTTTCCCGCCGCGGCCCCTCGCCTTCAGCTGCGGTGCATCCTATACTGCACCGCAGCTCGCCTCAGTAGCAGTACCGCCCATACAACACTGCGACCTACTTGTACCGCTCACACCCGAATTTGGTGGATAACCCGGTGGACCGGTCCCTCTCGAGCCATCAGTTCTTTTAGTTTTTAAACAGTCTTAAATTATTTTTGAAGTGAAAACTTCTTTAGCGGCGTTATGAACTTTTTGGGATGGGTAAAAATGTTACACTCGCATCAGGACCTCGCATCAGGACACAAGACCAAATGCATAAAGTTGATGTTCAAGTTTTCACTTCTGCCGGCACTCCCGGAGTACAACCCGTTGTTTTGTTTGCGTAGGTGACTCGTGTGTCATTTTCTTTACCCTATCCACTTAATTATTTATTAATCCAGGTATTTTACTCGCTGGGAAAAGCGAAAAACCTCCCTCTTTTAGATAATAAATTACAAATACAAATACAAAATAATTTATTGTCAAAAAAACTTGTTACAATTACGTATACTAGCAGGAAAATAAACATTATTCTTCGTTTTGTAGATGTAAAAATCGTTAACTGCTCTATTGAATAACAATCTCTTACATAAAGAAAACAAAATGTATTTAAATCTCAATTCAATTAGCTTAACAAAACGTCTTACTAAAATACCTTGCAAAGCTCTTCAAAATGCATCCTGCATTTCAACAATTGTTGCGACGGAGTGAAAAAAGAGAAAAAGGCGAAATAGGAAAATGCTAAATAGGCGACAAACGAAGCGTTGGATGCAATCAACATCTCATTAGCGAGGTCTTAATTCTTATGCCTCCTGGGTACGCCGGATTTCTTCGATAAACGGTTTAATACATTTATTCTTTTTCAGTTTATTTCATCTCCATTATGCCTCTCTCTCGGCGTTGTCTCAAAAGATCCAATCGCCACGCGCCATTTACGTGGAACATTTAACGTAAGCTTTGGCAGATAAAATTGGGGCTAAAAAAATTGCGCTCTCTATTTTGTGTTTTTCACATAATGACTATAACACCCAAGCTAGGGAATCACAAAACTGTGTTGTTACCCAAGCTTTTTCGAATTATAATTTATATGTTGGTTTTGAGATTGCCATGTTAACCAATACTAATCTTTTACTAATTTCCTAGAAATTAATACCAGTCTTGGGTGGGTGGACAGTGACTGGAAAGGAAGAGCCAAAGATCGGACTCAGTGGGGTGACTCTCATTGGGCGAGGCATAGCCGGTATCAGTCCACTTGTGGACATAGTGGTCGGTTCAGTAGTGGACTGATACCGAATGATTATTATGATGGCGATTATGACTTATTTAATTACGATTATTCACAAACAGTGCTGCGATCTTACAGTACTTCAAGTTTTACTCATAGCGAACGCATAGGGTCACCCACACCAATACAGTTATTATTGATAATACTGGAGTGAAGTCCACCACTAAGGCTGGGTTGCACCATCCTACATACTACAACTATAACAAACGTCGAAAGTCAGTCAAACTCCATACAAAAACACCAGTAATTATGGTTATAGTTACGGTTAAAGTAAGATGGTGCAACCCAGCCTTAGCGTCTATGGTTGTCAAAATCTTAAATGGATATATTTTACATTCGACGGCCTATAACTATTTAATTACCGACTTTAAACAGGAGGAGGTTCTCAGTTCGTCTGTATGTATGTTTTTTTTCCCATTTGTATGTTCACTGGCTTCTCTGTCAATTGTGCACCGATATTTTTATCCAAAAGAACTGAACATACATGAGGTGGTCCTATTATAAATTCATTGAGATCTGATAGTGTATCCAGAGATTAAGAGATAAACCCTCAAACTTGCGACTGAAAATGCCTCGCGCGGTATATCACGTTGGTTTTTTTCGTTCTTAAATTTTTGTTAACTATACATAGTAGACCACAAACTCAAAGTCGCTAAGCGAGCTATGGAAAGTGCTGTGCTTCGTTTTCTCTGAAGGATCGAATCCGAAACGAGGTAATCTGACACTGAACCAAAGTCATCGACATAGCTCACCGGATTGGCAAACTGAAGTGGCAGTGGGTCGGACATGTCAGCCGAAGAACCGAAAACCGTTGGGTTAAACGAGTTCTTGAGTGGAGACCGCGTATCGGCGAGCGTAGTGTAGGACGTCCTCAGACTAGGTGGAGCGATGATCTTCGCATGGTGGCTGGCAGGAGCTGGATGAGAGTTGCCGAGGATCGTACACAGTGGCGTGCAGTTGGAGAGGCCTATGCCCAGCAGTGGACTAACATAGGCTTATGATAATTATGATGATATATAGTAGTTATATATTAATACATAGTTTCCTGTAAATTTCCATAGACGCTAAAGCCTGCGAAGGAGCAATAATGATAGATCTCTTTTGTTCACTTTGACAGGGCCATCGTTTACCTCCGTCAAATCTGGCGTAAAGCTATTTATTATATTTAGCTTCCTTACCGGCGAATTCTCATCTTTCATCTGCGAAGATGCAAAATATTGGTTTTGATAATATTTTTAGTGGTAAAAGCTATTTACTACTAAAGCATTCAGCCATACCTACTAGTAAACTTTCTATTTGTATTATTATCTATATTCTTTCGATTTGTTATTACTTGTTGCAGTTATTAATTACTTACATAAGATTAGTCAACTTTCACGAAACTTGGAAATATGATCATTGTCAGGGGGAGTGCTGGTGACCTGTATTTACAGGTTATTTTTAAAACCTACTTCAGGCACCAGTCTCTCGACAGATAGTATCCTTTATCTGAGCATTAGACTAAGTACCTTTTTATAATAACTTGTGAGAGAAAATAAATGAATTGAATAAAAAACCTGTTACTACTAAAATATCATTATATTCAATTGTTATTTTAACTGTGAATGTTTATGTTGACGATATATTACAGACGTCAAAATTATATAATAATACTTAAATTCAAAATTTAAAACCACCCCCTACTGATTTTTAGGGTTCCGTACCTCAAAAGGTAAAAAAGGAACCCTTATAAAATCACTTTCTTGTCCGTCTGCCCGTCTGCATGTCTGTCCGTCTGTCTGTCAGTCTGTCTGTCCGTCTGTCTGTCCGTGTGTCACCACCGATTTCCTCAGGAATGGGTGGACCTAGCAAGTTGAAATTTATACCAGATACTAAAGTCTACAGTCCCTATTAGGTGTATAAAAATCAAGGTCCTGAATCAACACAGTAAAAAATAATGGGCAAATTTAGTTTTTTGCGAAAACTTGTAAATACCAAAATTTACCTTAATTTTCAACTTTTTTTATTTTTCATTTATTTGTACTGTAAGACCTTGCTTTTGACCAAAATTGACAATTCTAGGTTAACCGGAAGTACCCTATAGGTTTTGGGTCGAAAACCTATAGGGTACTTCCCGTTGACCTAGAATCATGAAATTCGGCAAGGAACAAGGTCTTACGCTAAGTCTGAGCCGACCCTAAGTATTAAGTCATTTAGAATTATGATCGGACGTACGTACGTTCCATATAACACATTATTGTGTTAATTATTTTGGCCTGACTCACTTCATTACACTGTTTCTCCGTCGTCGCATGCTCAAAGGCTATAAAGCAGACTATGTAATGTGCCGAATGTTCCTAGCACGGTGGAAATGTACCGATAATGTGAAAATTTTGCAGTGTGACATTACGGCAGTTACCATGCTACTACGCAATTATAACATTCTGTTTCTTTTATGAATAAACAATGAGATTTCAGTCTTACAATGAAAGTTTTATTTTGAGTCAATGATCACATCAGTCGAATTTGGTCATGCGATTTTCTAGGGATGTATTTTCTTTCGATACCAAGTAGTATTTTAGTTCAGTTTTGATTCTTTCGAATCGATAATGAGTAGGTATCGGTTAAAATTACTCGTATTGGTTACTTAAATATTTGTCTCGGAAAAACATTTAGGTTGGCATTATAGAGCGATATTAGAGTTTAAAATTGAGCTATTTGATTATTATAATCAAACGAAGTTTTATCTATAGCAAAGTATCGTATTAGTATTTGTTTTATATACTTGTATCTTACATCCCTAGAAAGTTGAACAACATAAGATCGTTTGAAAAAACTATACAACCGACTTCAAATGCCCAGCTATTAATAATAATATAATTTTCAGTACAATTTTCAGTAGTAGTAAGTTTTTATCTCCATATCTCCAGAGATATTAATTAGATCTTCATGAAATTACTATAATAAATTATTATATAATTACTAATTATCACCCCTGAGATATCTCCTTTCCAACAAAAATAATCTAAATCGGTTAATAAACCACGAAGTTATCCGCGAACAAACATTATAAATATATATATATATATATATATATATATATATATATATATATATACGTATATATATACGTATATATATATATACACGGTCGCATTGAGTAATCAGCTTTTTTTAAATTCGGTTAAAAATTTGCCTAGTATGAATCTGGTATAACACGCGTTTAAAGATTTAAATCTTCAATATGGTAAATACAGGTCCATACTATGTAGTAAGCATTAAACTTGCTGTCTCCCACTTTCAGACAAATATGATGTCATCTTTAAAGATGCTATATTAAGGTACTTACTAAGTTGAAACGCTAAGTAACAGTAAGAACACATAGTGACAGGTAAATAGTTTTACCTACACTAATGTTATAACATTCTACTTATGTTTCCAATACTTGACTTATAATTACTACTGTTATAGCGCAGATAACAAAACACTTGGCGATTGGCCCTGCGCGCGCAGCTGCGCTCTCATTGGTTAGATTTTAATGGCGGCAAGTTCACTGACAATACACGTACGCGTGAATTTAATGTTTCGCAATGTGTTTTGTTTTTAAAATACAAATTAAAAGTTAAAAATGGATAGCGACGATGATATTTGTACGCCTCCGGATATTCTAGAATTGGCAACAAAAGTTACTCACAATCTTTTGCCAGAAAAATCTAGAAAATTATATGAAAAAGAATATAATAAATTTTTGGCATGGAAGATCGAAAAGAAAACTACATCATTTTCTGAAAATGTCATTCTTGCGTATCTCAAAGACCTCTCCGACAAATTCAAGCCATCTTCTATGTGGGCTAAATATTCTATGCTCAAGTCCACACTGAGTATCTACAACAATATTGATATCACGAAGTATTCAAAAGTCATAGCGTTCCTGAAACGCAGTTCAGAAGGACACAAGGAAAAAAAGTCCTTGACGTTTACATCAGGTCAAATAAAGATGTTCCTGGAAGATTCACCAGATATTTTGTATCTTTTTGAAAAGGTAAGTGTATTTTAGTTCTGTTATTTAATCTACCTAGTACTTACGTACTACACACGCAAGTTATCTAGACACTCCGTTTAAGCGCTTTGTGTATAAATTTGGTAGTAGGTACCTACACTTTATTACTTCATAAATCATAGTTTTTGCCTTGGCTATGTACCTCAAGCTTATTATATCGTTTATTGTTACAGGTTGCACTAATCTTCGGCATAATGGGGGCATGCCGAAGGCAAGAGCTATACAACATCCAGTTCGATGAAGTCTCTAACATAGACGACAGTACAATCATGGTGAAAGTTTCGAAAACAAAAACGAAAATAGATCGTTCTTTCGTTGTGACGGGCAACTGCTATGCCGTATGTAAAAAATACATGGAACTTCGACCCACCCCCTGTCGAAACCCTGCCTTTTTGTTGAGCTATAGATCGGGGAAGTGCGTCGATCAAAGAACTGGTATTAATAAATTTGGTGCTCTGGGAAAAACTATCGCAAGTTTTTTGAATCTGCCTAACCCAGCGTTGTACACGGGGCATTGCTTCCGGCGCACCTCGGCGACCCTTCTCATAGATAGCGGTGGTGATTTGACCGCACTGAAACGACACGGGGGGTGGAAGTCTTCTACTGTGGCTGAAAGCTACATTGATGAGTCTTTAATGAATAAAATTCAAGTCTCAAATACGATCTTGAACAGTATAGAAAACAAGACGAATGAAGTAATTATAAATATTCCGACTCCGTCTACGAGCTCTACTGCTTGCCCCGCGGCCGCTACAGCTGCTGGATCAATAATTAACATTAACTTTCAAAATTGTACCATCCAAAATTTGAACAATTATTATAAATAAACTATTGTCAGCTTTTACTCTTGTTGTTTGATTAATTGCATTAGTGAAGATAAAGTAGTGTATGCAACTGCATATAACACGGGTATTAAAACACTCGTTACTATTATGAAACTCGCTGCGCTCGTTTCATAAACTCACACTCGTGTTTTAATACCCTTCATTATATGACAGTTGCATAAACTACTATTATAACAGGAAAAGAGCTCCGAAATAGTCCGCGTCATGTGGGTTTCTTTACCGAAACTTGTACCTACGACTGTCTGCTTAAAAATTAACTAATAGACTAGACATAGTATTTAGTAGTAGGGTCGCTAATACGAATACTAGAATACAACTACGTATAGATAGATATTTTGCAAAGCACGGCGCATAGCCACATGAGTAAAGAAAAGCAGTTATCTGTCACTGTCATACCTACTGCCTAAAGGTAAAGATAATTTTATTTGTTGAAACATGTGTATGCATGCACTACGTCAGTGCATCCAAGTTGGTATAGTATATTTCATTACAAGTGCGGAAAGGCTGTCATTGCAAAGAGTTTCGACAAATGTCTACCCGAGCCGAGGCGCAACCGAAGGCGAGGGTTGACAGTCGGAACAAGTTGCAATGACGGTTCCGCACGTGTACTGAACGACTATTTTTAATACAGTTGCGAAAAAATGAAGCAATTTAATAAAATAATAAAAACACAATAAACTCAACTAACTTTCGGAAAAAATATTTGTTTCTCTACGCAATAAATTCGTTGTATGCAGATATGTAGCGACTTTTTGACTTTTCCGGTAAAATGTTCTCCGAAGCATTTTGTGCAATTATACTGAGTTCCGGTGGTGTTAATTCAAAAAAACTAGGGTCGAAATTACTCATTTTGTGCAACAAACAACTAAACTCGCAAAGAAAATTTCTGAAAAATGGCGCCAACCGTAGAAATTAGAATATAAGCAGAGTTTTTTTTTCTTCACCAATTTTGGTAGGCAAAGGGAACTATGCCCATACAGCCAAGTCTTCAGTAGAATTTTTTTTATTGATATTAAATGAAAATGAAATGTAATGAGATGAAATGAAATGAAACCTAACCTAACTCATTCCATCAAATCATTAAACCTGATATTGAAACAAATTAGTAGCTTCTTTTTAGAAATATACGTATTTGCATGAATCATAAAAACTTCTTTGAATTTTGTGAGTAAAAACTTCATGGTTGGTTTTTCTTTTTAATAGACATTATTTTGACAGTTGGGAAAGAGAACGCACGAGTTCGGGAAAGGTAAAAATCTCGGAACAATGACTAAAGCATGGAAGCCGGGCTAAAATAAAAATCGAGTAAGCTATATTTTATTAATTTATGTCAATTAGCATGTCATAAGGTGTGAAAGAAACAAAACATGGCTGTTTGTTTTTATTGTTTTTAAACATGTCACAAAGCTTAAATGGGAAATGTCAAATGGTCACCTTTGGTCGTCTTATAATGCTAACAAATACAAAAGTTCTATCCAAGACGACAAAATACTATATGTCAGCTATCAACTTAGTTTTGCAGTTTTATGTTTTGTCGATACGTGTCGCGGGTTTGACGAATTCACTGAGTGAAAAAAGCGATATAATTATTAATTTCTGTCTGAGAACGTGACCAGAAAGTAAAAGTATATACTTACGTGAGGTGTACAGTGCTTTGGACAAGATGGCTTGTGTTGTTGAAGGGTGTATTACGGATTTACGTACCATTATCATACTATTTCTACATTACGATGCAACGCTTTTTTATAATTATACTGAGTGAAGAAGAGAAGATTATAAAGGAAAATTTCATGAAATTTTTGCTAAATAATTAGGTTTTTTATAATTTAAAAACCTAATCGGAACTAACTTTTTTCATTAAGATTGATTAATTGATTTCATAGCCATTGTCTAATTTTTCGTGTGTTCCCAAAATCCTACTATTTTTTGCAAAAAACGTTTTATCAATAATACCTACGACATACACAACTCATATAATGAACAGTCTTGAATTTGGATTTTTTAATAAAATGAAATACATATTTGCTTTGATGACTGATATCGACACGATAATGGCGATGATAAGCCCATCACTAGCCAAAAATTAACTTGTGACAACCTGCATGATAACGAAACAGAACGGCATTATACGTCTCTTTCCTACGCACTATTAACATCGTAAGTAAAAAAAGTAAACATACGTACTTCATTTATTATTTTAGCCCGGCTTCCATGCTTTAGTCATTGTTCCGAGGTAAAAATAAAGGACGAGTGTGTAATAGCCCACATCTCGAACGCTATACGTCCCTGCAATACGCCACTTTTTGAGCAACTGTATTAAAAAATGAAATTGCAGTTCATACATGTTTTTGCCACATAGGCGTACAAATTGTATCATACATATTTATATTGGAAGTAAGATATAATTTTTATTATTACAATATATTACATTAAATCAATCTTAAAAAATAAAAATCTCATGTCCTAACAGTATTAACAATCAGATTATAATTTATCAGTCAGAAATTCGTTAATAGTATAAATGCAGTCTATCGTGCTTCTCTAAAATGCAACAGAGACAGAAGACAGCAGCGAGACGAAGCGTTTGAAAAATCATATAAGGCCAATTTTGCAGAGCGCAACCACGGTAATGTTATATACATTACCGTGCCGCAACTGTCCTAGCCCATTTTCCGTACTGGCTAGCACAGAACATCATGCCAGAATTCGGCGAACTAATTGGCAACTTGTCTATGTCTGGTGTTTCGAGCCACGGCCGAAACCTACCACTAGACGTGGTCATACATTTGTGTGATCAAGTGTGTGTTAGAACACACACTTGATCACACAAATGTATGACATACATTTGTTTGATCAAGTGTGTGTTCAGTGGTTGTAGTAGACTACAACCACTGAAAGGCGACAATGACACACTACCATGACTTCCACTGGTGGTAGGAGCAGATAGAAAATTCGCCACCTTAACCTTACAGTGTTCTGGCAGCATACAACCCTTGAGAGTCAGGCCATTCTAGGCCTAGCGTGTACATCATCTTCGACCAAATCATCGCTTAACATTAGGCGAGATACTCAACGCAACGGTCAAAAGTTAGCCTATCAGCTATCTAAAAAAAATCTATCTGTGAACCCTTATGGTTATTGATTTTGTCTGAAACTTTAGACGAATACAAAGTATACTGACAAGATAACCTATTTCTAAGAATTCAAATTTACCTGAAATGGAAAATCCTTGTTGCGATATAATTTTTCGTTTTTCCTGCCAACTGTACACACATCTAAGTGCATTCTGACAGCAGCTAATAATATAGTTCACGACGACGATTTTAACCGGAGTAAAAAGTGTTAATTTGTTTTTCTAGTCACTATGTTTTGTTTTGTTTAAGCATCTTAATAAGTTCTAGCAAAAATATGGTAAGTAAAATATTATATACATATCGTACTCACTGAATACTATTGTCAATCGATTATTTATTATGTTGTTAGTTATACCTTTTGTAAGTGGTGACCAGTAAGGTTCATCTATGTACGAAAATATTTATATGAATATAAATATTTTATACCTATCACAAATAACAACTGCCTAGTACCTGTTACAAGTATGTTAGCTAAGCAGACAGACATACATACGGACATGGCGAAACTATGAGGGGTTTTGTTGACTATACTAATAACAGCACAATTGCGGCAAAAATACAACTACGCGTCATGGTGTCTATATAAGTTTTTTTCCACTAGTTATTTGAGGACTTCGTTTAATCGTTTTATAGCTGTAATCGAGCTTGTCAACGTACCATAGGCGACACTATTGTCCAGCAGTGAACAATAACAGGTTGATGATGATGATGATGATGATCTGACTAAATTATGACGATGATCAATATAGCTAATGATTTAATTAAGTCTCAGATGAGACCAAAAAAAAAATGAGACAGTTTTATCTGCCTGCAAATCAAAACTATGATTTGCATGCAATCTAAACAATCTCAATCGCGAATTAAAACTCTGGCAAGTTAGGGTTTTTTCAGTCAGTGTAGTCTCGGCCCCTCTTCAATTGCTTGAAAGTTTCTCCCAGGTTTGTTTTCAATTCTACAAACCTCGACGGCACGTTACGTCTATATAATATTCTTTTTATATCTTTCACAAATATTTCAACTAATTATGGGACAAGTGATGACGAATATTATATAAACATTAATTTTCCTAAATTAGCATGTACCATTATTAAAATAAAACTGACCAAGTGCGAGTCAGACTTTTTCCCGCACACGGAGGGTTCCGAACGCCATCTATCGAATTTCTAACGAACTTCTAACACCAACTAAGTAAACGTTAAGTAAACGTTAAAACACAAAGGTAGAATAGTTTTATATAGTAGTAATAATCGTAATAGTGTTAATAGTAATTGTAGTAATTAATATTATTAAATATCTGGTTGACCGAGCTTTGCTCGGTATTTTTTGCCACTTAAACAGACAAATATGACTCTTCCCGACTATTGACGAATAATAATACTATTTTTTTTAATTGAGAGCAACTAACCGCATTACTGATACAGTACTTCTACTCGCCAATAGATGTCGGGAAGAGTCATATTTTAAGTTGATTATCAATAAAGTTGATTATTGAAAACACGAATAAAACAACATTTTCTGAAAATGACCTAGCTAGGTCGGTTTATCGCCCCCGAAATCCCCTGTAGGCATACTAAATTTTATTTAATCGTTGGAGCCGCTTCCGAGATTCAGATTAAGGTAAAGATGATAGCGGCATCTTAGCAACTAGATAGGTGGCGCTGCGCTATCGTAAAAAACTTTTTTTAAACTTTTCTTTTATTTTTAACTTTGTTCTGTTCTTAGTATTTGTTGTTATAGCGGCAACAGAAATACATCATGTGTGAAAATTTCAACCGTCTAAACAGACAGACAGACAGACAGACAGACAGACAGACAGACAGACAGACAGACAGACAGACAGACAGACAGACAGACAGACAGACAGACAGACAGACAGACAGACAGACAGACAGACAGACAGACAGACAGACAGACAGACAGACAGACAGACAGACAGACAGACAGACAGACAGACAGACAGACAGACAGACAGACAGACAGACAGACAGACAGACAGACAGACAGACAGACAGACAGACAGACAGACAGACAGACAGACAGACAGACAGACAGACAGACAGACAGACAGACAGACAGACAGACAGACAGACAGACAGACAGACAGACAGACAGACAGACAGACAGACAGACAGACAGACAGACAGACAGACAGACAGACAGACAGACAGACAGACAGACAGACAGACAGACAGACAGACAGACAGACAGACAGACAGACAGACAGACAGACAGACAGACAGACAGACAGACAGACAGACAGACAGACAGACAGACAGACAGACAGACAGACAGACAGACAGACAGACAGACAGACAGACAGACAGACAGACAGACAGACAGACAGACAGACAGACAGACAGACAGACAGACAGACAGACAGACAGACAGACAGACAGACAGACAGACAGACAGACAGACAGACAGACAGACAGACAGACAGACAGACAGACAGACAGACAGACAGACAGACAGACAGACAGACAGACAGACAGACAGACAGACAGACAGACAGACAGACAGACAGACAGACAGACAGACAGACAGACAGACAGACAGACAGACAGACAGACAGACAGACAGACAGACAGACAGACAGACAGACAGACAGACAGACAGACAGACAGACAGACAGACAGACAGACAGACAGACAGACAGACAGACAGACAGACAGACAGACAGACAGACAGACAGACAGACAGACAGACAGACAGACAGACAGACAGACAGACAGACAGACAGACAGACAGACAGACAGACAGACAGACAGACAGACAGACAGACAGACAGACAGACAGACAGACAGACAGACAGACAGACAGACAGACAGACAGACAGACAGACAGACAGACAGACAGACAGACAGACAGACAGACAGACAGACAGACAGACAGACAGACAGACAGACAGACAGACAGACAGACAGACAGACAGACAGACAGACAGACAGACAGACAGACAGACAGACAGACAGACAGACAGACAGACAGACAGACAGACAGACAGACAGACAGACAGACAGACAGACAGACAGACAGACAGACAGACAGACAGACAGACAGACAGACAGACAGACAGACAGACAGACAGACAGACAGACAGACAGACAGACAGACAGACAGACAGACAGACAGACAGACAGACAGACAGACAGACAGACAGACAGACAGACAGACAGACAGACAGACAGACAGACAGACAGACAGACAGACAGACAGACAGACAGACAGACAGACAGACAGACAGACAGACAGACAGACAGACAGACAGACAGACAGACAGACAGACAGACAGACAGACAGACAGACAGACAGACAGACAGACAGACAGACAGACAGACAGACAGACAGACAGACAGACAGACAGACAGACAGACAGACAGACAGACAGACAGACAGACAGACAGACAGACAGACAGACAGACAGACAGACAGACAGACAGACAGACAGACAGACAGACAGACAGACAGACAGACAGACAGACAGACAGACAGACAGACAGACAGACAGACAGACAGACAGACAGACAGACAGACAGACAGACAGACAGACAGACAGACAGACAGACAGACAGACAGACAGACAGACAGACAGACAGACAGACAGACAGACAGACAGACAGACAGACAGACAGACAGACAGACAGACAGACAGACAGACAGACAGACAGACAGACAGACAGACAGACAGACAGACAGACAGACAGACAGACAGACAGACAGACAGACAGACAGACAGACAGACAGACAGACAGACAGACAGACAGACAGACAGACAGACAGACAGACAGACAGACAGACAGACAGACAGACAGACAGACAGACAGACAGACAGACAGACAGACAGACAGACAGACAGACAGACAGACAGACAGACAGACAGACAGACAGACAGACAGACAGACAGACAGACAGACAGACAGACAGACAGACAGACAGACAGACAGACAGACAGACAGACAGACAGACAGACAGACAGACAGACAGACAGACAGACAGACAGACAGACAGACAGACAGACAGACAGACAGACAGACAGACAGACAGACAGACAGACAGACAGACAGACAGACAGACAGACAGACAGACAGACAGACAGACAGACAGACAGACAGACAGACAGACAGACAGACAGACAGACAGACAGACAGACAGACAGACAGACAGACAGACAGACAGACAGACAGACAGACAGACAGACAGACAGACAGACAGACAGACAGACAGACAGACAGACAGACAGACAGACAGACAGACAGACAGACAGACAGACAGACAGACAGACAGACAGACAGACAGACAGACAGACAGACAGACAGACAGACAGACAGACAGACAGACAGACAGACAGACAGACAGACAGACAGACAGACAGACAGACAGACAGACAGACAGACAGACAGACAGACAGACAGACAGACAGACAGACAGACAGACAGACAGACAGACAGACAGACAGACAGACAGACAGACAGACAGACAGACAGACAGACAGACAGACAGACAGACAGACAGACAGACAGACAGACAGACAGACAGACAGACAGACAGACAGACAGACAGACAGACAGACAGACAGACAGACAGACAGACAGACAGACAGACAGACAGACAGACAGACAGACAGACAGACAGACAGACAGACAGACAGACAGACAGACAGACAGACAGACAGACAGACAGACAGACAGACAGACAGACAGACAGACAGACAGACAGACAGACAGACAGACAGACAGACAGACAGACAGACAGACAGACAGACAGACAGACAGACAGACAGACAGACAGACAGACAGACAGACAGACAGACAGACAGACAGACAGACAGACAGACAGACAGACAGACAGACAGACAGACAGACAGACAGACAGACAGACAGACAGACAGACAGACAGACAGACAGACAGACAGACAGACAGACAGACAGACAGACAGACAGACAGACAGACAGACAGACAGACAGACAGACAGACAGACAGACAGACAGACAGACAGACAGACAGACAGACAGACAGACAGACAGACAGACAGACAGACAGACAGACAGACAGACAGACAGACAGACAGACAGACAGACAGACAGACAGACAGACAGACAGACAGACAGACAGACAGACAGACAGACAGACAGACAGACAGACAGACAGACAGACAGACAGACAGACAGACAGACAGACAGACAGACAGACAGACAGACAGACAGACAGACAGACAGACAGACAGACAGACAGACAGACAGACAGACAGACAGACAGACAGACAGACAGACAGACAGACAGACAGACAGACAGACAGACAGACAGACAGACAGACAGACAGACAGACAGACAGACAGACAGACAGACAGACAGACAGACAGACAGACAGACAGACAGACAGACAGACAGACAGACAGACAGACAGACAGACAGACAGACAGACAGACAGACAGACAGACAGACAGACAGACAGACAGACAGACAGACAGACAGACAGACAGACAGACAGACAGACAGACAGACAGACAGACAGACAGACAGACAGACAGACAGACAGACAGACAGACAGACAGACAGACAGACAGACAGACAGACAGACAGACAGACAGACAGACAGACAGACAGACAGACAGACAGACAGACAGACAGACAGACAGACAGACAGACAGACAGACAGACAGACAGACAGACAGACAGACAGACAGACAGACAGACAGACAGACAGACAGACAGACAGACAGACAGACAGACAGACAGACAGACAGACAGACAGACAGACAGACAGACAGACAGACAGACAGACAGACAGACAGACAGACAGACAGACAGACAGACAGACAGACAGACAGACAGACAGACAGACAGACAGACAGACAGACAGACAGACAGACAGACAGACAGACAGACAGACAGACAGACAGACAGACAGACAGACAGACAGACAGACAGACAGACAGACAGACAGACAGACAGACAGACAGACAGACAGACAGACAGACAGACAGACAGACAGACAGACAGACAGACAGACAGACAGACAGACAGACAGACAGACAGACAGACAGACAGACAGACAGACAGACAGACAGACAGACAGACAGACAGACAGACAGACAGACAGACAGACAGACAGACAGACAGACAGACAGACAGACAGACAGACAGACAGACAGACAGACAGACAGACAGACAGACAGACAGACAGACAGACAGACAGACAGACAGACAGACAGACAGACAGACAGACAGACAGACAGACAGACAGACAGACAGACAGACAGACAGACAGACAGACAGACAGACAGACAGACAGACAGACAGACAGACAGACAGACAGACAGACAGACAGACAGACAGACAGACAGACAGACAGACAGACAGACAGACAGACAGACAGACAGACAGACAGACAGACAGACAGACAGACAGACAGACAGACAGACAGACAGACAGACAGACAGACAGACAGACAGACAGACAGACAGACAGACAGACAGACAGACAGACAGACAGACAGACAGACAGACAGACAGACAGACAGACAGACAGACAGACAGACAGACAGACAGACAGACAGACAGACAGACAGACAGACAGACAGACAGACAGACAGACAGACAGACAGACAGACAGACAGACAGACAGACAGACAGACAGACAGACAGACAGACAGACAGACAGACAGACAGACAGACAGACAGACAGACAGACAGACAGACAGACAGACAGACAGACAGACAGACAGACAGACAGACAGACAGACAGACAGACAGACAGACAGACAGACAGACAGACAGACAGACAGACAGACAGACAGACAGACAGACAGACAGACAGACAGACAGACAGACAGACAGACAGACAGACAGACAGACAGACAGACAGACAGACAGACAGACAGACAGACAGACAGACAGACAGACAGACAGACAGACAGACAGACAGACAGACAGACAGACAGACAGACAGACAGACAGACAGACAGACAGACAGACAGACAGACAGACAGACAGACAGACAGACAGACAGACAGACAGACAGACAGACAGACAGACAGACAGACAGACAGACAGACAGACAGACAGACAGACAGACAGACAGACAGACAGACAGACAGACAGACAGACAGACAGACAGACAGACAGACAGACAGACAGACAGACAGACAGACAGACAGACAGACAGACAGACAGACAGACAGACAGACAGACAGACAGACAGACAGACAGACAGACAGACAGACAGACAGACAGACAGACAGACAGACAGACAGACAGACAGACAGACAGACAGACAGACAGACAGACAGACAGACAGACAGACAGACAGACAGACAGACAGACAGACAGACAGACAGACAGACAGACAGACAGACAGACAGACAGACAGACAGACAGACAGACAGACAGACAGACAGACAGACAGACAGACAGACAGACAGACAGACAGACAGACAGACAGACAGACAGACAGACAGACAGACAGACAGACAGACAGACAGACAGACAGACAGACAGACAGACAGACAGACAGACAGACAGACAGACAGACAGACAGACAGACAGACAGACAGACAGACAGACAGACAGACAGACAGACAGACAGACAGACAGACAGACAGACAGACAGACAGACAGACAGACAGACAGACAGACAGACAGACAGACAGACAGACAGACAGACAGACAGACAGACAGACAGACAGACAGACAGACAGACAGACAGACAGACAGACAGACAGACAGACAGACAGACAGACAGACAGACAGACAGACAGACAGACAGACAGACAGACAGACAGACAGACAGACAGACAGACAGACAGACAGACAGACAGACAGACAGACAGACAGACAGACAGACAGACAGACAGACAGACAGACAGACAGACAGACAGACAGACAGACAGACAGACAGACAGACAGACAGACAGACAGACAGACAGACAGACAGACAGACAGACAGACAGACAGACAGACAGACAGACAGACAGACAGACAGACAGACAGACAGACAGACAGACAGACAGACAGACAGACAGACAGACAGACAGACAGACAGACAGACAGACAGACAGACAGACAGACAGACAGACAGACAGACAGACAGACAGACAGACAGACAGACAGACAGACAGACAGACAGACAGACAGACAGACAGACAGACAGACAGACAGACAGACAGACAGACAGACAGACAGACAGACAGACAGACAGACAGACAGACAGACAGACAGACAGACAGACAGACAGACAGACAGACAGACAGACAGACAGACAGACAGACAGACAGACAGACAGACAGACAGACAGACAGACAGACAGACAGACAGACAGACAGACAGACAGACAGACAGACAGACAGACAGACAGACAGACAGACAGACAGACAGACAGACAGACAGACAGACAGACAGACAGACAGACAGACAGACAGACAGACAGACAGACAGACAGACAGACAGACAGACAGACAGACAGACAGACAGACAGACAGACAGACAGACAGACAGACAGACAGACAGACAGACAGACAGACAGACAGACAGACAGACAGACAGACAGACAGACAGACAGACAGACAGACAGACAGACAGACAGACAGACAGACAGACAGACAGACAGACAGACAGACAGACAGACAGACAGACAGACAGACAGACAGACAGACAGACAGACAGACAGACAGACAGACAGACAGACAGACAGACAGACAGACAGACAGACAGACAGACAGACAGACAGACAGACAGACAGACAGACAGACAGACAGACAGACAGACAGACAGACAGACAGACAGACAGACAGACAGACAGACAGACAGACAGACAGACAGACAGACAGACAGACAGACAGACAGACAGACAGACAGACAGACAGACAGACAGACAGACAGACAGACAGACAGACAGACAGACAGACAGACAGACAGACAGACAGACAGACAGACAGACAGACAGACAGACAGACAGACAGACAGACAGACAGACAGACAGCCAGACAGCCAGACAGACAGACAGACAGACAGACAGACAGACAGACAGACAGACAGACAGACAGACAGACAGACAGACAGACAGACAGACAGACAGACAGACAGACAGACAGACAGACAGACAGACAGACAGACAGACAGACAGACAGACAGACAGACAGACAGACAGACAGACAGACAGACAGACAGACAGACAGACAGACAGACAGACAGACAGACAGACAGACAGACAGACAGACAGACAGACAGACAGACAGACAGACAGACAGACAGACAGACAGACAGACAGACAGACAGACAGACAGACAGACAGACAGACAGACAGACAGACAGACAGACAGACAGACAGACAGACAGACAGACAGACAGACAGACAGACAGACAGACAGACAGACAGACAGACAGACAGACAGACAGACAGACAGACAGACAGACAGACAGACAGACAGACAGACAGACAGACAGACAGACAGACAGACAGACAGACAGACAGACAGACAGACGGACAGCGGAGTCTCAGTAATAGGGTTCCGTATATAAATAAAAGTATTTTTGCCACCTCCAGGTCGTGGCTGGAAACCAGCGCTGGGTGACTATCATTCAGCATAATGCTGAGTTGCGACCTTTTCGACACTTAGAGTTTAATTAATGTAGTTTTTAAGTGTTTATTATTTTTATGTATAGTGTTGAATAAATTTATTTTCTTTCTTTTTTTCTAAATATCATTATCAAAAAATAATTCATTCATGAACACTCAAGCCTCTTCATTTTCAGTGGCAGCACGGACACGGAATTTATACAGAATGATCTAAAACCGTTACTCGGAACTTACAGATGGCAACTGCCTTGAAATCAGAACACGTACGATGGCTATCTTAGAATTGCGAAAACCCACTCGACGTACATAAATATGTCCTTTTTAGACGATCAAAATTGATGTTGCGGCTCCTCTGAAATGTGTTGGGGATCTTCATGAGCCATGAAATTAAGGTTTTTGTAGTCTATCAAAGTTGGGTCTGAAAATGATGTTTTTAATTTGCGCTAGTTTATGTTGGTTTTATAAATCGGTGATTTACTTTCTATGAAAGTAAAAGCTGATATTTTTTTTAAATATAATGTTTAATTTTAATTTAAGTCTAATCGTTGTGATTTTGTGGTATTTTTGGTACAAAATCCTTGCAAAGAAACAGCCATATTCAGCGGAACTTTAAGCTTGACACATATTACATCATAACGTTATCGCCATCGCATACGCCTCGTCTCGGAAAAAAGCTATTCTTTGGTAATCAGTTTTTGGAGATCTCAATAAATAATTGAACGGGATCACCTCAGAGATGATACCTATTTATGAAAAAAATAAACGTTTGAAACAGTTCGCAATCAGTTGAGTAATTGCTTAACAAACATACAAAATACAAAAACAAAAAAAAGAGAGAACTTTGAGAACTTTCACAGTTTTGGAGGTTGGTTGATAACACGAAGTATACATACTTCATGTGGAGTGGAGAGTGTTGGGAGGGCGGCTATGGAATCGTGTTGGGAAGGAGGGTTTGCTTTGGCGATTTTTAGCAGTGGGTTTCCACGTCTTTATGCGTCAGAATTTAAGAAGGTATAAGCCCTCTCAATTTCTGTGTATCGTTTAATGTGCGCTGGATGACTATGGTGTAGTCGGGCTATTTACTGCCGCTTGAGGCTCTGCGTTGAACTTTTACGGCAGGTATGGACATACCCGAGTAGAAATGAATCTAAAGTGAATATGAAAAAGAAATGAAAAAGATTTTTATTGTAACAAAAAAGTAATAAGTCATTTTCTGAGCTGGCATGCCTAGTATTTTCAACCGGCTTCCAAAAAGGAGGAGGTTCTCAATTCGTATGTATGTTTTTATTAAATATATGTTACGCGATTACTCCGTCAATTGTGAACCGATTCAAATGATTCTTTTTTAACCAATAGGGTGTATTTTCGTGGTCGTCCGATTGTGATTTCATCGAGATAAGTATCTCCAGAGATATGACGATAAACGTCTCAAACTTGCTACTGAAACTGACTCGCGGGGCATGGAAGTCAGTTGTTTTAGTTTTTAAACTATCTTAATTATTATTTATAGCGACCGCCCCGGCTTCGCACGGGTAGAGCATAATATATACCTGCATCATTTTGCATCAGTTTGTTGCGTCGAGTATGAATTAACGTCTTCAAAGATCATCGTTATATTTAAACCAATTTACACAAAACCTTAACACATAAACTTTCTTCATGAATCAATCTGTCTACAGCTATAGAAAACCGCATAAAAATCCGTTAAGTACTTTTTGAGTTTATCACGAACAGACAGATAGACGAACAAACAGACGCGGTGGGGGACTTCTTAAATTAAAAAAAAAAAAATGTAGTGTATTTTAATAATAACTAGCTGGCCCGGCAAACTTCGTACCACCTAACAGACAATGAATGTCGTGTTACCTTTTAGATTAACTTGTTTTAGGCTTTTATGAACGTAATAAATTAATACAAAAGAGATATTAAGTTTATTAATGTATTATGGCAATACAGATATGGAATAAAAATTTGTAAAAATGGTTTTTGGAGATATAAACTTTTTTAAGTTGCTTGTAAGCATACATTTCTGAACGCACGCATATTTGACAATCAATAAATATGTCAAACAATTATCATTACTGACAATATTTGACATTTTTAAAATCTACATGACTTGAATTCACAAAAACTTGAAGAATTTTAGCTTGACTTACTACTTGACACGGGCTAAATACACTAATCGTGTGGAGCCATTATTATACAAAAAAAACGCGATAATCCGAATATTGTATGTTATCCGCACATGGAAAGAATTTTTATACTTGACGCTGGCTAAATACACTAATCGTGTGGAGCTATAATTATACAAAAAAAAATACGGCGGGATAAACAATTGAACATCAAATTATTGGGAGTTTTTAAACCCAGCAACATATTGGCAAAATATTTGTTCTTATATAATTTTTTTAGGTCAATTATTCATTGTTTTTAATGCTTATTATCCTATTCCTGGCAAAGACAATTCCAAAAATACAAATATCATAAAAATTGGTCCAGCCGTTCTTGAGTTATAAGTGTAGTAACTAACACGACTTTCTTTTATATATATAGATATATTATGGAGATATAACATAAAAATTAAATTGTTCACACTCACATAGTACAATACTTGTAAAACATTATTCTATAGCATTAAATGATCTTAAGTTACTGAGCTTGTTCTTAATTAGTCAGATGCTTAAATAGTGAAACAGGGTACAATTTGCTAAATGCGAGGATAGTCCGAGATGGGCGAGGGACTTTCCCTTAATTACAGCTATTAATTAACTCAGAATGTGTTAAATAGAGAAAAGAACAAGTTTTCAACTAGATTAATTGCTACGAAGTGGAAGAACATAAACTATGCAACGTTTTTCAAACTTGTTTTCAATCAATGTGAAAAACTAGCTGCGCATATACTAGTTACTTTTTAGGGGTCTTATAGTTTCGTCATGTCCGTCTGTCTGTCTGTCTGTCTGTCCGAGGTTTTGCAAAGAGACCGTTAATACTAGAAAGCTGTAATTTTGTGGGGGTATGTATATAAATTACGCCGACAAAGTGGTGAAATAAAATTGTGAAAAATATTTTTTTTTAGGGTAGGCTCCCCTATATGAGAAGTGGGGATGAATTTTTTTTTCATCGTCTACCCCATCGTGTGGGAAATCGTTGAATAGGTCTTTTAAAATGATTTAAGGGTTGCTAATACCATTTTCCGATTGAATACTCCATTTACGAAATATTAAACTTTAAAGTGCAAATTTTTGTTCCAGTAGGGCGTCCCCCCCCTCTCTACAAGCTAAACTGCTGGCTTGAAAAATCTGGAAAAATTCGTTATAATAGCGCATTTCATAAACTTAAAAGGATATAGAATAGTCTTTGAACTTGGGTGTTGGATAATTTTGTACCAAATACAAAATCCTTAGAATAAATCCTTTAAAGTGACAAAGACTGAGTACCTAGTGTATAACGGGTAAAGACTTGCATTGAATAACAAGCTACTACGGAACCCTACATTGCGCGTGGCCCGACACGCACTTGGCCGGTTATTTATTTGTAGATATCTGAAACTTAAACATGTAGTGATACCAGCACAGATCTAGGATTTCACTATGTTATAAGTGAAATAATAAAGAATAATAACGATATAACGAATACGAACAGCGAATTGTAATTAATTATTATTGTTTAAAAGGAACAAAATCATATATTGTTATTTCATCTCAAAAAAAATCAAGTCTCGCAACGCAGTTCTTCTACCTCAAAAATGTTTCTTTGTGATGGTTAAATCAAAGTGGTTATTTTATTCAGTAAGCACCTATATCGTGTATTGACACGAATGTCTAATATTGATTAGACATTTTATATGTTAATTAATTATAATGACTTGGCCATCGCACGGAAAAATAATGACGTAAAATAATTCACCATTTTTGGCTGCGGCTACGTATTTGTAGCGCTAGCATCCAAGCGATATATACCCAGTTATATTATGCTCTCTTGGTCACTAAAAGTTCAGGTTTTCTAGCTTTATCCACATCAAAGTTACAGGGGATAGAAAATCTTCAGAATGGCTTCGAGAAAAGAATGGTACTGCCTTTGCTTTGTTTGCTTCACATTACCTTTTAAAAATATACCTGCTTTGATGGAGATCTGCACATTCGAGTACTGTGAACTATTGTAACCAAGCGGTATTATAAATCATACCACAATAGTTTTTAATGAAGACAAGTCGAAATAAATAAAATATTGTTCCATGCATGGAACTAAATTGTATAAAGAGCTTGATTTGTTCATTTTTCCTCTGTCACCGACGAGGCACAGTTGAGCGAACTACATTCTATTTGAGTTTCAGATCACGCGCGACGCTTTCTTAGCATCTGGATTGTTTTGTAACATGCTGTAGCGTCTCCTTAGGAGTTGTTCCGAACTGGCATCTGTCTGGATGTAGTTTAGGAATAGTGTTACGTGCTGCTGTTTGGGAAGGTTAAATACATGAGCGGGTGGAACCGTGAAACGAATCGAATACTAGTACATTATTGAAAAGTGACAAACTTCTGGAGTCAGGCATAACTGTACTCGTATTCTGACTAATGGTCGGTTTCTGATGTCGGTTTATTGAGAGTTTATCTACTCAAATGTACCGTTATTGAATAAATAAACTCTGAATAAATGTACTCAGAAACCTGCCATAAATTAGCTAGATCATGTTACTACTACCAAAGGTTTATTTACTCACAGTTTTCCGTCCTGGCATCAAACAATATTACACGCTCATACATTTTAAATAAGAATTAGTCGAACGATGAGACACCGCAACCCACCGGCGCGAAGTTATCCAGTGGCGTCTAAGCATTACTCCGAGAAATGCCAATTTAAACTTGTAACGAGGTTTGCTGCGAGTGGCTGCGGAACGAAATTAAAAACTCCACAGACACAGCTCGGTGACTGGATGGGCGCCAGTAACAGGCCTAACTTTCGTGCTCACTTTGTTCCCGACTTCCCTGCAAATTCTCGGCTTTTTCGTGCAGATCGCAAAAACTGAAACTTTTGCGGGTCAAGTCATCGCTGATAGACCATTTCGCCCGAGCGAGTTTCAAACTAGTTAGACTTGAACACAAGGATATTTGTGAAAGCATATCTGCCTCTTTTACTGGCGAGGAAGAATATACGTCTACGATTACAACTAAAGAAAATACTATAAAGGTACGGACACACAACGGCGTCCTGCAATCTGCGGGCGCGTCCTCAGTACATTTCAATTGTTTTCTGAACGCGTTTGGTGTGAACCAGTCGATACAAATACTACTGGGCTATCTGATCGCCGCCTAGACCGCGCACGCAGGACGCCGCGGGGTGTGCGTACCTTTATACTGTTGGCGACTCAAAAGTGCTTGACTTTGTGATAAAATGCAATATTTGTTTACTAATTTCTAACCCCCGACATAAAAAGGGGTGTTATAAGTTCGACGTGTTTATCTGTTATCTGTGATGTGTGTGTCTATTTCTGTGGCGTCAAAGCTCGCATATGAGTTAACCGATTTTAATTTGTTTTGGTTTTGTTTAATAGGTAAATAAATCAAAAGTGTTCTTAGATTTGTTTCAAGCAAATCAACATATTTTCTTAAGTTTCATAATCGGCTGAAGGCAGCCGTTTAAATATTATGTCTCTATAATCTCTTTTCTAGTTGATGAGGCTATGACAGCAACTTTCATAGGTTTGATCTATTCGAAATTTGGTATCTGTTACTTGATTGATACTACAAGAATATGGTAACTTTGACTTGAGCTTGTGAGAATACTCAACTCCATACTAACAGCAGAGATGACGTGTTTAGGTTCATTAATAATAATAATAATAAGCCCCCTTCAATCCTACCTAACGTCCGAGTCGAACACCAGACCACGTGGGGGGCGGCAACGTTTACTTCTGAAACATAAACGGCTAAGGGTAGGTCAAAAAGAGATGAGAGGATAGAAGTAGGGTAGAAAATAGGAACCGAAGAAAGGAAGCTGAAAACTCAGCTTTATCCTATACTGGGGCAAGTAGGATTAGATGTAAGCTAAAATAGCATGATAACAGCGATGTTAAGTGATAAAAAGTAACTTAATATAGGAAACAGGCATAAGCGGGAATAAGAGATCATGATAGCGATGGTAAGTGACGATAATTAATTAGTGAAAATAGGAAAGAGGCATAAGTGAGAATAAGGTATGATGATAGAGATGGTAAATGACGATAAGAAAATTTAATTTTCTTATCGTCACTTACCGTCTCTATCATCTGATTAGAAAACATAGCAAAGAGGCATAAGGAGGAATGAGAAATTATGATAGTGATGGTAAGTGGCAAAAAGGATACATACTGGCAAAAATTGGAATATGTGATGGTGACAGTATAGGATGATAGATAAAGATTTTATTTCTATCTGAAGTGGATTGAGTTAGAAAAATAAGCCATACTAAGGCTCTTTGGTACAATACTCTACTGAGGTTTAGATGGAACAATCGCCATTAATGCAGGATGGCGATTTTTGGGTAAGAGTAACTTGGTTTGATACCAACGGCGGCGCCCACGGGCTTAGTAAGACAGCTCACTGCGTACTCATACGTACGGGACCAAGGTGCGTCATGAGTTATTTTGTCCCTATCGGCATGATGAGTACAACCATACAATGTCCCCAAGTGCCCGGCGACTACGGGGGTGATGCTGATGACAGTATGCAGGAACTCCCCGTGGTTAGGGGCGAGATGAATCTCCGGGCGGGATCGATTAACTGTCAAACGACCAAAGCTTCTGATACGGATACCGAGCAAACTTACGATACGAATAATTGCAACGAAACAAATGTTAACCGAAATAGTTTAACGTCAACAACGGCTGAGGACGTTGTGCAGGTGACACTAGTTAATGATCCTGCACCCGCCAAAGCTGCCCCACGTGCACGCAAGAGATGGACTCAAGAAATGAATATCTTTATCTTGCGCACGTACCGCATATTAACGGCACTAGAATCTGATACAAAATCTTATTTGACAGAACTACATCAAAAATTTATCGAACAATTGCCAGATATGGATATTAGCAAACAACGTATAGGAGATCAGAGAAGGGCAATAATCCGCAATAAGCTGCTTTCAACAGAATTAATTAACAAAATATAGAGGACAAGCAGAAAATCACCTTAACAATACTACGAGTCAAAATATTAATAACTAGCAGCCCGCCCCGGCTTCGCACGGGTAGAACATATATGCCTACAACATTTGCATCAGTTCGTTGCATCGAATATAAAATATGAACATATTTAACAATAATCGTCATATTTCATCCAATTTACACAAAACCTTAACGAATTATGCACCTAAACCTTCCTCATAAACACTCTAGCTATTGGTGAAAACCGCATGATAATCCGTTCAGTAGCTATTGAGATTATTGCGAACAGACAGACAGACGCAAAGATGGAATTTGTTTTATAATACTTACGTAGTGATATTGGACGGCCCTTTAGCGTAAAGGATAGTTACCCTCATTCTGACCCGACGGTCGTTGGTTCTAATCCTAGCTATATACCTACCAATGAAAGTTTTATGTGCATTCATGAATCATGAGTTTTCGTACAGTGGTAGTGGGATCATTAAATCAACTAAAAAGTAGCTTACCACCAAGGAGCCCGGGCCCGGTGGCGTAATCGGGAGAACGGTCGGCTTTGATGCCGTGGTACCGAGTTCAAACCTTACCGTGCACCAATGGATTTTTCCATCGAAAAATGTATGTGCGCTTCTCACAGTGGCCCTCCGGTGAAGGAAAACATCGTTAAGAAACCAACAACCCCCGCATGGTGGTAGGACACTATCTAGTGTTCGCCTGGCCAGCTACCACCCTCAAGTTAGACATTTTGTCGCCAAAAACATCTAATGTGTTCCGGCAGCTATCCTTGAGAGCCAGTTCCCCAGTCTAGGCCTAGCGTGCTTACCATCTTCGACCGCATCATCACTTACCAACAGGTGAGATAGTGGTCAAACGCTAGCCTATAAGATATAAAAAAAAAGGTGAACATCTGCCGCCGTAACCATACGCGTTCCCCGACGCAAAATGTAGGGGTAATATACGTTTGACGTGTGTATCTGTCTGTAGCATCTTAGCACCTAACCGGATGAACCGATTTTGTTTTTACTATTGATAGTTTTTTGTTTGATAGATGTCTTCATCGAGAGTTTTCTTAGCTTTGATTCATGAAAATTCGTTCAATCGTTTTTTTTAGTTAATTGCGCTGTGAAATCAACTTTCATAGGTCTGATCAATTCGAAAATCTTCTTCTTCAACGATATTGTATGTACATGGAAGCATTGACCTGATGCTGGGGCATCTCCTAGACTCTACAGAATACTCAAAATCTCACCAACTTACAGCTCAGATTTTAAATGTCGTGTTTAGAGTCATTGGAATGCTTTTAATGAAAAGATTATACATAGATCAGTCGGGGTGGTATAAAATATTATATTATATATATATATATAGATGAATATTATTTTATACAATAGATCATATTATTATACTATATTGACTTTAAATTGATTGTGATCGGTGGGGATCTACAGCATCGCTAAGCTAATAATAATATTTTCGTAGTAACTATGACCTAATGTGTGGTTTCACTGCAGATATTTTATTAATTTTGCGGTGCGTGTATATGAAATTCGTGATATCTTCTAGAGTTTTCTTTTGAATTATATACTGTAAAGGACAATTTTAATCTATAATATGTGGCCAAGCTAATTAACGTAATTATTTGGATAAGGATTAATACTATATACTTGAAAATAGCCTTGGAATTTATGTAATATTTTTTAACAAAAATTTTAAGATTAAAATGGTTACTGTGAGTCAATCTTAAGAGATAGACATATGCTGTCGCGGACTTTTTTGTAGGTCTTATTAATTTGTACAACTCTTGCATAAAATATTCTTCTATCTATTGTCAATTAAGCAGCGTTCGTAAGAAACGTGTTTTTTCGACCGTTTTTTTGCCGACTTAGGTTGCAAATTAGGTCTCCACGAATGTACCTTTGATTTAAACGGAATAATATAGAGCCTATTTTCATTCCGAAAGTCCATTCTACGTATTAATGAAAGAATTTTTTAAATCAGTTCTGTAGTTTTTGAACCAAATCATTACAAACATACTAATACTAATACATACATAAAAATACAAAAATACAAATGTTCTCTCTTTATAATATTAGTATAGACTAGTATAGATTCAAATAACACACTCTCACAAAACCAAATTTCAACGCAAACAACTCAAAGAATGCGATGGACAAACCAATATAATGAAACAATAATTCGAAGCTATTATAGAATCACAAACATAAAAACCAATAAATCAACCTACCGACAACCACTTCATAGAGCAGTTATCGAACAACACCCAGAACTATCAAACGTATCTGAACAGCGGATAGCTGATCAGCGTAGAGTGATAATTCATAACAAATTAATGAACAGGGATAGACTGCAACAAATAAGAGATGAAGTATCAACTGAACTAGCAATTACTGCAATTGAACCTTCTCCATCGGACATAATGTCATCAGCAATACCAATACTGACTTGCAACATGGATATACAAACAGACACATGTAACTTTCAGGAACTTAGCAACATAGATGAATTGACAGTAGTTAATACTGATTACACAACGGTTAATGAAGATTATCAGACAAATCCCTCAGATATTTGCAGTCAGGTAGAGCGACTATCACCCTTATTCTCGGTAATACCTCCGATCAAACAAATTCAAATTGAGAGTACTTTTCTCAAATCTATAGACATGTTTAAAAATTCCGACCCTACATCCCGACCTACAATACCACGACAAAAATCTACCAAACAACTTTTGACTACAACACTTTTCATTAATCAATCAATAATACCTAAATACATAAACAAAGACATCGACTTTCCATCAGTTCAAACAGTACTCTATAGTGCTGCATACACCGCAGTCGTAGAAAATGGAGGACAAATCATAAAAAATATGAACAACCAAACAAATAGAGAAAAGACACTGCAATGGGAAAAGCGGTTGAACACGAGAATAAGAGACCTTAGAATAAAGATAGGTAGATTAACAGAGTATATGAAAGGAAATCAGAGCCTGCGACTGAAAAAATATATAGATGATATAAAAAATAACCATAAAATACACACTCTACACGAAGCTGAAAACACAGAACTTCAACACTTTATGGACACTCTCAAACAAAAATTAAACGCCCTTTCTAGCCGCTTACGACGATACAAGCAAACAACTAAACGAAAAACACAAAACAAATTATTTAACAACAACGAGAAAGTATTTTATAGGCAAATAACTGAAAACAAAAACAAAAGTATTGAATCTGAACTACCAGATCCCGAAGATATGCATACATACTGGAGTGGAATATGGGCAGTACCTAAAATACATACTGAAAATAACTGGGTACAAGAAGACGCGCAAAATATACTTCATACGCCAGATATGGAATTTGATAATATTAGCATAGATATGTTACAAAAAATCATTAATAAAACACATAACTGAAAAGCTGCAGGCTCAGACAAAATACATAATTTCTGGTACAAAAAGTTCACCTCATTACATCCCATCATCCTTGGCCATATAAATGCTTTCATCAAATCACCTGAAACCATGCCTGCCTACATAACTTTAGGAACAACTTATATGCTCTCGAAAGACAAATCGGACTCCAAATACCCAAAGTATAGACCAATTACCTGCCTGCAAAATATATACAAAATTATAACTTCATGCATAAGCGAGTTGATTTACCGTCACACAGTAACTCACCAACTGTTAGCCGAGCAACAAAAAGGTTGTCGCAGATACAGCCAGGGATGTAAGGAACACCTAACAATAGACGCAATAGCCTCAAAGCAAGCCTTCATAAAAAAGCGAAACATATTCACCATGTACATAGACTATAAAAAGCTTTTGACTCCGTCCCACATAGCTGGTTAGTTTACATCCTAGAGCATTATAAAATTCACCCAACTATTGTAAAGTTCCTAAAAACAACGATGTTGAACTGGAAAACCGTGCTTAAACTGAACATAAGTAATACTGCAATAGAGACTGAGGTTATACCCATTAGGCGTGGCATTTTCCAGGGTGTCTCATTGAGCCCCCTCTGGTTCTGCTTAGCCCTAAACCCACTATCAAATCTTCTTAATAGTACTAACTATGGATTCAAAATAAAACACCTAAACTCAACACACACTCTATCGCACCTAATGTACATGGATGACATCAAATTATTTAGTAGTAGCATGTCAGAAATGCATAAACTAGCAGAAATAATACAAACATTCCTTATAGATATACAAATGGAGTTTGGTATTGACAAATGTAAAATACTATCAGTGTACAGAGGGAAAATAGAACCAAGCACATACTAGTTAATGGACGGTCAGCAAATAGATCCGGTAGATCTGGTTTCAGGCTACAAATACCTTGGTTACTATCAATCACAACAAATACACCAAAAACAGACCAAATAATCTATAGAACAGAACTTCAAAAATAGGCTGCATAAAATCCTCAACACCCAACTTAACGCTTGTAATACAATTAAAGCCATAAACACCTTTGCCATACCCATACTTGGTGCGCGGGCTCCTTTCCGCAACTAGGCCGTATGTCGGCCCTTTTTGCGTTGCCATACCCATATTAACGTATTCTTTTGGTATCATTCACTGGTCTCAATCAAACCTAACTAAACTACAACGCGTTATCAATACCACTATGACAAAATACAGAAAACCTTACCCGCGCTCGTGTATAGAAAGATTGACACTTCCTAAAATACAAGGTAGACGAGGAATCATCGATATTAGAAACCAGCACAACAAACAGTTAACTAATTTACGAACATTCTTTTACCAAAAAACCACTCAGTCGCCATTACACAATGCCATAGTAAACGCTGATTCAAAATTTACACCACTTAACCTCAGTGACCGCGAAACTAAAAAAAATGAATCTCTGATTACTCCAGAACAAAAACTGCAAAACTGGTTACAAAAGTCACTACATGGTAGGTACCGTCGTGACTTAGTCAACCCAAACGTTGATAAAGTAACATCTAACACATGGCTCAAACGCAGAGAACTATTTCCAGAGACAGAAGGCTTTATGCTTGCTATTCAGGACCAAATTATTGATACTAGAAACTACAGAAAACACATCATAAAAGATACTAACCTCATAACTGACCTATGTAGACACTGCCATAGTGCATCCGAAACCATCCAGCATATTACAGGAGCCTGCAGATCTATTGCACAGACAGATTATAAACACCAACATGACCAAGTAGCGGCAATAATTCACCAATACCTAGCTTTCAAACACAAACTTATTACAGAGCGAGTAGCTTACTACAAATACACACCGGAAGTTATATTAGAGTCAAGCGAATTCAAACTATACTGGGACCGAACTATTATCACAGACAAAACCATCCACCGCAACAGACCAGACGTAACCCTACTAGACAAAAAAAACAAAGCCGTTTATCTTATCGATATCGCTATCCCAAACACCCACAATTTAATGACAACACACACTGAAAAACTGACTAAGTATACAGATCTAGCCATAGAATTGAAAACGCAATGGAGAGTACAGACAGTGAAGACCATACCTATCATCGTGTCATCTACAGGCGTCATTCCTCATACACTATTCACCAGCCTGGAAACTCTACATATTCACAAACTCAATTTCATTCTCCTACAAAAAGCAGTCATCCTCAACACCTGCAGAATTGTTCGTAAATTTTTGAGTATAGATCAATAAGATAAATAATTCCAAAAAATATTTGGTTATCGTTTGGCCACAAGGCCCGCGATAATTATATTTTCCTCGGAAACGAGAGATTTTCCAAATAAAACCATATAAATAATAATAATAATAATAATCCCGCAGGGGCGGCTTTGTGGCGAGCCGACGGTGAGTGGCGACACCGCGGACCCCTACCCCGTGAGGGCTAAATGAGACCCTCTGACCACCGGCTTGCCTTGACCGGCCGGCCGGTGGTGGGAATCGCAAGAGTTAAGACCTAAGCTCCAGGGTGGAAATGATAAAGGCATAAAGCCGCTAGTAGCGTTGAGTGAAAGTGCAGCACACCTCTCAACACCCTCAGCTATCCACGCCAATGTTGCCCCTCGGCGCCGACATAACGGTCCGCCTTTATGGGGGGTCCATTCAGTGTATAGCTAGTCACCACTCGCCTTAATATTTTGAAATGAGGCATAATTGGCGGGTGCCGTACCTCATCCCATAGACCAGAAAACAGTCATCAAGCAGCACACATTCATAGCCATAATAAATTATAGTACCATCTTTTTATAGTTTTTCATGTCTCCATCCACAAATCATATTTTTATTTAATTTAATATTGTAAAGGGCCTCTTGACGTTGGCTTCGGCTCCGTCAATGCCTTCCAAAGGACCGGGCGATTTGCAGCCCGTGATGTGAATTGAATAAAGAGTATATTAATAATAAGCCCCCCTCAATCCTACCTAACGTCCGAGTCGAACACCAGACCACGTGGGGGGCGGGCAACGTTTACTGTTTTAACTTAAACGGCTAAGGGTAGGTCAGAAGGAGGAGGGAGAGAAGTAGGAGGAGGAGGAGGAAGATAGGATAGAGAGGTAGAGGCAAGTGATGATGAGTAAGGTAGGCATGAGAATGGGAAGACATTTAAGATGTGGAAGTAAGGTGAAATAGGTAATGAAGAAGTAAGGTGTAAGCTACCATAGGGCTCTAGGAGTTTGAGATCCTGCTGAGGCCTTGGTGGGACAGCCAACATCAGTACAGGATGGTGGTTTAGGGTGGTAGCGGAAGAGTGTCTTGTACACCAACGGTGGCGCCCATAGACTCAGTCAGGCAGTCTACTGTGCACTCTCACATTATGGACAAGATGTGAGCAGTTCTACGTCCAATTCGCCAATATGAAGATGAAGCCTTTACCCACTCCCCAAGTGCCCGGGGGTTCCGTGAGGAATGCTGATGATGGTAAGCAGACACCTCATGGTTCCAGGGGAGATAAGAATCGCCGGGTGGGAATCTTAAACCATCAAACGACTAACGCTACGTATACGGATTATGAGAAAACTACTGAAACTGATGATGATGATGAAAATATAGCAAGAACTACAAAAAGACAACCTAACAGGTATAACCTGAGATCGCATCGTCGATGTCAGAAATTAGAGACTTCTGAAAATCGAAAACAATTATCACCAACATCACTATCATCTACACAGAGCCTCTTTAATTCACCACTTTCATCACCAGTGTCTTATGACACAAACAATCATCCATTAAGTCCCACATCTAGTTTAACTTTGTCAGAGCCAAACAATGTTGTGCAGGAGGCATGCGCCGTTGAACCTGCACCCATTGCTGCTAGTGCTCGCGCCCGAAAAAAGTGGACCAATGAAATGAATGAGTTTATCTGGCGCACTTATCTTATAATAACTGAAAACGAGACCAAAACAAAAGGTTATCTAGAACAACTCCACCAAAAGTTTATTGGTCACCAAATTAATTCCCATTAATGGACGTTTCAAGGCAAAGAATAGGAGACCAGCGACGAGCCATTCTAAGAAATAAACTAATTTCAGACAACAAGTTTAGTGAAATAAAACAGACCGTAGAAGGTGAACTTGCACAACACATAGATCAAATTAACAATAGCCAAAGTATAATCTGTACTACACAACCTGAACACTCACATACAAGAATGAGATGGACCGATGACATTAATGAAGAAATAATGAGGTCGTATTATAGAATAACACAGTTAGAAAGAAACAAAACAGCATACCGCCAGCAATTACACATAAGTATTATCAACAAATTCCCACACTTGTCTCATGTCTCAGAACAACGCATTGCCGACCAAAGGCGAGTTATAGTCCACAATAAACTGATTGAAAATAAAAAACTACAGGCAATAAGAACAGAAATAGAGCAGGAAATCCTTACCCAAAACCAGAACATACGCGAGAGTACTAACAACAATCCCTTAGATATTTACAATCAAGATATTCAGCCAACCGATAATAACATAATAGACACTCAAGTCACCCCTCATTCTCTCGATGCGGCTATCGACTCCCATTCACAGTTAGATAAAAAGATCCACGAAGTATTTGATACTACATATGAGGAATTCCAATACACTGACCCAACTGCTAGACCATATATTCCAAAACAAAATACATCCAAAAAACTAGCTTATATCACGAAATACATAAACGCACAAATACTACCAAATCACTTAAGTTCTGATAATGATTTCATAACCAATCAAACTATTATATACACTGCAGCTTATACTGCAGCAGTCTGTAATGGAACAAAAATAAGCCGAAATTTTCTCCCAGTACATGAACGAAGACGTAACACTCCCGCATGGCAACGTAGGCTCAAAATGAAAGTTGAAAATATAAGAAAAGAAATAGCACGGATGATCCAATACATAGCAGGTGAAAGAAATAGTAAGATTATAGCCAGTGTAGAATACATCAAATATAAATACAGGACACATTCACGATACGAAGAGCCAAATTTAACAGATAGCCAATTTTTGGATAGTTTGAAACAAAAGCTCAGTGCTACCGCTAGTCGCCTTCGTAGATACACCAGTTGTACTTTAAGAAAACAGCAGAACTCACAATTCAATAATAATGAAAAACAGTTTTACCGAAATATTACCATGCAAACACAAGATACCACCACCACCAATAGAACCCAAAATTTACCAACGCCAGAATCATTAAAATCGTATTGGACACAGATATGGGGGAACGAAACACAGCACAATAAAAATGCTGAATGGATTCCTACCGCCTTACAACAAGTAGAACATTGTAACGAAATGCCATTTGAACACATCCCTGTAGATTTGTTCATTGACGTCTTAAAAGATACACACAACTGGAAAGCGCCTGGTACCGATAATATCCATAACTATTGGTATAAAAAATTTACAACAACCCACCCTATCCTTCATAACCATATAAATGAATTCATTCAGTTTCCAAATACAACACCACATTATATAACTCAAGGTGTCACACACATGCTCCCCAAAGACAGCGATCATTCCAACCCTGCAAACTATCGCCCTATCACGTGTCTTCAAACTATATACAAAATTATGACATCATGCATATCTCGCCTTATTAATAAACACATCACACAAAACAATCTACTTGCTGAGGAACAGAAAGGATGTCGAAAGTATAGTCAAGGATGTAAGGAACAGTTAATCATAGATTCAATAGCCATGAAACAAGCTCTTGCAAATAAGAAAGACCTCCACACAATGTACATCGACTACCGTAAAGCCTACGATTCAGTACCTCATAGCTGGCTTATCTACGTCTTACAACACTTTAAAATTCACCCTATAATAATTGAGTATTTAGAAAGCACCATGAGACGTTGGCGAACCAAACTTAAAATCAAAACACAAACCGGATCTCTAGAAACTGATGAAATTCCAATAAAATGTGGAATTTTTCAAGGGGACGCCCTCAGTCCGCTATGGTTTTGCCTAGCTTTAAACCCTCTATCCGAACTTTTAAATAACTCAGGCGTAGGTCTCCACATCAATAATGATCAAAATACACAGACACTCACACATCTCATGTATATGGACGATATTAAATTATACAGTAATGACACACAAACCCTTCATCGACTGGCAGATATAACTCAAACATTTTCCAACGATATAAATATGCAATTTGGTATAGATAAATGCAAAACATACTCAATACAAAACGGAAAAGTTACATTAAATCCATATGTACTTAACTCAGGAGAAGTCATTGAATCAATGGACCACAATAGCTTTTACAAATATCTGGGCTTCCAACAAGCAAAACAAATAAGCCACTCCCAAACTAAGGCCGATATATCTCGTAAGTTCCGACATAGACTTAATTCTATCCTTAAATCGCAACTTAATGGCCGTAATATGATAAAAGCAGTCAACACTTTTGCAGTACCGGTATTAACATACACATTCGGTATAATTTCCTGGTCACAAACAGATTTACAGAAACTACAGCGCACTATAAACACAACGATGACAACCCACCGCAAGCACCACCCACGGTCTTGTGTTCAACGACTAACACTACCGAGAATAGAGGGAGGCAGAGGGATAATAGACATAACAAACCTTCACAACAAGCAAATAGCCGCTCTTCGAAAGTTTTTTTTTAACCGCACTCCTACATCTCCTCTTCATCAAGCAGTAGTCTTAAATGATAAACGTTTTACACCTCTCAATTTATGTAACAATAGTCCTCAACGAAACGAAACACTCACAGACTCGAAAGACAAAATAGCTGCATGGAAGCAGAAGTCTCTTCATGGAAGACACCACCATGACTTGCAACAGCCACATGTCGACAAGACAGCGTCGAACGCGTGGTTGCAAAGTGGTGAACTCTTCCCTGAGACTGAAGCTTTCATGATTGCCATTCAAGACCAAGTTATTGACACAAGGAACTATCAGAAATACATTATACGCACCCCAAACATCTCTGACACTTGTAGGCGATGCTGTGCGGCATCCGAAACAATACAACACATCACCGGAGCATGCAAAGCAATAGTCCAAACTGATTATAAGCATAGACACGATCAAGTAGCAGCGATAATTCATCAATCCCTTGCATACAATTATAACTTAATAGAAGAAAAAGTACCATATTACAAATACACACCACAATCTGTAATAGAAAACAACCAGTATAGACTCTACTGGGACAGAACTATAATCACCGATAGAACCATACACTTTAATAGACCAGACATAACTATACTAGATAAAACTAATAAAACTGCCCTAATAATTGACATTGCAATATGTAACACACACAACTTACAGACAACACATGTAGAGAAAATAGCGAAATATACTGATCTGACAATTGAATTAAAAACACAATGGCAAATTAACACTGTAAGAACAATCCCGATCATATTGTCTACCACTGGAGTCATACCCAAAAACTTACTTACAAACATTGAACTTCTAAATTTAAATTCTGCTTGTTACAAACTGCTTCAAAAAGCTGTAATACTGAACACATGTCGCATAGTCAGAAAATTTTTGTCACTGACTTAGCACTTGGCTTTGGCCCGTGCAAACTAACCTCCAAAAAAGGAGAGAATAAGAGAATAGAAATATAATAATAATAATAATAACCAATAGGAACCAATCAACGTGTGAATGAGGAGCAGTGTCCGGATGCTACTACCATGAATAACTTCTGGCGTAGTATCTGGTCGGTGCCCGTCGAACACACGGAGGGCGATTGGATGAGCGTCGTTGAGCGCGCGTGTGAGCCTATCGAATCCATGGGGGCTATTAGTATTAGCCCCGAAGACGTTAGTTGTGCGATCCGTACGGCCCAGAACTGGAAAAGTCCAGGACCGGACGGATTACACAACTTTTGGATAAAGTGGATTCGATGCTCACACGACTGCTTAGCGGCGCAATTCCAACAAGCCCTCGAGGTTGGTTCCTTGCCAACATTCATGACAACCGGTGTCACCTTCCTGCTCCACAAGTCCGGTAGTACCACGGAACCGAAGAACTATAGACCCATTACCTGCTTGCCAACGCTGTACAAGCTTCTTACAACTATTCTGAGGTTTAAAATTAATTCGCACATTGTTGCGCACAATATTTTGGCCCCCTCTCAGAATGGATGTAAGGTTGGGTCCCGTGGTACTAAGGAGCTCCTCCTCATCGACACGGCCATTTGCCAACAAGTCCGGCGGAACAAAGGTGCTCTCTCCACCGCCTGGATTGACTACAAGAAGGCCTATGATTCAGTGCCTCATACCTGGCTGGAGAGGATCTTGGAGTTGTATAAAATTGATACAACTCTGAGGTCTTTTCTAGGTTCTTGTATGAGGCAGTGGACCACAGTCCTTCGTCAACCGGGTGGTTGGGACAGTCTCTCTGGTCCGCAGGACTTTATAAGGATTGAGCGAGGCATCTTCCAGGGTGACAGTCTGAGTCCGTTGTGGTTCTGTCTAGCCCTAAATCCTCTAAGCACATTATTAGAGGATTCAGGGCTAGGCTATCGGCTTAGGAAAGAGGGTGAAGTCATTTCACACTTGCTGTACATGGATGACCTCAAACTTTTTGCACCGAAGCGCCATGATTTGATGGAGTTATTGAAAGTCACTGAGACTTTCAGCAACGCCATCAACATGGGGTTCGGTGTAGATAAGTGCGCGGTCATGCACGTGCAGCGGGGGAAAGTTGTTAATTCAATGAATTTACAACTTTCTGATACAATGACTTTCAGATCTCTCTCCGAAGCCGACACCTATAAATACCTTGGTATGTCAGAGTCATTGGGTATCGAGAGTGGGGGGATAAAACAGTCGGTGAAGGAACGTTTCTTCGGTCGCCTGACAAAAGTACTTAACAGTCTTTTGTCAGGAGGCAACAAGGTACGTGCCTTCAACGGCTGGGTTATGCCCCTACTTATATACACCTTTGGCATACTAAGGTGGACTCAGACTGAACTAGACGCCCTGGATAGAAAAGTTCGAAAGCAATTGACATCACATCGCATGCTTCACCCACGCTCGTCTGTTATGAGACTGTATATCCCACGGAAATGGGGTGGTCGAGGCTTTTTAAATGCCAAGACACTCCACAACCGTGAGGTATGCAGTCTCCGGGAATATTTCCTAAACAACGAGTGTGGGATGCATTGCGATGTGGTGTCAGTTGACAAGACTTTCACCCCTCTGTCCTTAGGCAAAGAGAACTGGCGCAAGCCTCAGGTGCTGAGCACCGAGGACCGCAAGGACGTATGGAAGAGCAAGGAGCTGCATGGCCGGTTCTATCGAGTCTTAACGGGACCCGATGTGGACCTGCTCGCGTCGGTGAACTGGCTACGATTCGGGGACCTCTTTGGGGAAACCGAAGGTTTTGCTTGTGCAATTGCGGACGAAGTTATCAAGACGAACAACTACCGGAAATATATTATGAAGGACGGTACGGTCGACATATGTCGGGCATGCCGCCGTCCCGGAGAGTCACTCAGACATATCATTTCCGGTTGTTCTCATCTTGCTAACTCCGAGTACTTGCACAGACATAACCTCGTAGCCAGGATCATCCACCAGCAACTTGCTCTTCAATACGGCCTTGTCGAGTCTGAGGTGCCGTACTATAAGTACGCACCTGCGCCAGTTCTTGAAAATGGTCATGCTTTGCTCTATTGGGACCGATCGGTTATCACGGACAGGACTATTGTCGCCAATAAACCTGATATCGTGATAGTCGACCGGTCCCAGCGGCGGGCAGTGTTAGTTGACATCACCATCCCGCATGATGAGAACCTCGTGAAGGCTGAAAAGGACAAGATCAGCAAGTACCTTGACTTGTCTTTCGAGGTTACCGCCATGTGGGATGTTGATTCGACTAGCATTGTCCCAATAGTCGTTTCTGCGAACGGCCTAATAGCGAAGAGTCTCGACCAACATCTCAAGAGACTCTCGCTAGACGGCTGGATCAAGGGCCAGATACAGAAGGCGGTACTTCTTGACACGGCACGCATCGTCAGGAGGTTCCTCTCTCTGCAGCCCTAACCACCGGTAGCTTGGGCCCTGCCCCGCTGCTGGCGGCACTCTAGGTTTAGGTTTTTTTATAATATTGTTTATTTGTAATGATTTTTTTCTATTTTTGTTTGGATATCTTTATTGTAAAAAAACCTAAAACTAAGAAAGAAAATAAATAACGTGAATAATAATAATAACAAGGTGCGTGCCTTCAATGGCTGGGTTATGCCCCTACTTATATACATCATCATCAGCCTGTATCAGTCCACTGCTGGACATAGGCCTCTCCCAAGATGCGCCACTGAGCCCGATCTTCGGCTCTTCTCTTCCAGTCACTGCCCACCGCTTTGCGTATGTCGTCGCTCCACCTGGTAGGTTGCGAGGGTCAGTTTTTTCTGGCGGCCTACCGTAGCCCGGGGATTCTTAGCACCCCCTGCCCTGCCGTTACCGTGACCGCCGCCGTGGTCAGGAATAGCAGGGCGGCCGGGAACTGGGGGCCTTGGCTTTAGGTGTCCTTCCATAATTTTTTGCATCCCTTGGGAGGGATATGCCCTAATCGCCACGCTGGGCAGGCGTGTTGGCGATCGCAGGACGTAGCTTCTCGCACCGGTGACGCTGCTGCCCGTCACCGGCCTGTAGAATTTAGCTACGCCATAGATATGAATGGTTATACCGCCATTTGTCGGTCGCCAGAGCCCCGTCTGTTGGTCAGCAGGATGCACCACGGGCAGGTGAGGTTGGCTGGGAGCACCGAGGTCGTATTTGTGCTCCCTTACATCCCACTTATATACACCTTTGGCATACTAAGGTGGACTCAGACCGAGTTAGACGCCCTGGACAGAAAGGTTTGACAACAACTGACGTCACATCGCATGCTCCACCCACGCTCGTCTGTTATGAGACTGTATATTCCACGGAAATGGGGTGGTCGAGGCTTTTTGAATGTCAAGACTCTCCATAACCGTGAAGTATGCCGTCTCCGGGAATATTTATTTAACAACGAGTGTGGGATGCATCGTGATGTGGTAGCAGTTGACAGGACCTTAACGCCTCTCTCCTTAGACAAAGAGAATTGGCGCAAACCTCAGGTGCTGAGCACCGAAGACCGCAAGGACGTATGGAAGAGCAAGGAGCTGCACGGCAGGTTCTATCGGACCTTAACAGGGCCCGATGTGGATTTGCTCGCATCGGTGAACTGGCTACGATTCGGGGACCTCTTTGGGGAAACCGAAGGCTTTGTTTGTGCAATTGCTGTAGAAGTTATCAAGACGAACAACTACCGGAAATATATCATGAAGGACGGTACGGTCGACATTTGTCGGGCATGCCGCCGTCCCGGAGAGTCACTCAGGCATATTATTTCCGGTTGTTCTCATCTTGCTAACGGCGAGTACTTGCACAGACATAACCTCGTAGTCAGGATCATCCACCAGCAACTTGCTCTTAATACGGCCTTGTCGAGTCTGAGATACCGTACTATAAGTACGCACCTGCGCCAGTTCTCGAAAATGGTCGTGCTTTGCTCTATTGGGACCGATCTATTATCACGGACAGGGCTATTGTCGCCAATAAGCCTGATATCGTGATAGTCGACCGGTCCCAGCGGCGGGCAGTGTTAGTCGACATCACCATCCCGCATGACGAGAACCTCGTGAAGGCTGAAAAGGACAAGCTTAGCAAGTACCTTGACTTGTCTTTCGAGGTTACCGCCATGTGGGATGTTGAATCGACTAGCATTGTCCCAATAGTCGTGTCAGCAAACGGCCTAATAGCGAAGAGTCTCGACCAACATCTCAAGAGACTCTCGTTAGACGGCTGGATCAAGGGCCAGATACAGAAGGCGGTACTTCTTGACACGGCACGCATCGTCAGGAGGTTCCTTTCTCTGCACCCCTAACCACCGGTAGCTTGGGCCCTGCCCCGCTGCTGGCGGCACTCTAGGTTTAGGTTTTTTTATAATATTGTTTATTTTATAATATTTTTTTTTTAATTGTTGTTTTGATATCTATATTGTAAAAAAACCTAGACCTAAGATAAGAAAAAATAAATATGTGCATATTAATAATAATTCATTTATTTCCGATTTCAATAGATCCATTATTGTTAGTAAAACGCTTAAAACTAGGATTAGTAGACTAGAAAAAAATTAAAATTAAAATTGTCGAATTAATATTGCCTATTTTCAAACTAAAATAATGAAATAAAATCAAAACAATTATTGATGAATTATATTCATTGAAATCATCATTATAATTAATAGCCAGTATTCGTCAACTGTTGTACATAGGCCTCTCCTATAGCACGCCACTGAGCTCGATCTTCAGCTTTTTGTTTGCAACCGCTAACAGCCCGCTTGCGTATATCATCGCTCCACTTACCTGGAGGGCGTCCTACGCTTCGTTAACCGAGCCGTGGTCTTCACTCTAGAATAAGTCTACTTCAACGGTTATCGCTTCTACGACAGATGTGACCAGCCCGGTAGTAGTGAAACGTCGCGCTAGTCAAAGCAGAGTATCAAGTCATCGAAGTATATAAATGCATCGTAATACAAATGTTGATATATTTCCACCTGCCACCACCTGGGAAAGGTACTCTTTGAAACAAAAAAGAAACTTTCCAAATCGGTTTTCGAGTAATAGGTGAACATAAATAAAAATAAAAAAATAAATAAAAATGATTCCAACGAATTGAGAACCTCCTCCTTTTTTGTAAAGTCGCTTAAAAATGGAAGAATGCCTTTAACACAGGTTTTTTAAGCCTTGCATAGGTATCTGAGGTTCATAATAACTATACAAATAGTAGCTGTCAGTAAAAACATTTTCACTCTAGATATACGCATCAGATCTCGATGAAATTATATGGGACCATCTGAAAAGTATATCCTTTCAAACAAAAGAAGAATTTTTAAAATCCATCCAGGCACCTTTAATTAATTGGGGAACATACATAAAAAAATATCCAGGCGTATTGATAACCGCTTACTTTTTTTAAAACCGGTTATTAATAAGAAAACTAATGAATGCATATTTTTTTTTTATTTTATAAAAGCTTACGTGCAATTTGGGTTGCACATTACTAGTATTCTTGGGAGAGGCCTACGTCCAGCAGTGGACTGACACTGGCTGATGATGATGATTATGATGACTACTCGTATTCTTGTTAACCCTTCCAACTATGTAATTGAAGTGGGTTCGCGTCAATAGTGCAATGGGTAGGGATCTAACTAATGACCTCTCGATCGCCAGGCTGACTCCTTCACCATTAGGATATTGCCGCTTATATAAAACAATAAAAATAAACGATCATCAGTTTTTATTAAAGTGTAATAAAACCTGACTGAATATTGACTAAAATATGTATAACAAATACAAGTCACCAAATTGTTTCTTGTCTCATTCAATCAATCCAGTAGAAATGAGTGTTACGTGTACTCAATAAATAGCCCACTGGATAATCAATAACGTAAGTACTATGACGAGGGCAATCTTTGTATGATGTTCTTTACGACAACAAACCCAACAGTCCTTTTGTAAATAACGCTAGATAATACTTTTCATTTGCAAATCCTTATAATAATAAAAAACAGAAACATTTAATAATAATAGCTTAAAATAATATCAAAAATCCCACCAAAACATTTTCATGTAAACTGGCAACTTTTTTTTAGTTCAACATATGAGACCATGCGGCTCGCACTTTCAAAAAGTTATCAAATCTCATGTATAGCCAAGCTTCTAAAGGTACGGACACACCGCAGCGACCTGCGTGCACGATCTAAGCGGCGATCAGATAGCGCAGTAGTATTTGTACCGACTGGTTCACACCAAACGCGATCAGAAAACTATTGAAAAGTACTGAGATCGCGCCCGCAGATCGCAACACGCCGCTGTGTAGCCATACCTTAACTCGACACGCCCTAAATGTACAACCTCTATCTTCACAAGCTCTACACTTCAGTCAAAATATGTGACTTTTATACAAAATTTCAGCTTTCTAGGACTTCAGGAAGTATCATACGAGTTTTGATGATCATCGTGAGTGACGCAATCGGAGTTTTTTACATATTAATAAAATCTAAATTCACATATTAATAAAAAATGTGACCAGCCCACTGCCACTTCGGCTTGCTAATCCTTTGAGCTATCTCGATAACTTTGGTAGAAATTGAAATGGTCTCAACGAACTGATTAATCATAAATCAGTTGAGAGTGGTTATACATTATAAATTATTATTACAATTAATAATACAACGCTCGGTTTCACATTGGTACAGCTTATCGTAGATATACCTTTCAGGAGTCGCAATCGTATTTTTTACTCAAGTATTGGTATTATTATTACTGACCAAAATGATAATAGTAGAATAATAATAATATAGACCACGGAATTCCATGACATTTTTTTTCTCAAACTTTTGCTTTCCAGCATTACAGCTATATATATCATTTCCCGTATTAAATTATAAGCTCCTGATAAGCTCAGTGCAGAATGTTGTATTGTATCATAGCTCCATTTATATAAAGTATGTTATGAGGACACTATGAAAGGGCCGTGGCAGCGTGTGGCCTTTAAATTATACCTCATTTATCCTGATGAGCACTCGTCCTCCCAGCGGGAACGTTTTAAAATTAATATAGCCTATTTATTTCACGTACGAAGTTGTTAAAGTATGTATAGTACTAGCAACCCGCCCCGGTTTCGCATGGGTAGAGCATATATGCTTACATTTTTTGTAAAAGCTTGTTGCATTGAGTATAGAAATACATCCTTAACAATCATCGTCATAACACAAAACCTTAACGAGTTATACACATAAACCTTTCTCATGAGTCAATCTGTCTATTGGTGAAAGCTGCACGAAAATCCGTTCAGTACTGATCGCGAACATACAGACAGACGCAGCGGGGGACTTTGTTTTATAATATGTAGCGATAAGTATATTATGTTGATAAATAATATATTTGATGTATAGTTTTATTCTAATCTAAATTCTTATACAAGCCGACTACTCCGGTCATTTAATCTTTATCAAGCACGAGTCCAATCGTGTATGGCATCTTGTTCTCACCTTTAAGATGGTTCTGCCAAATACCAGCTGGAGACGCTGGATTAGCTATTGAGAAGATAGGCAAGAAACTGATCTTCGACGATCAGCTTTAGACTCCAGAGCCGCCTCTAGCGTCTCCGCAAATTCACTAGTCTATCGGTGTTTTATCAGATATATTCCGGAAGGTGTACCACGCAACTTCGAGATTTAATTCCACCATCCTCATTCCTTAATCAGACAACCGAGACAGGGATATTAGGAGTCACTACTTCTTTTTGGTAGATATACTAACTTCCTTACGAATTACGAATTAAGAGGTCTTATAATCGCGAGTTAACATGCATCTTTTGGGTAGGCGTGCTACATCATCGAACGTATTATTACTGAGTGAACGTGAGAAAGTGGTCAAGCGTTACCTATTTTTGCATAAAATAAAACCGGCCAAGTCGAGTTGGACTCGCCCACCGAGGCTTCCTTCCCAACGTTGGTAGGTTCCAATTAACCTACACCTCTAAATTGTATGACCACTCATATAACTCAGAGGCCTATCTTAATTGGCGTAAACTATTTATGTATGGGGCCACCCTTTAATTTTCTTTTATTTTTTATTTTTGAAAAGTGCCCTTTATTTGTTCTGTAAGACCTTTCTTCTTGCCAAATTTCATAATTCTAGGTCAAAGGGAAGTAAGTACGCTATAGGCTTTTGACCCACAACCTATAGGGTACTTCCGGTTAACCTAGAATTGGTAATTTTGGTTATAAGCAAGGTACAACACAAGTAATGTAAACATTTCGAAAAATAAAAAAGTTGAAAATTAAGGTAAATTTTGGTACTTAAAAGTTTAGGCGAAAATCTAAATTTGCACATATCGTTATCGTGTTGACTCAGAGCCTTGAATTTTTATACACCTAATAAGGACTATAGACCTTAGTATCTGGTATAAATTTCCACTTGCTAGGTCCACCCCTTTCTGAGAAAATCGGTGGTGACACACGGACAGACAGATAGACAGACGGACAGATGGACAGTCGGACAAACGGACAAGAAAGTGTAAGTGTATAAGGGTTCATTTTTTACCTTTTGAAGTACGGAACCCTAAAAAGTATACAGAGTGGTAAAAATGGATAGGACAGGGTGGGAAAGTACATAATAATCGGCCAAGTGCGTGTCGGGCCACGCACAGTGTAGGGTTCCGTAGTAGCCTGTTATTCAATGCAAGTCTTTACCCGTTATAAACACGCAACTAGGTACTCCGTCTTTGTCACTTTAAAGGATTTAGTCTAAGGATGTTGTATTTGGTACAAAATTATCCAACACCCAAGATCAACGACTGTTACTGCTAAACTAATAAAGTTATCTCAACCGCTATAATTTCTCTTTAAAGTTCATGAAATGCGCTATTATCACGAATTTTTTCAAATTTTTCAAGCCAGCAGTTTAGCTTTTAGAGGGGGGGGGGGGGGACGCCCTACTGGAACAAAAATTTGCACTTTAAAGTTTAATATTTCGTAAATGGAGCATTCAATCAAAAAATGGTATGAGCAACTCTTTAGTCATTTTAAAATACCTATTCAACGATACCCCATACGATGGGGACGATGAAAAAAAAATCATCCCCACTTCGCATATAGGGGAGCTACCCTAAAAAAAAATATTTTTCACAATTTTATTTCAGCACTTTGTCGGCGTAATATATACACATACCCCCACAAAATTACAGCTTTCTAGTATTAACGGTCTCTTAGCAAAACCTCGTCAGACAGACAGACGAACATGACGAAACTATAAGGGTTCCTTGTCAGGACTACGGAACCCTAAAAATTGGAATTATCAAATTTCACTGCAAGTAAACATAGTTTTAATAAAGAAATAAAAATAACTGCATTCCGTGATTTAAAAAAAAACAAGGAAGCAACAATACATAAAATGGTAACTATTTTGTTGTAGTAACCGATAGTACCTATCCATCTTAAAGTAACATAGCACCCTGAATTTTTACATACTGATTTTTGAAGAACAATAATTATTTAATGTTACTAAAATAAATTTAAATACGTTATATATATAAATTAACAGGAGTAAATAACGAGTTTGCCGTAACTGTTATAATTTAGTCAACTAAGCTTACCAAGTTTTATTACATCCCATTAGAAGATTACTTCGAATTTTATTTATGACCTCTTAAATTCTTGTTGAGGCTCTAAGGCCGATGACGGCGTTGGGAACTTTACACCTGAACCAATTATATGCCTTTAGCTTGATTACGCGCTTAAATAGAGGGCTGTTTTTACTACTTCACGAATAGTTAATGTTCCAAAATTCTAATATTGAACGTCTACGTTGTAAGAGCATTATATCAATGTTCCGTTTGAATTACTATCAAAAGTAGCTTATCACAATCGAGGAAAAAATCTGCTTCAAAAAATCTACCATAACCTTAGAGTGGCTTGCTAGCCACCGCCACCACACCATAGCCCTTGAAACTCAGGCCATTCTAGGCTTAGCGTGTTCAACATCCTCCATCACATCATCGAACACCACCTGGCGAGATAGTAGTTAAACGCTAGCCTGTCATATATAAATAAACTGGCCTAGTGCAAGTCGGACTAGCTCTCGTAGGGTTCCGTACCACACTACAGTATTTTATAAGATCGAAATCGAAATCGAAATATCACTATCATTTTTCGCCAGCAAAAAATAATAATTAATAAACATTTTGTTTCTCATAACGCCATCTAACGTCTAACAAAGGTGTTGGGAATCGACATTTCAATATATCACCATCTATGAGACGTTTACCTAACTAAGCGTTCATAGATGGCGTGAAATACCGAAAAAAACACGTTTCTTGTATGGGGACCCTCTATCATTTTTAACTTTATTCTGTTTTTAGTATTTTTTGTTATAGCGGCATCAGAAATACATCATCTGTGAAAATTTCAACTGTCTAACTATCATGGTTCATGAGATACAGCCTGGTGACAGACGGACAGACAGACAGACAGACAGACAGACAGACAGACGGACAGCGGAGTCTTAGTAAGAGGGTCAAAAAACTATGATAATGAAATAATATAAATTTTCCCACAACTTTTACATTGATTTTTAAAAATATCTTTAAAATGTGGATAGATCGTTTTTCAATAGTGTTTTCACCCTTGACTCCACTAAGAGTTCTTTTTTGCGCCGTTTTATTAATTCCATCTTAGATCACAAATATTTACTTACCTGCAGTTGAGAAAGCGGTCAGTTACAGTATGTTATTAAAAAAAAAATGTTTACCTCTGAATTATTGTTTCTCCCGTAACTAGTAATAAAGTATATCCGGATTATACTTGTGATAACAAAATCAAAATAAATATGGCAAAACGGAACAATGGTTCGTTAATTGAAGCAAAATGCCTAAAATTTGTCGAACTTCATAAACAGTTCTCAATATAACAATATTGGTCGAACCGAAAGTTTGAATCAATGAGCTGGATACAATATATGAATTGACGGTACCTAAAGTTGTCTTTTTAGTGTGTTGTATATACACATAACTTACTAGCTGCGCCATGCGGCTTCGCTCGCGTAAAAAGTATCCTATGTCCTAATCCACTATACATATTCCCTGTGCAAAATTTCAGCCAACTCGGTTGAGCAGTTTGACCTCGAAGAGGTCCCAAAAAAAATTCATATACAAACTGACTTTCGCATTTATAATATTGGTGTCAATGTGACGGGGAGACGTTACAAAACAGAAATGAGTACACAGAGTGTTACAGTTATAACAAGTGTTTATTGAAACTATAAGAAGGGCAGAGCAAGGGGGGTTCACACACTGAACGTGATTCCAGCACACAAAATAAATGTACTATCCTGGCTAGTGACGCGTAGCACGTAGGTGATGAGCAGGCTCCAGGGAGTAGGCAGCGACAGGAATGTTTGGTCCTCTTGCAGGGGGCAGGTCTTCTCAATAACCGTCCCGGTAGTCGGGCGGTTGTGCTGATATAGCACGGTACAAGAACCCTGGAATATACAACCGGTCTCTCCATTATAGGCCAACTCTTATGCCCGACTGCAACATCCATCGCGTACGACATCATTAAGCACAGGAAGTAGAAAATATCGAGATCGAGCGATCGAGATGAGGCAGTCCAGGCAAAATTTACATTAAAGCATAGATAGGAAAATACAAGCGTTGTGCTAGCTCAGATCTACAACATTAACGGACACAGAAGGTTCCTACTATTTAAAAATTATACAATAAAATCATTTAAAAGAACACAAAGCAGCTTCAATATACCACGTAGGTACACACTTTAAGATAGACTATGCAATCCTGCAACTAACAAAGTAGTTTATAATGTAACAATGTGTGTTTGCTTGCACATTAAAAACCGTTACAATAAAATTACACTAGGTACTTAAAATCTAATAAAAAGTCTTCGACACTCACCCGAGTTGGGGGTTCTCGTCACTTACGAGTATATTAAGTAGGCAAAGCACAGTATGTTGTGATACATACAAATACATAAAAAGAGTGTGTGTACTTATGTACACGCGTTAGAAGTTATACTTCTGTGGCGTATGGAAAAAAAATAACTAAAATGCAGTAGTGATTAACGATAAATATTAAAATTAATCAAAAAGATTTTATTTAAATAAAAAAGGGTTTATTAACGTAAAAATATGACGTTAAATATGACGTTCTTACGAAACACGTGTTCTAAATATAAAAATACTGGAATATACAACTTGAACATAGTCATGCCACCTAGAACTAACTTCACGGTGTAGAAGTTAGGTGTCGGTGTGCGCGCGCATCGTAAAAAATCACTCTCATCATTTTTCTCTATCGCGCCAAAAGAAGTATAACTTCAAAAACTGTAGTATACGAAAAAAAATGTATATAGATGGAGCAGTCAAGCGCAGGTTCAATAGACCGAGGATGCTAGCTGACTGCCGCCGGCCTACTGAGGTTTACTCGTACCTTCCAGGCGCGTGTCGCAGATTATGAAATAGTAGTCGTAGAAATTACGTTCTAAATTACGTTTTATTAAATAAATTAGTATAAGATACATTTTAGGTAAAATTACGGTTTGAATATTATATTTTAAACTAAGCCGTGACCGTGTTAGACGCGCGTGTCACATTAATAAAATGTTTATTAAGATCTACAGCATATAGTATATTTATTTAAACAACTTAAAAATAATTACCTAATGACGATTTCAAAGTTATATAAACAACAATATATAAAACTTAAACTATAAATGAAAGACAGAACCTAGGTCACTACCTAGGCCTATAGCTAGGCTAATATGTTGGCCGAGGTAAGCGCCAGCTCTTTGGTCACGGGTAATGTCAATTAAGCGGTGTTAATTGCTGTTGACTTAAAATGCGTCACTTAAAATTTAGTATTGATATGTAATCCCCTATAAGCGTCGGTTCTTATTTGTTTGTATTGGTAGGCCCTTTGCTAACCAGTGCTGGGGCAGTGTAACTACTTTGTTTTCTAGCCGAACAAGAACAGCAATGTATGGAACTGATATCACGATTGCGTCCATATAATCCGACATCTCCTAAATTATATGGTCTACCTAAAGTGCACAAACCTGATTGGCCATTGCGTCCGATAGTTAGTCAAATCGATGCCCCAACATACAAGATGTCAAAGCATATGGCGTCTATTCTTCAGCGTTTCACGGGAAAAACGGACCGTCATATAAAGGACTCACAGCATTTTGTACGACTACTAACTGACCTACATATTCTACCCGAGGAAGTAATGGTCAGTTTTGATGTAACATCTTTGTTCACCAACGTGCCGGTGGGAGACACGATGACCATCATTAGTAGCCTGATTCAGAGCACAGACCTTCCTACGTATTATGTAGACTGGGCCGACTGCTGTCTCAATAGTGGTTACTTTTTGTGGCGGGGTGACCATTACCTACAAATGGACGGAGTCGCTATGGGTTCCCCAATTGCTCCGGTGGCTGCTAACATTTTTATGGAGTGGTTTGAGGGCCAAGCTTTAAACACACCTGACAAACCACGCCTTTGGTGGCGATATGTGGATGATGTCTTCGCCATCATTAAGAAAGATATACTGCGGCCGTTCTTGACTCATCTGAATTCTGTGCACTCAAAGATTAATTTCACAGTGGAGGAAGAGCACGAGGGACTACTGCCATTCTTGGATGTGAAAGTTATGCGGATGCCTAATGGAACGGTGACACGTACTGTGTACAGGAAACCCACACATACCGATAGATATCTGAGAGCAGACTCCCACCACCATCACTCACAACTGGCCTCAGTTCCAAAGTCTCTAATAGACCGAGCCCTCCGCTTATGCGATCCTCAATACATAAACACTGAGCTGGATCACCTTAAACGAGTTTTACAGGAAAATGGTTACAATTGGAGACAATGCTGGCGATGGGTGAAGGGGGCTGAACGCGAAAGACGTACTGCTGTAGACAGGGTTCCGATCTACCTACCGTTCGTAAGAGGGGTAACAGATAAAATCGGTGCCCTCTTACGACGAAAATACAGCATAAAAACATTTTACCGCCCACCGGGACGAATACAGCAACTCTTGCGGTCACCCAAAGACAAGCAGCCGATGCAAACTCCTGGCGTGTACCAGATTCCTTGTGATTGCGGTAAGAGTTACATCGGCGAAACCCGTCGCAACATAAGTACAAGACTGACCGAGCACATTAGAAATGTGAAGAATGTGGACACGGGAAATTCCGCTGTGGCGGAACACGCGCGGGAGACGGGTCATTTTCTCAGATTCGATAAGGCCTCCGTACTGGCGAAGGAAAAGTTTTTGATTCCGCGAAAAGTACGCGAGGCCATAGAAATTACTCGTCATCCTAATTTCAACCGCGATCGAGGTTGGACCGTGGCTCCTGCATGGAAACCGGTTCTCGCATTCAAACACACTGAAGAACACCCTTATGTGCCCCGAGATACAGTCAGCGTAGTGTGCACGGGCCTTAATATCATGACATCGAGCGACGAAGATGAAGAAACTTCCTACGATGACTCACCGTCACCTGAGCCGGCGGCACCGCCGCTAACCGCACGAGCATTACGTGCGCAGAGGCGCGCGGCGCGAATGACACCCGACGCCAGTATGAACGAGCCGCCCGCCGAGTGCACTCGTCATATTCGCCGCTGATGAAGAAGCGCTAACCGCTTCGAAACCGGTCGCACGTCGCCATCGACTTTCGACCTATTTACGTGAGTCATACCGGTTTTTAGTTAAAATGAATTATGCTCACGATACGTTTAATCAAGTAATAGCTAACCGCTACGGTGCGGTGTGGCTTGAAAAAGTGAAGGTGTTCACGCGTTTGAGAGTCAAGTGTAAAAAACTCGAGTGCGGTTTACGTTATGTTGTGATGTGTCGTGACAATGGTCTCGTACCTAAATTTGCGCGCATTAAACCTGTTAAATGCATTCGGGGATACAGTGATTTCTTCCGTGTCGCTAATGAAAAGTTTCTTCGTCGCGTCATTTCGGATTACCGCCGCAATCTAATGAATACCAACAAAAGTGTGTTTGTTTTACATTTGGAAATAGCAAACATGTTGCCACAGGATCTATGGGAAACATTGGATGCCATGTCTTTTAGCAGAGCTGAGGCCACTACCTTCAATACAACAAGAAGGCATGACAAAAAGTTCCAAAACTTACTTAACGGTACTGGGAACTACCTTCAAAAAGTAAATGATATTAAGGTGAGTTCACACTCCATTACGAATGTGGTCAATTTATCCTCTCAAGAACTTTGCGAAAATACTCTGAGTGTATTATCTCGTGGCCTGAATTTTGCTCCTGCGCCAAAAATAATACCGAAAGAAAACATAATAACCAGCATTGAAGAAGGAGTGATCCGCAATCACATACCCCATCATGATGCGGAGTGTCTAAGGCAAGATGTGGCTACCATATTACGAAAATCTAGACCGCCTAAGTCCAACTTGAGCATGGGTGAATTTACTGCTTTGTCAGCATTACGCAACAATTCATCCGTTTTAGTTTTACCGGCTGATAAGGGTAACGCCACGGTGGTCGTCGATGCCGAAGATTATGATACAAAACTCACGGAAATGGTCAGTGACGAAATCATATATAAAAGAGTCAACTACAATCCGACTCTGCGCATCACTAACAGAGTTTTGAAGCTGCTGCGGGCTCAAGATGACATGGAACTGATATCACGATTGCGTCCATATAATCCGACATCTCCTAAATTATATGGTCTACCTAAAGTGCACAAACCTGATTGGCCATTGCGTCCGATAGTTAGTCAAATCGATGCCCCAACATACAAGATGTCAAAGCATATGGCGTCTATTCTTCAGCGTTTCACGGGAAAAACGGACCGTCATATAAAGGACTCACAGCATTTTGTACGACTACTAACTGACCTACATATTCTACCCGAGGAAGTAATGGTCAGTTTTGATGTAACATCTTTGTTCACCAACGTGCCGGTGGGAGACACGATGACCATCATTAGTAGCCTGATTCAGAGCACAGACCTTCCTACGTATTATGTAGACTGGGCCGACTGCTGTCTCAATAGTGGTTACTTTTTGTGGCGGGGTGACCATTACCTACAAATGGACGGAGTCGCTATGGGTTCCCCAATTGCTCCGGTGGCTGCTAACATTTTTATGGAGTGGTTTGAGGGCCAAGCTTTAAACACACCTGACAAACCACGCCTTTGGTGGCGATATGTGGATGATGTCTTCGCCATCATTAAGAAAGATATACTGCGGCCGTTCTTGACTCATCTGAATTCTGTGCACTCAAAGATTAATTTCACAGTGGAGGAAGAGCACGAGGGACTACTGCCATTCTTGGATGTGAAAGTTATGCGGATGCCTAATGGAACGGTGACACGTACTGTGTATAGGAAACCCACACATACCGATAGATATCTGAGAGCAGACTCCCACCACCATCACTCACAACTGGCCTCAGTTCCAAAGTCTCTAATAGACCGAGCGCTTATGCGATCCTCAATACATAAACACTGAGCTGGATCACCTTAAACGAGTTTTACAGGAAAATGGTTACAATTGGAGACAATGCTGGCGATGGGTGAAGGGGGCTGAACGCGAAAGACCTACTGCTGTAGACAGGGTTCCGATCTACCTACCGTTCGTAAGAGGGGTAACAGATAAAATCGGTGCCCTCTTACGACGAAAATACAGCATAAAAACATTTTACCGCCCACCGGGACGAATACAGCAACTCTTGCGGTCACCCAAAGACAAGCAGCCGATGCAAACTCCGGGCGTGTACCAGATTCCTTGTGATTGCGGTAAGAGTTACATCGGCGAAACCCGTCGCAACATAAGTACAAGACTGACCGAGCACATTAGAAGTGTGAAGAATGTGGACACGGGAAATTCCGCTGTGGCGGAACACGCGCGGGAGACGGGTCATTTTCTCAGATTCGATAAGGCCTCCGTACTGGCGAAGGAAAAGTTTTTGATTCCGCGAAAAGTACGCGAGGCCATAGAAATTACTCGTCATCCTAATTTCAACCGCGATCGAGGTTGGACCGTGGCTCCTGCATGGAAACCGGTTCTCGCATTCAAACACACTGAAGAACACCCTTATGTGCCCCGAGATACAGTCAGCGTAGTGTGCACGGGCCTTAATATCATGACATCGAGCGACGAAGATGAAGAAACTTCCTACGATGACTCACCGTCACCTGAGCCGGCGGCACCGCCGCTAACCGCACGAGCATTACGTGCCCAGAGGCGCGCGGCGCGAATGACACCCGACGCCAGTATGAACGAGCCGCCCGCCGAGTGCACTCGTCATATTCGCCGCTGATGAAGAAGCGCTAACCGCTTCGAAACCGGTCGCACGTCGCCATCGACTTTCGACCTATTTACGTGAGTCATACCGGTTTTTAGTTAAAACAGCAATGTATTTTATTTAAGAATGCCATGTGAATGGTGAAACATAGAAGCTTAATAACTGTGTAGCACTGCCACCAATACGAAGTTAAGAGTTGAAGAAATTAGTAGCAATTTATTGCTGACTGGAACAGTTGCGATCAACTGGGTTACTTTCAAATGTTAAATTATTTGTTTGGAAAGCAGCCCAATCGGATAAGTATTTGTGGGAAACTAAAATAACTTGTTTGGTTTAAGCTACTACTGAACAATGTATGTCAACGTTGATATAAAGTAATATGAATTTGATCCACACATTACGTTTCAGAAACCACGGCCAATATAGATTGAATTAGATATTGTTGCCTATTGAGTCAATCGCTCGTCAATTTCGATTGAGTCAGTGTGTGCGATGTGTCTCTCGTTCATCGCAGTAAACTTATGCTTACACCACCGATGAGCTAGATGGTGTGGTCACAGTCATCCTCGGCGTGAGTATGGTCACGGAGAGGACGGTCGAGCGAGGCAAGCGTCGTGGTAAAGCGCGTGGAGACTGGAGATCCCTCGCGCTTCTCAGAGACAGGGTAGCGATACGAACGCCGTCAGGGCTACGAACGAATACTTAAGCGTATCGATAGCCCCAGCACATAGGCGTCCTGGTGGAACACGGTCGGATTTATAATTAAAATATGTTTACTTCAAGCAAAGAAAAGATACTAGATCCTACGCCTCAAGTTATTTAGACTCATACATATACAAAATTCATACAATAGACCTACTAAAATAAACCTAGACCTACTAGAATAAATAGCTTCATAGGACACACTTCCACTCTTACACATTATTTTATAATTTATATAGCACGAGAACAAAAAATAATAGCAAATAAATAATAGCAATCCTTAAAAAAACAATCAACATATTAAAATTACATTAAGAATTAGAATGAAAAATTAAATATACAATAAATTATGGGTTATTTATATTATTAAATTTCAAACCAAGAATATTTTAGCCTGTTTGAAGTTCGACATAACCACACCGGTACCCTAGCGGAAGTGTGGTACCCGAGTGGGTTTTGTGTAGTTAAGGAGGTGAGAGTATCTTTGGAGCTACAACAACAATCAATCGATTGTTTATGATCGATCGAAGTTAATCGATTGGTGTGGTAGCACCCATAACACCCTAGTAGCCAGCAAAATAGGAGAGAGAGCTGTGCGTATGATAGCTCTTTACTGTTAGGAGATATTAAAATACTCATTAAGTGAGAAAATGCACTTTTAGAGTCCTACGTTTACGAGGTCGTAAAGATAGAAGCTGCAGTAACGACACGTTGTGATGGTTTGCTACGGTTGATATGATAAAGATTAATTACATTTATTTACTTATAGAAACTAACGTTGATCGTTGAATATAGGTTTAGCGCTGTAGTTTTCTTCAGTTGTAGCAATAGAATAACCGGCCACGTGCGTGACGGGCCACGCGCAGTGTAGGGTTCCGTAGTAGCCCGTTATTCAATGCAAGTCTTTGCACCCGTTATAAACAAGCAACAAGGTACTTCGCCTTTGTCACTTTAAAGGATTTATTCTAAGGATTTTGTATTTGGTACATAATTATCCAACACCCAAGTTCAACGACTATTACTGCTAAACTAATAAAGTTATCTTAACCGCTATAATTTTCCTATAAAGTTCATGAAACGTGCTATTATCACGAATGTTTCCAGATTTTTTAAGCCAGCAGTTTAGCTTTTAGGGGGGGGGGGGGACGCCCTACTGGAACAAAAATTTGCACTTTAAAGTTTAATATTTCGTAAATGGAGCATTCAATCGAAAAATGGAATCAGCAACCCTGAAGTCATTTTAAAAGACCTATTGAACGATACCCCCACACGATGGGGTATACGACGAAAAAAACTTTCATGCCCACTTCTCATGTAGGGGAGCTACCCTAAAAAAAAATATTAAAAAAAAAATTATTTCACCACTTTGTCCGCGTAATTTATATACATACCCCTACAAAATTACAGCTTTCTAATATTAACGGTCTCTTAGCAAAACCTCGGACAAACAGACAGACGGACAAGACGAAACTATAAGGGTTCCTTGTTAGGACTACGGAACTCTAAAAACGAGAGATATATCTACATATCTAACTATACCGAGTAAGTTTTGAGTTTGTTACTATACACTTTATATATTTATATGATTTAATGAAATGGAATATTCCTCCTACAGAGTGTCTCCAGTCGCGGCACTCTGTTGTTTCAGAAATTTATTTATATTATATAGATTTATTTTTACATTTACAAAAACTAAAACAACCGACTTCAATGCCCCGCGAGTCAATTTCAGCATCAAGTTTGAGAGGTTTATCGTCATATCTCTGAAGATACTTATCAAATCTCAATGAAATTACGATGGGACCACCTCGAAAACGTACCCTACCGATTACAAAAAGAATTACTCAAATCGGTTTACAATAGACGGAGTAAACGCGTGACATACACACAAAAAAAAAGAAAATATAAACTTACAGACGAATTGAGAACCTCCTTCTTTTTGGAAGTCGGTTGAAAATGGTCGTCCGCAAAAATGAGGTAATGCAGTCATTATTTCGTTTTTGATTGAGATCTGGGGCGGTAGTCTACATCAATAGCGATGAATTTCGACAGATAATCTTAACAATCAATACAATTTCTTTTCGTATCGACGATTATCGGTCGAAATTCATCGCCATTCATGTAGAGACTACCGGCCCTGAACATATTTTGTTTGTGTTCGATCCTGTTTTGTAATTTTAAAATTAATAGAACTGTTACAATAGAAAAATCAGATTTTCATGGTTTGTGCACATTGAGGTATAATTTTATTGAATATTGTTTTACATAATTTCGTACCATGGGAGCATGAAAATGAAATCGAGAACGAAAATTACAGCATTTGTCTATTTCCTTCTAGTGATATCGTGGCCACAAAGAAAACAGTCAGAAATTGTATCTACTTTGATCCTTAAAATAATATCTGTACATTTATAACGGAAACTTTACGATAAACATAAACAAACCTCCGCAGTTCAACATAATTTAATTATCCTTTGTATATTTTCATCCCAAAAAGAATCGTTAGAGCCGTAAATAAAATTATCTCAATATAAGCAAAGAATCGCCTGTCCTGAACAAACACGTCCCAAAACACAGTAAAATAATTAAAGTAAGTAGGTATGTGTAACATTCCAAATGAGGGGGAGAAAAGTCCCCATCCCCCCTTAAACGGGTCTAACCAAATTACTTTTTACAACACATGAAAAAAATAAGAACACCGTGTTGTACATTTTGTTAGTGCTTCGCGTAAAATATTACATTATGCAGATGAGGAATATATTAAGCATACGGCACGTTATGCGTGAATATTTAAAACTCGTAGGTACAAATTACGGCGCCGAAGCAGCGTGAACGAAGGAATAAAATTCAGCCGCTGCGTAACTGTGATCATAATTTTTGAAAAGGTCCCTTTGGTTTCAGCTACGTGTCGCGAGTACTAACAATCGTCGCGTCGATCATCTAGTTAAGTGAACAAATAACTTATAATGTTTGCTTCTAAGCGTAACAGACACTCTTAAAAAACGCTGTGAGCACTAAAAAAGCTTGCTTGTCACTTGATGTGCGGCGTAAAACGTAGTAGATAAATTGGTCTTACAAAGTAACATACAAGGAATTAAAAAAAAACTGGACGTCACTTATCAGTGAAACGAGTTAACATAGGATCCAAAATACCACCCCAGTTACAAAAGCCATGTATTTTAATAACGAAAAATAAGCGGATTTTTTTTTACAAACTCATTATTGTGCGGTTGGTCTAAACCGAGTCTTGGTATCGGTCTAGCCTCTTAAGTCCTAAGAGCCTTCGCAAAGAACAAAATGGCGTTCATCTTAGAATCCTAGTATAGCGTGGTAGAGATGTCATTAAGGCTGAATGTTCTTCATAAAGCACAAAATAAATATCTTCAATGATTCCTGAACATTTGGATTAATCATAGAACGTTTGGTCATATTGACATCTCCCATTTTGAGATTATCAGGCCTTAACGATGGCAGGCCTGTCGTACTCCACGCGGTAGCTATATAAATGCTAATACCTCCGCGGCAGCCCGCGGGCTACAAGTTCAGTCAGTAGTGTCACGTGCGCCACAGAATAGATAATAGTATAAGTACGCACGCTCTCGATCGAACGCGCGCCTTTACTTGCTATTCAATCTGTTTTCTCACAACACTCAACCTTATAGTAAGAGACAGCTGACGGCCTACGAGCTGACCTGTATGATGACGAGTGATACAGACTCTCGCTGCGCGGAATTACGGTGCATTTTACGGTGCGCAACACGCAGCTATTTACTATTAGTTTATTCTGTGATGCAAATTAGGTCACATCTGAGGCGCGTAGCGTATTTTGAACGATACCATAGAAAGGATAATAATAACGATACTGACGTTGTAACTAGGTTTGATCTCATTTCGCATGAGCATTTTTGCTCGCAGGGAGTGTATCTTCGGTACTTGTACTATTCATTATTCTGTGACGATGGTTGCAATTTTGTTCTATGAATCGACCACAGATCTTAGACCTCTGGAAACGATAGTTCGATATTTCTAACAACTAATATTCAAAAGGCTCGGGCCTTAGGAGGCTAGGGATCTAGATGCAATGTTAAGTTTGTATTTTAATCTATTTTCACAACTTTGTACGGAACCGTCGGTGCGCAATTCCAACTCGCATTTGGCCGTTTTATATTTGCCTTGCCTTAGCCTACTAGTAGAATTTTATTACTCTGGTTTATCGGGATCCCAGTGTGCAGAATTTATTCAAACAACTTAATCAACAATAATGTAGTCTGTTCAGGTATCCATTAACAAAATATTAAACTTGATAAATTCTAAAAAATTACTGACCGTGGTGATCGAGGGGTTAGCGATACTGTGCTACGGACTGTAGAACATTGCGAGTGGTCCAACACGCCCTTAGCCAGTTTTATTATCAAAACACATTGAATAATTCCTATGCAAGTTTGGCAGAAACGTAACTGACCGCTTTATTACTCCCAAGCCCATAATACAGTCAGGCTTTGCAATTTCCTTTGCAGGGTTGCCAGCATAATTAAAATGTTGATGGGTGTCATGTAAATATTGGTAGACATGACGTAATGTAGATTTAAAAAAAATGGAGTTTTGTGATTATGTTATTCGCCGGTACATTTATTAGCAACGCCTAAGGATTAAACCAATTAAACGAAGATTAAAAATGCGATTATTATGAAAGTTCTTTGGTATAATTATGTATTAGCAACATTTTAGGATTAAAACAATTAAGAGATGATTAGAATAGCGATTATTTTGAAAATTTCCAATATTTACTAATAGATCCCCTCTTTTTACACGTTTTTAATTATTGGTTTCTTTCTTTTTAGGGTTCCGAACCCAAAGGGTACCAACGGAACCCTATTACTGAGACTCCGTTGTCCGTCTGTCTATCTGTCTGTCTGTCTGTCTGTCTGTCTGTCCGTCTGTCACCAGGCTGTATCTCATGAACCGTGATAGTTAGACGGTTGACATTTTCACAGATGATGTATTTCTGTTGCCGCTACAACAACAAATACTAAGAACAGAACAAAGTTAAAAATTAAAGAAAAGTTTAAAAAAGTTTTTTACGATAGCGCAGTGCCATCTACCTAGCATCAAAGATGGCGCTATCGTCTTTACCTTAATCTGAATCTCGGAAGCGGCTCCAACGATTAAATAAAATTTAGTATACCTACAGGGGATTTCGGGGGCGATAAATCGATCTAGCTAGGAGTAATTTTCAGAAATTTTTAATTTTTATTCGTGTTTTCAATAATCAACTTTATTGATAATCAACTTAAAATATAACTCTTCCCGACATCTATTGGCGAGTAGAAGTACTGTGTCGGTAAAGCAATTAAGGCCCATTTAGACGGGGAGAGTTTCTTGTACGTTTCCTTACGAGAAACCATACGCTACTATCACAAGCAATAATCACCATAACACAATCGTATCAAAATGTTTACATACAGGCAAAAACTAAAATCTCGCCAACGATTATGTCATACGAGATTCGCATATGACTTATCGCTAGGCGATAATTGCCTATGTTTGTTTACACAACAAAAGTATAGTAAGCAGATTCTTGCTTATGAGAGTCTCGACTTGTATAAACACGATCTCGTATGACATTTTTCAAGTTCATACGAGTATCGTACAAATCGGGTTGAACCGTTTTGAGTGCGAGAATCGAAATACGAGAAAATTCTGTTTAGACCGACACTATCAATATTCTATTGCGAGTCAATTGTCGCCAGAGTGGAAGAGCGAGAGGTGTGAATGTTTAGACATATAATCTTCTTTATATTCCTTCGATAATCGTATCTTCGAGACGAGAAACTCTCCCCGTCTAAATGGGCCTTTAGTTGCTTTAAATTAAAAAAAATAGTATTATTATTCGTCAATAGATGTCGGGAAGAGTCATATTTGTCTGTTTAAGTGGCAAAAAATACCGAGCAAAGCTCGGTCAACCAGATATTTAATAATATTAATTACTACAATTACTATTACTACTATTACTATTACTACTATATAATACTATTCTACCTTTGTGTTAACGTTTACTTAGTTGGTGTTAAAAGTTCGTTAGAAATTCGATAGATGGCGTTCGGAACTCTCCGTGTGCGGGACAAAAGTCTGACTCGCACTTGGCCAGTTTTTTTTATCCGTCTACACATTTTTTATTCATCATATTAATTATATAGGCTTACTTTTGACCACTATCTCACCTTTTGGTAAATGATGTTGCGATCGAGGATGGTAGCACGCTAAGCTTAGAATGGGAACAGGCTCTCAAGGACAGCTACCGAAACACACTAGATGTTTGGCGACAGATTTTCTAACTTGCGGGTAGCTGGCCAGGCTACCAGGATTACCAGGATATTTTTCCTTCACCGGAGGGTCACGGTGAAAACGCACATACATTTTTCGATAGAAAAATCCATTGTTGCACGGCAGGGATTTAAACTTGCTACCTCTGTCGTTATAAGCCACTGCGCCACTAAGCCGTCAATATATGTAGCAGATATTAATCTTCGAAACTATTCATCTAATTTTTAATATTATGCTTCTAATATCTGCATCACATTGCGCCTGTGCTTCAGACAGATAAATAATAATGTGTTTATCTACATTATGTGTATTCAGCCTTCCTACAAAATGTAAGGCGTCAAGGTTATCGTTTATTTATTCCGTGTGTTTTTATAGTTACATCATCATAACTATCACCATTATCAGCCTATAATAGTCTACTGCTGGATACAGGCCCAACTGCACGCCACTGAGCAAGATCCTTTTTTTATGACCCAGGAAAATCCTTTATGGATACCACTCGCCCGGGGGAGCGAGATGGTTATGTGGGACTCACTGCCTCATCCACCGTAGTAGGTTAAGATGGGGTCGCGCTAGCATTCATCAACTTGCCCCGGTGGCAGACCCTACTGGGCCTCTGTCGCTGCGGAGGGCTGACCTTGCTCACCAAGGTCAACCCTCAACCGTCATGTGGGGAGTACAAGCCATTGGAGAGGTCTCCGACTCTCCGACAGTTACCCCACAATGACACAGGAGCATGTTTCTCTTTCATTGTGGTAAACTTACCACAATGAAATGATGAGAAAACGATCCACAGCTCATCTTCTCGTTAAATTTACCACACCTCCGTCCCTCTCATCAGAGGTGTGCGAAAAGCAAATACTCCAACTCACACACCGTCTGCTATTCAACTCGCATGCCAGTGGAATGCGAGGCTCCACTCACATGACCGTCACCGGCCCCACTACTCGGCCCGAGTTTGTTGGATCCACAGCCTAAGAGGAGTCTGGCTAGTCTTCTCCTCAAACTCACCACAACCTCTGTCCCTCACATGAAAGGTGCGCGAAGGGCAACTTTTTAGGGTCCGAACCCAAAGGGTACCAACGGAACCCTATTACTGAGACTCCGCTGTCCGTCTATCTGTCTGTTTGTCTGTCTGTCTTTCTGCCCGTCTGTCACCAGGCTGTATCTCATGAACCGTGATAGTTAGACGGTTGAAATTTTTACAGGTGATGTATTTCTGTTGCCGCTATAACAACAAATACTAAAAACAGAACAAAGTTAAAAATTAAAGGGGGTCCCCATACAAAAGACGTGTTTTTACTATGGCGCCATCTATACGAACAACGATATGTATATAACGATATAACGTATATACGATATAACGATTGTTTAACTTATTAATAAATTATATTTATTACCTACCTTTGTGTTAACGTTAGATAGTGTTAGAAGTTCGTTAGATATTTGTTAGATGGCGTTGTAGTTAATAAGCATGTTTGGTATTGACATGGTAATATAATATAATATTATACTTACCTATATATTATTATACTGCGGTTCAGAAACCTCCTTGTGCGAGACAAAAGTCTGACTCGCACTTGGCCAGTTTAATTTATACTATGCAATTTATTTATATAATTATACTTCTTATTTGTACTATGATTCCTGCACGGATGGAAGACATTAGCAGCTGTAAGGTTTGGCCTAGAGCGGCTGCTAATGCTCATAGATAACTTTAAGGTGTCAAAATGTAATTTCTGTTTTTTGATGAAATAAATAAACTATAAGCTAAACTATAAACTATAACTATCCCTACTCGCACACCGTCTTATGCTACGTTGCATTGTTACATGCATTTTATTAATCATGTGAAAACAACGAAAATGGAAATTTGTATTAATATATCGAGTCTTTCAAAGCAAAATAAACCAATATCAGTTTCAACTCAATTATAGGAGTTTTATGTGCCGTCGTATGGCTTTTTTATTACAGGACGTTTAAATAATTTTATGGGACTGCGTTACCGAAATCACCACATTTTCTTTTTAAACAAGCTCAGCTAGCTATATGCCTCCGCCGGGATTATTACACGGTATAAAAACTGGTTAAATGTGAATTTACCACAATATGTAGGATATTATAACAAATTATTATTGAATAAGATTTTTACTCAACGTCGGACACACATTTTACCACTTTGGAAGTAACTTTCAAACGATTTACTTTGAGAAAAATAGTTTTAGAATAATCAATGTTAATTTTAAAGATTTATCTATTTATCTATAGACTTATCTATAGACTTATCTATAGACTTATCTATAGACTTATCTATAGACTTATCTATAGACTTATCTATAGGCTTATCTATAGTATGATGAAATATTTTTTTAATTTACGACCGACTTCCAAAAAGGAGGAGGTTCTCAATTCATCTGTATGTTTTTTTTGTATGTATGTATGTTACGCGATTACTCCGTCAATTGTAAACCGATTCGAATGATTCTTTTTTTATCCGGTACATTTCTGGGGTGATTCCTTGTAATTTAGTTTTGATAACTATCTCCAGAGATATGACGATAAACGTCTCTAACTTGCTACTGAAACTGACTCGCGGGGCATGGACGTCGGTCTTCGGTAAGAATCGTTAAGCGGTTTACAGAACACATCTACTTACCAAGTTTCAACTGTGTACTGCGAATAGTTTTAGAATAAAGTGGCTGTTACATACGGACGGACAGACAGACCGACAGACAAATGACAAATCTAAAAGAATTAAGTAAGTAAGTAAGTAATTATGTTTTCGGCTACAGAACCGTAAAAAGGCTATTTACAGCATGAGGATGAACATAGGCTACTAAATTCTTGATGCACGTGAACGAAGTCGCGGGTATCAGCTAGTTTCCTATTAAAACTATAATCCCACAAATTGATTGGTACGAAAATATTTTGATAAGAAATAAATATTATCTGTACCTTATCCTTATTTGTTGTAACGACATCGACTGATTCTGTTTGTGTACGTATAAGGATGAGCCTCTCTAAATTAATGAGAAACATCGTTAAATTTAATGTTGAAGCAACATATTTTTCTTTCATTAGTTTGTTATGTTTGCTTGGGTCCAGAAGTATTTTTATAAATCGTCGCTCTGAAGTGTCATCATTAAATATTAAAAGAGTGATTTTTCCAATTAATTGGGTTCGTATGTTTGGAATAAGAATTCAGGTCGTAGTAATAGCTTAGCTTAGAGATTATTAGTGCCAGCACAGATCTAGGATTTCACTACGTATAACGTGGTGACTAGATTTGTGAGTGTTAGAGAGCAGTTATTTGGCATGGGTATGCATACAGTGGTAAAATAATTAAAAAAAAACAGTTGAATTGAGAACCTCCTCATTTTTGTGAAGTCCGTTTAATACATCCATTAATACATCCTTTTAATACATCGAAAAAATAATTTAGTACCTTCTGTACACGTGACATACACAAAGATTGTGGATTGTGTTTAACAATTTACAAAAATATAAAGTGTGTTTCTCAGAAACATAATATTTGATTTACGCAGTGCAACATCTCTTGTCGGAATTGAAGCAAATGCAATCCACTAATTTCGTCTTAACAATACTTCGCACCGTGGCTTAATTGGCAAAGCACCGGAACATGTTATTCCGGAGGTTGCGGGTTCAAGTCCCGTCGGTACGATGAAATTTGGGATTGTGTTTAACAATTTACAAAAATATAAAGTGTGTAACACAGAAACATAACATACACAAAGGTTGATTTGAATAGACTCCTTGAACCCCTCCATCGATGGTTTTCGTTTGGACCATATGAAACCCGATGCATACAAAATATACATATAGTATGATATTCAATCATAATCTCAGTTTTTCAGGAATAACACGGTTATTTTATTACAATAAAACCTTTTAGATTTCCGATAAATATATCGAAAAAGAATAGAAACGGGAGCTACGCCCAATATTGTGGTTCCACACAATCGCGAGGCGGCACACACGACGCTCGTAAAAAATGTGAATGGCATATTGAAATATTTCTCGCGACCCTTTCCCGCCTCGATTTTCCTCCTGGCGGTGAATGAAGCCGCCATAAATCTGGATAGCAGCCCGTTAGAGATTCCATTTGTGAGTACATGTTGCTTTTGGAGCCTAATGCGAATAGTTTGTACTAGATTTGCCAATGCTACGATTTAAGCGCTCGATGTTGTTTGAAGCTCAATAATGTAATGTAAATGTTTCCATTAGCTCAACGCAAACGGGCCAATTTACAGGATTACAATACAATACTCTTTATATGTGCACACTATAACATAACAAACATTGACAGGAATATATTTACGAAGTAATTATGTAACGCCCGGCCCGCGTGAGGATGCAAAGAGACCGAAATAGTTATTTATAACTTATTTATATACATGATAACTTTTACAATAAAGTTATTATACCTAAAAGTCAGAACAATCCTTCGATGTGAGAGCGGAAAGTCTGTTACTAAAATTTACTTATACATTCTAAATCCTAAATCCTTGATTTATTTAAGAATTTTAGTCGATCACGGTTTTTAGGGTTCCGTACCCAAAGGGTAAAACGGGACCCTATTACTAAGACTCCGCTGTCCGTCAGTCTGTCTGTCTGTCTATCTGTCTGTCTGTCTGTCTGCCTGTCCGTCTGTCACCAGGCTATAGCTCATTAACCGTGATAGTTCAGACAGTTGAAATTTTCACAGATGGTGTATTTCTGTTGCCGCTAGAACAACAAATACTACAAACAAAATAAAGTTAAAATTAAAGGGGGTCCCCATACAAAAAACGTGTTTTAAACGCTATCTATCTAATTAGTTTCGGCAAAATGGCATAGATGGCGCTAGTAAACGAGCCCCGTCTTTCTAGATCGCGACCAAACCAAATATTCTTGGTAATATCAATTAATCAAATATATGAGGTTGAAACTCTGTTATGTTTCGTATTGTACGGACCCCTCCCTAAGTGTGCGATAAGAGACGCGATGCTGACTAGCACTTGGCCAGTTTTATTTTGATTGGGATGAAAATAGGGGGGAAGGGTGGAAGTTGGCTGTAGCGTTGTTTATCGACGGATTTCAATCAAATTGGAAAGGCACACTAAGGACTTCATTCTATACAAGATCACATAATACTTGATATTAAGATAATATGTTGCGCAACAAATTCAAAAAGTGGGAGTAGAGTGGAGAAAAGGGGGGAAGTTAACGTCATTTATCAATGGATTTCAATCAAATTTGAGAGGCATACTAAGGACTCCATTCTACATAAGATGTGTTGGAAAAATTTCAAATAAAAGGGAGGGGGGGGGGGGATTTCAAATTTCATAAGGATACGCGAAGTCTATTGTTTTCACAGAACTACTAGTTTATATCTGATTTTCTGATACTCAGTATAGCTGCGATATGCGATATATTTGAAATTCGATCTATCATCAGACACATACTCGAATACTCAAAATAGATTAAGGAAAAGCAAATTCATATATTCAAGTTGTACAATTAATTGAATGTTGGTTAGGGAGGTACGAGTATGGTTGGTTGGTATGGAAGTTCAACAAAAGAACGAGACTCATATTTTGGTACATTTTCCGAGACATAACTTAAATATCTACCTCACTTGAAAGGTGTTTGAACCACAAACGCTAACAGTCAGCTATTTTCCAAGAAAATCATTTAAAAGAAGACATTTCTCAGTATATGAGACATATCATAATTTTTCACGGAACTTCTTCTGAAAGCTCTAAACAATAACAAACTAAAACTTTAGTAAATCCTGTTTACTGTAAACTAAACAAAGTTCAGTCATAAAGTATGAACTAATTTGTCAAAGTACTCCTTGGCACTGCTGAGACATTGTATTTTCATTATGGAGTAAGTATTTGGTAGTGTGAATACAATTTCGTACTGCTTTAGAAATGTTTTTGGAGTCGCATTTTATAGAAATCACTTATTAATGCAGTTTCGTCAGTAAACCCTTATTTGTTTAACCTTAGAAGGATTTAATGAAGGAAGGAAGACTGTTACTTTGTGGCAATCTAGAGACCAAACCCGTGGGCCGATTTTGATAAGTGGTACGTCGTTAGATTTGCCATGCCAGCATGAATGTCAACAAGAACATAAAATAATATCGTTTAAAAAACTAAAAGAACCGACTTCAAATGCCGCGCTATTAATTTTCAGTATTAATTTTGAGGTGTTTATCTCCATATCTGTAGAGATACTTATCAGATCTAGATGAAATTACTAAAGTATTACACTTAAAATATTTCCTTTCTAACAAAAACTAAATAATAAAAATCGGTTCATAAACGACGGAGTCATCCGCGAACAAACATAAAAACATATATATATATATATATATATATATATATATATATTATATACGGTCAAATTGAAAAACCTCCTCCTTTTTTTGAAGTCGGTTATAAATTGAAAAGTTCAAAATGGCGGATTTTGATCGCCATAATGTGGGTTCAAACATTTTTTTTTTCTTCAAATCCTATCGAATGGGTTTGGATACCTAAATATTAAAGGGCTTGAAGAGGTGATTCAAAATATGAGTATTTTTTCTAAATAATATTGTGATCATAAATGAAAAGTAAATGTATTTACGGACAATGTGTATAAAGATTGTATCATCCGCAGTCAGGCACACGAATTTAATATTTCAACTGTATCGAATATAATTCGTTACACTAGAATGCTCCTGTGATAGTGTGGCCCAGCAAATTGTCGAAACTTCTGCAATTGAAACTCCGATATTATAATCTCGGTTGCAGCAGTGGTTGTTTTTACCACACTCGGCCATTAAATGGTATCTCGAGCTCGCAGCTATGAAGTGTTAATTAAGTTTTGCATACTCTTGCTTTGTTATCTAACTTTGTTTCGAAGAGGTAACATCAGTAGTCAGAGCAACATCTAAAAAAAACCTATATTAGTTTTTAGGGTTCCGAACCCAAAGGGTACCAACGGAACCCTATTACTGAGACTCCGCTGTCCGTCTGTCACCAGGCTGTATCTCATGAACTGTGATAGTTAGAAGGTTGAAATTTTCACAGATGATGTATTTCTGTTGCCGCTATAACAACAATTACTAAGAACCGAACAAAGTTAGAAATTAAAGGGTTTGAAACAAAAAACGTGTTTTTTACGATAGCGCCATCTATGAATCTTCATAGATGGCGCTATCGTGTTTACCTTAATCTCGGAATCTGAATCTGAATCTCGGAAACAGCTCCAACGATTAAATAAAATTTAGTTTACAGGGGATTTCAGGGGCGATAAATCGATCTAGCTAAGATTCATTTTCAGAAAATGTTGTTTTATTCGTGTTTTCAATAATCACTTTATTGATAATCAACTTAAAATATGACTCTTCCCGACATCTATTGGCAAGTAGAAAGAGCTTTAGTGTTATTTTACTTAGTTGGTGTTAGAAGTGCGTTAGATATTCGTTAAATGGCGTTCGGAACCCTCCGTGTGCGGGACAAAAGTCTGACTCGAACTTGGCCAGTTTTATTTTTAGATGTTATTGCTCCAATTTATTGTGGCGTCTTGAATAAAACGATAACACACATATACACAATATCAGAAAGAGATCGACTGAGTTTAAGTTACTCAAGCTTAAATACCAGGTTATGATGTTTTCAGCCTTGATAAAAATAACGTTACAAATATAATGTAATTAACCTTTACACTAATATAATGCACAGGTAGCACCCATATGCCTAAATAGTGTATCTCTTGTGTTGTAAGTTTGAAAACTTTAAGTATATAAACAAGGAGTCGTTCGTTAACTTGTGGCATATCTTGAATCACTTTATTAATTTTTCACATCATGCATACTCTTTAGTATTAAAACGATTCATGTTTCTTTAAGACGGAACGATGTCAAAATTGAAAAATTACGTTACCAACTCTAACAAGTTTGAACAAAATTTTCCCTAATAAACTCTCAGATAGTAATCTGATATAAATTACGCTGTCAAATGTGAAAAGCTGTCGGATAAGTTGCCAATAGGCTAGGCCTATCAGGAACATCAAACATCTTGCAAAACATTTTTGTGACTAACATTGTATAACAATCGACTCAATTCCTTAATTCTAAAAGTAAGTCATTTTGATAAAATCTACTCAGTTATTAGTATTAATTTATTTATTTCAGATAAGTATTTCATCCATTTAACTTAGGCTGAGTTGCACTATCTTACTTTAACTATAACAAACGTCAAAAATCTGTCAAAATCCATATAAAAACATCGGTTAATAGTTATAGTTACGGTTAAAGTAAGATGGTGCAACTCAGCCTTAAACTACTGACTTAAACGAATAACTTAAAATATAAGCCAATAGAAACACGACATAATGTATAACATTTTATTAACCTCTATCAACAAAAAATGCCTATTGACTTTACAAAAATAGACCACATAACTTACTATTACTTGGAAACAAAATCCGCTACATCTTTACGCGAAAGTCTCCGGTGACCCGTAACCCTTGCATTAGGAGCCGATACTTTTACCCGATACGGCAGGTAATCGAAACAGGTACAAGTACGTACGGTAAATGGCTGTTGAGAGACCATATGGGCTGACATAGAGAAATCGGAAGTGACTGTAAACATTTTTTTAATTCTAGTGCAACCGTAAGACCTTGCGTGCTCTTATAATCATGCAATAACCGACACTTTCCCCTTTCCCCTGGCTTAGCAAAACTATTTCAGAGTTTGGAATCTAACCTACAATCTTGGAGAGAAGGTAGATAAGTAGTTTTGCGATTACTCACGTATCCTTGGTCCTAGGACGTTGAATCTGGTGTTTACGGGTTCGTCTTGTGAAGGCGGTTAGGACTGCGTGGTTTTATTGGTATACATTTTCCAGAAAATAATATGAAATTCGTCCATACACGCTTTAGCTTGTCTCCCGGCACTATCCCTTTTGTATTTTTTTTTTTCGTAACATCATCACATCTTGTGTAGAATAAAGTTCTAAGTGTGCCTCTCTAATTTGATTAAAATCCGTTGATCAATAACGCTACTAAAAACCTCCCCTCTTCCTCCTTCTTCCCCCCTATTTTCCCCAATCAAAAATGCTTAAAACAAGCAATTGAATTGAGCCACTTCCATCTACCTTACATTGGAAGCATGAAAGAGACACCGTGCCGCTCGGGAGCCGAGCAAATAAATTACCCAAATCCCAGATACGGCCATGTTGATCTACACTGGGGCTCAAATGCACCAATATGTCGCTGGGGTTTTGCGTTGTTTCAAATGTTGGGAACGTGCGTATTGTGGACCCATTCAAATGAACATTGAAGCTGTATGATATTTTGTTACTAAATTTATAGCAGGATAATTTCACTATGTATTATTTTAAAATGACTAGCATACCGCGCCAAATCCGTTTGATCGTAAAACGCTCACAAACATGTACATTTTGGATTCAGTAGGCGTGAACGCTAACACAAATTGTACTTTTTTAGGTTCGGCCAAACCGTTGCATCCTGTGTGCGCAATCTAGTCGGCAATCAGATAGCGCAGTAGTATTTGTACCAACTGGTTCACACCAAATGCGACCCACGGCGATCAGAAAACGATTAAAAATCAGATCGCGGCCGCGCACGCGGACGCAGGACGCTGCAGTGTGGTCGTACCTTTAGGGTTCCGTACCTCAACAGGAAAAGGAACCCTAATAGGATCACTTTGTTGTCCGTCTGTCTGTCTGTCTGTCCTCTGTCCGTCTGTCCATCTATCTAGACCCTTTTTGCGTTTTGAATGCGTAAAGACATTAAGTTGAAACCTATATCAAATACTCAATTCTACGGAATCTTTCAGCTGTAAAAAAATAAACTTGCATGTCAACGCGACCATAAGAAAAGACCGTTTATGTCGCAAATTTTTGCATATTTTGCGATGAGTACTTACAGACTTCCGTACAAACTTGTCAAACTAAGTTAAGTTAAGAACTGCAAAGTAAGTAAATTTGTACTTTACAAAGTACTTTGTATAGTACAAACTTAACTTTGCAGTTCGACCCCTAGACCGATTCCTAGACACTGTACATGCACCAACCGCAAATAATAAGTTTGTAATCATACATTAACTTCAGAAGCAAGTCTTTAAGCACTTATCAACTGCTAAGTGCTTCAAGACCATACTTCTTGCTAAATTTCATGATTCTAGGTAAACGGAAAGTACTTTGTAAGTTTTGATTCCCTTGTCAAATCGTAAAATATGCGAAAATATGCAAAATACACGGTCATATCTTTTGATCTCGTTAACTTACAAGTTTAATGTTGTCACAGCTGAAAGATACTGTAGACCCGAGTATTTGATACAAATTTCAACTTAACATCTTTACGCGTTCCTGAGAAAAAGGGTCTTGACAGACGAACTGACAGACAGACGGACTGACAGACAGACGGACAAAAAGTGATTCTATAAGGGTTCTTTTTTTCCTTTTGAGGTACAGAACCCATAAAATTTAAATAAAGTGCCAAGCGTACAAATTCTATCCTCACTGACTAGACTATTTTTTAAAAGTGTTTGTACCTCTGTTACTCTGTCTGTAGGTTAAAATTGAAATTTATATCGAACATTAATTTATTGTCACATTTAAGAGTATATAAATGTACACACCAAAAGCCTCAAAATGATGAACCTAACTGTTACCTAATCACGTCTAAAGGTACGCACACACCGCGGCGTCCTGCGTGCGCAATCTAGGCGGCGATCAGATAGCGCAGTAGTATTTGTATCGACTGGTTCACACCAAACGCGATCAGAAAACAATTGAAATGTACTGAGATCACGCCCGCAGATCGCAGGACGCCGCGGTGTGTCCGTACCTTAAACGGATGATCCGATCTTATTGAACTTTTAACAGTGAAATATTTAGTAGCACGAGGTTGAACGTAGGCTATTAAATTCTTGGTGTACGTGAACGGAGTCGCGGATATTAGCCAGTTCCTCATAAAAGTATATCCTCATAGAAAACAAAAACTTCGAAACCCGCAGTTTTTTTAACCGAACGAGTTAGGTACCTATGCTATCCAATATTACTCAGAAATAAAAATATAAAGTGCCATCTCGTTGGTGGCGAAGAATCTCGATATTGACAAGCGTCTCACTTGAGAGGGTTCAAAACCCATTCACGGATTTGAGAGTCTTGACTCGCGAACAATGACTCACCGGGTTACGTGAAATGTGGACATTTTGTTGGTGAAATTTCTGATTATTTATTGATTGGAAGGTTGCCTACTTGTTGCGAAAATGAAATTTAGAGCTATATTTCACTACGACACCACGGTTGTACCACTGGTCCCACCTCCAAGGTGGCCTGAGCTTATAAAAAAAAAACTCTTAGACACCAGTAGAAGTGAAATTTCTTAAATAGCTTGTAAAATTTATTTACAGGCTTTCTTTTTTTAATTTATTTTCATTTTAATTTTTTTTTTGTATATTACTACTCGAAAAGGCTTATTATCTGCTAACAGTCAAAATGTCAAAGCTGTAATATGTACAGGAGAAAACATGAATGCAACATTTGAGGCACCAACTAGAAAACAAGATCTATGCAATTTTCTCTAAAACTTAAAAATCGGGTAGCATACATGAGGGGTCTATTAGATGCGCAGCGCAGGAAGGTCTTCTACCTACCTGCTTCGTTTAATCCATCTGTGAAGAATCACCCTGTAGCTACAAATGATATAAATACATTAACTTGTTTATTTATTGTTGTTGTTAGAAAGTATTATAAAATTTAGGGCGTCTTCAAACTAGGCGCAAAGTATCGCGCCGCAGCAAGGTTGCGTTTACAACCTACGCTTGGAGTGCAACCATAGGCTCTAACCCCGTCCACGACCTCAGAGCGTCGCACTCGGTTAGCGCAACTGCGTCGTTCACGTCCTCGGTTGTTTCACTCCGGTTGCAACTTTTTAACCGTATAATTCGATGGGTAAATAACCGGCCAAGTGCGTGTCATTTACCGCCAGCAAAAAAAAATTAATTAATAAACATTAGTTAATAAACATTTTATTTCTTATAACGCCTCACAAAGTCATCTAACGTCTAACAAAGGTGTTAGGGATCGGCATTTCAATATAACGCCATCTATAGACGTTTACCTAAGCGTTCATAGATCGCGATGTTATATTGAAATGCCGAAAAAAAAGCGTCTTCTATGGGGACCCCCTTTTATTTTTAACTTCTGTTTTTCTGTTTTTAGTATTTGTTACATCATTTGTGAACATTTCAACTGTCTAAAGCCGCATTTTCATTAGGGGACATTTGTTGCGCGACTCTGTCGCTCGACACGAAATTCACGTGTCCCGCGCGATGTCGCCCGACGTCGTCCGACGTCGCTTGGGACATTTACGGGTCGCGCAACTTGTCGCTAGTCGACGGTCTGCGAGCGTCGACACGCGCGACCTTCGTGTCCCTCGACAGTCGCCGGACAGGCTTTGACTCGTGAGAACGTGTGTCGCTTTGTGTTCCTGCTGCACTGAACAACACTACTTCCTCGGGCGACATACTGATCACGACTGGCTAATGTAAACGAATCATATGTCGCGGGACATTGTCCCACAACTTTTGCAGAGACATCTACGTGAATGTCGGGCGATTTGTTCCCGCGACATGTCCCCTAGTGAAAATGCGGCTTAACTATCACGGTTCATGAGATACAGCCTGGTGACAGACGGACCGACAGACAGACAGACAGACAGACAGACGGACAGCGGAGTCTTAGTAATAGGGTCCCCCCTTTGGGTACGAAACCCTAAAAACGCGCGACTGCATCCGCGCGTCACTTCATCGCTTGACTAGAGAGGGTACGCACTTCTTTACTCATGTGGTACGCACGTAGTTTTTAACCGACTTCACAAAAAAGGAGGAGGTTCTCAATTCGTCTGTATGTTTTTTTTTTTTTTTTTTTTTTGTGTGTATGTTACGCGATTTCTCCATCAATTGTGAACGGATTCAAATTATTCTTTTTTTAATTGGTAGGATACGTTTCCGAGGTGGTCCCATTTTAATTTTATCGAGATCTGATTAGTATCACCAGAGATATGGAGATAAATACCCCAAACATAGGAGATTGTACTAGTTTTAGTAGAAGAGTCCCAAGAAGATTATACACAATGGAGATTGCTATTGCATATAAGATATTCTTACGGTAACTGTGAGCGAGATAGAAATAAAGGTGGGGAAATTTTTTTTGTAATATCTTATAGGCAAGCGTTTGACCACTATCTCACCTGTTGCTAAGTGATGATGCGGTCGAAGATAGAGAAGTGGACTAGAATGGGAACTGGCTCTCAAGGATAGCTGCCGGAACACATTAGATGTTTGGCGACAGATTTTCTGACATGAGGGTGGTAGCTGGCCAGGCGGACACTAGATATGTTCTACCACCATGCGGGGGTTATTGGTTTCTTAACGATGTTTTCCTTCACCGGAGGGCCACTGTGAGAAGCGCACATATATTTTTCGATAGAAAAATTCATTGGTGCACGGCGGTTTGAACTCGGTACCACGGCATCAAAGCCGACTGTTCTCCCAATTACGCCACCGGGCCCTCAATAAATAATTATATATTAATAATTATAATAAATAATTATGTATAAATATAAATAATTTGTCTTCACAGGAATGTTCTACCGGGCAAAGTCTTGTTAGAGTGCAAACTTTTTTAAACATACCTAATATTTTTTGACATGACATGACATTTGGCTAAGACGGCGGCCATTTCAGTCCCGCGACACTGCATACATAATTAAATAACTCAGAATCATGAACGTACTTTGTACCAATCAACACAGCAAAAAAAAATTATAAGCATAAAACCACATATTATATAATACTTACTACGTAAATAATACTTTCCGTTGTTAGGTTGGCTACACAGTGCTTACATAATTCGGGTATCCACAATATAGGGAAGTGCCTCTTATAACGTAGTAGAGTGATTCAGTACCCTGTTGGCCATATGGCGGCAATTAATGTTAATAATCGCAAATAATACTTTTTTATATTCATTTTGGAATACAACTAGTCCGTGTTATAAAAGTATTTGGAATTATTGTAATAAAATAGACAATTAATTATCGTGTGTCAGATGCTTTTTTGCACAGGGCCATTTTGGACATTGTCCTATGAGACCTTGATGACATCATTATTACTAGTGAATATTTTCACTTTAGCGCGGCATTTAAAGTCAATTTTTTTAGGGTTCCGAACCCAAAGGCTACCAAATGAACACTTTCTGAGACTTTGTTGTCTGTTCGTCCGTCCGTCCGTCCGTCCGTCCGTGTGTCTATATGTGCGCACTTTACAGATCTGTATCTTCTTAACCGTTATAGGTACACACTTGAAATTTTCAAAAAGTATATATCCGTCAGTGTATAACGGCCCAGACACGAAATTGAATAGATGCATGTAATTTCATTAAAACTTTTTTTGCACTATAAAGGGTAAAATAAGTTATTTAAAAAAAAAAAAAAACCGACTTCATAACCACAAAAAGGCACTCAAAAGCGAAAAAAAATTTACTTAAAATTATTATAAGCGTTACCCACGTCTCTATTTGAAGTCGGTGCCAGCCAAGTCTATTGGATATTAGATAGATGCTATGTATGTAGTAGTAGTAAGTAGGTACATGTAGGTTAGTAAGTAGGTAGATACTCGTAGGTATTATCTATCTACTACCTATTAGACTTGGCTGGCACCGACTTCAAATAGAGACGTGGGTAACGCTTATAATAATTTTAAGTAAATTATTTTTCGCTTTTGAGTGCCTTTTTGTGGTTATGAAGTCGGTTTTATTTTTTTTGAAAAATAACTTATTGGTAAAGAAGTTGAAGAATTGATCGATGAGTCCATCGTACAAAACTATTATTATTCTGTACTGATAGGATTTTTGCTAGTCCGCCTGGGGCGGTACCATCACTTTGCCGACTAATTTTCAGCCGTGAAATAGGAATGTTTTCGGTTGAAATGGCAAGGTGTCCAGTAAAATTACAGGGCATGTGAGACTCGACATCTTTTTGTCTCAAGGTAACAGGTGCAGTGCAGTGACATGCAAAATTCTGGCAGTCCAGAATTTTGCATGCCACTGTATCTGTTATAGATAGACGTCATCGCTTACCATCAGGCGAGCGTCATGCTTTTCCTGTTACCTTTTACCATTAAAAAAAAACTATGATACTTGAACCAAGCGACAGTAGCGCGACCGCTTTTATCATCATGATTAGCCGTTATCAGTCTGCAGTGCTGGACATAGGCCTCTCCCAATACACGCCACAGAGCCCGGCATTTTGTTTTGTCGGTCTCTATAGGTTACAAAAATAGGTTTGTAAATTGATGCTGGATTTTATGATTATAAATGCTGCACATACAGTAATACAACAACTTTGAAGCAAACGACCCACTGGACACCAGCCGTAAAACGAAATGGCTCAAACTTATTGAAGGAACCAACTTTATTACCACTATCATAACATAGCTGATCCCTCATAAAAATATGTATCGGCATTGTAAGAAAAATATTACTTACACTATCCGAGGTGAGGGGTGCACGCGAAAATGAACATTGAACTCCGCGTTTTATGGGTCTGATGGGCTAATATCGCTTGGGGCGCTGACTAGGGGATATCTCGGAGAACGTAGTGTGAAATACAGGTGCTCGACATTGTCATAATTTTGTTTGTCGGCTGTTTTGGCATCCCTAGGATGTCAAGGGTCGAGATAGCACAAAGTCATGCTCTTCAAATAACGTCGGTTTGGCAACGTTAGGGAAAACCGATAGAGATGAACGATTTCAATACGTGACGGGGATGAATTACGAGTTTGCGACAGGTTGGTTTTGGGTATACGAAACACACCCTGGATAAACTACAAGTACAAATTATGTATTCGGCAAACTGTTTTTTTAGCTTGCACAGAAAAAAATACTAAATTAGGCTCACGTGTACAAATTTTTTTTTTTAATGTTATAGGCTATCGTTTGTCCACTATCTCACCTGTTGGTAAGTGATGATGCAGTCGAAGATTGTGAGCACGCTAGGCCTAGAATGGGAACTGGCTCTCAAGGATAGAACAGAGAACATATTAGATGTTTGGCGACAGATTTTATAACTTGAGGGTAGCTGGCCAGGTGGACACTAGATAGTGTCCTACTACCATGCCGGGGTTGTTGGTTTCTTAAAGATATTTTACCTTCACCGGAGGGCCACTGTAAAAAGCGCACATACACCCGGGTGTGGTGCACCCGGGGTTTGAACTCGGTACCTCTGGCGTCAAAGCCGCCCGTTCTCCCGATTACGCCAACGGGCCCTCAAGATATACTGTCTAAATCGATTATAATGTACTCGTAAACCATACATTTTTTTATGGATATAGAGAAGAAATAAATATGAACTCTTCAGTGTAAGTAATACGAGTATTATGACCAAGCCCGCATATTAAAAAAAAATTTTTTTCAATGCTTACTAGCAATGCGGGTTCCACATTACTAGTAGTATTCCTAACCCCTCCAACTAAGCTATTTTTAAATATGCCTGCGTCTGGAGTGGGTTCACGTGAATAGTGCTATGGGTGGGCCCTACGCTCTAACTCACGACCTCTCGGTCGCTATGCCCACCTTAGGCGTTCGGCTATTGCCGATTTCAAAAGATAAGATTGCAAATAAATTACAAACGTTCAAGACGTCCAAGACGAAAAGAAACGTCCCTGACAAAGTTTTTGCAAAGCGAGCAACGTTACGTTTTCTCAATTACTAGTAGGTGCTGGACCCGCCATAGGTACCGATTTTCAATTACTAGTAGGTGCTGGACCCGCCATAGGTACCGATTTTCGATTACTAGTAGGTGCTGGACCCGCCATAGGTACCGATTTTCTACTTCTGATTTAATAATTAAAGTATTGATTCGATATAAAGATTGGATAAACTTACGATACGACAATCTTATTTACTTCGTACAGCACTCTAAACTTCTACTATACTAACTAACCTAACAACATGATTACAATGTTAACCTACTTACATGTAAACAATAAGTAAAAATTATCCCCTAACACTAAACTACGATGATACTTAAAACCTTTTAAAATTATTCATTAAATCAACGTTCACTCCTTTATTACCCCTTAAAGTTCACATATAGATTTATTAATTCAGCAACTCGCACTCGCATCACAAAGATATACAAAAATATATGCAAATTCACCCACAAGCACTCAAAAATGCTACGTGCATTATAATGAACAAAAAATAGTAAAGTGTATTTACATTGTGCCACTAAAATCTGGCCAAAAGTTTTGGAAAATATTTAAATAATTTATTTACGTTAGCGGCGCTATAAATAAGGGGTGTGGTTAACGTTTATGTAATTAATATCAGTGTACCATTTTATTTAACGTTTATCATAAATATTAATAAAAACTGTTTCCCTTTTAACCGACTTCCAAAAAAGAAGACGATCTCAATTTGTCTGCTTTTTAGGGTTCCGTACCCAAAGGGTACCAACGGAACCCTATTACTGAGACTCCGCTGTCCGTCCGTCTGTCTGTCTGTCTGTTTGTCTGTCTGTCACCAGGCTGTATCTCAAGAACCGTGATAGTTACACGGTTGAAATTTTCACAGATGATGTATTTCTGTTGCCGCTATAACAACAAATACTAAAAACAGAACAAAGTTAAAAATTAAACATGTAAAATTTTCAGAAATCTGAAAAGTTCAGGATAGTACCACATTATGTACGATAAATTTAAAAGAAAAAACTATTACAGTTTAGTAGGCTTTACAAGATAATAATAGTAGAACTTATCAAAAACATTTTGTGTCGGGAAACTACGGAGTCATACACTGCACGTGACCCGACTCCCAACTGTGTTGCAATACCATCCATAACTTAATTTAGGAATAGTGGAAATACTAAATTGTTTTAGAAAACATCTCTCTCAACTGTTATTATTAGATATTAATTAAATAAAGTTATTGTTTTAAAACAGTTAACATCGCGATCTCACCGCGTGACCTCACTCCGGAGAAAGAGCGACGGACTCGCTTGAAACCTAGGTCCAGAAAATTCGACTAAAAGTACGTGAATTTCAGCCAATATATAACATTAATAATTAGATAAAGTTGTTGTAGACATTTGAGAAAAAGAAACTCCAGTAAAAATACAGAACGTTTTATCAAAACAGCAGTCTACATTTAAAAAGTAATTATTGTTCTAAACAATGATTGATACTCCGTAAAAAATGGGAGCCTTTACAAAGCTTTGCTTTGTGCTAGTTTAAAATGTTGCATGGCAATATCTAAAAATATCTATCTCGTCTACTTCATAAATAGGAATGCCTACGCATACATTATTCCCGAGCTCGTTTCAAAGCAAATCCGTTGAAATTAAGTTTCCGTCTATATTCTCATTTGACCATTGATACCGCCATTTCCATAAAGACACGTTTTTTAATGTTTGCTAATATCTTTCTTTTAATTAATTGTTTCGTTGTATAAGATATATTTCGGTTGGCTGTTAATTTACAAGGATATTTAATTTATAAGCAATAGCACAGATTATATAATAGTAACTACGTAACAGATACTTCACTCCCCTACAAAAACACAATACCAACGTTTATTTCAGACAATACAAGCAAAAATGTGTCTAAGGCGCTCGATATAGCGTTGTTATTACTTCATTCAGCGCGCGATGTACCAGCGCGCGCCTGATTCAGTAAAGGGTTGACTCAATGAAATAAAAAAAAGTTTACGAATTATTTTTATTTACCCCACAAAATAACATCAAAATTCGTAACTAAGAGTCGAATTTGAAGTCGAGAAAGTGAATTTTACGCCGTTTTGTCATTTTAGTATCGGTAGCATAAAAAAATAAAAAATATTATGCTTCTTTTTTGTCACGGACGTACCACCCAGTGGACACCTATTGTTGTATCACCCCCGCGCGAAACACATAAGCGCAATGGGGTATTTATAATATCATCCTTGAGCGGCTACTTCAGTTCGGACCAAATACTAGACCCGTACACACTCACTATTTTAATTAATCAAAAAACGAAAAAGCCGTAAAATATGCCGAATTACGCTATAAAGTGGTGTAGGAAATCCAGTAAATCATTAAATTTTACAAAGGACAACGTTTCTTTTCACCGATAAGTAAAATTCAATTCATTATTAACAATTTGTAAAAAAAAAACATAGTTCAACATATACGGGTCACAGATGCCCTGTGTGTGTCTATCCCTTTCCTACAACGGCATCTTTATATCTTTCGTACTCGCTCCGCCCTAGTACGCAGCGGTACTTGTGCACTTTTAGTGATGTTTTTCTATTGTTTTGTGAAAGTTATCGACAATGATTACTGATAGATATTGAAAATGCTCAATTCAAATATGTTATATGTATATATATATGCTGTTAATCCAAATTATCCTACTGATGTACTTAATAAATGCGAAAGCTGGAATGTTTGTTTGTTTTGGTATTCAATCGCGCCAGATAAGTACATAAATAAAGGTAAAGTAGATAAATACATTTTAAGTTACTTGATACGTGATACTGATGCGTGTGAATAACCAATTTAGTGGTAAGAAACAAGTTAGAATTTAGTGTGTAAGCAAGCAAACGAACATTTTTGAGTTCCGTACCTCAAAAGGAATAAAGGAACCCTTATAAGATCACTTTGTTGTCCATCTGTTTTGCATTTGTTAACCCAATTATGCATTGGTGGCGCCATCTATGACTACTTATTACGTAAGTTAATCATTCGGAAGACACTTAAAAGAACTAACACTACACTAACACTTCAAAGAAACATAATATTTGATTTACGCAGTGCAACATCTCTCGTCGGATTTGAAAACTGTAATGATTTCTTCCGAATGATTAACTTACGTAATAAGTAGTCATAGATGGCGCCACCAATGCATAATTGGGTTAACAAATGCAATCCACTAATTTCGTCGTAACGTTACTTCGCACCATGGCTTAATTGGCAAAGCACCGGAACATGTTATTCCGGAGGTTGCGGGTTCAAGTCCCGTTGGTACGATGAAATTTTGGATTGTGTTTAACAATTTACAAAAAAGTTATCGATAATGATGCCTGATACCCAATTGAATTACATTGTGAAATTTCACAGAAATTAGGCTACTAAATGCTCGTGTAAATCAGCTAAGAATACTTCCAATCACACCATGACATTCAAATGCGACACAAACAATGAGTAAACGCGATTTATAACAATTAAGCTCGTTGTTAAAGTTTATTCAGACGTTGTAAAGCTTTTATCTGTGGCACCTTTTATATAACATAAAGGCCCGGGATTTGCGCGCAATTTATAATGTGATTTATCAAGCTGAAATATCAGGCCAATTATCTTGTTGAGTGAAACTGTGCTGCGGTTATGATGAGAGCTACTGCGGAGTTCTTTGAACAATTTCAGAGACAAGCATTTGTAAACTAATAATAATAGGTGAGGCCTTCCATTATAATATCATTGCTTCGAACAGAGTTCATCAAAGGCAGACTATAGTCGTATTTTTAATTAGACGAAGTCAACTGACGTTTACGGTGTTGTCAGTTTTTGATGAAATAAAAATAGTGTTGTGACAAAGTGAATGATTGATAAAACTCCTGAATGAATGAAATTGCCTCGATTGTCTAGTCAATAGTTAGTGTGACAAACTGCCGATATCAGGTACAGGGTTCGATTTACAAACAAAAAGAAGCCGAAATACAAACAAAATGGCGATCGACGCGCGCGGCGTTGATCGGTGTTGGCACTAGTTTGTAATAAGCCGTCAAAAAACTGATTGTATTTACATACTACTAGTAACTTATATCAGAGCACTTTTATACAATTTTATTGTAAAATAGAAATAATATACTTTTATAGTTTGAAATGATTAACTATTCACACTCATTGTTCATTCATCTGATTGAACGAGAACAGAACGCATCACTATTACTTTAAATATGGCAACATTATTTTACAAAGTGACATTAGCTACTGTCAGTTGGCTTTTCTAATTAAAAATACGACTACACGTCGAGAAAATTTCTCCTTATAGAATATAGATATATAATCATACGAGGTTTGTCTTCAGAAAATATTGGCAACTAGCTGGGGCCTGTGGCTTCGTCTGCGTTAAAAAGTATACTTTGTCCATATCTATGCAATTAGGAGTACTTCTCGCAACTCTAGAGTGATGCACCGAAGTATCAGATGCAACCGCTACGCTGACTAATACACTTGAACCGTTGAGTCTTCGTCGCGATGTTGGTTCGCTTAGTCTGTTTTATATATATAATTATGGGGAATGCTCTGATAAGCTCTTTGATGTGATCCCACCCTCTCGATTTTACCATAGGAACTCGCGTATTCGTCAGAGGGCTCTCCCTCATGTTATAGACACGTGGTTTTCCTACACAACGCGTTTTAGGCGTTTGTTCTTTCCGCGTACGTGCGAGTTGTGGAATAATCTTCCTCCCGAGGTTGGTCTAATTTGGTTGAAAAGGAGATTCCTATATAATAAGAGAGTCAACGCACCAGTATTACTCCAGGTATTGCAGGTGTTAATAGGCGGCGGTAAACACTTACCACAAGGTGGGCCGCATGCTTGTTTGCTTCTTTATATTTATAAAAATATAAAATAAAATAAATTAACCAAATAGGTCCAACCTTTTAACCGTGAAGAGGTTACAATCAAACAAATATACAAACTGACTTTCGTATATATAATATTTATATACTTAGTGTAAATGGGGTCACGCACAATTTCACTCAAAGACATTGCCATGACATACTTTAAGAAATCCGATGGGATGTGAGGGTGTCCCCTCACCACGAGGTCTAAACGAATCACGGAGTTCATTGACCTTCATAAACCCGGAAGTCTTGTTCAACCCCAACATCAATTAAGTTTGCAGAGATGATTAATTTTATTATACGCCATTTTCTAAATACCATGGCAGGTGTCATTTTGCTGCTTCCAGTAGATATAATTATTGCTAATTTACACGCTTCACGGGTGGTATGAGCATTATATAGATGTTAAGCCTGACTAGCAAATAAAAAGTAGTTTTTTTTATGATATTGGTAGCAAACAAGCTGACGGCCCACCTGATGGGGAGTGGTCACCGTCGTCTATGAACACTTGCAACACTAGAGGTGTTACTAGCTTCCCATTATTAAGGACAAGATCTGCAGCCATAACCTTACAGTGTTCCAGCACATAGCCCTTGAGAGTCCAGATCATTCTAGGCCTAGCGGGTTCACCTTCTTATATATACTACATATACGCTTACCTGACTGACTATTGAACGTATCGTGAGAATTATGCATAATATTATTTGATCAGTTTCGGACATATTTGAATCTTTCTGGGAGCCACGCCTACCGCAAACTCCTCGTGCAACGAGCTTCGGTATACAGTTGCTAAATTTTCTCTCCCAACCCACCCAAATAAAAAGGTGTTTCAGGTTTTATTGACCAAGCAAGCGTAGCGAGCAAATCGTTTCTGTTTCGACTAGGCCAAAAATGCTTCGTACGGATGTTGTCTGTCTGTCTGTTCTCGCCTACAGGTCGCATTTATCAACCGATTTTGAAAACTACCGCACGAGTCCTCGATTTATTTAATAATTTTTGTCGTCGCGTTTTTTTTAATTGAGGGGAATATAGGGAGGGGGGAGGGGAAGGGAGAAGTTTGCTGTAGGGTTGTTTATCAACGGATTTCAGTCAAATTAGAAAGACACACTAAGTCCTACATTCTACATAATGTGTTGCGAAAAAAATTCAAAAAGGGGGAGTGGAGAGGGGAAAAGGGGAGAGGTTCACTGTAGCGTTATATATGGACGGATTTCAATAAGGACACGCAAGGTCTACTGTTCTCACAGAACTAATACTTAAACAATAAACTGGCCAAGTGCAAGTCGGACTCGCACTCGTAGGGTTCCGTAACACAGTTAAGTATTCCATAACTATTATTTTTCGCAACTACAAAATTAACTTTGTTTTTCATAGTGTTTGTATGAAAAACAAAGTTATCTTTGCGGGCGCCATATCTCTAAAACTGCTGACTGTATCTCGTTCAAACTAATTTTCGTTGTTAGTTTTTATTGAGATCTACAGGATATATTTTTTTTTGATTTTTCACTCCCATATTTTAAAAGTTAGAGGGGGGGAGGGGGGACACACATTTTACCACTATTAGACGCGCCTATCTTTCAAATTATTGACTTTGAGAAAAAATGATTTTAGGAACCTCAATGTCATTTTTAAAGACCTGTCCATAGACACCCCACACGTATAGGTTTGAAGAAAAAAATTTTTTTGTTTCAGTTCTATGTATGGGATGCCCCCCCTTAAACTTTTATATTTTTTATATTTGTATAAAAATCGGAAAGTGGTTTACAGAATACATCTACCTACTAAGTTTCAATTCTGTAGTTCTAACAGTTTCGGAATAAAATGGCTGTGACATACGGACGGACAGACAGACAGACAGACAGACAGACATGACGAATCTTCCAGGGTTCCGTTTTTTGCCATTCGGCTACGGAACCCTAAAAATAAAAGCCAACACCGTTACAAGTTAAATAATAATATGACCAAAGCAAAAATTCGCTTTGGAATTTTATTTAGTTTACGAAATATTGCACCGCGTTGTTACAAATACGTGTGTGTCAAGTAGAATCGCACGTGTGCTGTATCCGATATAAGACAGTTGATGTTATTGGATCCGACTCATCTGTCAAGTACGTGCAGTCACCCCTTTCGGTTGGGGAAGAATGGAACGAACGTCTGGTAAATTTTATTTTCATACAGTATATCTGTATACCTACATCAAATTCAAAGTCTGACTGAGAGATATATGACTTACTGACGTATCAACGCACAGTACAAACCGCTGGTCTTAAGTATCCCGGAGACGGTCATTCGCAATTGTCAATTTTCACGTCATTGATGGACCAAAGGAGACTTACAGAGGCAATTAAAGCCAATCTCATTCGCTACTACGTAGATAAAAGCGAATGATGGAATATTGATAGAAGCCCATTGACAATTTCGAATGACCATTTTCGGGGTACACTAGAGACATGAAATTAAGAGTGTGTGTTTTTTGTGAAGTGTAAGCATCCACTAAGAAAAGGATTTTCGATCTCCACTTTTTGTATTCGTTTGTATTTTTGATGGACTCGAAGATTGATACACAAAATTCAATAAAAGTTATAAGACACGTGTATTACAGTTTTTCAAAAATCATTCACCGCGCGTTTGTTTCCATTTTCAGTAAAATGTAACTTAAAATGTAATTAAATTTTAATAAACTGACACATGCACTTTTACACACGCACCTACACACACACACACACACACACGCACGCACGCACGCACGCACGCACACACGCACGCACGCACGCACGCACGCACGCACGCACGCACACACGCACGCACGCACACACACACACACACACACACGCACACGCACGCACGCACACACTTACACACACACGCACGCACGCATGCACGCACGCACGCACGCACACACGCACGCACGCACACACACACACACACACACACACGCACACGCACGCACGCACACACGCACACGCACGCACGCACACACGCACACGCACGCACGCACACACGCACACACACACACACATTTTACAGTTACCAGATTAAAAACGGTTCATAATTAAAATTCTAACTCGTAAGGTTTTCGAACGTGTTTTACGCGAAACTTTCTCTTTGTAAAGTGTGAGGGCCCATTCCGTTGTTTTCCCACGTCGCATTCTGTTTCGCCTTTTTTCGGTCGTTTGTCTTCGCACTAAGCCGAGCCCAGCCTAAACCCACGGCTCAATTTAAAGCCTTTTCAAAGCAATATTTTAAGTTCACTCATTTGTTGAACGCGCGTGTTAAGAGCAGCCTTTTGAAATCTGGGTGTTGCGCTTTTAATTTACTTTTCATCCTATCTACTCGAAAAACGGTGATTCTTTTCTCGATAAATGCGCGCAAATAGGCTCTGCATTCATAGAAGTGATTTTTTTATTTTTTGGTTTATGAATATTCTTCTATAGTGCCCTGTTTAAAGAGGTTGAATTATAAATATTGAAAAATGTTACTGTTCTATAAAATGCACTGATAAAGTTAAGAAAAAAAAACCGGCTAAATATACGGGGAAATTAATAATAAAAAATAAATCACGCCAAGTGGCACAGTACATATCGTGTGGTGGCAAAGAAGAAAAAAAAATGTGCGTAAATTTCATTCATGATGACCGTGTCAACACAGATTAAAATATGGAATACGTAGTCATCGTATTACATTTACTACACGTATTATCTTCTTCATAGTCTATGCATTTATCTATTATTACCCTTATCATTACCAGCCAGTATTCTACTTAATTTTTCAGTTTTAGAATTAGTGCTAGAAATTGAAAGAAAGAAAGAAGAAAGAAAATACATTTATTTTGCACATTACACAACACTACTTTTTTTAAAAATGGTTTAAGGTAACAGGACAAGTACGACGCTCGTCTGATGGTAAGCGATGACGTCTACTTATTACAGATACAGCGGCATGCATATCACTGCACTGCGCCTGTTACCTTGAGATATAAAGATGTTGAGTCTCACATGCCCTGTAATTTCACTGGACACCTTGCCATTTCAACCGAAAAACATTCCTATTTCACGGCTGAAAATTAATGGGCAAAATGGTGGTACTAGCAGAAGTCTTACTACTTCTAGTAAACGTACTTAGAGATAATAAAAGAGAAAAAAAAAACAAACAAGAAAATAATGAATGAATTATCTCGGTACTTAAATAATGAAATACACACGTGTACTGCTAAAAAGGTCTATCTCAGCACGAACAGTTCAGGTGTTCGCCTGAACGCTGATTTTCAGATAGACCTCTGGGATTGGTCTCATGTTCAAGGTTTATAAGATCTATAATTAAGGATCTTACGCTACTTTAGCATAATAATTTCTGTAGATGACAGCTTCACAACTATAAATATCTATGTTTTAATCAGAAATCCCCACAAATTACCTGAACTCATTGATAGTATGATGCCAAGCAATAAAAGGTTCTTTCTGTAACCGAATATTTTATGTAAAGTGGAACAATTAGGTTGTTTGTGCGAGAAAAGAGTATGTAAATATATTCTCACATTACTCGCATCTCTTGGTTAACCAATAAGCATTACGGTAGAGAATGTCGTGATATATTTTTGAGAAAAAATACCCAATCACTCCCTCTAGAACTACTGCATACAGCATTTCATTTTTTACCGACGTCAAAAAAAGAAATTTTCTCACTTCGACCGTATCTTTTTATATATATATATATATAATTCTACTGTACGTGTGTCACTGAACTCCTTCTAAACGGCTGGACCCATTTGAATGAATTTTATTGTATGCGTTTGGGTGGCGCCTTGGATGGTTTAGATTCAAAAATCAGCCCGAACACCTCAAACTTGGTACTGAAAATTAATATCGCAGCATTTGAAGTCGGTTATTTTACAATCTTATGTTATTAACCTCATTATAAACATGGCGCGTGTGATATTAGGCATCAAATTACTTTAAGAGTGTAGATAAAAAATCCTTCATAATCCTTCAAAGACCACAATAAATCCCACCCTGACCATAACGCGACGAAAAAACACGCAGCACTAAGCGTACAATCTTACAAGATAGCACTTGTAAGCATCTGTTACTTCTGTAAGCGCGACCGAAGACAACTACAATTACAGAGCGCGAGACATCTGTGACTACGACGAGTCGCCTTAAATGCAATAAAGCAGAGCTGGGGTGTTAGAAGCAATGTAAGTACCTAAATGGAGGTGGTATGCTATTTTGTACCGTAGTACTATTACTTAATATATATATATATTATAAATTACTTAATTACAGGCACAGAATACTTATTCTGCCTGTACTACCAACAGCTCAATTGTATTTATTTCTCTCTCTATAGAAGACCCAAAGATCGGGCTCAGTAGCGCATCTTGGAGGAGACCTACGTCCAGCAGTGGACTGACACCGGCTGATGATGATGATGATTGGTATACTCTCTGGTTATAATAAAGGATTTAAATTAAAACTATTGTATTGGACAGACAATGTCCTGTGCGATCGCAGTGCCATCTTATCTATTGTAGATCAAATGCAGAATAAAACAAAATTGGTCGAGCCCCTTTTGAGGAGTCAATTGACATAGTAGGCTTATTGAAGTGCAGACTATTATTTAATCTGTGGTAGCACATAATAAATAATAGTTGGAAGAGGTGACAGAACGCGCAAGACTCCTGTTTGCAAGGATCAGTCGAACAAAACTTTGATATATATTTTATTTCAATCATTTTGATTATCTTCTACTGTTGTTTCACTTCATTTAGCTTCTGTTTTACTCACATTTACTCTGTATATGTATAAGTGCACGGCTCAGACTACCATAAAAAAGGCAGACGGAGCCGTGCCTAACAACCGAGTAAATGCAAGTTAAGTAATACTAAATGCTTGAGTAATAAGTTTCCGCGCTCACTCCGGCATAGTCAATTCGGCATGATTACTAGTATTACATTTAGTATTACTGAACTTGCGTTCACTCGGGTGTTAGGCACGGCTCCGTCTACCTTTTTTATGGTAGTTTGAGGTGCACGGATTATTTTATTTTGTTTGCAAATTTTTGGATGCAAATAAACTTTTATTATAATTTTTTATGATTTTTGGTAATTGTTATCTTTATTATTTATATTATAAAGGCGAAAGTTTGTGAGTGTGTAAGTATTTTTGTTACTTCTTCACGCTAAAACTACTCAACCGATTCAGCTGACATTTGGTATCCTGTAGATAGCCTAGACCCTGGAATAACAGACAGGGATACTTTTTATCCCGATATTCCCACGGGAACGACGTCTACGCGGGTAAAACCGCGGGGTACAGTTAAAAACATATACTTATGAAAATGCAATCAGTTATTTTTAGGATTCCGTACCCAAAGGGTAAAACGGGACCCTATTACTAAGACTCCGCTGTCCGTCTGTCTGTCTGTCTGTCTGTCTGTTCATCTGTCACCAGGCTATAGCTTATTAACCGTGATAGTTAGACAGTTGAAATTTTTACAGATGGTGTATTTCTGTTGCCGCTAGAACAACAAATACTAAAAACAAAATAAAGTTAAAAATTAAAAGGGGTCCCCATACAAAAAAAACGTGTTTTTAAACGGCATCTATCTAATTAGTTTCGGCAAAATGACATAGATGGCGCTAGTAAACGAGCCCCGTCTTTCTAGATCGCGACCAAACCAATTATTCTTGGTAATATCAATTAATCAAATATATGAGGTTGAAACTCTGTTATGTTTCGTATTGTACGGAACCCTCCCTAAGTGTGCGATAAGAGACGCGATGCTGACTCGCACTTGGCCAGTTTTATTTTTGATGACAACTTCCTGCACTAAGGAACCCTGTGCCGCCGGGGACTTTACAAATATATAATTCACGGGCACAATTACATTCATACTTTGAGCAATAGGGAATATGCACAATTTATAACATAGGATAATAATAAGGAATATAAGGCTAAATGAGAGGGCTAAATGAGACCCTCTGACCCCCGGCTTGCCTTGACCGGCCGGCCGGTGGTGGGAATCGCAAGAGCTAAGACCAAAGCTCCAGGGTGGAAGTGTTAAAGGCATAAAGCCGCTAGTAGCGTTTAGTGAAAGTGCAGCACACCTCTCAACACCCTTAGCTATCCACGCCAATGTTGCCCCTCGGCGCCGACATAACGGTCCGCCTTTATGGGGGGTCCATTCAGTGTATAGCTAGTCACCACTCGCCTTAATATTTTGAAATGAGGCATAATTGGCGGGTGCCGTACCTCATCCCATAGACCAGAAAACAGTCATCAAGCAGCACACATTCATAGCCATAATAAATTATAGTACCATCTTTTTATAGTTTTTCATGTCTCCATCCACAAATCATATTTTTATTTAATTTAATATTGTAAAGGGCCTCTTGACGTTGGCTTCGGCTCCGTCAATGCCTTCCAAAGGACCGGGCGATTTGCAGCCCGTGATGTGAAAGGAATATAATATTTTTATTTCACTGATTAAATCCAATTAACACAGTAAAAAAATGAAAGAATACTGAAAGTGTTTAAATTAAGCTACAAAAATAGCATTGGAAAAATATGAGGTATCTAAAACGCCGCCAAATTTTCGCGCGCCTTTGTGACGTCACAGCGCACGGTATCCACAGATTAAATCTTTTTGAAAGAAATAGTACTTATTCGTACAACAGTGCATACTATTTCTATGAAAAAGATTTAATCTGTGGAGACCGTGTGACGTCACTTTCTAATTGACAAGTGGTGATGTGTTTTGTAAATTAAAATTTTCCTAGCTTTTTTTAAATTTTTCATACATAATTTTAACACATTTAAGAGTATTTTATTTTAAAAAAAATGTTTAACTTACAACACCAGAACAATAATGATTCGAAAATAAATGATTTCTAGTAAATTTATACTACATGCATATACCCTATTGTTTGTGGATCACACAAAGAATTGTCCCGTGTGGAAATCGAACCCACAACCGTCGGTTTCGTGGACAGGCTCACTAACTGGCCAATCAAAAATATTTAGGGTAATATTGTCATTCACTCTGTTAAGCCTCACATATAAATAATATGTAAAGATTAACAGATGTGTAAATTGTTAAACACAATCCAAAATTTCATCGTACCGACGGGACTTGAACCCGCAACCTCCGGAATAACATGTTCCGGTGCTTTGCCAATTAAGCCACGGTGCGAAGTATTGTTACGATGAAATTAGTGGATTGTATTTGTTAACCCAATTATGCATTGGTGGCGCCATCTATACTACTTATTACGTAAGTTAATCATTCGGAAGAAATCGTTACAGTTTTCAAATCCGACGAGAGATGTTGCACTGCGTAAATCAAATATTATGTTTCTTTGAAGTATTTCACACTTTATATTTTTGTAAATTGTTAAACACAATCCAAAATTTCATCGTACCGACGAGACTCATCTATGACTACTTATTACTTACGTAATAAGTAGTCACATGGCGCCACCAATGCATAATTAGGTTAACAAATGCAATCCACTAATTTCGTCGTAACGATATTCGCACCGTGGCTTAATTGGCAAAGCACAGGAACATGTTATTCCGGAGGTTGCGGGTTCAAGTCCCGTCGGTACGATGAAATTTTAGATTGTGTTTAACAATTTACAAAAATATAAATTGTGAAACACTTCAAAGAAACATAATATTTGATTAACAGATGTGTTGGTAAATATCTACACATAGGACATACGAGTACATACTTTAAATTAACGTTCAAATGCCGTCAAAGACAACAAGGAAAGCAAGTAATTAAAATTCTCGGTTCACCACCACTTTTGTTATTTAAACTTGTCTGCGGTCACGTTTACCTTTGTCACGGCGACCGTGTAATTTGCCCTGTGTGTGGGCATAAACTTTTTTTTTTTTGTGAAAAAGTGTAAAACGGACTGTTTTTTCTATTGACAAAAGATGTTTTTATGTTTAAACTTTGTACGTTACAAGTGGTGAGAATGAAACGAAACGTTTGTTCTATTGACAAAGTATGCTTTTGTGTTTTAACTTTGTACGTTACTTTTGTAAGTAACGTATTGTGTAAACGTACGGCCACGGTGCTGCGATCTGCGTGCGCGGGCACGGGCGCGATCAGATAGTGCAGTAGTATTTGTACCGACTGATTTAAACCAAACGCGATCTACGGCGATCAGACAGCGCTTGAAAAGTAGATCGTGCCGCATATCGCAGCGTTGTGGCCGTATCTTAACAGCACTTGTGTGCTGGGAATATATTTAATGATGATGTTTGACATGGGTTGCTTTGTATGCCAACCTACCATTGAATAATTCTGTACCTAATAAAGTTAACTCAGGCTCTCGTTCACTTTTCTGACAACGTTTCAAAGGAAGAACTACTTTTTGAAGTTATACTTCTTTTGGCGCGAAATAAAAAAAAATATGGAGTGAATTTTTACGATGCGCGCACACCGACACCTAAATTTAACATCGTGAAGTTAGTTCTAGGTGGTACGATGCGCGCGCACACCGACACCTAAATTCTACACCGTGAAGTTAGTTCTAGGTGGCATGACTATGTTCAAGTTGTATATGTCATATTTAACGTCATATTTTTACGTTAGTAAAACCTTTTTTATTTAAATAAAATCTTTTTGATTAATTTTAATATTTATCGTTAATCACTACTGCATTTTAGTTATTTTTTTTCCATACGCCACAGAAGTATAACTTCTAACGCGTGTACATAAGTACACACAAGTTTTTTTTTAGTAAGGTTATAATGTTCAGTCAACGCTTTACTTATCCAATATTGGATTGGATTTGACTTTTTTTTATATCTTATAGGCTAGCGTTTGACTACTATCTCACCTGTTGGGAAGTGATGATGCGGTCGAAAATGGTAAGCACGCTAGGCCTAGCGCCTATGGCCTATAGCTCTTGAACACATTGGTGTTTGGCGACAGATTTTCTAACTTGAGGGTGGTAGCTAGCCAGGCGGTTACTAGATAGTGTCCTACCATTATGCGGGGGTTTTTGGTCTCTTAATGATGTTTTTTCTTCACCGGAGGGCCTCTTTGAAAAGCGCACATATTTTTTTGAACTCGGTACCTCTAGTATCAAAGCCGAACGTTCTCCCGATTACGCCATCGGGCCCTCAAGACTGATTTGTCTGTTGTTGATCCTCAATGATCACTTCAGTTGATTCCCACGCACACGTCACATCAAGGATGTTCATTCACAATAGTCAAGATCGAGAATCCACATCACAGAACCAAGCGACGGAATTACGACACTTCTTGTTATTACACTCAGTGTCACTTTCAGACGAATTTGAAATGGAGTACCTCTGTCAAGTGTATCTGTACCTTACATGCCTTTGAAACCATATACCTAACGGTATCGGTTCACTTATCGTGTGATATGTCTTCGGTAATTTCAAAATGGGGCTTTACTAGTTTGTACTATAGAACTAGTCCGCCTAGGATCAGCTTTGCGAATTTGTTAACACCATATATATATTAATTTACACTAAGAATTCTAAATACCTGTGTCTACTATTCCCATAGCGAAGACCAGGAAATGAAGCGGCAAATGCCTTTTAACAATAACACCCAAATAACAAGTGTTTAGTACATGGGATTTTAACGTCCAACACCAAGAGTGTTACAGTTTTCAGTTTCAAACAATATTTATTATAAAACTGGCCAAGTGCGAGTCAGACTTTTGTCCCGCACACGGAGGGTTCCGAATTTCCGAAGTCCGAACGCCACGAACTTCTAACACCAACTAAGTAAATATTAACACAGAGGTAATTAATATAATTAAATATCTGGAAGACCGAGTGTTCGTGCGGTTAACTCTCTACTGATCTAGCTAATTGAAACTCTTTAAGTACTAATATTGAAGATATATTATTCAATACTGTACACTACATTTTATCTGGATATAAATCTTAACAAAGTAAACAAATCGACCGAGGCCTACAAATTTAACAAATGAAACGCTTGCGCGTGCTAATTTTTCTTGTGCTGCCATCTAGCTGCGTCGAGGTGAATTAATTTCGTATCGTATCGTATTGTAAAAAACACGTTTTTTGTTTAAAACCCTTTAATTCTTAACTTTGTTCTGTTCTTAGTATTTGTTGTTATAGCGGCAACAGGAATACATCATCTGTGAAAATTTCAACCGTATAACTATCATGGTTCATGAGATACAGCCTGGTGACAGACAGACAGACAGACAGACAGACGGACAGCGGAGTCTCAGTAATAGGGTTCCGTTGGTACCCTTTGGGTTCGGAACCCTAAAAATCCATCAAGAGGGGTTAAACATGTTTACTGATCATGCTAGTAGAGAGAAGCGGAAGCTTGCTGTAGGTTTAAAAGGGGTATTACACCACACTGTATCAGGGTCCCAAAACTAAAGGTGGGCCGTTGCCCCTTTTAGGTGCCCTAATTCCCTAGGTGTTATTACACTGCTCATATATAGGCGGCATCATGTTCTTTAATTAGAGACCCGTACTGCCTATATACCTATTACACCTCCCTGATTAAGAAGTTAGGGTCCCTGATTCAGTGAGGTGACCCCTTTTAATCATACACAGCGAGTTGCAACGCAGGTCCTGATGTTGACGGCCATACTCGATATTGCTTGAACATGGTCACCTTCACCTGATGCTGAGGCATTTTTAGTTTTTTTTTGTGTGTAGTTACCTGATTACTCCGCCAATTGTGAACGGATTCAAATTATCCTTTTTGTTATAGGTAAGGTACGTTTCCGAGGTGGTCCCATTTTTCATAATTTCATCGAGATCTGAGTAGTGTCTTCAGAGATATGGAGATAAATACCTTAAACATAGGAGAATGAACTGGTTTTAGAAGAAGAGTCCCAAGAAGATTATACACAATGGAGGTTGCTATTGCATATTCTTTTGAAGACTAAAAAATATGACCTTGAATAATGTTTTCACATCTATCTTCTCGTTGATTTTTGTTATTGAGAGATATTCTTACGGTAACTGTGAGCGAGATAGAAACAAAGGTGGGCAGAATTAATTTGTCTTCACAGGAATGTTCTACCGGGCAAAGTCTTGTAAGGGTGCAAACTTAGTTAATATTTATCAGTCCCACGACACTGCATACATAATTTACATAACTTAGAATTATGAACGTACTTTGTACCAACCAACACTGCAAAAAAATTATAAGCATAATACAACAGATTATATAATAGTTAGTACGTAAATAATACTTACGTTGTTAGGTTGGCTACATTTCATAATTCGGGTATCAACAATGTAGGGAAGTGCCAACTCTTATAATGTAGTAGAGTGATTCAGTACTCTGTAGACCATATGGCGGCAATTAATGTTAATAATCGCAAATAATACTTTTTAATATTATAATTTTTATATATTATTCATTTTGGAATACAACTAGTCCGTGTTATAAAAGTATTTGGAATTATTGTTATAAAATAGACAATTAAATATCATGTGTGTCAGATGCTTTTATTGCACAGGGCCATTTTGGACATTGTCCTTTGATACCTTGATGACATCATTATGACTAGTGAATATTTTCACTAGCGCGGCATTTAAAGTCAATTTTTTAGGGTTCCGAACCCAAAAGGTGCCAAATAAACACTTTCTGAGACTTTTTTGTCCGTTCGTCCGTCCGTCCGTCTGTCCGTCCGCGTGTCTATATGTGCGCACTTTACATGTCTGTATCTTCTTAATTTCAAGTATGTACCTAACGGATATATATCCGTCAGTGTATAACGACCCAGATACGAAATTTTATAGATGCATGTAATTTAATTAACACTTGTTTTGCACTAAAAAGGGTAAAATAAATTATTTAAAAAAAAAAAAAGTCTTCATAACCACAAACAGGCACTCAAAAGCGGAAAATAAATTACTTTATTATATTAAATTACTTAAGATTGTTTACAACGTAAAACCCGACTTCAAATGCCGCGCTAGGCATTTTCAGTACCAAATTTTTAGTACTTTTCTCCATCTCTGGAGATATTCATCAGATCTCAATGAAATAACAAAGGGACCACGTAAAAATTGTATGCTGTCAATTAAAAATAATAATCTTTCGAAATAGCTCACAATTGGCGAAGTAATTAGCAACCAGCATATTTACAACGCTGGCATTTTAGGATCGAAAATGAAACGCGAAAATGTGAAATTCATCACATCGGATGAGACGTGGAGACAGAATACGGTAGCACTATAAAGCGTTTGTTTGCCTTTTTAATTAAACGTTTGTGAAATTAGACAAAATATTAAATGGACACCAATTTAATTCAGCTCACCTCAGCCTGTTCTCTAAATTGCGGTAGCAGAACGTTACGACTGCGTGACTTCTAATCTCAACGAGTTTTAGCTGGTTTTTCTTTACGCACTCCTCGTAATTTGGTTAAAAAAATCCCGATATTTTCTGTCTTAGTTGAGGAGAATACGTGGTTTTACAAGTTATTTGGTACGAAGAGTTTGCTACTTTGAATGTGACTGGTGTTTTAGATCTTTTGTTTGATTAGGAAACAAACATTGCCACTATTTAAGTGAATGAATGAATAGGCTGTCATTTTAGTTAGACTGGTATGAGAACTCAGAAATCCGTGGTGAATTACATACATACATACATACAATCACGCCTTTTTCCCGTTGGGGTAAGCAGAGACTACTTCTTTCCACATGCTACGATCCTGACATACCTATTCCGCTTCTTCCACTTTCATGAGCGCCTTCATACATGCTCGCCGGTTATAAGTACTTTTGACTTGGCCTTTCTTTAAAACGTCTCCGATCTGGTCGTGATACGTACGCCTAGGTCGGCCTCTACCGGCTGCCCCATTCACACTCGTCTCATAAATCTGTTTCGTCAGTCTTTCTTCATCCATCAAACTAATTTATATCAATTTCCCACTGACTTCAAAGAAGAGGAGGATTTTCTTAATATTTTTTTCTATCTTTGTTACCTAAGAACTCCGTCATTTGTTAACTGATTTCCTAAATCTTTATTTTGTTTGAGAGTACTAATTGAGAGAGTTGATGAAAGTACTAGTTTGTACCATATGAACCGACACCCTGTCTAAACTACTTCGAAGATCAAGGGTTGTATTTTTACACGAAATTTCAAAGTCATATATGACTTTATGTGACTTTTGAAAAAAATATCATCGTTGACTTTAGCCGGTTGCTGGTATTTATTTTTTCTGGTGAATGTATGAAAAGTCTCTGTTATCTGAAGTTTTAGACAAAAGGGTCCACCCGTTGCCTCTCGAAATGAAAACCAAGTGGATTAAATACGTAGATAGCAAACTAAGCTTAAACATGAAAAAGATTCTCTCTCAGATAACGCTCCCTCACAACGTTCCATCTAAAAAGGTCTCACATAAACGTTTTATTCAGGTAATTTCACAAATGTTTTTTTCTAAATGTTTCTTTATTTTATGTGTTTTCATAGAATTCACAAAAATTATCATAAACAAAGTTTTATGTTTGTTTGATACTATCCCACTTTAGACGTTGTTTATTACTACATAATAATATCACAGATATACTAGTTGCCGTGCGCAGATTCGGCCATGCTAAAAAGTATTTGTAATAATTTAAGATCTCTTACAAAACTAAAATTTATAAATGGTCTGAAAGGTGAAAAATTTAAAAATGTTAAACACACGTCTAGGCCTAGATTGCTCTGACTCTCAAGAGCTGCTTTATAATAAGCGTTTGACCACTTGGTATCACCACCTGTTGGTAAGTGATGATGCGGTCGAAGATGGTAATGCTGCCAAAACACCGGTAAATTTTCTCTCTAATTGAAAAAAAATACTTTGTTGTAGCAAGTCAGGCGGAACATCGATATATGCTAATTAAATAGGAAACTGTAATGTCCATCCAAAGTAAGATGATAAAATATAAATAAATAAATAAGATGAGTATGTTTTTTCTAAGAAGGTTGTTAAGGTTTTTTTTGTTTGTTGTAATTTAATATTTGCGAATTAAATATTCTTTTTTGGGAACACAAAATCGTTTGCCAGGTTTGTTCTTACAACATCAAAGTGATTTGGTATCTACCATTACGATTTTTTTTATTTTTCTTACTAAAACTGTAGATTAAGATAAACAGATTTTAAAACACAAACAAAACACCTATTTTGTCGTTGCTTATAATGTATACTTTCATGAGACCGCATACACATGTTCAAGAATCGTCAAAATATCACAAAATACGTACAAAAATGTGAATCGTCCAATAATTATTAATCTAATGATATTGTAACTGTCGTAATCATGATTATATAGTTTGTAATATACTTCACAAAGAGTTACTGTATTATTATTTTTATATGTTTGTTATCTCAGAACTCCGTCATTTATTAACCGATTTGGAAATTATTATTCTGTTTAAGACGGAATACTACTCTTACTACTTTTTTTAATAGTTAAGAGTAATTTCGATATCTTAACCCGTGAGTGTAAAGCCGTTTTAATTAACTATCGGTATACTACTCGTTTAGTTCCGTTGTAATTTTTTCGATATCTGATATGTATCTCCAAGATAAACACCTCAAACTTGGTACTAAAAGTGACTAGCCTGGCATTTGAAGTTGGTTTTTTCGTTTTGTATACGATTTGACGGTGAACGTACCGGCTTTTGTTCGCGTGTATTTACTTCAAATATGCTCCGACCAGGTTTCAACCTAATACGCAGGTCATTTTACATTATAATGTGAACGTACCGGCTTTTGTTCGCGTGTATTTACTTCAGATATGCTCCGACCAGGTTTCAACCTAATACGCAGGTCATTTTACATTATAATGTGAACGTACCGGCTTTTGTTCGCGTGTATTTACTTCAGATATGCTCCGACCAGGTTTCAACCAAATACATAGGTAATCTTCTGGGAGCGGCTAGGATGACCGATGATGACCTACGTATTGGAGCATATCCGAAGAAAATACAAGCGAACAAAAGCTGGTACGTTCACATTAAAATGAATAATTTTCGCCATAACTTTCAAACTAAGATTTATCATTATTTAAATATGTACAAAACTATATTCGGCTACATTTGTATGAAGATGTGCCCCTTCCAATCATCATCAGCATTAACAGCCAGTATTCGTCCACTGTTGGACATAGGCGCTATGACACGCCACTGAGTTCGATCGTAAATGAAAATAGCTATCGGCACATTATGTTTATCTATTTCTTTCTCGTAATTTCTTGGTATACTGTGTTACAATGCTGGCATTCAACAAGAGTATTTATATTCACTACTATATATATATTATAAACATGTAGAACAGTATACATCATGCTAGCATATCTAGCAAACATTAGCATCCTGATTTCAGTGCCAGCTATCGGCTCCAATAGTAAATCTAAACCACGCAGTGACCCACTCAAACACACACATAAGCATGAAAATTGGTCAAGCCGTTTAGGAAGAGTTCAGTGACATACACACGTACATAAGAATAACTGTTTGAAAATATATATCATCCGAACCGCAGAAGAATGGAACACATCGTCGGCTGACTTGTTTCCGAGTAACTATAACTTAGGTCTCTTCAAGTCAAAAGTGAACAGATATCTTCTAGGCAAGCATGCTATACCTTCGATCACATCATCGCTTTCCATCAGGTGAGATAGTGATCAAATGCTTGCCTATCTTCTAAAAAAAAAACAACGGGTTGCAATCCGGGAGTGTTGGCAGAAGTGAAAACTTGAACACGTCGTTTTTGAATATTTTAGAATGACACCTCGCGCAAACGCTTGGTCGTATGACCAAGTAGACCAAACCAAAGACCAAGACCAAACGTATGACCATTTCAAAGTCTTACCGTGCCGTGTTACGTTATTTCTGCGTTATGGTATTCTCTATGCCTCTCATTGGTCATACTGAATAAGGCCCCAGCTCAAAACGCGCTCATAACCTTACCCTACCGTGTTTTAATTGGCATAGAGAATACCATAACGCGGAAATAACGTAACACGGCACGGTAAGACTTTAAAATGGTCATACTGAATAAAGCCCCTGCGCTCATTTGAAATCACACCTTGCGCAAGTGCCCTGCGCTCTGTTGGAATGACACCTCGCGCAAGCGCCCTGCGCTCCGTCTTACGAATCCCTGATCGTACGACGAAAGTCTTACGATCAGGATACGTGACCCTGACGCAAGTTTAACATTTTATACCCATCCCAAGAAAATTGCACAACACCGCTAAATAAGTTTTCTCTTTAAAAATTACTCTAAAAGCAATAATCACATTAATTAAAAACCACCCTTTTTAAATGTGTTTATAAAAAATAGTCAACTAAAACATTCGAGTATGTTAACGAGTTCCTAAAATGTAAATTCACGACCGGCTCTTCATAAATCACAATCAAGGAAAATGTCCTTCTCCCAACGGCCCGATGCAATATTAAATTCAATTTACCCAACTTGATTAGTTCTCTGGCCATAATGCCTGTATTAGATGCAAGCTTCCATTCTCCTATTAATTTCGAGCGTCTATGATAATGCTGGAAGGCTGGCGATATCCACTTGGTGTGAGGTAAATTTTGTAGTGCTTTTAGAGAGTTTTCTAAGGACCTAGGTCCTTAGCGTAGTGTGAAGTATAGGGTGTAGTGGTTTTGTGTTTATTTGTATAAAAGTGCTTTATTTTTAAACCGACTACACAAAAAAGGAGGAAGTTCTCAATTCGCCGGTTTTTTTTAAATGTATGTTCACCGATTACTCAAAGGTGCCTAAACCGATGTAGAACATTCTTATTTTGTTTCAAAGGCTACCCTTCCCACTCTAAACTTTGACAAAATCGGTCTAGCGGTTTTAAATATATCAACATTTTTGTAAATTGTTAAACACAATCAAAAATATTATGTGTGTAACACTTCAAAGAAACATAATATATCAACATTTGTATTACGATGCATTTATATACTTCGATAACATGCTACTGACAACTGGCTACATTGACTAGCGCGACCTTCGAGCATTTTCCAATGGAGATGTTAACGTTGTAATCCGCAAACATTCTTTTCTGCCGATACATACGGGGGACGAGGTAAACACGCATTGCACACACACAAATCACTCACTTTAATGATCCCGCACACTAGCTTGAAACACGCACACAGTTTTAAAAATACAGCGTAGTTATGCACGCTCCTATGGCCAATAATGGCTATATGGCCAGCAGAGGGGTACGCCTTGCGTTAACATCTCCATTGATAAATGCTCGAAGTGCTCGAAGAGCGCGACGTTTAAAGTCGGTTCTTTTAGTTTTTTAAACAATTTTAAATTGTTACGAATTATATCATGCAGTAACTTCTGTATAGTAACTGAGTAGAATACTCTTGAACTTTCATGTTTGAGAAATAGGCTTGTGACTAGTAAGATTGTTAGTAGTTGCTTGTACGTACAGAGATAACGATATTTTGAAGTTCCGACGCAAAACTAAGTGGTGTTTAAATTGAGTCTCTGTGGCGTCGTAGCTCCCAACCCAAACGAATAAATTCTTCAGGTCTGATCGATTAGATATTTGATGTCCTGTAACTCTAATAATTTAAGATCGTTTAAAAAACTAAAAGAACCGACTTAAAACATCGCGCTAGTCAAAGTAGCCAGTAGACGTAGTAACTATTACATAATCTGTGCCAGTAAGTAATGTGCCAGCCAAGTATTAAGTCGTCGAGATAAGTAAATGCGTCGTTTTTTTTTTTTTTTTTTTAATACTTTATAGGCTAACGTTTGACCACTATCTCACCTGTTGGTAAGTGATGATGCGGTCTAAGATGGTAAGCACGCTAGGCCTAGAATGGGAACTGGCTCTCAAGGATAGCTGCCAGAACACATTAGATGTTTTGGTGACAGATTTTCTAACGTTTTCTAATTCGTAATACAAATGTTGATATATTAAAAACGACTCGGCCAATTTCGTTAAAATTTAAATGGGACCACTTGGAAAGGGTACCATTTGAAACAAAAAAGAATTTTCTAAATCGGTTCAGGCATCTTCGAGTAATCGGTGAACATACATAAAAAAAATAAAAAAAAAGATTCCGACGATTGAGAACCTCTTCCTTTTTTGTGAAGTCGGCTAAAAAGACATAAATACTCAGACAAAAAATAGTTAGCTTGTCCTGATTTTGGAACATCTCCTGGAATATGCAGGATATCCAACTACTCATCAATTCACAGAGGAGATGTCGTCTTTGGTCTGAATGGAGGAGATAATAGTAGGCAGATTAATTGGGGAAGTTTTTAAAATTTAAAATATCGTTTTTGCGAGCTATCTCGACCATAGTGTGTTGTGCATGCCCGATGCACCTGCACTACACAACGGCCGTTATCGTTACAATCTGGCTCTCTAAAGGTCAGTTTACACCGCAAAGCGACGCGACGCAAGGTGATGATGCCTTTGGTTTCGCGCGGCGCAGCGCAGCAAAACGCGTGACGCCACCAAATTATCGCAATGCAATGGGTATCTTTTTGTGTAGTTAATAAAGTTCAATTATTTATCACGCCGCTTCATCTTCGCTGCGCGGCGCAGCCTGAAGCCGCCGAACTTAATGAAATGTGTATACTTTTGAGTAGTCAATAAATTAATTTTATGTATCACTCTCTTAATAAGTGCACGACGCGTCGCGTCGCCGTTTAAGCTGACCCTTAGGAATTGCATTAGGCAAGCACGATACCTCAAAACAATTGAAAAAACAAGTAGTTTATTATTATAATAGTAATAAGTTATAATTTACGATAACTTATAACCACGACTAGCTGTGACCCGCAGCTCCACCCACGTTAAAAAGTATCCTATATCCTTTATATATATATATATATATATATAAAGGATACTTGGGACAGCCAGTACTATGGAGAATATATATATATATATATATATACTCCATAGTACTGGCTGTCCCTGTACACAATTTCAGCAAAATCAGTCCAGCTATTTGACCATGAAAAAGTCCCAAATAAACAAACTGACTATTACAATATTGGCATTGGGGCACAGATTAATGAATAGTTCAAGATTGGGGTGTTAATTTATAAAAACTATAAACAAAAAAAAAACGACTTCACAAGCCGCGGTAGTCATTTTTAACCAACTTAAAAAATAGGAAATTCTCTATTTGGATGTTTGTAGATAGTGAAATACATAATGTCCCCGATATAAAATAAGATATTTAAATACATAGTACATAAACAAGTCTATTTATGTTTAAAAATGATCTTACAACATTTCTCATAATATAATCTTTCTAATTAGAAGGTCCAGTCATTTATCGCGTATTTTTGTGGAATATCCTGGAGGGCATTTACGTAGCCACTTTATTATACGAAAGCCGTAATTAATTAAAGGTAATTATGGTAATGGCCGTGTTACTGTGCTAAAACCTATAGACGCGGCAATTTATTTCGTCTAAGAAACAACTGAGCTTTAGTGTTAGTATGCGATTTCTAAAATTCTTTTCACATGATTCTTGTTATATTACCTACTAACATGTAACGTTTATTTTCCCCGATAAAAAGATAGCGATCGCTTTTTCTTTCCTTGACCCTGCAGCGTTGACAAGTTGACTGGCGATATATCGAAGTGATGAGATGTCTGCATAATGCCGTAACGATGACTTTACAAGTACAGAACCAGCGAACTAAACGTCAAGACGTCCACCTGCGTCGCGGAGTGAGACAGAGGGACGTCATATCCCCGAAACTGTTCACTAACGCCTTGGAGGATATGTTTAAGACGATGGACTGGAAAGATTCCGGCATTTACATCTCTCACTTAAGGTACGGCCACACCGCGGCGTCCTGCGATCTGCTGGCGCGATCTCAGTACTTTTCAATTGTGTGTGTGAACCACAATCAGATCAGATAGCGCAGTAATATTTGTACCGACTGGTACAAATATTACTGCGCTATCTGATCGCCGCCTAGATCACGCACACAGGACGCTGTGGTGTGCCCGTACCTTTACGATTCGCAGGTGACATCGTCATTATGACAGAGACGCTGCAGGACCTACAAAGGATGTTGAATGGCCTACTTGATTCTTCTCGTCGCATCGGTCTCCGGATGAATTTGGATAAAACCAAAGTCATGTGCAACGAGCACGTTGTTCCAGAACTGATTGCCGTAGATGGAATCCCACTCGAAATTGTTACGCAGTATGTTTACCTAGGGCAGACGCTCCAACTAGGCAAACACGACTTCGAGAAGGAAATCCAGAGGCGAATTCAGCTAAGCTGGGCAGCATTCGGAAAATTCCGTCGAGTCTTCTCGTTGCTTATACCGCAGTGTCTAAAGACAAACATCTTTAACCAGTGCGTCCTACCTGTGATGACATACGGAGTTGAGACGTGGACAGTCACAGTTCGACTGGTCCACCAGTTTAAAGTCGCTCAGCAAGCTATGGAGAGAGCTATGCTCGGTATATCTCTGCGGGATCGAATCCGGAACGAAGTTATTTGCCAGAGAACTTAAAGTTATCGACATAGCTGAACAGATTAGTAAGCTGAAGTGGCAGTGGGCTGGTCATATCTGCCGAAGTACTGATAACCGTTGGGATAGACTTGTCCTGAAGTGGAGACCGCGAATCGGCAAACGTAGCGTAGGACGTGCTGTGACCAGGTGGAGCGACGACATACACAAAGCGGTGGGCAGTGACTGGAAAAGAAGAGCCGAAGATCGGGCTCAGCGGCGCACCTTGGGAGAAGCCTACGTCCAGCAATGAACGGACACCGGCTTTGATTTCTTTACTTTACCAAGACAAGATTGAAGTAAGTTTCTAGAATAGAATAGAATGATTCACTATTGCACACAAAACAGTAATTATGGGTTGTCTTATTTCTTGGGGCGATCTCTACTAGACAACCTTTGGTTAAACAGGATTTCACATAAAACTGTTGCAGGGAGGTGTACATAAAACATTAAACATATACACTAATTATATACTTTTATACATCTATCTATGTACAATAATACTATAGTAGGTTTATTATTATGTTATAAACAATATTACTTATTTATTATCCACTTCTGATTGTATCCTAATTTGAATTTCGTCTTTTATTTATTGCTTTGCTTTGGATATTGTTAGTTTGTATATTCAATCGAAAGGGATTGAGAACGTTTATAATGTTTGTTTCTAAAATAAAAAATGTCATTTGCTTCAAAATAAAAATAGTTTCTTTTAAGTCAGACCACATGAGTAAAGAAAAGGTCAAACTTAGTACCTATGCTCTCGAGCTTTTTGGTATGACATAAATAACAACTAGCAATTTTAGTTCCTATATATTGAGCTCCAAGCTGAACTAGCCTCAAAAAAGCTTTGTGTTTTGGCTAATGTAATAAATACTTCACTGGGACAAATAGCTCAATCTTTAACAAGCGCAAGTCCGGTCGGGCGTGGAGTACTAATCTTTGGGATAGTTTAATAAAATACCAGCAGGAGACACTGGAAGCTATTTAGAGGAGAGCCAAGAAAGCGAGAGCAAGAGACAGAGTCAGAGACAGAGTCAGAGACAGAGTCAGAGACAGAGTCAGAGACAGAGTCAGAGACAGAGTCAGAGACAGAGTCAGAAACAGAGTCAGAGACAGAGTCAGAGACAGAGTCAGAGACAGAGTCAGAGACAGAGTCAGAGACAGAGTCAGAGACAGAGTCAGAGACAGAGTCAGAGACAGAGTCAGAGTCAGAGACAGAGTCAGAGACAGAGTCAGAGTCAGAGACAGAGTCAGAGACAGAGTCAGAGACAGAGTCAGAGACAGAGTCAGAGACAGAGTCAGAGACAGAGTCAGAGACAGAGTCAGAATCAGAGACAGAGTCAGAGACAGAGTCAGAGTCAGAGACAGAGTCAGAGACAGAGTCAGAGACAGAGTCAGAGACAGAGTCAGAGACAGAGTCAGAGACAGAGTCAGAGACAGAGTCAGAGTCAGAGACAGAGGCAGAGTCAGAGACAGAGTCAGAGACAGAGGAGGGGATACGGAACTGTATAATTTGATTCTACTATCCCTATTTCATAACCGGATAACTGGAGATAGAGGCGCCACTGCTTAAAAAAGTTCAGTAAGTATACCGAACTCATATAATCGAACGAATATATTCGAATTTGATGACTTTCAAATTCGAAATAATACTGTTTATATTAGATTTCCTATTTAGGTAACACATTCTTTCTATATTTGATTGTCCGCAAGAAGTCTCCTAAGATGTTTGTGATGACAATAAGCTGTTTATCGATTACCTTTCGTTGGTGGAATATTGCGAGAAGTTTCGATAATTCGTGACCGCACCGTGTCACGTATTTTGTCCCAAATATCGTCGTTGTATCTAATTGTTACATGTTACAGATGTTATTAACACGTTCTGTTGTATCAGATTAACAGATAGTTTGTGAGGTTTTAATTGACTTAGTTATGGTCATTTAGTTTATTTTTCAATTTTAATTAACCCCCGACGCAAAAAAGGGGTGTTATAAGTTTGACGTGTGTATCTGTGACGTGTGTCTGTGTGTGTCATGGTAGCGTCCAAACGGAAAAGCCCCAAGCGTCTTCATCGAGAGTGTTTTTAGCTTTGATTTATGAAAATCTGTTCAGCCGTTTTATGACTATGAGCTTGTTTATAGTTGATGACGCTATGAAATCAACTTTCATAGGTCTGATGAATTCGAAATTCGGTATCCTCTACTCGGGATCAAAAGTACCGTAGTTTTATTTTAGGGTCTTGGCTATCTACATACCAAAGTTCAATCGGTTCAGTAGCTTTTGCGTGAAGAAGTACCAAACGTACACACAAACTTTCGTCTTTGTTATATTCGTAGGATTTAAAGTGTAAGTGAGTTTGAGTTATGATTGCACAAGTACCGACTAATTATGCTCACTAACTTTGAAAATCACTAGTTTATGTCGCTATCTTTTTGCGTAAACTCCTACCTCGTACATATTGAACATTTTTATGAATCCTAACAACGTAATATTCTGTATTATCATCAGCCTATCTCTGTAAGTCTGTCTCAAGGGCTGTATGCTGCCGGAACACCATACGTTTATGGCGGCATATGTTCTCACTGTTTGTTATAATGCTCGTACCATTTGTGGACGAGCACCCATGAGTGCACATAATAAAATCTATTGGTGCACGGCTAGGACACATAATAAATAATAGTACAAGGCTAGGATTTGATCCAACGACCTTCGGGCATAGAAAAGATAATAATACTACGTATAGCACGGACACTCTGTTCCCCCCACCAATTCCGGGCTTCTTCACCCCGCCACCGACTTGGAGCTGTCGAGGAGCTGCGCTGAGCAAGGACACCACACGCGTACGACTATAGAACAATTACTACTCACGGAGAGAAGAACGTCAACTTCATACATTTATGTTGGGACCAGTAGACACTGGAGGTTCAAATTTACGTAGGTTCTTATTACGTAGGTATATAATAAACACTTAATTATATTAGTATACCTACCTACATATTCGTATTTTAGAATTCATTTTCATAAATGAAACAACGATATATATATATATATATATATATACTCGTGCGTAATAAACGCTTAATTTGTAAAATATTTTAAAAACTTTCACGTTTAAACATTTTTATAACACAGCAATTGGGAACTTGATGTAGGTACGTAGTATTTATATTCTCTTTACTTGATGTCGCTCTAACGTGCGAGCAAGACACACGACATTGTTTCGTACAGCTCTGGCTGGCCGCCCAATACAGAATAAAAAATAGTTACTGTGGTGCAGTTTGTTCTATGCAAGTCGACTGGACCTGGAGATGATGGTTTACGAAATAGCGACTAATATTTTTAGTGTTAAAAGCTTTTTGGGTAAGTGTACAAAAAATATTCATACGGTTAGTACGTAGTACGTATGTAAGAAGTAACTATTATATAATCTGTGATACGGTGATTACGGGCGACAACCTTAGACATCACGCACACAAATGCACGTATAGAAAAATGACCCGTGTGTAGTGTCTGTGTCGGTGTTACAGTGTCAGTCGTTAAAACGCTAGTTTGTATGGAGATTTAGCGAGTGTCCGGGGTGTGCTTCCGGCTTGAAGTCGAAGCTAATACACCTCTTATGCCAACGAGCTGTCCAAATCCCATTCATCATTCACACAAACACACGTACATAGACAAATACATTACCTACTCTAACAGAATATATCACGCCACACACACACGTCTGCACTTACACCTCAAAAATAACACATATGTCTAAGTAATATTAACCTCTTATGTATGCATGCATTCAGTCAGACCTACTAGTAAACTTCCTATTTGTATTATTATCTATATTCTTTCGATTTGTTTTTACTAGTTGCAGTTATTAATTACTTACATAAGATAAGTCAACTTTCACGGAACTTGAAAATAAGATCATTGTCAGGGGGAGTGCTGGTGACCTGTATTTACAGGTTTTTTTTAAACCTACTTCAGGCACCAGTCTCTCACAAGATAGTGTATTTTATTTGAGCATTAGACTAAGTACCTATTTTGTAATAGCTTGTGAGAGAAAATAAATGAATTGAATGGAATCATTGCTCCACGTATCTAGACAACGTTTACTGAGCCGCGTCTCCACTTTTGAAACACATTTACCCAAACAGTTATAAGTTTTACGACAGTGTAACCAATCCTCTGCTACTTTAAGCTATGTGGATAAAATTTGTTGTCTAACGGTTGACCTTATTTTGAATTCAATCTTTCAGAAAGACTCCGAGCAAAGCCCTATCCATAGCTCACTCAGTTACATGGAATTGGTGAACCAGTCGCATTTTCAGTGTCTATGTCTAGACTCCGTAAGAAATGACAGGTGGGCCGTAAGTGTACTGAAGTCGTACGCACTGACTTCAGTATACTCGAATAACCTTGGATATTACCCTGACCCTCACCACGACCTTGGTTTGACCTGTAGAGGTCCCAAATAAACAAGTATACAATTAATTAACTTCCTCATTTATAATATTGGTTTTGATATCTTACGATTATTAATTGAATCTCCCGCGATGCGAATTTTGATTAAGATTTTTTTAAATTCATTTGTATAGTTGCTATGTTTTTGAATTCAAAACACCCTATCTTTTCACGGAAGACTTATAAATGCGACCAGCTGGCTTATCGGCTTTAACAGATTTACGAGATTATCGGTCCGTGCATGGAAGCTATACGGATTTGTAGATCAACTATGAACCAAACAAGCACAAACAGAGCGTTTGTATATATGGGCAATGATTTTTTTTAAAGCTTACTAGCCACGTGGGTTGCACATTACTAGTAGTCTTGTTAACCCCTCCAAGTAAGCGAATTATTTTTGTATCTGGAGTGGGTTCACGTCAATAGTGCAATGGGTGGGGATCGAACTCACGACCTCTGGATCGCCAGGCCGACGTTTTAGCCATTGGGCTATTGCCACGATAATGTTAAACTATAGTTTGAAATATAATTAATGTTTTCTTGAATTACATACCTATCTATTAATAATATAGCTAATATGTTATCACAACATAGTAAACAACTAAGTAAGTCCCTGCCGCGTCTGTCTGTCTGTCTGCCTGTTAGCGATAAACTCAAAAAGTACTAAAGGGATTTTCATGCAGTTTTCACTAAAAGACAGAGTGATTCACGTGAAAGATTAATTTTGTATAATTTTCTAATAATTATAATTCGTTGAAATATGAAAATTATTGTAAAAGATGTTTATTCATGTTTGACGCGATAAACTGATGCATAGTACTTAAATTCAAAATTTAAGACCACTCCTCCGACCGATCTATTCATAATCTGTTGATTGAGCCCAAACTCGACATCTTTGCTGTCGGAACACTGTAAAGGTACGAACACACCTTAGCGTCCTGCGTTCGCGACCTAGGCGGCGATCAGATAGCGCAGTAATATTTGTACCGACTGGTTCACTCGAAACGCAATCAGAAAACAATTGAAAAGTCCTTTTTTTTTTGTTCGAGTCTACTCCCAACAAGAATGAGGCTTTTCTTCACTTTGCAATTACTTTCACTTACTGGCCCTATTTTAACTATTCTACTTTTTGTACATTTTCTTATTTCTATGGGTTCTATTTTTAACCGACTTCAAAAAAAGGAGGAGGTTTCTCAATTCGACCGTACATATTTTTTTATTTTTTTTTTATTTTATTATGTTTGTTCGCGGATAACTTCGTCGTTTATGAACCGATTTCGATTATTCTTTTTTTGTTCGAAAGGAGATATCCCAAGTGTGGTACCATGGTAATTTTATCGAGGTATAATAAGTATCTCCAGAGATATTGAGATAAACATCTCAAAATTGGTACTGAAAATGAATACCGCGGCATTGAAGTCGGTTGTTTTTTAGTTTTTAAACGATATTATTAATTATAACAAATAATTAACAAAAAAGGTTTTTTGTTATTGCGGTTAGTATCCTATCTTTAAATTTAGTACTATATGAGTGCATGTGCATTTATCAAATATAATCAAATATTTGATGGTTCATCTTATTTTTACAATTTATTCTTACTTACTTACTTATCTTATTATTACTAACATTTTCACAATATTCTAGAAACTTATTTCTTATGTCTATGTATTCCATTATTTTGCTTATATTTATTTCCTTTATGTGTATTCCTATTTCTTGCTCAAAATTGAATCTTTGCCTACGAAAGATGGGACAGTCAATGATTACGTGCAGAGCACTCTGCTCGACTTAAGGATCACATGTACATGCTGGGCTGCACTTGAAACGGTGCAAGTAGGAGGAGAACCCACCATGTCCGGTCATTATTTGCACTGTGATCGGTTTTAATTTAATGTTTTTTACTATTTTGTACGCTATTTGTGCATTAGTGAAAAACACTTTGATTGCGGAAGCCGTTACACCATTTATGTAGCGCCGGTTCCATTAGTCAATTGACTCTATATAGATTTGTCGCTTGACAAATGAAACCGGGCACTTATCATAACTTGGCTTCATCTTTAATTTCAATGCTGCACTTTTTGCCAATTCGTCCGCCCTTTCGTTTCCCTCCAACTCTGCATGCGCCTTTACCCAAAACAATTGCAATGACATTCCGTCTCTTCGTAGCACGTCAATGGGGTTAAAAACTGAAAGCTCTAAGTAGATGGCGCTACTGTTGAGTGTTCATAAAAACCGCCATATTGCAAATTTTGTGTGGATTTTTCACAAACTTATTTCCTTATAAATATATAATAATGTATTCGACCTCGACTTTCAGTCTCTTATAAGAAGAAATAAGGCAAAGTATAACATTCATAATCCATTTTTGTGGATAAAAAATATAATCCATTTTTGTACATAAATAATGTACATCATCACTTTTAATTTCATTCGGGAACACGTACTTTTGTAATTCATAGCTGCACATAGCAATATAATAAGTAAATATTCTAATGGGAATGTATTTGTTTACAAAATTACCATTGAAAATGACATATAGCTGTCAGTTTTAAGGAACACTCAACAGTAGCGCCTGCAGTGAGCAAAAGGCAGTTTTTAACCCCATTGCAAGGGGATGGAGGGAAACGTTGTTCATTGAAAAGTACTGAGATCGCGCCCGCAAATCGCAAGACGCTGCGTTGGGGCCGTACCCTAAGATTATGGTGGCAGATTTTCTCAGCAAGTCAGGGGGAACATCGATGTAATATGTTCCTGTGTATAAAAACCCGTGCTAGGATTTGAACTGGTGACCACTAACTTAGAAGTTAAGACAACTATACTTTACGGCATCGGGGCTCTCAAGTTATTTTGAAGCCTCCACGCAAATAAACCAAAAAACGAACCAACAAAAAATCAAATCTATATCTTTTTTCCTCATTATAATATTAGTTTAGATTAATAAAAAAAAATAGTAACTAGGTTGTACCTAATTAAAATACTGTATCGAAGTAGTTTTGTTACAGTATTTTAAGACATAAAATTAATAAACCATACTAAAGTTTACAAAATTTTCCCAGTTTGCAACGAACCGATGGAGTTGTTTGTAATTAAATTTTAAAAACACCCTTGCGTGTCTAAATGGGGTAATGAAATGAATTATTTTAATGAAGGCTTCCTTACTTGCGTGTTACGTTGAAATAGGTATAAGTATACCATGGCGGTAAACATTTTATGCTTGGAAAGGAAAACGCTGTGCGAAAAGCAGGCAATTGGCGCCACAAAATTAAGAATAGATTGTTGAAGTATCAACTCGCCAAGTTTGATAGGTTGACTTGCAAATTCAGTCACTGTTTTAAAGTGATACGTTATTTATTGTTTTTAAAGCTGTAAAATATATTTTTGCAAATTAATAAATAACCTGTTCAAATGCCGTTGTTGTTTCATTTTGTTGTTAATTTACAATTTTAAATACCATAACATTAAGATCTAAAATTAAAACCCGACAACTAAAAAATCACATTCTAAAAGTATACAAAAAATCTTCGAATTATTATTTATTCGTAGTATATTTATAACAAAAAAACCTAATAATAAACACGTATTATTATATAAGTATTCTTAACAATACGAGTACGACTTACTCTTAAATAAAGTCCTCAAGGACTCTAAGATTGCGACACGACAAGCAAGCTCTTATTTAAAATATGTCAATATGGCTTGGCCAGCTTAAGCCGTATTTTCGCATATTGTGGCAAGATTGGCTTCATACAAATGGAACTGTATGAAATGTATGAAACGCGTTCAAGATATCTTTGAATATTATCATTTATAAAAGGTAACCTGAAGAAATCTACGAAAGAAAAGAGTTAGGTATCTTTCGTAACCCTCTCATAAATAAAAAGGCTTCGCCATCTCTCGAAATAATATTACCTACATCCCATCTTTAAATAACGATCATGATACAGGCTTCCTTATTCCTTCTGTCCTTATCTGGAAGTAGATTAGGGGGACCCGTTGTTTTTGTTCGGATAAAATGCTCGGGACCCGTTCTCCCATTATCATTTTCCGTTGAGTGAATCGCCTTGGACCTTCGGGCTTCGGATGACCCTCTCGCTTTCAATGTAAAAAAGGTACGTAAGTGGTTAACGACTTGAAACGTTAATTGTATTGTAAGGTGGATGTTTGCTTTTAGTCGAGGGTAATTGTGTAGAGTCTCAGATATAACTCGGATGCGTGGGGTCTCAATAAAAAAATATTGAGGTACTTAGTACGCCGGGAATACGCTAGTACACTTTATTTGTCTTCACTTATTATGCTTTTAGTAAGCTTATTAAATATTTAAAGTGTTATTACAAGTCAGCCTGAACTGTTTATTTTCAATTTAGAACTGCAAAGTATCAAGTTAGGCTTGAGAGGGGATAAAACATAGGGGATATATTTATATATATCCCCTATGTTTTATCCCCGCTATCCCCCCCCCTTACCCCCGCTTACCCCCGTTCTATCAGGTCGTCTACTTTTCTTTAGATGAACATTTAAAATCCTATATCCAATATATATACTATTGCGTTTAAAAACTAATAATAAAATAAAATAAAAACAACTGTAACTAACTAAATAACCGACTTCAAATAGAAGGAGGTTCTCAATTCATCGGAATCTTTTTTAAAGTATGTTCATTGATTACTCGAAGACGCCTAAACCGATTTAAAAACATTTTTTTTTAATTGAACTTTTCAGGTGGTGTTATTAAAATTAAAATTTTCATGTTCAGTATTTCTAGATATATGGAGATAAACACCTTATACTTGGTACTGAAAATTAATAGCGCGATGTTGGAAGTGGTACGGCCACACCGCGGCGTCCTGCGATATGCGGGCGCAATCTCAGTACTTTTCAATTGTTTTCTGATCGCGTTTGGTGTGAACCAGTCGGTACAAATACTACTGCGCTATCTGATCACCGCCTAGATCGCGCACGCAGGATGCTCCGGTGTGTCCGTACCTTTAGTATTGAAAAAATCTTATATTATAAAATACTGTGAAATACGTCGTACATAAGTTTAACTGTCAAAAACACAAAATATGTGAAAAAAGTGTTTTTTATTTTGTGTTTTTGACATTATTTTCAAGTCAATACTATTTTTAACCCCCGACGCAAAAAGAAGGGGTGTTATTAGTTTGACGTGTGTAGATATATATAGACACACGTCAATCTTATAAAATGACACAGACAGACAAACACATACATAGATGTGTATGAGTGTGTCTGTCTGTGCATCGTAGCGCCCAAACGGATGAACCGATTTTGATTTACTTTTTTATGTATGATAGGTGTCAATCGAGAGTATTTTTAGCTCAGCTTCATGAAAGTCCATCCAGCCCACAGAAATATTAATAATAAGGTATGTCTAGCCGTTTTGGGACTATGAGCTTTTTTCAAGTTGATGACGCTATGAAATCAACTTTCATAGGTCTGATCAATTCAAAATTTGGTTATACTCTTACTTCAACGATACTGTAAGATCTTGGTAGCATTGACCAGATGCTGGGACATCTCCTAGAATTTGAAGAATACTTCACTCCTCACCAACTTGCAGTAGACAATATGTTGAGTTTGGGTACATTATAATAAAAAAGAAAAAAAAATCTTATTTCTTAAATAATTATATTTCATACAGATATTCAACAAATCTGCCACAAATTGACGTCACAATAAACACAAGTAATACGTACATAATAATATTGAAAATACAATGACATGTTTAGTTCCGTGGCCATGTGACCTAATTCAAAGAGCTTAGAAAACCGAGACCGAATTTTCCATATCACGCGCAGTGCCATGTAGGTGGAACGGCACCTAAAATAATATTCTGCGAGTCGAACCAGCCGCTTGCCTAAGCGAAAAGCGCGATAAGTATTCCTTTTACCATGTATTTTGCTAAGATTAATAAATAACTTTCGAATATTATTTAATACAATTTACACGAACACCGATTTAAATGAAAGGTCAATACGTATTGTTATCGTATATGGCAACTGTAATTGCACCAACTGGTAAAGGCGTCGTTGTTTGATAGATATTTAATTTACTTGGATGAAGCGATTGGATTGAAAATTTAGCATTCGTATTTATACTTTTTCAATTTAATGTTAAAAAGTTACTAATTCAATTAAAAGCCGAAGATCAGGCTCAGTGGCGAGCATTAGGAGAGGCCTATGTGCAGCTGTGGACTGAAACGGGTTGCTAATGGAAAAAAGGATGAGTTACTAATTTAGCAACATCCGAGGATCACGTGTGGGATTAATAAAAATAACGTGTTATTCTGACAAATATTTAATCCACTGGTTGGGAATTTATTAATTATCACCGCTGGCTAGTTATTATGTTTTGATTGCTACTACGTTCTAGAACGAGCAACAATGTTCTACAATGTGCTACGGCATGCTACGCTACGCAACTTTCTGTGATACCTACCATAGCTGGCTGAGCGACTTTTAATTGGTAGAGCAATAATTTCTGAGTGTCCACCTCTCGGCTCTGTGTTTCATCACAGGTAGGACGCACTGGTTAAAAACTCTTGTCTTTAGACTCTGCGGTATAGGCGGCGAGAAGACTTGACAGAGTTTTCCGTACGCTGCCCAGCCTAGCTGAATTCGTCTGTGGATTACCTTCTCGAAGTTGTGTTTGCCTAGTTGGAGCGTCTGCCTTAGGTCGCGAGTCAAAATTGCTCCGATCAGTTTCAAAAATGTCCTACTAAAAGAAAAAAAAAAATTGTTTTACTACCTATCTCACTACGGTTTAGAAATAACCAATTAAGTAATTTGAGTATATTGTAGCTCATATGATTTTCATCATCATTATCAGTCTGCTGGACGTAGGCCTCCCCCAAGACACGTAACTGAGCCCGATCTTCGGCTCTTTGTTTCCAGTCACTGCCCACAGCGTTGCGAATGTCGTCGCTCCACCTAGTCACAGGGCGTCTTACGCTACGTTTGCCGATTCGCGGTCTCCACAGCTGTCAACCAGTCTGCCCCAACTGTTATCGGTCCTACGGCAGATATGACCAGCCCACTGCCACTTCAATTTGCTAATCCGCCGAGCTATGTCGACCACTTTAGTAAATTACTTTGCAACAATGCAATGTTATAAAAATTGCAAAAAAATACAAGCAAATATTGTGAAATTCATTTTACTCACTCCGAAACTGTTAAGAGTAATAAAATTAATTCATTTACGCCAAAATAAATCCTCTCTACGAGACATCCGCGAATCGGTAAAAGCTTATCCGGCGATTGTACGAAACGACAAAACCATTCAACCCTTTTAAACCCCAATCCTGAGTGGTAGGGTCGTTAGCAAGCATTAATGAAACGCTTATTCAACCATGAAAATAACAAGGGCTATATTTATTTTGCCGCGAGCGTAAATTGAATCGATTTAAAAAGTTATCAGTATTCTGGAGACAAGTTATTGATAAACATCCGCGCTAAGATTTCTACAAAATATTACCCACTTCATTATTTGTGTGATCTCGCGATCAAACTCACTACAGTCCTGCATATTATTATGTATATACATATATATAAAGCTTATCTTAGCCATCATTACCACTTCAACTCCAAGTTATGATTCGTGGCAAGCTTGGATTTCACAAAATAAACCATATGACGTCAACAAGTTGTATGTCAGCGATACTGTTACTAGGCAAATCCTCCGACTCATTGGCTGTAAGCTGACGATAAGTTTTATGCTAGTGGTCCCCGCGTGGTTAAATATTTAACAATTGTTATAATCATTTAGATAGTTTAAAAACTAAGAAACCGACTTCACATTCCCAAGTCAGTTTCAGTAGCAAGTATGAGGTGTTTATCTCCATATCTCTGGAGATATTCATTAGATCTCAGTAAAATATATAAAGAGACTAACGTGAAGATGCAGTTAACTCATTATTAGATCGCTTAAAAAAGTAAAAGATCCGACTTCAATTGCCACGCTGTTATTAATATTCAGTACTGAGTTTGAGGTGTTTGTCTCCATATATCTGGAGATACTAATCAGATCTCCATGAAATTATATTAGAACTGTTCTTGGGATTATCTCCTTTCCAACAAAAAAAACATCAAAATCGGTTACGAAACTACGAAGTTAGCCTCGAATAAACATTAAAAAAATGTAAATATATACGGTCGAATTGAGAAACCTCCTTGTTAGGTTTTTAGGTCGATTATATCGAATAATGATTCGAATCGATTCACAATTAGCGAAGTAATCGCTTAACACTGCATAGGTCATCGAGATCTTTAGAAAATCTTAGGTTCATTAATTGCTTGTCAATGATATCCATAAACTGATTTTAGGGTAAGGACACACCGCAGCGTCCTGCGTGCGCGATCTAGGCGACGATCAGATAGTGCAGTAGTATTTGTACCGACTGGTTCACACCAAACGCGATCAGAAAACAATTGAAAAGTAATGAGATCGCGCCCACAGATCGCAGGATGCCGTGGTGTGGCCGTACCTTCATCCGTTTGGTGGGGAATGGGCCTGTAAAAATGTTCTTAGCCTTCGATGGATAATTTACACGAATAAGTGACACCTTGTCCCAGATAGTATGAGCCAAGTTTATCAAACATTGCAATTTTTTCGGCTTCACAGTTGCAGAACACATAGTCCAAGCAGGTAGCTGACGAGCTAGTGATTCTTGTTGGCCGTTTAAAAAGATGCTTCGAATTGAAGCTTAGAAGTATATTTTTTATTTGTCACTGAGCCGTGACTGCTCAATTAAATTAACCTTGAAACAGATACAAACTATCAAAGATTTAGAGGTGAAGACTTTGCTCATTACTTCTTCCATAATTGTCTTAAACATTTTATAATCAACCGATGGAGGTCTGTATACACAATATATTCAACACGTCGTTCAACAGACAAAGCTACTATGTCTTTACCTCCTTAAAGTTATAATTTTTAGTTACATTTACCCTAATGAATGTCCTAGCAGAAAGAAACATGCCCCGTAGTTTAGAGTTATGTTGAAATAGTTTTATGATTGATACACACTTATCATCAATTATTATTCTAATGCAGAACAGAGCATCCAATAGTCACGAAAATAATCACTTTTTAAAATAATACCAATACCCATTATAAAATAAAAAAATAAATCTACCCAAGGGGACATCCCCTGGGGCTGTGAGTCGTTAGAAAAAGAGAGAAGAAAATTATTGTTTTTTTAGGCTTTCGAACCCAATGGGTAAAAAGGTACCCTATTATTTAGACTCCGCTGTCCGTCAGTATGTCTGTCTGTCCGTCTATCACCAGGCTATATCTCATGAACCGTGATAGTAAGACAGTTGATTTTTTCACAGATGATGTATTCCTGGTTCCGCTATAAAAACAAATACTGAAAAACAGAATAAATTAAACATTAAAAAGGGATCCCCATACAAAAAAAAGATTTTCCGGCAAATTTTGTTCAAATGGAACCCTACGTGTGTGAATCCGACTCGCACTTGGCCAGTTTTTTTATGCATCATTTATATTAAAATCGACCAATATAGTAATGTAATAACGTTTTGAGTACAAATGTAGATAAAGTTTCAGTATATTTTAGTAACCTAAAAGTTACTGAAAATTAATAACTCGAAAGTGAGAAATATGTAACATGTTTGGATACCAAGCACATAACACGACGTGTTAAGTCCGGCGTTCGCTGCACTAGTATGTAAACGTTGCGTATTAATATGTAGATTTATTTAAAACAACCTCAGACTTTGAGGAATGGGAAACCGTCCGGCACTCGCCTGATAACTTGCTGCAAACATTTGCAATTTCTGTTGCAATTGTAGCCATTCTATTATCTATATTATTCAGCTGACAGACGGACTATCAGTTCCATTCGGATCATGATATGTGCTATGATCGGTATGCGTTTCTTTAAGTTGTGTTTCACTATTTCACTTTTTTTATATAAAAATTGTCTGAAGCACTGAAACACACAGTTACATGTATTGTTGGGTTTACCTACTTTAATATTTTTTTTAATATTCTGTCGTAAACGATTGGATGACAGCTGAATGGTTCATTACTTTTGTTTTTTTTTTCTAATTCAAAGCGTAAAATTCTGCTTTTGCTATGTTTACTTGATAATTGGTTATGATTTATAATTTTGACGTGTATATGTGCGTATATTAATACTGCCTACATACTGAATATATGCTTTGATTCTTTGATTCTTTGATCTTGTATTCAATATTAAATCATTTTTAATTCCCGACTAAATGTAGGCGTGTTGTTTGGGTGTTATAAGTTTTGTAACGTGTATGGGTGTGTCGAACGGATGAACCGATTTTGTTTTTTAGGGTTTCGTGTCTCAAAAACAATAATAAAACCGGGTAAGTCGAGTTCAACTCGCCCACCGAGGCTTCCGTACCAACCAATTAAGCTAGACTAGCTCTAAATTGTATCAGCGCTCATGTAACTCAGAGGTCTACCTTAATTGGCGCAAATTATGTATGTAAAGGGACACCCTTTAATTTAAAAAAAAATATATTTTTTGGAATTTTTCCTTAATTTGTACTGTAAGACCTTACATCTTGCCAAATTTCATGATTCTAGGTCAACGGGAAGTACCCTATAGGATTTCGACCCAAAACCTATGGTACTTCCGGTTTACCTAGAATTGTTAATTTTGGTTCTAAGCAAGGTCTTAGAGCACAAGTAAAGAAAAAATTCCGAACAATAAAAAAAGTTGAGAATTAAGGTACATTTTGGTACTAACAAGTTTTCGCGAAAATCTAAATTTGCCCATATCTTTTTATTGTGTTGACTCTAGACCTTGATTTTTATACACCCAATAGGGACTATAGACCTCAGTATCAAGTATAAATTTTAACTTGCTAGGTCCACCCGTTCCTGAGAAAATCAGTGGTGACACACGGACAGACAGACGGACAGACAGACGGAAAGACAGACGGATAGACAGACAGACGGACAAGAAAGTGATCTTATAACGGTTCCTTTTTTTTACTTTTAAGGTACAGAACCCTAAAAAGAAACCTTATTAGGATCACTTTATTGTCTGTCTGTCCGCCTGTCAGTCTGTCCGTCTGTCAAGACCCTTTTTAACCGACTTCGAAAAGAAAGGGGTTTCTCAATTCGACCGTATATATATTTGTTTTATGTATCGCGGATAACTTCGTCGTTTATGAACCGACTTTAATTATTATTCTTTTGTTGGTAAAGAGATATCCCAAGTGAGGAACCATGGTAATTTCATTGAGGTCTGATAAGTATCTCCAGAAATATAAAGATAAACACCTCAAAATTGGTACTGAAAATTAATAGCGCGGCATTTGAAGTCGATTGTATTCGTTTTTTAAACGATCTTATTCTTAGGAACGCGTAGAAGTATCAAATTGAAATGTATATGAAATACTTGGGTCTACGGTTTCTTTCAGATGTAAAAAAACAAACTTGAAAGATGTCATATCAATTGTTTAAATTGCATATATTGCGATTCCACAAAGAAATAAATAACCTATTGGGTACTTTTTGTTGACCTAGAATAATTAAATTTGAAATTGGATATCATAAATGTGTATTGAAGTAACAAAAAAATAATCGAAAACACTTATTCTTTGCGGTTGGTGCTTTAAAGGCACCAGTTTAGGGATCCAACTGCAAAATTTTTTTACATATATTATAGGCTACCGTTTTGACCACTATCTCGCCTGGTGGCAAGCGATGATGTGGTCGAAGATTAAGTATGTCCTTCAACCTAGTTTGACAAGTTTGTACGGACCCTCAGTTTGGGAGTCCAACTCGCACTTGACGTTTTTTTTGTGATATATCCAAGTGTCTGACCGCTATGTTATTTGATGTTAATGACGGTGTGGTCTATGATGTAGCACGCTTATCTAGAAGATACCTATTCACTCTCTACTTAAAGACCATTGATTGCATTAGCTCATAAACATTTGCTTCGTAAAAAAACTAGCATACGTCAATTCTGTGCCTTTTCTAGTTTATGGCACAACGCGCAAGATAGAATGCACAATATATTTACAATATGTTTCCAACGATTGACATCGGAACTAACTGTTCAAAATCTAAATATGCCTACCAATGTTTCAGTTTACTGTTATTATCATTTCGAACAAACAGCTAAATCTACCTGGGTTTTAAAATTTAGAATTTGTTTTGATTTCTGAACTCCGTCGGGAGTGCCTCGGGAGGAACATTCAAAACAAAGTGAAAACTAACTTATGAATATTCTCTCCTCGTTTGAAAAGTGCCAATCTAGTCGGAGCATGCGCAGTGAGACATAAAACGCGGGCTTGCTGGCTCGACGCAGTAATTGGCCGGACTCGGTTCGTACTGGTTCGCCAGGAGAGTTGGCTTCCTTTTGACTCCTCGGGATTATACGCGCGTGACTGCTGCATTTACTCGGTTATTACCTGTTCTACTGTGAAACATTATATGAATTAAGTGCACGTCGAATTAGTGGTTAGCGGCAACTCTATGGTGTAATTAGTGCATGATATACTTAACTTTTAATTGAGTGGGGTTTGTGCGAAATGGATTTTTGATCTACAAAGTAAGTAAATAAATAAGGTTGTGTACTAGTATATATATTTTTTTATTCTTATGTGTCTTGTTATGTTAAGTGTTAACCAAACTTAATTCAAAAGAAAATAGTTTGTGTAAAAACTAGAATAAAAAATTAAGCCGCATAATTTTTTGAATTTGATATTTTGATTTGGAGACAATGGTTGGCATTTTTGGCAATTATTTTATATTGTATAGGCTAATGTTTTACCACTATTTCACCTGTTGGCAAGTGATGATGCGGTCGAAGATGGTAGCACGCTAGGCTTAGAATGGGAACTGGCTCTTAAGGACAGCTCCCGGAATACACTAGATGTTTGGCGACAGATTTCTGAGTGAGTATAAATAAGGCTTTCGACTGTGCATCTTTGATATTTTTAAGAAGATTTTTTGATAGGCTAGCGTTTGACCACTATTTTGCCTGGTGGTAAGCGATGTTGTGGTTAAAAATAGTGAACGATAGGCCTCTTTCTGTTAGAACTTTTTCTTAGAAATGCGTGGAGATTTGTTATGTTTTTTGGAAATATAATCTTACCTAGACTCTAATAGTTTTTTACTCCTAAACAATTCAGCAAACAATATAATTAAATTTATTTATATTAAGTGGCAATAGTCCGATGGCTAAGGCGTGGGCCTGGCGATAGAAAGAGGTCGTAAGTTCAATCCCTACCCATTGCACGTTTGACGTTCTCCAGACACAAGCATATTTAGCTTAGTTGGAGGGGTTAACAATACTACTAGTAATGTGCAACCCACATCGCTAGAAACTTTTTTTATGTTAACGCTTAAGTAATTTAGAAACTTGCAAATAAATCAAAACCTATAATGTATTACAAATAGAGGTTTTAGGGTTTTTTATTTTTACGGTTACAAATTAAAATTATAGCTGGAGAAATTACCGTAGCGTGTGTATCTATGTTTCGACGATGGCAGCACAAAAAAGAGTTATAACTTAAAATCAAATCTCTTTGGACTTGTTAATGTTATTGTTATTGTTAAAAAATCTACCCTCATAATAAAAAAAATGTATGAACCCGCCTTGGCTTCACACGGGTAGAGCACATACGTGTACATTTTTTTACATCAGCTTGTTGCGTCGAGTATGAATTAATCTTTAACGATCATAGTCATTTTTCCACCAATTTACAGAAAACTTTACGACTAAACCTTCCTCATTTATCACTAATGTCTAATTAGAATTTATAGTGAATAGACAAACAGACAGATATACCCGGCGGGGATATTTTGCTTTCTTATATACCTATTTAGTAATTCAAAAGTTTATTGCCAATTTAAGTCCTGAGTTACGTCCACGACCGGGCCTGATCTGGGCCTTCTAAACTTATCTTTCGGTAATAAAAATAATAATAATTCGGTAATAAAATACAACATAAATGAATGTTTTGATTAATAATTAAAAAAAAATATTCATACATTATGATACAGTTTACTTGTCTCGGAAATTGACATCACTAAAGCATGGTAGTAGGACTACAGGAGGTATCACCCTCTGTCAGCAAACAATAGCAGAAATGTCAGCAAGCAATATATAATTATAATTATTTTGTAATACGGGACTTATTGCGCTAAAAACATAATTTTATTTTATATATTTTTTCATATAATTTTATTTAACATATTTTTATTCTTCGTGACCACGGTCAATGCAACTTGATCGAAACGTCGAGGTAAATAAAATTATGTTTTTAGCGCGATAAGTCCCGTATAACAATATAATTATGTGTGTAAATCGCGAAAGTTTAAAATTTACTAATATATAATTATGTACTGAAACAGTAGTTATCAATAGTAATTTACTATTGATAACATAATATTACTATTGTTTCAGAACCTAGCTAAACATTCTGTTTGAATCACTTAAGGCCGTAGCCACACCGCGGCGCCCTGCGATCTGCGGTCGCGATCTCAGTACTTTTCAATTGTTTTTTGATCGTGTTTGAAAAACTACTGACGTTTTCGTGTTTGACTTTACAAATACTACTGCGCTATCAGATCGCCGCCTAGATCGCGCACGCTAGACGCTGCGGTGTGTCCGTACGTACCTTTAGAATAATTCCGACTAGCATGCCCTAAAATGTTTCCTACCACTGCTGGATGACTAGTAGAAAATGCTTTTAGCATTAGGTTCTCCTTTTGTACTAATTTTTGTGCAAAAAATATTTTTTACAAACAAACTCCAGTGTGTTCCAACAGCTGTCTTTGAGAGGCAGTTCCTTTTCTAAGTACTTTACCATCCTCACATACGAACTTTAGAGGATAGAAAATATTTAAACGTATTAACTATAAAGTAAGCCAATTTCATACGAGCTTAGTTAATAAAGGCAACGTTTCAACTTCCTTCATAGCGCAAATGCTCTTTCTCTTAGGTCATAAGAAAACTATACCCTCAGTTTTCCACCTCACAGTTCTGTGTTTTTTGATAAATCCTTCACAGTACAGGCTATTCGCCTGTGGACCTCTCTACCTGAGGACATTAGAGCATCTCAATCTATTAATATATTTAAGGATCATTTAAAGCAATTTTATCTGTCGTTGTAACTGGAGTCCCCTGTTATATTTATTTATTTATTCTTTTTCAAGGTCATTTAGTATTATACGGTTCTAGCTGCATAAGATTAATTTATGGTTAATATTTGAGCCACTAGGTATTTATATAAGATAGTTAAGTTTATTTATAGGTATATATGTAAGTGATTAGAATTTAGAGTTGTTAGATACACCCGTCATTAGTCACATGTTCTATCCTCTCCATCCTAAGGTTGTCCGGAAGAGATCGCTATTAGCGATAAGACCGCCCATTGTAACTCATTATTCTTAAGTTTACTATGTAAGTTAGTTTTAAGAAGGTGTAACAATAAAGAGTTATCTATCTATCTAAAGGCAGTTAGATCTACCTGAACGCCAATCAGGTATGGGTGAACATAGAACGGTAAAAATATATTAAATAATATTATAAGTACATACATACAAATATTTAAAGGGACCAGTGTTGTAGTGGGATAATGGTCGGCTTTGACGCCAGAGGTACTGAGTTCAATCCCTGCTGTGCACCATGGAGTTTCTATAGAAAAATATATTTGCGCTTTTCACAGTGGCACTCCGGTGAAGGATAAACATCGTTAAGAGACCTCCAACCACCGCATGGTGGCAGGACACTATCTAGTGTCCGCCTGCCTAACTACTGCCATCAAGTTAGAAATCTGTCAGCAATCATCTAATGTGTTCCGGCAGCTATCCTTGAGAACCAGTTCCCATTCTAGGTATAGCGTGCTACCATGCTCGACTGCATCATCACTTACCAACTGCAGATGAGATAGTGGTCAAATGCAAGCATATTTGATATAAAGAAATATACATAAATATATTTAGAAATAGATTTAATGTGTGTGATATAATCATTTTATTTTATTTTATTACATTCTTTGGTCGAAAACGCCCCGTCCTTTAGAAGGCATCGATGGAGCCTAAGTCAACATCAAGAGGTCCTTTACAATAATATCTGCTTAATTAACTATGGTCTGTGGGTGGAGAAATACGAAAACTGTTAGAAGGTGGTGCCTCTCTTATTTTGGCTATAAGTTTGAGCTGATTGGTCGACTATGGGATGAAGGTCGGCACCCGCGAATTATGCCTAATAACAAAATATATAGGCGGGTGGTGATCGGTATAGATATAAAAAACAAATCTCACAGTAAATTTATTAAACCATGCCTGATCATGAACTTCAGACTATCTCGTCAGTGACGCTCTTCACTGTAACTAAATTAGTCAAACTACTAATGTAGTCTGCGCAAGCTCTTCCCATTCTACATCACTATTAAATAACTCCAAGTCTTACTTGATACTTTTGTTATAAGTGTTGTAGCTGGGGGAAACGTCGATCCCGCGTCATCCTACACCGCCACAAGCGCAGCTGTCTTCAATAGCCGTAAACCACAGATACACGTAAACTGATTAAATCGTCTGCGATAGACACACGATTCCAAATAATCCACCAACCGACATTATCTAATATCCTGTTATTAAGTTACGGTTAGAGTACTTTGTTAAAACAAAAAGTATAAAAGAAAAATATTGCAGTAAATGTAATTATATTTAAAATAATTGCTGGCAGTGAGCTGGTTATATCTGCCGCAAGACTTTTCTTTTCTGTGGCAAGACTGATAACCGTTGAAATAGATTTGTCCTAGAGTAGCGACCAGGAATTCGCAAAATGCGGAGGGCAGTGAATGGAAAAGAAGAGCTACAGATCGGGCTCAGTGGAGCATCTGAGGAGAGGCCTACATCCAGCAGTGGAATGACATTTGCTTGTTATGATTATGACAATAAATTGTAGGTAGGTAAGCACGCTAGGACTTGAATGGGAACTGGCTCCCAAAGACAACTGGTGAAACGCATTAGCTAATTGGCAACAGGTTTTCATTATTTTTAATGTTCGTGGTAGTTGGCTAGGCTTACACTAAACAATATCCTACCAAAATGTTAATCACTACCTTTTACCTTTTTATGACCATAAGTAATTTTACTTGTTTAATTACACATGATTCATCCAGACCTATACATATAGTACCTATACCTTATAGCTAACGTGAATATTCAACAATATTATTTTACTGTCTCGGGCATCGTTATTCTAGAACTCACTGACAGGCGTAGGTTTCATTCGAAATCTTATAGAGATGTTTATTTCAAAGCTCAACACGTTCAATGTAGCTAAGCAAACTAACAGTAAGTTCAATACAGCGCAGCGTTGCGGTTTCGCAATCCCGGTGCTGGTACAATTTATTCCGCTATCCATTTTTGTTAGTCCGGTTTTATTTATGTTCAGAGCTGAGTATGTGCTCTGTGAATATACACATAGTTAAACGACTTCTCTATGTGTACATTAGATTGTTTTAAATGCTGAATTCAGTAAATAAATGTTGAATTGACGTTATGACGGCACGGCATAGCAGGCTATTGTGGAAAAGCAAATAATTGTAATAGCTGGATTGTATTATTTCCAATGTCTGTACCACAAATTCTAAGCCCTTCTCAAATAGTCTATACCAAAACCAATAAACTTCCTTTTTAAAATTCTGATTCAAATCCATGAATCAGAACATCTGACGTAGGAATTCGGTGCTGTTGTAATTTTAAACAGATAATTAGTCGTCCGGTATTAGATATAGAAAATGCACAGGAGTTAAAGTTAAGAAATCGTTTGCATCCGAACTCAACACGCAAAAAGGTTGCAAATTAAATATCGCCTCGATTTGACACAACAACGTATTTAAATATATGAGTATTCATCTTCCCGTAACCACGTTCGTAACTCAATGTTTGAGAAGCTACGACCCAACGGAAACAGTCCTTAAAACTACGCACAGTTATTTCGAAAAAGCCACCAAAGTTTGGCACATACTGTGTTACAAAATGGCAAGTTATAACCAAAGTTTGAGAATTTAAAGCGCATTGATCAGAGTCAGTATTTTAGGAAATAAATTATTTTTCCAAAAAATAAAACCGACTTCATCACCACAAACAGGCACTCAAAAGCGAAAAATAAATTACTTAATATAATTAATATAAGTGCTACCCACTTATCTATTTGAAGTGCCAGCCAAGTCTATTGGATAGTAGATAGATACTATGTATGTAGTAGTAGTAAGTAGGTAGTACATGAGACATGTAGGTAGACTTGACTGGCACCGACTTCTAATATATAAGTGGGTAGCGCTTATAATATTTATTCAGCGCTTATAATATAATATTTATTAAGTAATTTATTTTTCGCTTTTGAGTGCCTGTTTGTGGTTATGAAGTCGGTTTATTATTTTTTTTGAAAAATAATTTATTTTACCCTATTTAGTGCAAAACAAGTTTTAATTAAAATCATTTATATAATTTGTGAAAATATCAAGTATGTACCTATTACGGTTAAAAAGATACAGATCTGTAAAGTGCGCACATGGACACATAGACACATGGACGGACGGACGAACGGACGGCAAAGTCTCAGAAAGTGTTCATTTGGTACCCTTTGGGTTCGGAACCCTAAAAAATTGACTTCAAATGCCGCGCTAGTGAATATATCTGCTAGTCATAATGATGTTATCAAGGTATCAAAAGACCATGTACAAAATGGCCCTGTGCAATAAAAGCATCTGACACACACGATAATTAGTTGTCTATTTTATTACAATAATTCCAAATACTTTTATAACACGGTTGTATTCCAAAATGAATATTAAAAAGTATTATTTGCGATTATTAATATTAATCGCCGCCATATGGGCGCCATCTTCGCCAAACGTCATGTCATGTCAAAAAATATTATTTATGCGCAAAAACCTTTCACCCCAACAAGACTTTGCCCGGTAGAACATTCCTGTGAAGACAAATTGATTCTCCCCATCTTTGTTTCTATCTAGCTCACTGTTATCGTAAGAACATCTGTCAAAAACCAAAATCAACGTGAAGAAAGATGTAAAAACATTATTCAAGGTCATATTTTTTAGTCTTCAAAAGTATATGCAATAGCAACCTTCATTGTGTATATAATCTTCTTGGAAGTCTTCTTCTAAAACCAGTACATTCTCCTATGTTTGAAATTACAATGGGACCGCCTTGAAAATGTACCCTTCCTATTAAAAAAAATCATTTGAATCCGTTTACAATTGACGGAGTAATCGCGTAACATACACACAAAAAAAAATCTGACGAATTGAGAACCTCCACCTTTTTTGTGAAGTCGGTTAATAAATATGTTTATTGATTGTAAGTCATCAATTCAAGCGACGAAATTTCGAACATAGTAGTATGTAAGAATTTATCTCTTTAACGTAATACCTTGCGCGAAACAAATCGGCACAGTGCAGCTAAAAATGTATCGGTCGACAACTCTGAAGCAAGCTCCAAATAAACCACCTTCACAACCATAGAGACAAAAACCAACATAACATTTAGTTACCATTGTGTTCCCTACTTTATTACCTTCCACAAAAAAGGTTTTGCAAAATCTACGGAAGTTTTGATGAATTGTTGTCATGCATGTGAAAGTTTTCATACGCTCAGGATGCAGGTAAGAGGGCGGTAGCCACGCCATCGCAGGCTCCGTACAGGACGCGCAAGGAATTAACGCTAACAACTATATATTTGCTAACGTATAGAAAAAAAAGGAAGAAAGACGTCACGAAACGTATGTCGTCACGACTCGATAAAATACAATATATTATTTGTAATACTTAATATAAAACCGATTATGTGCTCGCATGAAAATCGTGGGCATCGTCAATAATAAAATTAGTCAATTTATGATTCTCGGTGGTTAGACTAAGCAACAAACATCTAAATATACATCCTCCTACACTTAAAAAAATAAGTCGTCAACAAAGGTATTAAAGGTACGGCCACACCGCGGCATCCTGCGATTTGCGGGCGCGATCTCAGTACTTTTCAATTGTTTTCTGATCGCGTTTGGTGTGATCCAGTCGGTACAAATATTACTGCGCTATTTGATCGCCGCCGAGATCGCGCACGCAGGACGTTGCGTTGTGTCCGTACCTTAAGACATCTTAAATTGTTGTTGGAGGTTTGGTTTTCCTTCGAAACGTTGTTAATGATTTCTCGGAACACCTTAATACTGTACAAGAAATATAAGATGCTAATAGACACAAGACATTTAAGAGAATTGAGGAAAATTTGGGGACTGTAATATGACTCGGAAATGAAATATGAATTTGTTTGTTTACTTGTGATTTCAATTTATTGTAAAATCTAAATGTAACTAATTTATTCAAGTTTAGAAATCTGTCTATTACCTAAATCTAATTTGGCAGTTTAGTCGGTGCGGTCATAACTGATAACGCGTTACTTTTCTCCTTTTCAGTACGCGAGATACTGCTATGCAAATAAGTCATATATCTATATATCTTCTAATACTAATAATAATATTTGTCTTAGTACGTCACCCCTACGTACTAAGAAAGGATTTTCCAAAATTCACCTCTTAAGGGGATGAAACGGGGGTTCAAAGTTTGTATGGAGAGACTAGATTAGATAGTATTTTCTATTCAAAAACTTCATACAAGTGCTCGAGTAAAAAAATAAGTAAATACGTGTTTCAGGTTTTTTTTTAATTACTAAGAGGGTGAAATGGGGTAACAAAAGTGTGAAAATCAATATTGTTTTGGATTACACTTAAAATTTGGCATGCAGATAGTTATTACGACGTAAGTGCCCTCTGAGAAACGATTTTCCGAAATTCACGGGGATGAAACGGAGGTTCAAAGTTTGTATGGAGAAACAAGATTAGATAGTTTTTTATATTTGAAACTTAACACAAGTACTTAAGTAAGTAAATACGTGTTTCAGGCTCTTTCAAAATGCCACCCTAAGCGGATAAACTGGGGGTAACAAAGTCCAAAAATCAATATTGTTTCGGATTGCGCTGAAATTTAGAATGCAGATAGTTATTATGACGTAGATATCCGCTCAGAAGGGGTTTTCTAAAAATTCCTCCCGGATACTGAACGGGGATTCAAAGTTTGTATGGCGAAATAAAATGATAAAGTACGTGTTCTAGTATTTTTTGAAATGGGGTAGGTAATGATGAATGACAAAAATGCTTGGCCTGAATGCCCCAAGCTCCAAGATATAATATAAATTGTATGATAATAGAATTACTTATTGTACATTAAACATTTATTTAATATGAATTAAAAAAAATGAATTAAAATAAGTGACAAGCCCCATAGAGTTTCTTGGTGTTTCTTCTCTGATGGGAGTACTTCCGAAACACCAGTAGATTCAACAGTCAATCAGTTTTCATCTTTTGTTTGCAGATCTAGGGTTGCCTGTTACGACGGTATTATGCGGCTGATAGTCGGACAATCAGTTCCATTCGGAACATGATTTGTACTGCAATTAGTCTGCGTTTTATTTATCTATTATGTTTCATTATTTCACAATTTTTTGGATAAAAATTGTCTGAAGTACTGAAACATGCACTGGGTTGCGGGTGCACGTAATGGTACGGTTGGCAACCCTACATTAATAAGGGGAATTAAACATGTGTTTTAAGGGTGACGTTCGACGTCTAGATGAAAGCTGAATGGCTCAATACCTTTGTTTTTTTTTGTAAATTCAAAGCGTTATGTTTCTGTTATATCTATATTTTTTGTTGAATATGATCTATTTAATGTTATTTGACGTGTGTAAGTGCTAATTTTTAATTTGCCCATATACTGAATAAATGCTTTGACTTTGACTTTGACTTTGACTTTGACTTTGACTGAAATTGTGAGTTTTTCGGTTTTTATAAATATGAATCCCGAATTGCCTTAGTCACGCGATAACATGAAAACGGTCGAACCGATTTGGCTAATTCTTATTTTATGTATTTAATGATAGAATTGTTTTAACAAAAGAAAAGTTTTAAGTAAATAAAAGAAGTTTTTAACGCGGCCGAAGCCGCGGGGCACTTCTAGTATATATATATTTATGTCGTAGGATTTCGACACGAAGTGTGCGCCGTGAAACCACGACTCATTTGAAGTTTTGAGGGCCTCAAAACTCAAAAAAACTGGCCAAGTGCAAGTCGGACTCGCACTCGTAGGGTTCCGTTACACAGTTAAGTATTTCATAACTATGATTATTCGCAACTACAAAATTAACTAACGCAAAGATAACTTTGTTTTTCATACAAACACTATGAAAAACAAAGTTATCTTTGCGGTCGCCATATCTCTAAAACTGCTGACTGTATCACGTTCAAACTAATTTTGGTTGTTAGTTTTTATTAAGATCTACAGCATATATTTTTTTTAGATTTTTCACTCTCATACTTTAAAAGTTAGAGGGGGGGCACACATTTTACCACTTTAGACGCGCCTATCTTTCAATTGATTGACTTTGAGTAAAAATGATTGTAGAAACTTCAATGTCATTTTTGAAGACCTATCCAAAAACGTATAGGTATAACCCCACACGTATAGGTTTGAAAAAAATTTTTTTTTTGTTTCAGTTCCATACTAATCATACACTTACTTAGCAGATTGTTTTTTTAATATATATATAATTATATCTCTTTTTAACCGACTTCACAAAAAGGAGGAGGTTCTCAATTCGTCTGTATGTTTTTTTTTGTGTATGTTACGCGATTACTCCGTCAATTGTGAACGGATTCAAATGATTCTTTTTTTAATTGATAGGGTACGTTTCCGAGGTGGTCCCATTTTAATTTTATCGAGATCTGGTTAGAATATCAGAGATATGGAGATAAATATCTCAAACATAGGAGAATGTACTGGTTTTAGAAGAAGAGTCTCAAGAAGATTATACACAATGGAGGTTGCTATTACATATACTTTTGTAGACTAAAAAATATGACCTTGAATAATGTTTTTACATCTTTCTTCACGTTGATTTTGGTTTTTAACCCTCGACGCAAAACGAAGGAGTGTTATAAGTTTGACGTGTGTATTTGTGTGTCTGTCATCGTGACATCGTAGCGCTGAAACGGATGAACTGATTTTGATTTAGTTTGTTTTGTTTGATAGATGTCTTCGTCGAATGTGTTCTTAGCTTTATTTCATGAAAATCTGTTCAGCCGTTTAAATATTATCAGCTCTTTTTTGGTTAAAAAAACTACGATAGCAACTTTCGTAAGCTCGTAGTCCTTTGACCGCGGACGTCAAAAATGGCGCTGTTGCAGTATCTTGTTACTTCAATGATATTGCAAAAATATGGTAAGCTTGATCTAATTCTGAGACATCTCCTTAGAATGGTCTCAATGTACAAAGTTATACATATGCTTTGATTATAAAGTCGGATTACATATACAAATCAGTCGGGGGTGGTTTTAATTTTTTGAATTTAAGTATTATTGACAGATATTCTTACGGTAACTGTGAGCGAGATAGAAACAAAGGTGGGGAGAATTAATTTGTCTTCACAGGAATGTTCTGCCAGGTAAAGTCTTGTTAATGTGCAAAGTTTTTGAGCATACCTAATATTTTTTGACATGACATAACGTTTGGCGAAGATGGCGGCCATATCAGTCCCGCCCGCGACACTGCATACATAAATAACTCAGAATTATGAACGTACTTTGTACCAACCAACACTGCATAAAAAGTATAAGCATAATACCACAGATTATATAATAGTTACTACGTAAATAATACTTTCCGTTGTTAGGTTGGCTAAACAGTGCTTTCTATAATAATTCGGGTATTAACAATGTGAGGAAGTGCCAACTCTTATAACGTAGTAGAGTGATTCAGACTGTGTTTGGCCATATGGCGGCAATTAATGTAAATAATCGCAAATAATACTTTTTAATATTCATTTTGGAATACAACTACTCCGTGTTATAAAATTATTTGGAATTATTGTAATAAAATAGACAATTAATTATTGTGTGTGTCAGATGCTTTTATTGCACAGGGCCATTTTGGACATTGTCCTTTGATACCTTGATGACATCATTATGACTAGTGAATATTTTCACTAGCGCGGCATTTTAGGGTTTCGAACCCAAAGGGTACCAAATGAACACTTTCTAAAACTTTGTTGTCCATTCGTCCGTCCGTCCGTCCGTCCGTGTGTCTATATGTGCGCACTTTACAGATGTACCTTCTTAATCGTAATAGATATATACTTGAAATTTTCACAAAGTATATATCCGTCAGTATATAACGGCCCACACACGAAATTTTATAGACGCATGTAATTTAATTAAAAATTGTTTTGCACTAAAAAGGGTAAAATAAAATCTTGATCAAAAAAAATAAAACCGACTTCGTTACTACAAACAGGCACTCAAAAGCGAAAAATAAATAACTTAATATAATTATCATAAGCGCTACCCACTACACTATTTGAAGTCGGTGCCAGCCAAGTCTAATAGGTAGTAGATAGATACCACAGTAGATAGATACTACCTACATGTATCTACCTACTTACTACTCCTACATACATAGTATCTATCTATCCAATTGACTTGGCTGGCACCGACTTCAAATAGATAAGTGGGTAGTGCTTATAATAATTATATTAAGTAATTTATTTTTCGCTTTTGAGTGCCTGTTTGTAGTTATGAAGTCGGTTTTATTTTTTTTGAAAAAGATTTTATTATTCATATTGACAACATTCTCAACCGACTTCCAAAAAGTAGGAGGTTATCAATTCGTCTGTATGTTTTTTTCTTTTTTTTTCTTTTAATGTTACGCGATTACTCCGTCAATTGTTAACCGATTCGAATGATTATTTTTAAAATCAGTAAAGTACGTTTTAGTAGTGGTCCCTTTGTAATTTCATCGAGATTTGATAAGTATCTCTAGAGATATGACAATAAACTTCTCAAACTTGCTACTGATATTGACTCGCGTGGCATGGAAGTCGGTTGTTTTAGTTTTTAAACTTAATTATTTAATAATTTGTCGAAGACCATTGTTACTTATTGTTTTTGAAATTCTCTCTTAAAAGCTCTGCTTTAACCAACAATAAACTAACAGCGTTGTGGTTTTGCAATCCCGTCTCGCGCGGGACTTATTTACGCGCATGCTTCTATTTTTCCATATACTGTAAATTACAGCTAGCGTTGCTTTTAAGAATATACTCTATTGCTGTACAAGTAAGGCTAAAGTTCAAATGAACTCAAAAATATTCACCTGTTTATATTCTTTTAGCTCCTGACGCTATAGTCGCTTGAATGGGCTATTCAGCTGATGTTCTCTAAATTCTTTTAACGTAAGTATTTCATCAAATTAGCTACCTTTTTAATTAAAAGTAAATCTTTAATTAATTATTTGTGTGGATATTAATATTAAAAAACTTCAGAGTAGTTCATTATCACTTAAATTTGCCAGTATCTCCTGATGAAACCACGTTTTACTAATATGGTGGCACGGCAGTGCCCAAGAGAGGAGCCAAGCGAAGCGCAAGGGCACCCTACCGTTTATCGAAGCTCTTTGTCGTTTTTTGAATCATCATAACTAGGGTGAGACATACGGATGTCAGACATGGAAATTCACGGCAAAAGCCAAGCATAAAATCACCACCTGCCAGCGAGGAATGGAGAGAAGCATGCTCAAGGTGAAGAAACTAGACAAGATAAGATCAATAACGAAAGCCACCAACGCCTTGAGCCATGCACTCAAGCTAAAATAGAAATGGGCAGGTCACATAGCGGGGCTCTTTGATCAAAGATGGACTATCAAAGCAACCTTGTGGAGAGGCCCACAAGGTAAAAGAATCAGTGGAAGACCACTAATACGATGGGAAGACGAAATAAAAAAATAGCTGGCCCAAATTGGTGCCAAACAGCTCAAAATAGAGATGAATGGGTATCATTGGAGGAGGCCTTAACCCAACCATGGGGTTCTTGCTAAAAAAGGAACAACCAACCAACCAAGCAACCAAGTAAATAATATCATTAAAAATATAGTAAACATTTAGTTAAATACTGTAAAAATTTGTAAAATTAAATAAAAAGTTAAAAAAAAATAACAATAACAATTGTTAAACTAACTCTAGATACATAAATTAAGGAACTAACAAAAAAATATAGTATAGGTAATGTAGCATAGGTATTTTAAGCAACATGTAAAGTAAGAAGAACAAATAAAGGCTTTCTTTTTTATTTTTATTTATTTTATTATAACTAGGGTGAGTATTATACCACATAAACAAATGTTCGGGATATGATGTCAACAATAGACTCACTAAATATACAACATTTCATCAACATTTCATATGCATAGCCTTTACGGCTATGCATATGAAATTTTATTTGTTTTTATTAATATGAGAATTTAGATTTTATTAATATGTAAAAAACTCCGATTGTGTCACTCACTCACGGTGATCATCAAAACTCGTATAATACTTCCTGAAGTCCTAGAAAGCTGAAATTTTGTATAAAAGTCACATATTTTGACTGAAGTGTAGAGCTTGTGAAGATAGAGGTTGTACATTTAGGGCGTGTCGAGTTAAGGTATGGCTACACAGCGGCGTCCTGCGATCTGCGGGCGCGATCTCAGTAATTTTCAATAGTTTTCTGATCGCGTTTGGTGTGAACCAGTCGGTACAAATACTACTGCGCTATCTGATCGCCGCTTAGATCGTGCACGCAGGTCGCTGCGGTGTGTCCGTACCTTTAGAAGCTTGGTTATACATGAGATTTGATAACTTTTTGAAAGTGCGAGCCGCATAGTCTCATATGTTGAACTAAAAAAAGTTGCCAGTTTACATGAAAATGTTTTGGTGGGATTTTTGATATTATTTTAAGCTATTATTATTAAATGTTTCTGTTGTTTATTATTATAAGGATTTGCAAATGAAAAGTATTATCTAGCGTTATTTACAAAAGGACTGTTGGGTTTGTTGTCGTAAAGAACATCATACAAAGATTGCCCTCGTCATAGTACTTACGTTATTGATTATCCAGTGGGTTATTTATTGAGTACACGTAACACTCATTTCTACTGGATTGATTGAATGAGACAAGAAACAATTTGGTGACTTGTATTTGTTATACATATTTTAGTCAATATTCAGTCAGGTTTTATTACACTTTAATAAAAACTGATGATCGTTTATTGTTATTGTTTTATATAAGCGGCAATATCCCAATGGTGAAGGAGTCAGCCTGGCGATCGAGAGGTCATTAGTTAGATCCCTACCCATTGCACTATTGACGCGAACCCACTTCAATTATATAGTTGGAAGGGTTAACAAGAATACGAGTAGTCATCACAATCATCATCATCAGCCTGTGTCAGTCCACTGCTGGACGTAGGCCTCTCCCAAGAATACTAGTAATGTGCAACCCAAATTACACGTAAGCTTTTATAAAATAAAATAAAAAAATATGCATTCATTCGTTTTCTTATTTTTAACCGGTTTTAAAAAAAGTAAGCGGTTATCATTTTTTTTTTTTTTTTATTTAGCCTGTTTTGTCCCACTGCAGGGCAAAGGCCTCCCTTCCCTCCTTCCACACATCGCGGTCTATTGCTTGTTGGGTCCAGGTGCTAGAATAGTTATCCAGCTCGTCCCGCCATCTCCGTCTGGGTCTACCACGTCGTCGTCTAACGTTCTGTGGAACCCACTCTGTAGAGAGTTTGGCCCACAGATTGTCCGACATGCGGCATATATGTCCGGCCCAGTTCCATTTCAGTTTGGCGGCTTTATGACCAACGTCAACAATTTGAGTTTTGGAACGCAGTATATTATTTCTGATGCGGTCTGAAAGTTTGACTCCTAATATACTGCGCTCCATAGCTCGCTGACAGACTCCGAGTGCGGACTTTTGATGTTCTGTCAAAGACCAAGTCTGGGCACCGTAGGTTAGGACGGGGAGAATGCACATATCCATGAGTTTCTTCTTCAGGGTCACCTTTCATGAGGTCTTTCATTGACCAATAGCTTCTCCAGGCGCTTTCGGTGCGTCGTGCAACTTCTTTTTCTTGTCGCGCCTGGAAGGAAACTAATTGACCTAAATAGATATACTCATGGACATATTCAATTACCGTTCCTCCTACTTCTAACCTACGTTTTGTGCTATTAGTCATGAGTTTGGTCTTTGACATATTCATCTTCAGTCCGAACCCAATGCTCGTGGAGTTGAGGTCGTTGATCATAGAGCCGAGTTCCACTGCTGAGGAGGAAAAAAGGACAATGTCATCAGCGAATCTAAGATTTGTCAATCTTTTATTGCCGATGACAATGCCCTTTGTCTCCCAGTTAGCTCTTAGAGATCTGAAAATGTCTTCGAGGGTTGCTGTAAACAGTTTTGGAGACAGTGGGTCGCCCTGTCTTACGCCTTTTTGTATTGAAAATGATGGTCCAGTTTTGTGTAATTTTATTGCTGCAGTACTTTGAAGATAAATTAGCTGTAGTAGATGAATGTAGGTTTGTTCTATACCTTGGTTTTTCAAAGCCTGGAATATTGAAATGTGAATAAGACTATCAAAAGCTTTGGAATAATCGATGAAAGCTAAATAGAGGGGAATATTGTACTCATAATATTTCTCGATAACCTGGTTGAGAGTATGAAGGTGGTCGGTAGTAGAAAGGCCGCGGCGGAAACCGGCTTGCTCTGCAGGCTGGTTGAGATCTAATTTGGCAGATATTCTGTTTTCAATAACTTTGATGAACGCTTTGTAGAGGTGTGAAATGAGGCTTATTGGTCTGTAGTTTGAGAGATCGGATTTATCGCCTTTTTTGTGCAGAAGAATGATGTTTGAATGACAGAAATTATAGGGAAAGGTACCAGTATATAAAATTGTGTTAAACATGTTTGTGAGTTTTGGCAGAAGAACTTGCTCTCCAACTTTTAGGGCTTCGGTGGTAATACCGTCTTCGCCAGGGCATTTGCTATATTTCATGCTCATAAGTGCTCGATGAACTTCATATCCAGTTATCGGCTCGATTCCTTCAGAACATGAATATGCTTCAGCATATTGGAGAGGCAAGATTTCATTCTGACTGTAGAGTGATGTATAGAATTCCGTGCAAATGTGAAGAATTTTTTCCCTATCGCCTTGTTTTATTCCATTTTTGTCTCTCAAGTTACCGATACATTGACGGCCTTTATCTGTTCCTTTAATTGCGGTTTTAAGTGATATATTCTTCTCTAAAGCTGCCTTTACTAAGTTTACATTGTAGTTCCTGAGATCTTTGCGGATTTGTCTTTTGACTTTTCTATCTAATGCACTATATTGAGGGGTGTTGGAAGTCAACTTTTGTCTTTCGTCGATTATGCATTTTGTTGAATAGCTGAGTTTACTCGTTGTTGGTTTTGCTGTTTTTATTTTGTTGCTCGCTGTTTTGATGCTATTTGCTATATTATTGTACTGTTCTTGGATGTCTTCTGAGTCTAGTGGTAATAAAGAAAAGCTATTGGTAAGCTCGGTTAGAAATTGTTCTTTGTTAGCATTTAGGGTGAGTCGGTTCAATCTTCTAATAGTAGCTTTAATCATATGAAGTCTATGGATTTTAAAGTCAAATTTTAGTGTGATTCTTAGTGGCCGGTGATCTGAGCTGAATTTTAAAGTATTTATAACTTCTGTGTTCATAACTATTTGTTTATTCGATGAAAGGCAGAAGTCAATTTCATTTTTTGTTTGGCCGTCTGGGGAGAACCATGTCCAGCGGCGCTGAGGCTTCTTTGGAAAGAAACTGTTCGAAATGTTAAAGTTTTGACCAAAAGCAAATTGTAATAAGCGTGTGCCTCGTTCGTTTCTATTACCTAGTCCATATGGTCCAAGGATGATGCTATTATCTGTAGACGTTCTAGTTCCTAATTTTGCGTTAAAATCACCTAAAACTAAAGTCCAGGTGCCTCTATTGTCATCACAAGCATGATTAAGAAGATCATAGAATTCTTCTACTTCAGTGTCAGCATGTGATGATGTTGGCGCATATACCTGTATAATGGTTAGTGTTTTCTTGTCAGAAATATGAAATTTAAGCACAGCTATTCTTTCTGAGTATGATATAAATTCTTTGATGTGATTACTCCAACATTTTCTTACCAAAAACCCTACGCCGTAACGGCTATTACTTTCTCCTACGTAATAAAATATATTGTTATTACGTTCAAGTATGCTTTCTCCCTGTCTTCTTACTTCCGCTAGTCCAATTATGTCCCAGTTTACATTGCAAAGTGCATTTTCTAATTCTATGAGTCTCTCTTCCGTGCGTAGAGTTCGGACGTTATAAGTCAGCACGCAAAATTTTTCGGAATCCGTTTGAAAAGCCTTGGTTGTTTGACAGTTGAGTGTACCCGCCCGGAGATTGTATGCGCCTCTTGCTCCAGGGACTGCTTGCCTACTGTCATGAGCAACATTCCCGTTGGAGACGCCGGGCACTTGGGGCCTGTGCATAGTTGTGTCTGTCATGTTGAGGAAAGGAAAGGAAAGGGGGTTAGACATTTAACCCACCACGCTTGTCTAATGCGGGTTGGTGGATGCGCAGTAGCCACCTAACTGGGCCGTTGTCGTTGCCGTTGGTACACTAGGTACTCATCCGCCGTCGACTGAGACCGACATCCTGCACTGATGCCGACTGTTCTGAACTGGCCTCGTAAGAACGTACGCGTCCATGAGCCCAGAGCAGCTTATGGTTGCTGAGTGGTCGGGGACTGCCGAAGCAGCTAACAGTAATTTTTTACTGCCTTTCCATTATCCGCCACCTATGGACCCCGATAGTAGCCTACAGCTCAGCCCTACCGGCTAAGCGGTTATCAATACGCCGGGATATTTTTTTATGTATGTTCCCCAATTAATTAAAGGTGCCTGGATGGATTTTAAAAATTCTTCTTTTGTTTGAAAGGATATACTTTTCAGATGGTCCCATATAATTTCATCGAGATCTGATGCGTATATCTAGAGTGAAAATGTTTTTACTGACAGCTACTATTTGTATAGTTATTATGAACCTCAGATACCTATGCAAGGCTTAAAAAACCTGTGTTAAAGGCATCTGCACTCTTCCATTTTTAAGCGACTTTACAAAAAAGGAGGAGGTTCTCAATTCGTTGGAATATTTTTTATTTTTATTTATGTTCACCTATTACTCGAAAACCGATTTGGAAAGTTTCTTTTTTGTTTCAAAGAGTACTTTTCCCAGGTGGTGGCAGGTGGAAATATATCAACATTTGTATTAAATTGCATTTATATACTTTGATGACTTGATACTCTGCTATGACTAGCGCGACGTTTGAAATCGGTTCTTTTAGATTTTTAAACGATCTTAAATTATTATGACTGGGTTCACGTTTATAGTGCTATGGTTGGGGATCAAACTCACAACCTCTCGCTTTCATAAATCATTAATTTGTTTTTAAAATAGTACAAAAAAAAGACAAATTATACATTGTATAAACATATAATATAAATTAAAACATTACAGAGCTATAAAAACGTATTTGCGGGTCTCTGCCTACCCCAACGGGAAAAAGGCGTAATTTTATGTATGTATGTATGATACAGTGTGTAAGCAACCTACTATATAGACTATGCGAGCAAAGGTTCGAGCAGGCTGCGAATATTGACCAAAATAAAATGTTATTTGTCGAGTTTGTCGGAAATACGCCTGATTCTTGAGAGCTTGACAGCTTTTTCTGCGTTAACCGTTCGTCTGAAACAATATATGCCTTAATATCGAGATACTTCATAGATACACTTAATTCTACTTGAGTAAGTGAGTTGCTTGTAAATAAATGGGAGAGGTAAAGTTCTCTTCATGATAATGAATGTACTACAAATAATTAAGCCTTCAGAATTGGTACCCGAATTATGGCATTTATCATAAATTGGTCTGAACACAATGTTGAAGACATTATGGCTTGAATAGGCCATTGATTCGTCAGCTTCCGGCACTTTTCGACACAATCATTTATTGTTTCGGTTTCGTCCTTGAACGAACTGGCTCGCCCCGCAATGTAGCTTCGTGCAAGCGTGTAGAGTAGCCGTCACGAGTTTTTTGGTCTTACTTTGTAACATATTTTCCACACGTTTTTTTTTATAATTATTTATCTACTTGATGTAGATATCTCACTACTATTACAATCTAGCCTTATAACAACTAGGCTAATGAGTAATTTGATTTTGACTTAATTTAGTATTAGAATATTACTAAGAATGTGTCCATTAACACTTTTCTTATTGTCTCTATTAAGGGGAAGACACTGTGTTCTTGTGTTCTTTTTATAGCATTCGCGTTCACTATCACTACAATTTGTTCACTTGATAAATTTTCCACATGTAACAACAGATATTATATTTGATTTTACTCAAAAATAATGTACATTTTCCGTTTTCTGAGCAGAGTCCCTACAGTAAAAAAAAAACGTGTGTGTACTTATGTACACGCGTAAGAAGTTATACTTCTGTGGCGTAGAAAAAAAATAACTAAAATGCAGTAGTGATTAACGATAAATATTAAAATTAATCAAAAAGATTTTATTTAAATAAAAAAGGTTTTAATAACGTAAAAATATGTTGTTAAATATGACGTTCTTATGAAATGACATATACAACTTGAACATAGTCATGCCACCTAGAACTAACTTCACGGTGTAGAATTTAGGTGTCGGTATGCGCGCGCATCGTACCACCTAGGACTAACTTCGCGATGTTAAATTTAGGTGTCGGTGTGCGCGCGCATCGTACTACCTAGAACTAACTTCACGATGTTAAATTTAAGTATCGGTGTGCGCGCGCATCGTAAAAATTCACTCTCAACATTTTTCTCTATCGCGCCAAAAGAAGTATAACTTCAAAAAGTGTGATGTAGTTTTATAAAACATGGATGAATAAATGAATGTATGAACGAATGAAGGAATTAACAAATGAACAAATGAATGAATGAATAAATTTATTTGTTTTAAAACTTATACTACCGTGTATACTACACACATCATGAAGTTTGGAGATTTAATAATGAAGTTATGACTTGAAATTTTGCTTTGAAGTTTTTTTTTGAGACTGATTTTGTCACACGTTTTCTTCTTAGTTTTGTTTACGATCTCAACATAATAATCATAATTAATCATAATAGCATTTTTATCGGTCTACTGTGCTGCAGTCATATATGTATACTTGTACATCGAATTTATTTATTTATTTTTTATTGTATTTATTTTATTTATTATAACTAAGTTTTTATTCAAGGCTTTAAAAAACCCATAATTTTTTAAACGCTTTATATTAAAAACTTTACGCCTACGAAATACATAAAGACATATTCATGCTTCAAATTTGTACATAATATTAGTTAGATAAGAACAATTTCTCTAGAGTTCAGTTGTCGTTAAGAAAAATCATTATGTAACGTTTTTTCACAAATATTTGGTATATTTGTAGCCATATATTTAATTTTCATGTACCGTAGTATACGTAGCGTGGGCTACAATTGTAGCACAGCATTGCGCTACGGAGACATCATGTCGTAGGCCGTAGAGCCCACGCTACAAGGTTCGTAGAGCTACTACGGTGTACAAAAATATTCGTAGCATTTTTTTTTTTTTTTTTTTTAATTTATTGCAGATAGGCAAGCATTTGATCACTATCTCACCTGGTTGAATGTGACGATGTGATCGAGGGTGTAGCATGCTTGCCTAGAAGATACCTGTTCACTCTTGACTTGAAGAGACTTAAGTTATAGCTACTCGGAAACAAGTCAGCCGGCAACGTGTTCCATTCCTTTGCGGTTCGAATTAAAAAGGTAGAACCAAATCGTTTAGTGCGGATTGCTGGGATATCCACCATGTAAGGATGCCGTTGTTTAGTTTGCCTTGTTGTCCGATAGTAAAAGGGGGAAGAAGGAATCAAATTGTGTAATTCCATCGCACACTCACTGAAATGTATCCTGTAGAACACAGATAAACTAGCAACTCTACGCCGATGCTCGAGGCTCTAAAGCTTGTTTTTTGTAGATTCAGTTTCGCCAATTAGCATTCTTGCTCGTTTATCGATGGAATCCAGAGCCTCCAGCTGATATTTAGCCGAGCCGTCCCAGAAGTGGCAGCTGTAGTCCATGCAAGATCGGACTTGTGCTTGGTACAGACTTCGAAGCTGTCCCTGCGTGAAATACCGCCTTACCTTTCTGAGAACGCCAAGCTTTTTACCGGCTAGTTTAGCTTTGGACTCTATGTAGGAGCCGAAGTTGAGGTTGGAAGTTAATGTAACTCCTAGCAGCTCTAGGTGGTTTGAGACAGGCAACGGTACATTTCGGAATGTTGGAGACAGGGCAAAGGGACTCCGTTTAGCGGTGAACAAACACGCCTGGGTCTTAGATGCATTGAATTTGACCAAGTTAGCTTCGCCCCAATCGGAGACTGCCTGAAGTGTCAAATTCATGCGATCAATCATAGCCTCTCTTAAAGACTAGATCTTAGCATTACCAGCTCGTGAATCAGATATATATCTCTCTACGACGGTGCTGTTGTTTGCATACCCAAAGGTGCCGGGATTAAGCAGATCGTTAATGTGCAGCAGAAAAAGTGTCGCAGAGAGAACAGACCCTTGAGGTACTCCAGCGTTAGTAGCTAATCGATCAGACGAGCAGCCGTCCACGACTACTCGTAATGACCTTTCCCTCAAAAAGTCAGATATCCAGCCACGAATGCCACTAGGTAAGCCATAAGCCGGAAGCTTACTTATAAGGCTATCATGCCAGACCCTGTCAAAGGCCTTCGAGATATCCAGAGAGACGGCTAGCGCCTCACCGTGTCTCTCGATTGCCTCGCTACAGATGTGTGTGGCATACGCTAGAAGGTCTCCAGTGGACCACTTTCGGCGGAACCCGTATTGCTGGTCACTGAAGAGATCGTTCGTTTCTAGGTATGCCAAGAGCCAAGCAAGATATGTCTCCTGCTTTAACGCTTCTGCGTTTCAACATTTGGCTCTATACCAGGGACGAGCTTTGCTGGTAGAAAGAGCGTCAGAAAATGGAATAAAATATTCCATTCCTAGTTGCAAAACTTCCGTCACAGCATCCGCGCAATATGACGAATCGCCAGAAGAGAAGCATACCTGCTTCCAAAGATAAGACGCGAAAAAAGAACGCATCTCATCCCAATCTGCAGACTTGTATCGCCATATCCGTCGACAGCCTCTTGGGCTGGGATCAGGCGGGGAATATGACGACACAGACTTCACCAGACAGTGATCGGAGCTACCTAGCGTTGATGCTACCGACACCACGTATCGGTCTGGATCTGTAGTCAGCAGAAGTTCGAGACAATTGGCGGTGTGACATTCGACATCGGGTACCCTGGTCGCTTCTTGGACCAGCTGGGTGAGGTTTAGCGTCAAAGATAATTTGTATATTTCTCTTCCAGCGTGGTCGGTGATCTGGTGTGGGAATAACCAATCTTGGTGATGGGCATTAAAATCCCCCAGAAGCACAAGTTGAGCCGAGGGGTAACATTGTTGGGCTAAGTCTGCCATCATACTTAAATAGTCCGTAAGTGCGCTAGTCTCCTGATCACCGCTGTGCGATCTATACACACAAGCGTAGATGATCTTTACTACGCCGGTGTCAACCATCATCCAAAGCATAGAGAACTTAGGGTCTTCAAATTGCGGAGACGACGGCTGCAGATGTCGTCGCGCGCGTACACACATACTCCGGCACGTGGTCTGAAATTATGTTCCAGAACATAACCGGGATAGGACAGGTACGAAGCATCGTCTGGGCATCGAATTTGTGTCTCCGTGAGGAACAGCCAGTGAGGTTTTTCAGTCTTGAGATGAAAGTGGACTGGATCAATATTTGAGTGCAGTCCTCTAATATTTGTGAGGTGCACTTTAAGGGAGAGGACGTGCTTCCGCTGTTTAAAACTCAACTTGCTTTTACCGTTTCTCATATTTGATTTTAAATGGAGTGAATAGGTGAAAAGATAGCAGTGGGACGAGGCGCTGCGTAAAGGACTACATAACCCAAAAAACGAGATGTTGCAGCTGTTTGAAGTTGGTCCGGAGACCGCGGGGACGTCCGAATCCCCCCTAAGATGTCCATCGGGTCCTCTCGTCCGGTCGCCAACCGGCACGATGGCGCATCTCTGGGATTTTTCGCAAGGTGGCGGGGCAGCCTTTCGTGAGTGGCTTTCTCCCTACTTGGGCCCCCAACTACCTGCGGTCGGCCAGCGGAAAAACCGTGTTTCAGATCCCGCTGCTCTCCGAGACCAACTTCCAGCCACTACATTCCCGTTGTGAGCTAGATCAGTCCAATTTATGTTGCGCAACTGTCCCGACCCACCCTTCCGAATTGGCATCACAGAACATCACGGCGAAACTCGGCGAACCGCTTCGCGCCATGTCTTTGTTCTGTGGGCTGTTACGTGCCGCGGCTTAAGCCTACCACCGATATATCGATTGATCCTTTGGCGCCACCCAGGGGACACGTGTGAGAGACTCTAGGGCAGAATCTCACGGACGCGATCAATGTGATCCCCCAAAACAAGCATTAACCTTGTCTCATAGGGATCATACAAATAGCTAGTAGTAGGTTTCTATATTTTCATTAAAATTGCTACAAAAATAGTGAATAATGGGCTCATACTTGTAATATTTACGTGATGATTCTGTTCTAACTGATCTTATATATTTTAATGAGCAATTCTTGTACATTCATAATTATATATTGCGTGTCTCGAAAACGGCTCTAATGATTAGAATGAAATTTTATATTTAGATAGTGCCTTTTAAAATTACCTACACAGGACATAAAAACGCTCCGTCACCGTTTTTTGCTTTCAAACACAATTTTAACCGACTTCCAAAATGGAGGATGTTTTCAATTTGTCTGATTGTTGTTTTGTGCATAATTATCCAAGGTGGTTATCATGTAATTTCATCGAGATCTGATGGGTATCTTCAGAGATATGGAGATAAGCACCTGAAACTTGGCACTGAAAATGACAAGCGTGCTATTTGAAGTCAGGTTTTTTTCGTTTTGTAAATCTTAAAGTATAAAAATCAATTTTGGCAGTATGACATCAGTGAGATTGAGATTCGATAGGTAATATCACAGAATAATTAACAGTACTACATAATATAGCGTGAACTTAGACTGTATTGTCCGAAAGCATGGTAGCCCGAGGTGCGTGACGCCCGCATGTAGGAGCGACGCACGCGACCTGACCCGGCTTTGTTCAAGATTAAGTGGTACACTTTACACGTTAGCCACCGCTTAATACTGCGGATTAAATGTATTTGTTCGTACAAAAGGGCCATTCGACGTATCGTTAGTAGAATTATATGCGTGTGGAGATTGGTCTTTAAATCTAGTGTGAAAAAATGGTCAGCGTAACTTGATGTTCTAAATATATTCTAAAAAAAATAAGTATTTCAAAAAAATATAAAGGTTTATGCCTTAACCAAACTGTTTTTAATCTATTGACCTTTTTGTTAAACTCTCCTTTCTCTTCAATAAAACGTTATTAAATTTCTGAATATAGTGCCGTTTAGATAATATACAGTTTGTTATATTGTGGCGGTGTAAGTACAGCATACTTTGAATATAAAGCGCAAAACCCGATTTCCAATTTGACTAGCTCTGAACATCATACTGAAACTCAGCTAACTAATTATTGACATATTGTATTTGCTTTCAAGCCATCAGTGATAAAATAATATATTTTTCATATTCTTTCTTTTGTTGATTTTGATTAGGTTTATTTGTTTGTTTATAGTTAGGTAGTTTTAAAATCATTTTAATGTATATACTATTATGTGAATAACTTCTGTAAATAAAAGTATATCCAACTTTAAATCTAATACTATAAGAATCTTTGTCCTGTCATACTGACTGAGGGACTGACAGACAACGCACAGCCTAACCCGCTGGTTTTAGAGACTTGAAATTTCGAGGGTATATTTGTCTTATTACGTAAGGGTGTACTAAGAAAGGATTTCCAAGGGGGTTCAAAGCTTGTATGGAGAAACAAGATTCGATAGTCTTTTCTATTCGAAACTTCTCACAAGTGCTTCAGTAAAAAAATAAGTCAATACGTGTTTCAGGATTTTTTGAAATTATATCCCTAAGAGAGTGAAATGGGGTAACAAAGTCTGAAAATCAATTTTGTTTCGGATTGTGCTGAAATTGGCATGCAGATAGTAATTACGACGTTAGTTCCCCCAGAGAAATGATTTTCTAAAATTCACCCCTTAAGGGGATGAAACGGGGGTTTAAATTTGTATGGAGAAACAAGATTTGATAGTCTTTTCTATTGTAAACTTCACACAAATGCTTCAGTAAATAAATAAGTAAATACATGTTTCAGGCTTTTTAGAAATTCAACCCCTGAGAGGGTGAAATGCGGTAACAAAGTGTGAAAATTAATATTCTTTTGCATTGCGCTGAAATTTGGCATACAGATAGTTATTATGACGTTAGTATCTGTTAAGAAAGGATTTTCCAAAATTCACCCCTAAATGGAATGGAACGGGGGTTCAAAGTTTGTATGGAGAAACAAGATAAGATAGTATTTTCTATCCGAAACTTCACACAAGTCATTCAGTAAATAAATAAGTAAATACGTGTTTCAGGCTTTTATGAAATTCCACCCCTAAAAGGGTAAAGTGGGGCAACAAACAAATCAACGAAATCAATTGCGCTGAAATTTTGATGCAGGTAGTTATTTTGACGTAGGTATCCGGTAATCAAGGATTTTTCAAAATTCACTCTTAAAGAGTTCAAGTTGGGTTCAAAGTTTAGATAGTAATTTTATTCGAAATTTCACACCAGTACTTATGTAAATTAATAAATAAATACGAAATTCAGGCTTTATCAAAATGCCACCCTAAGAGGTTGAAGTGGGGTAACTAAGTCTGAATATCAATATTGTTTCGTATTGCGGATTCTTAAATTTAGAATGCAGATAGTTATAATGACGTAGGTATCCGTTAAGAAAGGTTTTTTTTTTAATTTCCCCCCGAATACGGAACGGAGATTCAAAGTTTGTATGGCGAAACAAGATAGTCTGTTTTATTTGAAACTTTACATAGGTACTTCTGTTAATAAATAAGTAAGTACGTGTTGCAGGATTTTTCGAAATGGGGTAGGTAACAACGTTTTTTTTTTATTTTTTATACCGAACTGGGTAGCACTTGATCACTATTCCACCTGATGTTAAGTGATGATGCTATCGATGATGAAGCGTGCTTACTCAGAAGATACCTATTCACTCGCGATTTGAAGACCCCTATATTGTACTTAACCGGAAACACAGACTCAGGCAGGGTTTGACAAAGTCTGAAAATTTGGGTTTTATGGTTAGTAAGAGGTTAGTCACGCAATAACATGAAAATGGATAAACCGATTTGGCTAATTCTTAATTGATGTTATTTATGATAGAAAGGTTTTTACAAAAAAAAGTTTTAAGTAAATAAAAGGAGTTTTTAACGCGGGCGAAGCCGCGGGGCACTTCTAATCAGTTATGAAAATAAATTTACAATCTGTAAGTTATTAAATAAAAATAATTTTATGTTTGCTACTTTAGTTTACCAGCCACGTCCCGCGGCTTTGCCCGCATGGTTATAAACCTTCGTTTTTAATCACTCTATGAAAACCGCATTGAAATACGTTGCACAGTTTAAAAGCTCTAAGCGTACAGATGCAGGAAGCGACTTTGTTTATACTATGTAAAGAAAGTTTTGCATTGTTATAACAGTCGGTAATAATATAAACTATGAGCGTATTCATGACGACACCCTACACGTAATATCATGTGATCCCACGAGATTTCTTTGTCTCTCAAAGGAAGATTGCCAAAAAAGGAGGAAGCTAACTTATATGTCTTTGTTTTAACCGACTTAACAAAGAAGGAGGAGGTTCTCAATTCGTTTGTATGTTTTTTTTTCTTTTTTTTTTGTGTGTATGTTACGCGATTACTCCGTCAATTGTGAACGGATTCAAATGATTATTTTTTAATAGGTAGGGTACATTTCCGAGGTGGTCCCATTTTAATTATACCGAGATCTGATTAGTATCTCCAGAGATATGGAGATAAATACCTCAAACATAGGAGAATGTACTGGTTTTAGAAGAAGAGTCCCAAGAGGATTATACACAATGGAGGTTGCTATTGCATATACTTTTGAAGACTAAATAAAGACCGGCAAAGTCAAGTTCGACTCGCCCACCGAGGCTTCCGTACCAAAGTTGGTTGATACTAATTAGGCTAGACCTCTAAATTGTAGGAGCGCCCATATAACTCAGAGGCCTACTTTGATTGGCGTAAATGTATGTATACCCTTTAATCGTCAACATTTTTTTAATTTTTGGAATTTTTCCTTTATTTGTGCTATAAAACCTTGCTTCTTGCCAAATTTCATGATTTTATGTCAACGGGAAGTACCTTATAGGTTTCGACCTAAAACCTATAGGGTACTTCTGGTTGACCTAGAATTGTCAATTTTGGTAAAAAGCAATTTCTTTCAGCACAAAAAAAGGAAAAATTCCGAAAAATAAAAAAAGTTGAAAATTAAGATAAATTTTGGTACTTACAAGTTTTCGCGAAAATCTAAATTTGCCCATATCTTTTTATCGTGTTGACTCAGGACCTTGATCTTTATAGACCTAAAAGGGACTACAGACTTCTGTATCTGGTATAAATTTCAACTTGCTAAGTCCACCTGTTTCTGAGAAAATCGGTGGTGACACGCGGACAGACAGACGGACAGACAGACAAACAGATGGACTAGAAAATGATCTTATAAGGGTTCCTTTTTTTACCTTTAGAGGTACGGAACCCTAAAAATATGACCTTGAATAATGTTTATACATCTTTCTTCACGTTGATTTTGGTTTATGACAGATATTCTTACTAAACTATGAGCGGTACGGTAACGGTAACTGTGAGCGAGATAGAAACAAAGGTGGGGAGAATTAATTTGTCTTCACAGGAATGTTCTACCAGGCAAAGTCTTGTTAGGGTGCAAAATTAGTTATTATTTTTTGACATGACATGACGTTTGGCGAAGATGGCGGTCATATCAGTCCCGCGACACTGCATACATAATTAAATAACTCAGAATTATGAACGTACTTTGTACCAACCAACACTGCAAAAAAAAATTACAAGCTTAATACCACAGATTACATAATAGTTACTAAGTAAATAATACTTTCCGTTGTTAGGTTGGCTACACAGTGCTTTCATAATTCGGGTAGGTATCAACAATGTAGGGCAGTGCTTATAGATACATGTATTTTATAGATACATGTAATTTAATTAAAACATGTTTTGCACTTAAAAGGGTATAGTATATAGTAGGTATATATCATGTAGGTAGCATCTATCTACTACCTATCAGATTTGGCTGGCACCGACTTCAAATAGATAAGTGGGTAGCGCTTATAATAATTATATTAAGTAATTTATTTTTCGCTTTTGAGTGCCTGTTTGTGGTTATGAAGTCGGTTATATATTTTTTGAAAAATAATTTATTCGTGTGTATGTTATCCGATTTGTTCTTCAATTGAGAACTGATTTTAGTTATAAATTTTTCACTAGTGAAGTTCATAAAATGTATCAAGATCTGATGAGTAACCTCAAAGATATGAAAATAAACACCTCAAACTTTCAACTGCAAATGACACGCACGGCACTCACATAAATTTGATTCTGTCGTTTTTTGAAGACATTATTTAGTATACATACATTAAACTATAATATTTATTTTTCAAAAATTAAAGCTCAAGAGAACAAAACTTGTAAATCGTTGCCTTTTTTGAAAGTTCAATATAAAAAACTTTCCTTTACCTGCTCTTAATAAAAACTCAGACAGCATAAATAACACATTACCGACCACGTTATACGTTAGAGTGTACAAATGTAATTTAGGAATGAAAAATTACATTCTGCCTGGTGGTGCTTTTGTGATATATCGTGGAATATTTTGCATTCCCCGTTTAGTAAGCATAAGGGGAGCACGGAGTGTTTGAAAGAGTATTTTGTTGGCATTAGTTGATAAAAAGAAGGATGGCAACTTTCCATACATTTAGAGACCCAATATTTTATCCGTAGAAGACGGGGACAAGTAAGTACAATATATATTTGATATATATTTACTATTGTTTTGGAGTCTTGTATATAATGATGAAATCATCATGTGAATGATGAAATTATCATGTTGGGTGTGCCAATTCATCTAATCCAGCTGATAAGAACTCTATACATATCTGGACACGGCTCAATGCGAATAGGCAACACCAAGTCATCAGAGTTCAAATTTGAGAAGGGAGTGCGCCAAGGATGCATCCTCTCACCTATTTTATTTAATATTTACGGCGAATACATTATACGCAAAACGCTAGATGGATGGGATGGCGGAGTGACGATGGGAGGCACAAAGATCTCAAATTTACGATATGCTGATGATACGACGCTGATAACTGCCACAGAAACAGAAATGGCAGAATTTTTAACTCGCCTGAATGCCATCAGTCAAGAAATGGGATTCAGAATAAACCAGGCCAAAACCAAGATCATGATCGTTGACAGATCGAACTCCCTTACAACAAGTTCTGCTCTGAGTCATTTCGACATAGTTAACGAATTCGTTTATCTGGGCTCAACCATATCAAATAAGGGGGAACTGATACTGAAATTAGACGACGTATTGGAATGGCCAAATCTGCAATGCGCCAATTAGATAAGATATGGAAGAATCGGAATGTGCTCAAAAAGACTAAGACCTATATTGTCAAGAACTTGGTATTCCCAGTTCTTCTATATGGCGCAGAGTCTTGGACCTTGAAAGCATCCGATAGACAACGAATTGATGCGTTCGAGATGTGGTGTTGGCGGCGTATGTTGCGCATACCCTGGACTGCTTCCAGAACAAACGTGTCGATATTGAAAGATCTTAAGGTAGACCAGAGGCTTTCTACAGTCTGCCTAAAGAGAGTGCTCCAATATTTCGGACATATCGCCAGAAAACCGGCAGATAATCTAGAAAAACTCATCGTGACGGGAAAAGTAGAGGGTAAAAGGTCAAGGGGTAGAAGCCCGAAGATATGGTCCGACCAGGTGTCTGAACAATTAGGCACAAATGTCAGCGACGCTATACACTGTGCTTCAGACCGCCAATATTGGCGAGAAATCGTAAAAATAAAGTTCAGGCCGGAACATCACGATGCTCAGCAGTGAGCGAACGATTAAAGGAGGAGGATCATGTTGAAGATAGTATTCGTTATTTTATGACTAATATACGACAACGTTTATAAGGCAATAATTATCGAACAAAGGATATTGTTGACTGAGGAAAGTGTCACTCTAACTATTATAGAATATCATTGCCATCATTCACAGTATAAAGGTACGACCACACCGTGGCGTCCTGCGTGCGCGATCTAGGTGGCGATCAAATAGCGCAGTAGTAGGTATTTGTACCGACTGGTTCACAACAAACTCGATCTACAGCGATCAGAAAACGATTGAAAATCAGATCGCGAACGTGCACGCGGACGCAGGACACCGCGGTGTGGTCGTACCTTTAGGCTTGCCCCAGATACACTGTAACGTAATCAGGTATTAGGTTACAATGTCACAAGACACCTCAAGCGCGGTCAACTCGCCGTAGTGCGGCCAGGCGTCCACGCGACGTGAGCAACGTGGAGAGCTGAACAAACTTATGTTACGGGCTATTCTTCAATATTCAAGCAAGCTACCATCCTCGACTGCATCATCACTTACCAACTAGTCAAAAGTTAGTCTATCTCTTATTTAAAAAATAGTAATAAAAAAATTTGGCTATTGTTGAAAATACGCCGCCATTAACCCAGGTAACACCTTGCCGAAAGCGCGGCGATTTGCTGGCGCTGCTGATCCACTACGGTGACGTTCCGTTTCCTCTACGTATAGAGTGCGATACGAATTATTGATCTTGTATTTTTATTTACGCTAAGACCTCGGTTTTTCTTGTCGTACTTACTAATTAATAGGTTGAGCAATGGAAATTTGAATCACAAAAACTTCCAAAGAATGAATTTTAAAATGTGTAAATGAATTATAGTATTATACTAACAAATATGGGTATTAAAAGCTCTTAATGTGCATTTCGTGTTTATAATATTATCTTCAACAACTTCAATCGGCTTCTGTACTCGTAGTGTAAAGTGGATATAAAAGTCCGTTTCATGGTGAAACCTAAATAACATTGCTCCATTTTCTTTAGTATCGTACTGGGCCCGACCGCGGTAGTTCCGGCTCATATTAACCGTTATCGCTCCATCTTAACTGCCCTGTTCTCGAAACTATAGCCTTCGTTGAAAATGATACACTTAATATCAATCAAAGTGAAAACAACCTTATTCATTTCTACAATAAGGTCCTGTTTTTACAATCTGATCACCACTTTTTATTTCTCATTATTAAATTGATAAGAAAAATACAACTCTCCTCATTACGTTTTCAACTTTATCAGTAGTGTGTAAAGTGTGTTTTAGATTGTGGTAATTTGTTTTGAGGTCTGAATACATGAATCATTCTGTTTGTGATATACTTGAATATCGTGAAAACAATAATATGACAGTCTTTATGACTCTCACAGTCAGTGTGTAGTGAATAATCTATACTAATACTACAAAGAGAGAACATTTGTATTTTTGTATGTTTGTAATGATTTGGCTCCAAAACTAGTGGACCGATTAAAAAAATTCTTTCACTAATATATAGAATAGACTTTCGTTATAAAAAAAAGCTATATATTATCCCGTTTAAATCAAAGGTACATTCGTGGAGACCTAATTTGCAACCAAAGTCGACAAAAAAACGGTCGAAAAAACACGTTTCTTACGAACGCTGCTCAATTGAAAATAGATATAAGAATATTTTCTATGGAAGAGTTGTACAACTTAATAAGAACTACAAAAAAATCCGCGACAGCATATGTCTATCTCTTAAGGTTGACTCACAGTAACCATTTTAATCTTGAATTTTTTGTTAAAAAATATTACCTAACTTCCAGGGCTATTTTGAAGTATATAGAATTAATCCTTATCCAAATAATTACGTTAATTAGCTTGACCACATATTATAGATTAAAATTGTCCTTTACAGTATATAATTCAAATGAAAACTCTAGAAGATATCACGGATTTCACATACACGCATCGCAAAATTAATTAAATATTTGCAGTGAAACCACAGATTAGGTCATAGTTACTTCAAAAATCAAAGCTAAGAACACTCTCGATGAAGACATCTATAAAAAAAAACTATCAATAATAAAATCAAAATCGGTTCATCTGGTTGGGTGCTAAGATGCTACAGACAGACACACAGATTCACACGTTAAACGTATAATACCCCTACTTTTTGCGTCGGGAAACGCCGTAAGGTTACGGCGGCAGATGTTCTCCTTGGTAGTAAGCTACTTTTCAACCGACTTCCAAAAAGAAGGAATTTCTCAATTCGTCTGTATGTTTCTTTTTTTTTTCTTTTTTTGTGTGTGTATGTTACGCGATTACCTCGTCAATTGTGAACCGATTCGAATGATTATTTTTGTAATCGGTAGAGTACGTTTCCGATGTGGTCTCATTGTATTGGCCTAATCAATTTTATATATTATCAAAATGTAGGTACTAAATACAGAGATATGCAAGAAAGTGATAGCCAATTTATGAATGCCGTATGTATACAGTATTATCCATAAGGCAAAAAAATATTAGACAGTTATTCATGAAGTAAGTACCTATACTTATTCAGAATTCAAATTAAATATTGGTGATTATATTTTTACAATTAAAATTAAACTCAATCGAACTAATTCCAAGTTAATAACTTATCTATAACAATAATAACATTGTTACATTGCATCATGTCTTGCTGACACGCGGTTGAAGTACTTGATTGTTGTATTTTTATTCTATTTCTGTATTGCCACAACTTTGATTATTTACTTGATAATAAAAGAAAGTGCCATAATACATTACTAAACTTAATATCTCTTTCATTGTATTACGTTCATAAAAGCCTAAATTAAGTTCATCTAAAAGGTAACACGACATTAATTGTCTGTTAGGTGGCACGAAGTTCGCCGGGCCAGCTAGTAATAAATAAAATAATGTTTATTAACCCAATCAAGCTTAATACTATATCACAGTTAACAATTTATTAATGAATATATTGATGTAACATTGTGGCTTGTTTATTGTTGGCTCTTCTCGCTCACAAAACCTACACTAGGCAACAGTGCCTGTGGGCTGTGCTGTAGGTTCTGTAATACCTTCGAAGTTCGCTGTTGCCGTGGAATTGACTATGGGTAGTATTTTTTATGTAATTTTATGGACTTTTTAATTTATAACATAATTTCAATTAACATTATTATTTTTATTTTTTTATAGAATATTTTTATTACACTGCCTAATTGAGAAAATGTAAGTTGTTATAACTATGTAAGAATACGTTTTTATATAACTTCTAGGTATTTAGAAATTTGATGTTTTGATTCCATATCTTTACAAAAACCTAGACAAAAAACACAATGTCAGAAAACTATAAAATCAAAAAGATTGTTATAAGAACCCAAAAAATACTCATAAAAACCTTAACATACAAAATCATGCGTACACTTAACACAAGCACACCGTCACACATGCAAACACACGCATACAATAATAACATACATATTGAAAAATTATCAATAATAAGAAATAAAAATATTTGTAGAGTTTTGATTGAATTATTGACACATTTTAGTTACGTAATCTATAAAATAGTCGAAGCCACTGGCTCTTGAAACTAGTTCGAAAGCTATGGATTTAAGAATGTTTACGTGCACTTTGATTTTTTATATATTTTATTTAATTCACCTCGTTTTATACATACAGATCATAAAGCAAATCCAACAAAAACCTTACATTATTTTCTAAGTAGGTGCAAAAATCCTGATTTACTAGAATATGCTTTTATATATAAGCTTTAGAATTCCAAGTACGAAAAGATTGTCAAAGCTTGTGTTATTTTTTTATACAAAACAGACTTCCAAGAAGTAAAAGGTTCTCAAAGTGTTATGTTTTTTCGTTAAATTTAAACCGATTATATTGGTAGTTTTTACTGAGAAGGTTCTCTTAATGACGGTTTTAAGCATAATTCTATTAATATCTACATCTTTAGGTACATATATATTAAGATATACTACATTTGTAAATGAAAATGATTCGCTTGGCATGTGAGCATTTTATAGTTTTCAACTGACTTCCTAAAAGAAGGAGGTTCTCAATTCGTCTGTATGTTTGTTTTTATTTTTAGGGATCCGTACCAAAAGGGTAAAACGGGACCCTATTACTAAGACTCCGCTGTCCGTCTGTCTGTCTGTCTGTCTGTCACCAGGCTGTATCTCATGAACCGTGATAGTTAGACAGTTGAAATTTTCACAGATGATGAATTTCTGTTGCCGCTAAAACAACAAATACTAAAAATAGAATAAGTTAAAAATAAATTGTTCAACTCAATCCAAAATGTGTTTAACAATTTACAAAAATATTAAGTGTGTAACACTTCAAAGAAACATAAAGTTTAAAATAATAGAGGGTACCCATACAAGAAACGTGTTTTTTTCGGCATTTTACGCCATCTATGAACGCTTAGTTAGGTAAACGACCCATAGATGGCGTTATATTGAAATGTCGATCCCTAACACCTTTGTTAGATATTTGATGGCGTTATAAGAAATAAAATGTTTATTAATTATTATTTTTTGCTGGCGAAAAATTATAATGGTATTTTTTGCTCGATCTCATAAAATACTGTAGTGTGGTACGGAACCCTACTAGTGCAAACCCGACTTGAACTTGGACAGTTTATTTTGTGTGTATGTTACGCGATTACTCCGTCAATTGAGTCGATTTGAATAATTTGTTTTTTAATCGGTAGGGTACGTTTTCGTGGTGGTCCCATTTTCATTTCTTGAGATCTGATAAGTATCTACAGAGATATGACGATAAACGTCTCAAACACCAAATTGTAACCCTCTCCTTGTTCCATTTTTTCGTGAAAATATCAAGTCAATAAATCATATTGGTTTAGAGAAAAAAGTAACGTGTCAAAAATTAAGAATATAGTTTTAGAAATATTTTTTTCATCACAGATAATATGTTAACCTATTCCAAAAACTATTATGGCGCCTTTATACAGAAATAAAGTGGTAAAATCATATATTCTAGTTAAATAATCTATCAATTTTGAACAGCAGTAGGATTTTAAAGATCCCGGAAATGTTAATTTTGGTAAGGTTAGCGCCTTAAACGATATTATAAATGTTGTCAATATCAGTCACAGCATTATTGGATTCAATCAAAGACAATGGGTTTATGGTATTTTACATTCCCGTTTGGACTAATACAAAACTGTTTTAAGGTACAGCCACACCGCTGCAATCTGCAGTTGAAGGCGCGGGCGCGGTCAAAAGCTGTTAGATTGCCGTAGATCGCGTTTGGTTTGAACCAGTCTTGATACAAATACTACTGCACTATCTGATGGCGCCCACGCCCGCGCCTTTAGATTGTAGTGGTTTTCGCAGTACCTTTGACACAGAGGCGCTTGGCACTAGATTTTTACAAATTGATAAAAAGAATACAGTTTTGACAGCCAAATAAAATCTTATAAATAGGATATGCCTCGACATTTGTGTGGTTTCAATTTTTCAATATATGTCATTAAAACTGTGTGTACTGGTATCGCATACCACTTTAATATAATATAATACCGTAACTTCACCAAGTGAACATATTCCATATCCGATACTACTAAAGTTCCAGTGACGTGACGAGCTCGAGTGCGTGACAAACTGCTTACCCTAATTTCCTGGCAACCGCACGCCGCCGCCAGCATCCTAATAGTTTAACCCACTTCTGATACACATGATTTATTCAATTACATTAGATACCGGTAAGTTTCAAAGTAGGGTTACTATTTTGTCCAATATTCTGTTATATTTGGCAGAGTAGAGTCACTGTCACCGAAAATTTTGAATATTTTATTTCACCGTGGCAGTATCGATTGTAGGTAGGTACGTTATCTGATTTAGGTATAGTACTTTTTTTTTCATAATTATAATGTATGGATTTATCGCCATAAAAACATTAATTTTATTTACCTCGACGTTACGATTAAGTTGAATTGTCCGTGGTCACGAGAAGACCCGTATTACAATATTATTATGTGTGTAAATCGCGAAAGTTAAGAATGTACGATAACGGTTTGTCATTTGTTGTTTTACATAATACTCCTTGAAATAAGATGTATATATAAGATGTATATAGTTGTTGTATAGATGGTTGTATGTTTCTATGTTACCGATTCAAACAATTACATACTTAATTATTATTTAAGACGGTGACTTATATAATGTTATTATTAATTATAGTACAGTATGATTCTCACAATAGGTTTAATTATCAAATACAAGAAATACGTTTCTTGTTTAGGGATATACATCATTGTGGTTTTGGAAAGCCGCCATTAGAACGAATGTTTTGCGAACATTTAATCCGATCACCTGCCAATATAGCTTTTTATCGACACCAAAAGAAGAGAGGTTTTCAGTTCGTCTGTTTTACGTTTTTTGTATATTTTTAGTGGAGGAATGACTTTAAAAATATTTATTTTATTCGAAAGAAAATAATACTACTACAAAGAGAAGAAAGCGACCTTTAATTTAAAAATAAAACAAATTATATTTTCAGCACTTTTGCTTGCATTCACGTTGAATTGCATTTACGAAGCCTGTATAAATAGTTTGAAAGAAAAAAAATAAGAAGACGTAAATATACGTAAGTATATATAAAAACGAAGAATCATAATACTTACCGCACGCACCGCGCGTATCCTTTACGTTTTTTTTAATTTCCTAAAACCTACATGAATTCCACCAAAGAGTTTCATATTGCGAGAATATTAAGCTGAATGTTAGAACCTCCTTGAAAGTACTTTTGCTTAATGCATTTGTCTCACTTTAATATTAAAGAGTAAATGAGACGAAAGATGTAGTTATAATGATATATAAACTTGGTGTCATATGCAAATTCGCGCCATTTTCATATTAGAAACATCAAACATGATTATTTCATTTATGTTTGTTTTATTGCCAATTGTTTTCTCGCAAATTTGCTGAAACATGTTGTATGACACACGTGTGGATATTGGTTTTAACAAACTCGTTACTTTGGTGAGCCCTCAACTTTGACTCGGGCTTTTAACGAACTATTATCTGTAAAAAAAGACGTTGAAGTCTTAGCCATAGAGTTCAATGTTTTTGATACTATAATAGCTAGCAAATAGCGAAGATTAAATATTTTTATATTAATATTAATATTCATTTTAAAGAATCACATTTAGAAAAGAACACCAGTGTAATTAGATGTAAAAAACCGGCCAAGTGCGTGTCGGGCCACGCGCAATGTAGGATTCCGTAGTAGCCCGTTATTCAATGCAAGTCTTTGCCCATTATAAACAAGCAACTAGGTACTTCGTCTTTGTCACTTCAAAGGATTTATTCTAAGTATTTTTTATTTGGTACAAAATTATCCAATACCCAAGTTCAACGACTATTACTGCTAAACTAATAAAGTTATCTCAACCGCTATAATTTTCCTTTAAAGTTCATACAATGCGCTATTATCACGAGTTTTTCCAGATTTTTCAAGCCAGCAGTTCAGCTTTTAGAGAGGGGGGGGGGGGGGACGCCCTACTGGAACAAAAATTTGCACTTTAAAGTTTAATATTTCGTTAATGGAGCATTCAATCGAAAAATGATATTAGCAATCCTTAAGTAATTTTAAAAGACCTATTTAACGATACCCCATACGATGGGGTAGATGATGAAAAAAAAATCAACCCCACTTTTCATATAGGGGAGCTACCCTAAAAAAAAATATTTTTGACAATTTTATTTCAGCACTTTGTCGGCGTAATATATATACATACCCCCACAAAATTACAGTTTTCTAGTATTAACGGTCTCTTAGCAAAACCTCGGACAGACAGACAGACGAACATGACGAAACTATAAGGGTTCCTTGTCAGGACTACGGAACCCTAAAAATGCGGTTTTTAAGTCATACTTTACATAATGGTGCGAAAATTAGATGAACTTCGATGACGCTTGTGTGTTTCGTAAAAGTGTTCTATGGGCATTGCAGTAATTTACATCATTGCAATTTGCCAATGTAACGTATATTTTTTTTTAATCATATAGGCAGCAATTAAGCAGACGGCCCACTTGATGGAGAGTGGCCTCCATCGCCTATGAACACTTGCAACACTAGAGGTGTCACTCATGCGTTGCCGACAGTGTCATTAATGAGAAATCGTCAAAAATGCAAAATAAAACATTTTGCGTATATTATTACTGCTTCCGTACTGAATTAATGCTTTAAAGTTTGAGATACATAATTAAGTTAAACAACCGACTTACATGCCCCGCGAGTCAATTTCAGTAGCGAGTTTGAGACGTTTATATTTATCAGATCTCAATGAAATTACAATGGAACTATTTTAGAAACGTACCGGTACGTTAATCGGTAGCGATTAAAAAAAGAATCATGCGAATCGATTCACAATTGACGGAGTAATCGCGTAACATAAATACATAAAAAACATACAGACGCATTGAGAACCTCCTTTTGTCGGTTGAAAACTATAAAGTTAATATGAATATACTTAAGTAAACCTTAAATTAGGTGTTTAGTTTACTATCACTTAAGAAAATTTGAACATTTAATATTAAAGAACCCAAATTTTTGTTGATTGAATACCTAATAAATAATAACGAATTGATGTACTCAACTGATTGATGAATTGACAGTTCTACGAAATGTTAAACTACTTAGGGCCAGTTTCACTGGTGCTTGATAGCCCTATTAGGAATTTATCGGATAGATTTTTTACAACTTTTATATGGTGTCAGATAACTATCTGTCACTTTATCATGAACCGGAATCATGAAAATGGCCCTAAGTTTATTATATTATAACATTCAGTTCATTAACTTGTTAATTACAAGTTATGAAACATAATGTTATTAAATTAATTTAGCTACGTCTTCTTCACTTGTACAATAAGTAAGTCGTTATCAGGTTAAATTTTTTTGGCTAAAATGTTGCTTGACTGTAACCAAATAGCTATATTTGTAGGTGGTCGCATTTTTTGGTTAGTCATCCAAAGAAGTTTGATTTATTCAGAGCGCGGCAAACTTTTATCTTCGACCGTGAGCTGACTTCGACCGTACATTATTAATAGCACTCGTTTTAATAAAAGTTGTTGTGAAACATTTTATAGCATTCACACCTTTGAACGGGTAGGACACTAAGACATACAGATGGTATGGTAACGCGATAATGGTAGTGGTACTGGCAAAACACGATTACATCATAAAAACGTAAAGACGTGACTGAAGCAACAGCCAAACATCCGTCAAATATTGCTATACAAGCAAAAACCTACCACGAAATCTCAATCGTTATATAAATTGTATTATCCAAAGATGGATAAGACATTAAACAGATTTGCGCTTAGCTCAATATCAAATCCAATTTCATCGACGTATTCCAAATGATGATCTCATCAAGAGTACCTCAATCATCCGATCTCTCGAGGTGAAACCCTACAGGGGATCTTATTACTCGATGTCATCCGCATGTGATTCAAGTTTCAATGAGACAGATTTCAAGTGCTCTCGTGTCGTAATAGTGCTTTTCGATATAAACGCTGCATTTGGTATATTGGTATATTTATGTATATTTATTAATTCAACGATATTGTTAGATATCGTTATCGTTAACATGTTTCTTTGAAGTGTTTCACACTTAATATTTTGTACATTGTTAAACAAAATTTCACTTGAACCCGCAGATATTGTTAGAACTCATGGTAGCGTTGACCTGATGCTGGAACATTTCCTGGAGTTTGCAGAATACTTAACTCTTCTCCAACTTACAGCAGAGATTTCGAGTTTGGGCTCATTGGAATGGTCTCAATGAACAGATGGTTAAGAGATCGGTCAGGGTGGTTTTAAATTTTGAACTAAAGTATTATGTTCAACAATTTTATTTCTTAATCTCACTTTTATGTGCCGGTAGGTATTTAAGGCTGCAAAATTTCTTACATACATAAAAATTGCGCTTGCCCATTATCTTCTTCTTCCTATCCTCGACTATGTTGACGCCAGTCAAAATTATATTATTATAATTAAATAATTATATTAGTTGTGTTTAAAATAATTTCGTTCAGCCATTTGAAGGTTGTAGTGTGGTCTACTACTGGGGGACCAGGGTAAGTGAAACAACGTATACTCATTACATAATGACAAATCTATATTGAGCCCAAATACTTATAGATACTTATCTTATATACTAAACATTATCACATAGTACGTGCTACATCTAAATGTCACAATCTTTCGTATACATGTTTATAACCTAAACATGTAGTCACACCCTACAAGGTTATGAGCTTTTTTACCTAACTAAAAGAGGGTCATGATGTTGACCAGTATGTATGATGTATATAACATATACATCATATTACATACACACTGGATATTCATCTGTTCCCTCATAACTTCTAGTTTCCTTATATTGATTTTACATATAAAGTCATTTTAAAAAGACAAATAATGTATGTATCAAAAACATATTAACTTACGTAAAATTTTAAAGTTAGATATTTAGATTGCAAATTACAAAGCCATGTAATATTCAGTATTCACGATTGAAACTATTTCCCATATATTATGTGGCACGGGATGGCGATGTTTGGCAGGTTTATCGAGAAAGTTCTCTGTCCGCAGTTTGCGGTCAATATTACCTTCAGTTGTGGTTACAATTTTGACTACTATTGGGAAATATATGACTGCTGGAAAACTTATTATCATTATCCTGCCTTTATTATAAACTAGCTGTACCCGCGACTTCGTTCGCGATTCCTACAAAAAACTTAACAAAACCATAACGTTAGTGTGGCTACATTTAATTTTTTATTCGTCTCATTAAGTTTCAAATCTATGCCTTACATTATGATTAGGCTCAGATAAGTTATATCTGCTACGCTGTAATTTTTTTTTAATGTAAGTCAAAGTCAAAGTCAAAGCATTTATTCAGTATATGGGCAAATTAAAAATTTGCACTTACACACGTCAAATAACATTAAACAGATCATATTCAATAAAACATATTATAGAAATAACAGAAACATAACTTACTGCTTTGAATTTACAAAAAAAACAAAGGTATTGAGCCATTCAGCTTTCATCTAGACGTCGAACGTCACACAATTCATGTCTTAAATTAAATAATCCACACTATCAATGAATATATGGGCACTATTGCATTGCCCAGTTTGGTTTTTTTCCCATTTGATCTAGGGTTACAATATTAATGAAAATGTATTTTAAATGAAATACTTAAACAATTTTTAATTGCATATATTATTACATATATTGTCTAACAAAAATTTTGCAAATATTGTACTTTGGTATGTAGATAACAGCGTCGTTATAATGTATCTAGCCGTACAAAAATTCAGCCTCATAGAGAAACGCTCGTCCAACGTTTGATCTCCTACATTTATATGGATACCTATAAGGACAATTACTAACCGCCTTGATATTCTCGGCATCTCATTAAGCATCAACTCTTTATTTTACTTTTATATCACTACATAATTTAAGACGGGAATTTAACGTGACTTACGCGATGTCGATATAGCGATCGACATATGTTTTGGCCTCATCCGGAGGTCTTCTTCAGGATCTTGAGTGCCGGACGCTCGCCGACGCGTTCAGCCTCGCACTTCGGGCCGCTGCTCGTACAGCGCGGGCGGACGGAGCGGGCGGTGGCGGCGGCGGCAGTGGTGTTGGTGGGGGGTGATGATGCGGTGTACATAGTGGAGGCGTGGGATTAGGTTGGAGGCGTTCGTCTTCATCACTGCTGTTTTCTTCAGATGAAACCACATCTAACCGGCAGACGGAACTCAAGGTGTCCTCCTCACTGTTGCCACTGGTGACGTGCTTTCCATGAAGAACGGTTTTCCACGTATGTGACAGGCACCACCCTCTGTCTCTGTTGAAGTTAGAAGACCTCCGGATGAGGCCGAAACATATGTCGAACGCTATATCGACATCGCGTAAGTCACGTTAAATTCCCGTCTTAAATCTATAAGTTTAAAATGAACGTGAGTTTTTATAATAAAATCACTACATAATATAAAACAAAGTCCCCTGCCGCGTCTGTCTGTCAGTTTGCGGTAAACTACAGAATTTTCGGTTTTCACCAATAGATAGAGTAATTCATGAGGAAGGTTTATGTGTATAATTCGTTAAGGTTTTATGTAAAACTTAATTCATAGTCGACGCCACAAAGTGATGCAAACAGATACAGGCATATATGCTCTACCCAGGCATATGTACGAAGCTGGGGCGGGTCGCTAGTTGAATTTAAAGTTTAGTCAGCCAGTTGGCGTTTTGACTAAAGTAAGACAATATTTCACCCGGGACAGCAGTTTAATCTATATCAAAGCGATGGCTGATGGTTATTAAAAAATCCAGCTAAGTAGATGCTTAAAACTATTGATAGCAGAACTCATCAACGACGACTCCAATAAATTCGACAACCGGGGATAGGCTTATTAAAAACGTTCATATATAACCATTAATAAAAGGCACCTTTAAATTTCAGACGGGCTATTCACAATCATTCGAAAAAAAAATCGGATTCAAAAACTACCTCCCCTTCGAATTAGATCTTTGCAATTCACAATTATCGGAACGGAGATACTTGCATTTCAATTAGTTAAATCAGGAATTCTAAATGGAAATATAATTATGTATATAATTTTAAATGACACTTTCCATGAATTTGAATGTATCCGATTTAAATTAGTGTACGGAGAGTACTCATAGATACATTTTTGACCATCTTCATAATAAAAGTTAGCTCACTCTTTTTTTATAAATTATTATGATGTTTTTTTAGCACGAAATAGTAAGTTACATTTTTGTTTGACTGTCGGTCATTCCAGGTGTAATCTAACGACTTAAATTTCAGAAACTTTCCAATTAGTTATCCAGCTATAAAAGTTTCAGGGAAGCCAAACTATTGATGAAAATGCATTCTATAGCGTGGTTTTTAGATCAATTTTAACCGACATTTATTACGTTGTCTAAAGCATGTTTTAAGTTTTTCGGGTATTTGTCTAAAGAGAGTGAACTTAAACAATAGAAAGTCTTAACTGGCTAAGAACAAGTCGGACTCACACTCGTAGGGTTCCGTAACATAAGCGTTTTTATGAAAAACAAATTTATATTTGCGGTTCGGAAAATGTGCTATATCTCAAAAACTGACTTCAAACAAATTTTCGGTTAAAGTTTTATTGAGATCTATAGTATATTTTTTTTAGATCGTTCACTTTTTACACACACATTTTAACACTTTAGAAGTGTAAAACTTTCAAATGAATGTCTTTGAAAAAAAATTGTTTTAAAAACCTCAATGTCATTTTCAACGACCTATCCAAAAACATACTGCACGTAAAGGTTTGATTATTTTTTTTAGTTTCTATTTTCATGTATGGGGAACCCCCAGAATCTTTATTTTTTTTAATTTTCATATAAAACTCGTAAAGCTGTTCACAGAATACAACTACCTACCAAGTTTCAACTGTGTAGTCTTAAAAGTTTCGGAATAAAATGGCTGTGACATACAGACGGACAGACGGACGGACAGACAGGCGGACAGACATGACGAATCTAAAATGGTACGAAACTGCACAACATTTCTACCTAATAGAACTACGCCAGCGATATGAATTCAGAAGCTGCGTAACCCGACGATCCTGTAATACATGTGTAATACATACGTATGTGCAGTTATAATGTGTAAAGTAAAACATCGACTGGCATAGCAATTCGTCAACTACATCTCATGTTTCAAATGGAAACCTACTTCGGTTATCTTACTTAGCTTCGCTTTGCTCTCATACAAAGGTTGGCTTTGAGTAACTCAGAGATAGTTGGGCGCTAGTTTCGTTTCGCTTATATTCCAATAAGGCCTGTGTTTAATCCGTCATCGGCAGAAGTACGATCGAATGACGTTTGCCGAACTCAGTTGATCTCCTTAAAAAAGAGAGTGCGTATGCCATGGTGGCACCCGAATATTTTTCTCAAAGATTTATTACTTTATTAATGTTATTTCTTGAGAGCGAATCGATTAGCGACATGCTTTTATTCGATTGATGGCTGGTTTGTGCGAGTCACAACTCAAACCACCTTTTGCCACACGTAGTAGGAGCATTATATCGATGTTCCGCCTGACTTGTTGACATAAAATAGCTTTTTACCATCAAGGAGAACATCTGCCGTATCCTTACGGTGTTCAGCAACGAAAAGCCCTTGGTATTCAGGTTCATTTTAGGCCCAGCGGATTCACTATCTTCGATGACATCATCGCTTAGCACCAGGCGACATAGTAGTCAAACGCTAAGCCTATCAGCAGGGTTATTCTCAATCATTCGAAAGCAAATTCGAATTCGGAAACTACCTTTACTTCGACTTGGATCTTTGCAATTCACAATGCTCCGATCGGTTAATTTTGATATTTCAATTAGAAAAAATCTGTGATTTATTGGAAAGGTTTCCGCGCAAAACAGCTCATGGATCAAAAAAGAATAAAATTAAAAATGAAGCTTCCGAATCCGAATATGTTGTCGAATGATTGAGAATAAGCGCAAAATAACTAACAAATAACTACAAAAACTTCTCACGTGTTGAGATTCAAACCTACAGCCTTTGCTTCTTAAAGCAAGCTCTGTTCCACCTGATCCAATCATAAACATATGCTGTTTGGCGAATTTAAGAATAACAATGTAAATCTGCACGTATGATTACGGAACCAGGAACGATTCCCGTATCCTGTTTTTTTTTTTTTTTTCATGAAAACTTTGTTATACATATACCTTTTGATCAACGTATCATTTGAGAAGTGTTTACCTAATAGATTGCATAACATTTACATAAAAATATCCTGTTTTTCCCGTGTCCTACCAAAACCTTTATGTTTTTCAGGGTAACCAATATTCCAAAAGTTATTCCATAGTATAAGCTATGCTCACTTTAAGCTTCATTAAAATCCGTCCAGTAGTTTCGGCGTGATGATTTTTCAAACGGACATACATACAGACAAAAATTTTAAACATTATATTTTCGGCATCTATAGCGTTCATAATGCGTCCCCTAATTTAAATTTCAAAAAAATGCTCAATGTACAGTTTTCGCTTAGTTACTGTTTTATTATTATAAAATAAATAAATAATAAGTAATATAATATAATATATATATATATATATATATATATTTATATAGATACTTCTCAGCCCCCAGAATGGATATATTTTTAGTGAAAATTAACAATTTGTATCTAATACACGATGTAATATAATCAAAAATGCCGAAAAAAAAACTTTTCTTGTATGGGCTATTATACTTTTTTACGTAGTGAAATACTAGTTTTATTTTCATAAACCTTTATGTGGATGTAAAAGTTGACATGACAATCAGAAGTACTGATGTACTGATACGAGCCAACGCAGCAATGGAAATTCCATCAATCCGCACAAAGCTATTTTCCTCTACATGCATCATACATACTGCCAGGGAGTGGAACTCCTTGGCTGAGTCTGTGTTTCAGGAAATTTAGTAATTGGAGCTCTTCAACTCGCAGTTAATAGGTATCTTCTAACCAAGCGTGTTATATAATTATATACGATACCAGCGTGATGACATGCGTGCAGTGGCATCGTATAAATTAATCATACTAAAGTATGATTAATTTTACTTCGTAAGTTTTTATATTCTGTAGATACTAGATCTTATTGTATCGCATAAAGGTACGGCCACACCGCGGCATCCTGCAATCTGCGGGCACGATCTCAGTACTTTTCAATTGTTATGTTTCTTTGAAGTGTTTCACACTTTATTATTATTTTTTTGTTAATTGTTAAAAAAAAGCAACCGGAAAATGTTATTCCGGAGGTTGCGGGTTCAAGTCCCGTCGGTACGATGAAATTTTGGATTGTGTTTAACAATTAACTTTTCAACTGTGTTCTGATCTGGTGTGAACCAGTCGGTACAAATACTACTGCGCTATCTGATCGCCGACTAAATCGCGCACGCAAGACGCTGTGGTATGTCCATACCTAATTTAATCATACAAATCATGAAAATAAAATTGTAGAGATAGATGATTGAAATTAATCACACAAAATATTTGGCTTTATTACTATTTTGTTTTATAGCGTATTGCATGATCTGATTTATCTTATTTAAGCAAATATATATATTACTTTTTTATCAATAGAAGTAACCGTAATTTTATCTTGTAAAAACAAGCAACGAAATATGTTTCATTAGCATTACAGAAAAAAAAAGCATTTGTTATAACATATGGCCACTATCCCACCTGTTGTTTAGTGACGACGCGGTTGAAGCACGCTAGGCGTAGAGTGGTAACAGTATCTCAAGGATAGCTGCCGAAAAACATTTAGATGTTTGGCGACAGATTTCCCAGCTTGAGGTTGGTAGCTGGCCAGACGAACACTTGACAGTGTCCTACCACCAAGCAGGACCCGTTGCGAGATTGATTTATGCAGCCTGCACTACACCTGCATTCTGCTAGCTTACTAAGCCAGGGAATGTTTTCTTTCACCGTAGGGCCATTTCTAATAACCTGGGAATTTAAAAACCTGGAACCTGGGATTTTAACCCACTAAAGTATAAAAAAATAAAACGAACTACCTCTGGCGTCAAAGCCATTCTTCCAATGCACCACTGGGCCTAACATTTTACTTAATTTACCGTCAAAAGAAGTGTAATATTGTAAATGAAATTTGCTCCACAAATAAAGATCACGACTTTGAGCGTCGCGGGGCGCAAACATCGAGGCCGTAAGCGAGGGTCGCATAAAATTTTATTAATAAAAGAATAAGTAACTGTACGCAGCGGCATGCCTTGAAACATCCGCTGCCGACGCGGGTATAATAAAAAAGTAAGAAGAATTGATGAGCATTGCGCGACGTAAGCATACAACTCTTTGAGAGTAGGGAAAGTCTGCGAGTTTCTGAATCTGATCGAGTTAATTCTTTTTGTATTTTGTATGTTAAACATTAAGTTAAGTTAAAGTCATATAAATTTATATGTATAAATTCATATACACATTTAATATTGAATGTTTGTAAAATTCTGCTGATACTCATAATATAAGGGAGAATTAATGTAAATCTTTGTGTCTTAACCCCCGACGCAATAGGAAGGGGTGATAAGTTTGACGCGTGTATCTGTGGACGATGTCCGATTTTGATTTAGTTTTTAGGGTTCCGTACCTCAAAAGGTAAACAAAGGAACCCTTATAATATCACTTTCTTATCTGTCTGTCTGTTTGTCTGTTTATCCGTGTGTCACCACCAATTTTCTTAGGAAGGTGTGTGGACCAAGCAAGTTAAAATGTATACCAGATGAAGTCTAAAGTCCCTATTAGGTGTATAAAAGTTAAGGTCCTGAGTCAACACGATAAAAAGATATGGGAAAATTTAGATTTTCGCGAAAACTTGTAAGTAGCAAAATTTACCTTCATTTTCACCTTTTTTAGGGTTCCGAACCCAAAGGGTACCAACGGAACCCTATTACTGAGAACCAATGAACATAGGCCTCTGAGTTTTATGAGCGCTCATACAATTTAGAGGTCTAGCTTAATCGGTACCGACCAACGTTAGTACGGAAGCCTCGGTGGGCGAGTCCAACTCGACTTGGCCGCTTTTTATTTTTGTTTGATAGGTATCTTCATCGACAGTGTTCTTAGCTTTCTTTCATGAAAATCCGTTCAGCCGTAAAAATATTATTAGCTCTTTTTTAGAGTTCCGAACCCAAAGGGTACCAACGAAACCCTATTACTGAGACTCCGCTGTCCGTCTGTCTGTCTGTCTGTCTGTCTGCCTGTCTGTCTGTCTGTCTGTCTGTCTGTCTGTCTGTCTGTCTGTCACCAGCCTGTATCTCTTGAACCGTCATAGTTAGACAGTTGAAATTTTCACAGATGATTTTATTAAATATTGTAGTGTGGTACGGAATCGAAACCCTACGAGTGCAAGTCTGACTTGCACTTAGCCAGTTTATTGATTATTGAGACTACGATCGCAACTTTCGTAGCTCTTTGAGCGTTGGGGTTGAAGGCTCTATCTGTCTCTATCTGAAGTCTTGTCATCGCAAACGTCTGCTGGAATGAGATGCAGCTAGACAGTTGTTATCTGCATCTCTTTTCGTATCTACGATTATCGCTCGAAATTTAGGCTCATTGAAATGGTCTCAATGAACCAATTATATATATACAAATCAGTCGAAGGTGTATTTTATTATTTTATGATAAACCTAGATTTTCATCACGCGCGAAAACATTTCTGTTGAAATATCGTGTAAACTGTCAAAACGGATGTTAATGCAAATATGATATTGAAAAAGCTTATAGCCTGAAAAATAATTGAATATTTTTTTATCTCGCGGATAAAACTCAGAAAGTTAGTAAAAATGGGAAGCATAATAGTGTACTTGCAAAGCAAACAAATGCTAAGTGAAGGGTGTAATCAAAAAAATATGCAATAATTATTCTGTGATTTACCAAACGACGACACGTGCACGTATACAATATTAGTAGCGTAGTAGTTTGGTTCCTATTTAAAATACTGAAATAAATAAGTACCTACCTAATTGAACATGCTAGGCCATGTTCAGTTTAAGGTCTCGTAAATGATATGGACAACTGCAGCACCATCAGTGCAGTTGATGCGTTGCCGACCTTTGAGGAGTTTCTGGATGCTCTTTTTAAAAGGTCCCATCCTATAGCTAGATGGAAAGGTCATTCCACATCTTACAGGTATGCGGTAAAAGTCCTCGGTTAAAACGGTTAGTTCGCGACGTCCAAATCCGTAAGATGTGAGGGTGAGCTTTTTGACTATGCCGAGCAAAACGATAAAGGAATGGCGTCTTCAAGTCACGAGTGAATAGGTATCGTCTAGCCAAGCGTGCTCAATTGTCGACCACATCATCCCTTAACATCAAGTGAGATAGCTGTCAAACGCTTGATTATTAATACAATAAAAAAAGACTGCGGAAGTTATTTTTAAATTTGTTTGTTACAGCAATGTTGTTTATTTTCCCTTATTTACTACTAGCTGGCCCGGCGAACTTCGTACCACCTAATAGACAATGAATGTCGTGTTACCTTTTAGATGAACTTGTTTTATGAACGCAATAAATAAATACAAAAGAGATATTCAGTTTATTAATGTATTATGGAAATCCAGATATGGAATGAAAATTGGTAAAAGTGGTTTTTGGAAATATACACTTTTTTAAGTTGCTTGTAAGCATACATTTCTGAACGCACGCATATTTGACAATCAGTATAATGATCAGTAATCAGTAAATATGTCAAACAATTATCATTACTGTCAATATTTGACATTTTTAAAATCTACATGACTTGAATTCACAAAATCTTGAAGAATTATTACTTGACTTACTACTTGACACGGGCTAAATACACTAATGCAGGAGCTATAATTTTACCAAAAAAAAAAAAAAAACTCGATAATCCCAATATTTTAATGCTATCCACACATGGGAAGAATTTTTATACTTGACACTGGCTAAATACACTAATCGCGTGGAGCTATAATTATACAAAAAAAAATACGGCGTGATAAACAATTGAACTTCAAATAATCGGAAGTTATTAAGCCCAGGAATATTTTGGCAAAATATTTATTCGTATACAATTTTTTTAGGTCAATTATTAATTGTTTTAAATACTTATTATCCTATTCCTGACAAAGACAATTCCATACGAAAATACAAAAATCATAAAAATTGGTCCAGCCGTTCTTGAGTTATAAGTGTAGTACCTAACTAACACGACTTTCTCTTATATATATATATATTTTTTTTTTTATGCTCAATAGGCAAGCAATTGACTATTTTCTAACTTAAACGATATTGTAGATACTAAACACCTAAACAATAAATACACTTTATTTTAACAACTTAAAAATAATTAATTATTATAAATAGATAGAAAAATAGATTAATAGTAGATCTTATAATCAAGTATATATATATACTTGATTATAAGATATACTATTTAAATCAGACAACTTTATCTTAGGTTGAAATTTCTCGCGCAGCTCTCATACACTTTCAAAGCAAGAATGTACCAAATTATGTGTTCAACAACAATTTCAACGACGTTTCATATTCGTCATCTCAAAATTGTTCCACCAATATTTGCGAACAGGCTTCTTTCCGTATACATAATACAATACCGGCGCCCCCTGCTGCTTAACTTTGGCGCCTGCCTAATATTTTTGTTGAAGAAAATAAATAATATTGTAGAAAATTCGGTGCAAATAAACTCATATTTCAGTGTAATACGAACAACTTTTCTTATATGAAAATGTTATAATAAGTGTTGTATGAAATCTGTTATACCATTCGGTTTATAATATCTTTTAGGTTTTTTTTTTGTTTTTGTTCTGGAAAGACGAGGCCCTTTTTCTGTATAGTTTTTTGTTGTATTTTCAAATACGTATTTAATTATTTCAATAAAAGAAAACCGGCCAAGTCTAGTTGCACTCGCCCACCGAGTCTTTTCCGTACCAACGGTGGTACCAATTTAAGTTAGACCTCTTAATTGTATGAGCGCCTATATAAATCAGAGGCCTATCTTAATTGGAAAAAACTATGTATGTATGGGGACACCCTCTCTTTCCAAGATCTTACAGCACAAATAAAGGAAAATTGGAAAATTAAAGTACATTTTGGTACTTACAAGTTTTCGCGAAAATCTGAATTTGCCCATATCTTTTTATTGTGTTGACTTAAGACCTTGATTTTTAACCGACTTCAAAAAAAGGAGGAGGTTTCTCAATTCGACCGTATATATATTTTTTTTTTTTTTTTTATGTGCGCGGATAACTTCGTCGTTTATGAACCAATTTAGATTATTCTTTTTTTGTTCGAAAGGAGATATCCCAAGTGTGGTACCATGGTAATTTTATCGAGGTATGATAAGTATCTCCAGAGATATTGAGATAAACATCTCAAAATTGGTACTGAAAATGAATAGCGCGGCATTGAAGTCGGTTGTTTTTTAGTTTTTAAACGATATTATTATACACCCAATAGGGACTATATAGACATCAGTATTTGGTATAAATTTCAACTTGCTAGTTCCACCCGTTCCTATGAAAATCGGTCGTGACACACGGACCGACAGAGAGACGGACAGACAGACAGACAGATAGACAGACAGACGGACAGACGGACAAGAAATTGATCTTATAAGGGTTCTTTTTTTACCATTTGAGGTACGGAACCCTAAAAAAACAACGGGTTGCATTCCGGGAGTGCCGGCAGTGAAAACTTGAACATTAACGTTGTGCATTTGGCATACTCTCCCTCCGTCTTACGAATTTTCGATCAGGTCGAATAACTAGCTGTACCAGCGACTTCGTCCGCAGGGAATAGTGTCTTTGGGTAGCATTTTTTAATATTTAGGCTAATTATTATACAAATAAGACACATGCGTATCTCACCTACACCGCACCGTACCACGCCGCGCAAATCCCCCTCCCCCTCGCCCTTCCCCTCCCCTCTCCCTCTCTATTCCCTCCACCCCTTTCTCCTCACTTCCCTCTCCCCCTCCCCTTTCCCCCCACTTCCCATCCCCTCCCCTTTTTCTTCCCCCCACTTCCCCCTCACCTCCCCGTCTCTCTTCCCCCACTCCCCTCCCCCACTCCCCTCCCCTACTCCCCTCCCCCACTCCCCTCCCCCATTCCACCTCCTCTCCTTTTCTCAGGCTCTAGACTATCTGTGTACCAAATTTTATTTAAATCGGTTCAGTGGTTTTGGCGTGAAAATGACACAAACATACAGACAGACAGACAGAGTTACTTTCGCTTTTATAATATTAGTTAGGACTACAGAATAACAACAGTCTTGGGATCCTAGGCATCGACATTTCTAGTGAGGTTCAATTTTAGAGTCACCTGGAAGCCAAAGCAAAACTTGCATCCAGGAAGCTAGGTGTGCTTAACAGAGCGAAGCGATATTTTACACCACGTCAACGGCTTGTGCTTTACAAAGCACAAGTTCGACCACACATGGAATATTGCTCGCACCTCTGGAACGGCCTTCCGAGCTACCAGCTTCAGCCTCTTGACTCCTTATAGCGAAGAGCCACTAGAATTGTTGACAACCCCGAGCTCTGTGAAAAACTGGAGCCACTCAGCCTCCGTAGAGACGTCGGAGCGCTATCCATCTTTTACCGTCTCTATAATGGGGAATGCTCTGAGGAGCTTTTGACCTGATTCCACCATCGCCATTCTTTTATCGTACTGCTCGGCACCGTCAAAAAGTTAACTCCCACATCTTACAGACCTGGAAATCTCGAACTACCCGTTTTAACCGAGTATTTTTACCGCGTACCTGTAAGATGTAAATGATCTACCCTCCGCGATCTTTCCATCTAGCTATAAGATAGAGTTTTTAAAAAATGGTATCCACACACTCCTCAAAGGTCGGCACGCATCAACAGTAATCATGGTGTTGCAGTTGTCCATAGGCGACGGTAACCGCTTACGATCAGGTGGGCTGTCTGCTTGTTTGCCAACCATAACATAAAAAAATATATTAAAAAAATAACTCATAATAATAATATACAATCCATTTTATTTTTTTTTCTTTTTAAAGATTATTCGCAATGTGGGTTGCACATTACTAATAGTCTTGTTAACCCCTCCAACTAAGCTAAATATGGTTGTGTCTGGAGTGAATTCACGTCAATAGTGCAATGGGTGGGTGGGGATCGAACTCACGACCTCTCGATCGCCAGTCCGACACCCTATCCATTGAGCTATGGCCGCCTTATATACTATATACCATCTTTTTATAGTTTTCCACATCTCTCTATCTACAGATACAGTACCTAAGTTAACATTATAAAGGGCCTCTTGACGTTGGCTCCGGCTCCGTCAATGCCTTACAAAAAGACCGGACGTATAACGACCCGAGACATGTACCCTCCTACTCAAAATTATAAAAGGCAAAAGTTTTTAAGTATGTTTGTTACTTCTACGCTAAAAATACTGAACCTAAATTGAGCTGAAATTTGGTATGTTGAAATTTGGTTTGATATTAGGTATAGCCTAGACCCTGGAATAATACATAGGATGATACTTTTTATCCTGATATTCCCACGGGAATGATGTCTGCGCGGGTAAAACCGCGTAGACATCGTTACGCGGCACAGCTAGTATAGAAATAAATGTAATGATGATATTTTGAAATAAGGCATAATTGGCGGGTGCCGTACCTCATCCCATAGACCAGAAAACAGACATCAAGCAGCACACATTCATAGCCATAATAAATGATTGTACCATCTTTTTATAGTGTTTCATCTCTCCATCCACAAATCATATTTAATTTCATTTAATAATGTAAAGGGCCTCTTGACGTTGGTTTCGGCTCCGTCAATGCCTTCCAAAGGACCGGGTGATTTGCAGCCCGTGATGTGAATTAAATAAAGAGTATATTAATAATAATCAATTATTGCATTTACTCATCAGATCTTTACCAAATTTTAATGGGGCTTTACTTTTCCATACAAATGCATTCCCTTGTTTCCTCCCTGGAAAATGCTTCTAGAGCACATTTTTTTGTACATATAATCAAAGGTAGCTACTCAACTGTCATTTGTTTTTTTTGACCAACCAATAGCAAAAAGAAATATGACCCCTCAAAAACCAGAAAAATTTGCCATTTTACTGCCTTGATCCAAACGGCTACCCTAATAATTAAGGTAGTTTAAAAACTAAAGCAACCGACTTCCATGCCCCGCGGGTCAGTTTCAGTAGCAAGTTTGAGACGTTTATCGTCATATCTCTGGAGATACTTATCAGATCTCAATGGAATTACAACAGAACTACCTTATAAATGTACTCTACCGATTAAAAAAAGTATCATTTAAATCTGTTCACAATTGACGGAGTAAACGCGTATAAAAGAAAAAAATCATACAGACGAATTGAGAACCTCCTCCTTTTAGGAAGTCAGTTGAAAAAAAAGGCTTTTAAGACAAAAAAAATATATGAACACGAATGCACTCGCTCATCTGTAAAAATATTGAGCAAAAAATAATTTAATCGGATCTGTTTTTGAGGAGAAAGCAGGGAACACGAAACTTGTTTTAGTTAACATTTTTAAATTTTATATATATAATATTAGTGTAGAAACGTCGTTGTGCTACTGTGCGTCGTTTACATTAAAGCATAACAAAAAATCGCTTATAAATAAATATTCACTATAATTTAATCTCAACCCATTTTAATCTTTAGATAGGACAAAAACACTAAGGGCCAGTTTCACCGGTTACCGATAGCGCTAATATGAAGAAATCTGACAGATTTTTAATAGCTTTTATATGGCGTCATGTGTCAGATAACTATATATCTAACGCACTATCAGGAACCGGTGAAACTAGCCCTAAAACGCTGAAGTACACATGCCACCACTTAATGCTTCCCAGACACCCAAAATCGTTTTGTTTGTTTGATTGCTTAAAATAGATTCAATTTTCCTTAGAAGTCTCATCTCAGAGATTTTGTAAATCGTTGACGTTTGTCTCGTTGAATTTTTATTAATATACAGTCTGACGTTTCCTCAAAGTGGGCGCCATTATTAAAATTCTCGCAGCCGAGCCTAACCATTATATTTTCAAGCGAGTAAGCCCTATAGGGAGAAAAAACTTAAAAGGATGTAGCATATTTTATTATAATATTAAGCGCCACAAACGATCTTAGAAATGAGCGTTGCTGGAAACAATTTTGAAGTCGTAAAACAAGGTGGTGCACAGTATTCATGAAGATTTATGTGGGTAGATGAATTTATTTTGGAACGTTTTTCAACCGACTTCAGAAAGGAGGAAGTTGTCAATTCAACTTTTATTTTTTTGATACCTCAGAGAGCCTTTATTAACAGATTTGTTTTTATCCAAACAACTTCTTCATCCAATAAACTTTAAAGGGTAAGAAGTACGTGATTCAGTTTTAAGCTTTGCTAAAGGGCTCCACAGACTATCAGTTCATCGGACGATGACAGCCTGTCAGTAATCTCAACAGGCCACACACTCACAGTTTTGCTTCAGGCGTCGGACTGACGGCGATCTGACGACAAACTCGAACCGAAAGCAGGACTCTACTGGCTTAGAGACAGTATTTGAATATTAATTCGGCAGGCCGCCGGCAGGCAATAATCGTTTTTGTGTGCGGCCTATGCGGAATGATATTGATTGGTCAGATGTAGTAAGTGCGGCCAATATTGATTAAAAATTAAACTGTTTCAATCGTATAATAACACACCGGCCGGCCGCCGATTCGACCAGGGACTGCCGGTGAACTGAAACTGATAGTCTGTGGGGCCCTTAAGACATACTCTTGAGGTCTACAGCTCAGAGATTCACTAGTTTTATTAATTTACCAAGCTAGCGCGACGCGAGCAAAGCATAACTGTTTTAGCTTGAGCAAAAATGATTTTCGTATATCCGATATCCACCTGATGTCCGGTTGTTCTCCTCTGCGGATCGCATTTCTCAAACGATTCTCGTGAAGATTAGTGAACAAATTCGATAATTGTTGGCACTAATTGACCCTATCTAGTGTCCGCCTGGCTAGCTACTACCCTCAAGTTAGAAAATCTGTCGCCAAACATCTAATGTGTTCAGGCCGCCAACTATTCTTGAAAGCCTGTTTCCATTCTAGGCCTAGCGTGCGTCCATCCTCGACCGCATCATCACTTACCAACAAGTGAGATAGTAGCTAATTATTATGATATTAAAAAAATAAAGATATTCTTATTATTACATTTTCCCCATACAAAGTAAAAAAAATCCTTGAGGGTTGGGCTTTTTTCAACAGAAATTTTATTATGTCCGTTTCCTTGGTTAGCTAATAAACCATTTTTATAACGTCGTTAATTTAATACACTAGGTGCCTCATTGTTCAATTTTTTGTTCATTATAATGATTGTGATTACTTTGACTTATTACTTCTTGATATGAAGAATATTTAAATATTGTTTGATGCGTTATCTTTATTAACAACGATTTGTTGATACATAATAATACAGATCAAAATTTTGAGCATAGTTTGTATTTTATAAATTACTAGCAGCCCGCCCCGGCTTCGCACGGGTAGAACAAATATGCCTATAAAATTTGCATCAGTTTGTTGCATCGAATATAAAATATGAACATATTTATATCTATTTAACTATCATCGTCATATTTCGACCAATTTACACAAAACCTTTACGAATTATGCACCTAAACCTTCCACATAAACACTCTGGCTATTGGGGAAAACCGCAGGATAATCCGTTCAGTAGCTATTGAGATTATTGCGAACAGACAGACAGACGCAGTGATGGACTTTGTTTTATAATACTTACGTAGTGATATTGGACGGCCCTTTGGCGTAAAGGATAGTTACCCTGATTCTGACCCGACGGTCGTTGGTTCTAATCCTAGCTATATACCTACCAATGAAAGTTTTATGTGCATTCATGAATCATAAGTTTTCGTACAGTGGTAGTGGAATCATTGAATCTACCAAAAAAATAGCTTACCACCAAGGAGACTATCTGCCGCCTTAACCTTACGGCGTTCCCCGACGCAAAAAGTAGAGGTAATATACGCTTAACGTGTGTATCTGTGTGTCTTCCTGTAGCATCTTAGCACCTAACCGGATGAACCAATTTTGTTTTTATTATGGATCGTTTTTTTTTGTTTGATAGATGTCTTCATCGAAAGTGTTCTTAGCTTTGATTCATGAAAATTCGTTCAATCGTTATAAAATTATGAGCTGTAATCAAGTTTCACAGGTCTGATCAATTCGAAAATCTTCTTCTTCAACGATATTGTAAGAACATGGAACATTGACCTGATGCTGGGACATCTCCTGGACTCTACAGAATACTCAAATCCTCACCAACTTACAGCTCAGATTTTAAATGTCGTGTTTAGAGTCATTGGAATCCTTTTAATGAAAAGATTATACATAGATCAGTCAGGGTGGTTTAAAATATTATATTATTATATATATAGATGGATATTATTTTATACAATAGATCATATTATTATACTATATTGACTTCAAATTGATTGTGATCGATGGGGATCTACAGCATAGCTAAGCTTATAATAATATTTTGGTAGTAACTATGACCTAATCTGTTGTTTCACTGCAAATATTTTATTGATTTTGCGATGCGTGTATGTGAAATTCGTATTATCTTCGAGAGTTTTCATTTGAATTATATACTGTAAGGGACAATTTTAATCTATAATATGTGGCCAAGCTAATTTATTGGATAAGGATTAATACTATATACTTAAAAATAGCCTTGGAAGTTATGTAATATTTAAAAAAAAAAAATTAAGATTAAAATGGTTACTGTGAGTCAACCTTAAGAGATAGACATATGCTGTCGCGGAATTTTTTGTAGGTCTTATTAAGTTGTATAACTCTTCCATAGAAAATATTCTTCTATCTATTTTCAATTGAGTAGCGTTCGTAAGAAACGTGTTTTTTCGGCCGTTTGTTGCCGACTTAGGTTGCAAATTAGGTCTCCACGAATGTACCTTTGATCTAAATGGATAATATATAGCCTATTTTCATTCCGAAAGTTCATTCTATCTAATAATGAAAGAATTTTTTAAATCGGTTCGGTAGTTTTTGAGCCAAATCATTACAAACATACAAAAATACAAATGTTCTCTCTTTATAATATTAGTATAGATATAATACTAGCCAATCCTTACTATATCCCTACTATACCTATCCCTACTATCCCTACTAATATTATAAATGCGAAAGTAACTCTGTCTGTCTGTCTGTTACGCTTTCCCGCTTAAACCTCTCAACCGATTTTGATGAAATTTGGCACAGACAATCTTTAGACCCTAAGAATGAACAAAGGCTACTTTTTATTGCGAAAAAAAGGGATGAAGTGGTTAAAATAGAGGTTGAAAGTTTGTATGGGATTTCTTAATTTTGAAAGATACAACCATGAAACTTTTTATTTAAGCACTTGATAAGCAATAATTAAACATTTGTTCTAGCGTTTTTGAAATTTCGACCTGTGAGGGAATGAAATAGGGGTTGAAAGTTTGTATGAAGTTCGTCATTTTTGAAGATAAAAACATAACATTTTGTATTTAGGCACTAAATTATAAACAAAAAATTGTTTGTTCTAGCATTTTGAAATTTTTACCAGTGTGGGGGTGAAATAGGGGTTAAAAGTTTGTATGGGTGTTCGTCATTTTTGAAGATTAAACCATTAAACTTGGTACGTAGGTCTCTTAGGATGTGCAGAGTTTTTCTACAAACGGAATTCCCGAAATTCGAACGGAACGGAACGGATTCGGAACGGGAACTACGAAGCCAAACAATTTTTATACAAAATCTTAACCACTGAACCTAGAAACATGATATTTAGAAGTTTTGGGTGTGTCAAGTTAAAAAAAAATTTGGCTTTTGAAGTTAAAGTGCCTTTTAACGAATACTCTGCATCGCCGCCGCTGCCGTCGGTCGTCGGTCGTCGTCGCGCACATTCGCCGAAGTGTGGCGGCGGGCCACGGCGCTGTCGTGTGGTGGGGGAGCGCGCGAATCTAACTATGCCTACCCGAACGGGCAGACACGTGAGGTCAGACGTCATTGTCGGACGCATGCGATTAGAGAAATTTGCGCTACAGATAATTACATTTTTCGATCCAGTAAAATTATTTTATTGTTTTGTATAATTTTTTAAGAAAGTTTTTTTTATTAGTTAGGTCCTGTAAATTAATTTTGTACATCCTAATCCTATCCTAATCCTAACTATAATATTATAAATGCGAAAGTAACTCTGTCTGTCTGTCTGTGTCACTTTCACGCCAAAACCACTGAACCGATTTAAATGAAATTTGGTACACAGATAGTCTTGAGCCTGAGAAAGGACATAGGCTACTTTTTAATGCGAAAATAGGGTTGTAAGGGGTTGAAAGGGGGGATGAAAAGTTGCTTCCATACAACTTTTATTTTATCTTTTATCTATCGTCATTTTAAGAGCTAGAAACTTGAAACTTATTTTTTAGGCTGTTGATTCGATATAAATAAATAAGATATTCAAAGTTTGTGAGAGGAAAGGGGGAGGGGGAAGGTTAAGGAGGAGGGAGGGGAGGTGAGGGGAAGGGGAGGGAGAAGTGGGAGGGAAGAGGAGGAGGAGAGTAAAGTGAGGGGAAGAGGAGGAGGAGGGAGTGGGGGGAAGAGAGAGGGGAGAGAAAAGTGAGGGAGGGGAAGGGGAAGGGAGGGGAATGGGGGAATAGAGAGGGAAGAGGAGGAGGGAAAGGGTAGGGGGAGAAGGAAGTGAGGGGAAGAGGGGGAGGGAAGTGAGGGCAAGAGAGAGGGGGAGGGGAGGGGAAGGGAGGGGGGCGGCGGGATTACCGTGGCTTGGTACGGTGCGGTGGGATACGCATGTGTCTTATTTGTAAAATAATTAGCCTAAATAATTAAAAATGCTACCAAAAGACACTATTTCACGCGGACGAAGTCGCGGGTACAGCTAGTATAATATTATAAATGCGAAAATAGCTCTGTCTGTCTGTCTCACTTTCACGCCAAAACCACTGAACCGATTTAAATTAAATTTGGTACACAGATAGTCTAGAGCTTGAGAAAGGATATAGGCTATTTTTTAATGCGAAAAGAGGGTTGTATGGGATTGAAAAGGGGGTTGAAAAGTTGTATGGAAGTATCGTCATTTTTAAAGCTAGAAGCTTGATACTTATTTTTTAGGCTGAAAAAAAAAAGTTAATTTTGTAGTTGCGGAAAATCATAGTTATGGAATACTTAACTGTGTTACGGAACCGTACGAGTGCGAGTCCGAATTGCACTTGGCCAGTTTTTTTTGTATTTTAATCATCATATTTTCAACCGCATTCCGAAAATAAAGGAGGTTCTCAATTCGTCTAGTTTTTTTAGGGTTCCGTACCTAAAAGGTAAAACGGGACCATATTACTAAGACTCCGCTGTCTGTCTGTCAGTCTGTATGTATGTCTGTCCGTCATCTCATTAACCGTGATAGTTAGACAGTTGAAATTTTCACAGATGATGTATTTCTGTTGCCGCTATAACAACAAATACTAAAAACAGAATAATGTTAAAAATAATAGAAGGTCCCCATACAAGAAACGTGTTTTTTTCCGCATTTCACGCCATCTAAGAACGCTTAGAACGAAGAACGCTTAGGTAAACGTGCCATAGATGGCGTTATATTGAAATGTCGATCCCTAACTCCTTTGTTAGACGTTAGATGGCGTTATAAGAAATAAAATGTTTATTAATTATTAGTTTTTGCTGGCGAAAATTGATAGTGGTATTTTTTGCTCGATCTTATAAAATACTGTAGTGTGATACGGAACCCTACTAGTGCGATTCCGACTTGCACTTGGGCAGTTTATTTTTTGTATGATTCGCGATTACTCTGTCAATTCTGAACCGATTCGAATGATTCTTTTTGTTATAGGTAGGGTACGTTTCCGAAGTGGTCTCATTGTAATTACATCGAAATCTGATAAGTATATCCGGAGATATGATGATAAACGTCTCAAACGTGCTACTGAAATTGACTTGCGAGGCATTGCAGTCGGTTGTTTTAGTTTTTAAACTATCTTAATTATTAAAGTATGGGCTTACGTTTGACCACTATCTTACTGTATATAAGTGATGATGATAGAGTCGGAGTAATATGAGAGCCAGGACAGCTGCCAGAAACAGATTTTCCAACTTGAGGAGTATTCATTATTCTGTGCTTGAGGGTGGTAGCTGAGCATGCGGTCACTAAATAGTGTACTACCACCATGCGGGCGTTGGGAGTTTCTTAACAATATTTTTTCTTCACCGGAGGGCTTTCTGTATATTGTATAGGCTAGCGTTTGACCACTATCTTACCTGTTGTTGAGTGATGATGCGGTCGAAGATGGTAGCACGTGCTAGGCCTAGAGTGGAAACTGGGTTTCAAGGACTGCTGCCGGAACACATTAAATGCGCAGATGCCTATAACACAGGTTTTTCTTAGCCTAGTGTAGGTATCTGAGGTTAAAACTGTAATAACGCAAAATGTATCTACATGTAAAAAAAAAAAAAAAAAAAAAAAAAAAAAAAAAAAAAAAAAAAAAAAAAAAAAAATGTTTTAGCGACAGATTCTTCAACTTGATGGTAGTAGCTGGGCATGCGGACACTAAACAGTGTACTACCACCATGCGGGGGTTGGGAGTTTTTTAACGAGGTTTTTCCCTCACAGGAAATGCGACATGCGCAATCACTTTGCGCACATAATTTTTTAGGTTGAAAAATCCATTGATGCATTAAGGGGATATAAGCCCACTACCTCTGGCGTCTAAGCCGCCAGTTACCAACTGCACTACCTGGGACCTCAAAAAAAAGTAGTATACGATTTCTAGGATATGCTGGGAATACAGTAATATGAATAATAAGTTTTTTATATTTCTGTGGCTGTCTGGCGACTTACTTACTCAATACTCATACGAAGGTGAATCCCGTATTCTGGGGTACCGTTAACTGCTGATATAATTTTCGATTGTGGGTGAAATCTAAAGTGCCGTTAAGAAAATACCCTTCTGAATATTCAGCAGGCTAAATACAGGCTGGATTGCATGGCTTGTTTTCATTAGCATGATTGGACTGACCCCATTAAAAGCCGGCCGTTCACGGCCTCACGTACTCATATTAGAATTTTTTAATAAATAAAAGTCCAGTTTTTTAAAACGTGAGCTTATTCGCTTAATGAAAGACGTAAATGTATACGATATCGTACTCTGAAATTGGATTGAACGTTTGTGTAAACATGTATTTCCATATGAATACGTGTTGGATTTTGAGGGATTTGTTATTGGTTGACGGGTTGTGTTCTATCTCTACATGATTATTTTAGATATAGGCTGCTTTATTCGTTTTTAGGGTTCCGTACCCAAAGGTACCAACAGAACCCTATTTTACTGTCCTATATACTATCTATTCGTCTTTCAAATGGCTGAATGTTCTAAACTGTAGTATAATAGAATAACATTTTAACTTAAAGAAGATCATTGTACATGGAACGTCTTCGGTTTCTTTTAGCGTTATTTGTTTGTACTCGTATGTATTTAATTTTTTACTAACCGGCATTCACTCGCGTTTATCTCTGGAATTATGCTCCGATCAGTTTTGATTCAAATAGAGAGTCTTTATCCGGGAGCGGCTTGGAAAGTTGTGACTCGTGGCGTGCCGCACGCTAAAGTGCTAAAACTAAATATTATGAATATTACTCGTGAAAATTTCATAACTCAAAGTTTTTGTTTGATCTTAAAAAGTTTTGTAGATAGAGACATGAAATGTTTATAAAGAATAAATATGTAATTACTATAGCCGCAATTAGAACAAATACTAAAACTTGAAAAAAAAAATTATGGTCTCATTCCAACTAGTTCAACCAGACAGTTCAACCGGTTGAACTAGTGAGAACTTTCTCACTAGTTCAACTGCGAATGATTATATTAATGTGTGGACCCCCCATTAATAATATTTAAAATGAACTTGTAAATTGTGTGTTTTTTGCTCGATCTTATTAAATATGGGACAATGGTATGGAACCCTGCGTGTGCGGGTCGACTCGCACTGGGCCAGTTTATTTAAAACTATAACTTAGGTACTAGCGGATACCCGGCATGTGCTACTAAGTTAAAAAATAAACGTGTTCGAATGTGCCCAATGCATTGTTTAAGTGGTCTAAACCCATCTTCGCAATAATACTTTTCTAACGAAAACAATTCAAAGTCTATAACGGACATAGGTATAAACTACAGATATGTATACAATATTGTATGTATATATATACATACATATATCTATATATATATATCTGTGGAAAAAAACCGTACTTTTGTAATATATAAACATTGATATATTATCAACCGACTTCCCAAAAAGAAGGAAGTTCTCAATTCGTCTGTATGTTTTTTTTTTGTGTGCATGTTACGTGATTTCTCCGTCAATTGTGGGCAGATTTGAATGATTCTTTTTTTAATCGGTAGAGTTCGTTACTGAAGTGATCCCATTGTAATTTCATCGAGATTTGATAAGTATCTCCAGATATATGACGATAAACGTCTCAAACTTGCTACTGAAATTGATTCGCGGGGCATGGAAGTCGGTTATTTTAGTTTTTAAACTATTTTAATTATATGACTTACAATTTCAAAAATTATTCAATTCGATAAGCATTGCATGATAAAATGTCAAATAAATTTGACAACCCTGTAAATAAAATGGCTGCTATTCACTGTCAAAGTTCGAGCACTCCTATTGAAACCACATAAATATTAATAATATTGGTACTTACTGTAGCTATTTACCTGTATTATTTTGTCGATTATTTACGGAGATATTATGCAAATCAAATGAAAGTTTTGTGAACAACATTTTCTGGTTTTCACTTCTTATAAATATTCGGAAAGTTAAGAAATTAAGTTAATATTTCTGAGAAATAAAACGTGACTTTATGTCATTGAAATTTTGCGAAAACGGGTAAAGTTTTATTTATAATCTGTAATAAAAGTCGTCGGTATTGACTGACTGGTTTTATTAAACAATTTCGGAGAAATAATTTGTGTTTAACATAAAATTTAAGGTAGCACTAATAACAAACCATGTAATTTCACCAATTATTTAAAAAATATATTTATTTTTATAGGTACGTTGACTTTGTAGTTAAAGTTTACTTGTCTTTTACATAGTATAAAACGAAGTTGCTCTCATAGTCTGTACACTTAGTATAACGTATAACGCGGTTTTTAGGGTTCCGAACCCAAAGGGTACCAACGGAACCCTATTACTGAGTCTCCGCTATCCGTCTGTCTCTCTGTCTGTCTGTCTGTCTGTCCGTCTGTCCGTCTGTCACCAGGCTGTATCTCATGAACCGTGATAGTTAGACGGTTGAAATTTTCACAGATGATGTATTTCTACTAAGAACTAAGAACAGAACAAAATTAAAAATTTAAAAAAAGTTTAAAAAAGTTTTTTACGATAGCGCAGCGTCACCTATCTAGTTGCTAAGATGGCGCTATCATCTTTACCTTAATCTGAATCTCGGAAGCGGCTCCAACGATTAAAAAAAAATTAGTATACCTACAGGGGATTTTGGGGGCGATAAATCGATCTAGCTAGGAGTCATTTACAGAAAATGTTGTTTTATTCGTGTTTTCAATAATCAACTTTATTGATAATCAACTTAAAATATGACTCTTCCCGACATCTATTGGCGAGTAGAAGTACTGTATCAGTAAAGGAGTTAGTTGCTCTCAATAAAAAAATAGTATTATTATTCGTCAATAGATGTCGGGAAGAGCCATATTTGTCTGTTTAAGTGGCAAAAAATACCGAGCAAAGCTCGGTCAACCAGATATTTAATAATATTAATTACTACAATTACTATTACTACTATAACTATTACTACTATACAATACTATTCTACCTTTGTGTTAACGTTTACTTAGTTGGTGTTAGAAGTTCGTTAGAAACTCGATAGATGGCGTTCGGAACCCTCCGTGTGCGGGACAAAGTCTGACTCGCACTGGGCCAGTTTTTATTTATTAGTAGAGTGATTAGCGAGAAAGGCTTTAAATACGGGATAAACCGAGGGCGCTGCTAGAAAACATTAATTTAATATTTTAAGTAATAAAATGTATAGTTGATATGACTGTCTCATAAATAAACTGCGTGCAGACTTGTATTTTGTATATTATGTTTCTTTGAAGTGTCTCACACTTTATATTTTTGTAAATTGTTAAACACAATCCAAAATTTCATCGTACCGACGGGACTCGAACCCGCACCTCCCGGATGACACGTCCAGGTGCTCTGCCAATTAAGCCACGGTTCGATACATCGACACGACGAAATTAGTGGATTGCATTTGTTAACCCAATTATGCATTGGTGGCGCCATCTATGACTACTTATTACGTAAGTTAATCATTCGGAAGAAATCATTACAGATTTCAAATCCGACGAGAGATGTTGCACTGCGTAAATCAAATATTATGTTTCTTTGAAGTGTCTCACACTTTATATTTTTGTAAATTGTTAAACACAATCCAAAATTTAATCGTACCGACGGGACTCGTCGGATTTGAAATCTGTAATGATTTCTTCCGAATGATTAACTTACGTAATAAGTAGTCATAGATGGCGCCACCAATGCATAATTGGTTTAACAAATGCAATCCACTAATTTCGTCGTGTCGATGTATCGAACCGTGGCTTAATTGGCAGAGCACCTGGACGTGTAATCCGGGGGGTGCGGGTTCGAGTCCCGTCGGTACGATGAAATTTTGGATTGTGTTTAACAATTTACAAAAATATAAAGTGTGAGACACTTCAAAGAAACATAATATTTGATTTACGCAGTGCAACATCTCTCGTCGGATTTGAAATCTGTAATGATTTCTTCCGAATGATTAACTTACGTAATAAGTAGTCATAGATGGCGCCACCAATGCATAATTGGGTTAACAAATGCAATCCACTAATTTCGTCGTGTCGATGTATCGAACCGTGGCTTAATTGGCAGAGCACCTGGTCGTGTAATCCGGGGGGTGCGGGTTCGAGTCCCGTCGGTACGATGTAATTTTGTATTGTGTTTAACAATTTGTATTTTGTAGTTGTATTGTATTAGAGACCGTGCATTCTAGCTGAAAATGTAAATTTGTTTTGCTAGTTTCATTAACAGAGTAGTTGCCATTTTAGGCCTAGCGTGCTTACCAACTTCGACCGCATCATCGCTTACCGACATATGAGATAGCCTATAAGATATAAGAAAAAAGTTCTCGAATTTTTTTGTACAATATATTTATGCCGTTAAGTCAAAATATAAAGATGTATTAAGCTATTTATTTAAATGTACAAAATAAATAGTTATAACAAGCTTTTATTTAACTTGCAATGTATGTATGTATGTATGTATGTCACTATGTATGTTCGGGTGGAATCTTGGAAGCTAAATTAGACCCACTTCCCGATGTCCGATTGGACTCAAATTTGGTGTACTTATGTATCTTCGGTGACAATACAATGATATGGTACCATGGAGCTGGTCTGATGATGAAGACAGAAGGTGGCCACGGCATCTCTATGATAAAACAACACATCCCCACCAAGTTTGGGCTCGATTGATTTGTCTTGATAAGAACTTTATGCCTAGATGATATCTAGGGTCTCATGATGAAGCTGGAAGGTGGCCACGGCATCTCTGTGATAAATCAACATAACCCTACCGAGTTTGGGCTCGATTGATTCGTCTTGAAGGTAACTTTTCACCTAGATGATATCCAGGGTCTGATGATGAAGCTGGAAGGTGGCCACGGCATCTCTGTGATAACTCAACGTAACTCTACCGAGTTTGGGCTCGATTATTCGTCTTAAAGAGAACTTTACACCTAAATAATATCCAGGGTCTGATGATGAAGCTGGAAGGTGGCCACGGCATCTTTGTGATAAATCAACGTAACTCTATTGAGTTTGGGCTCGATTAATTCGTCTTGAAGAGAACTTTACACCTAGATGATATTTAGCGACTGGTGATGAAGCTGGAAGGTGGCCACGGCATCTCTGTGATAAAATAACGTAACCCCAGTGAATTTGGGCTCAAATAATTCGTCTTGAGGAGCACTTTACACTTAAATGATAGCCAGGATCTGATGATGAAGCTGTAAGGTGGCCATGGCATTTCTGTTATAAAACAACATAGCCCCACCGAGTCAATATTTTCCTTGAGGAGCACTTTACCCATAATCACATCAAATATCCGTGGAATATTTTAAAATATCATGCCTTCTCTTAAATACTTAGGTACCTACTAAGAAGTTAAAAATAAATTATAAGTAAAAAATATTTTTTAAAACAAGCTTTTATCAGGGACAATTAACTAAAATGTCAAAAATAAATTCTAGTAAGTATTTGGCGTGTAGGTACTTACCTATATTTTAAAAGCTTGAGGCACAGAAGTATAGTAATTACCTAGCCTGAATAACGGGTAGTGCTTCAAGCTTTTAAGAATATAGGTAAGTACCTACACGCCAAATACTTACTAGAATTTATTTTTAACATTTTAGTTCATTGTCCCTGATAAAGTCTTGTTTTCAAAAATATTTTTTACATCTTTCATATGTGATATATAATGTGTATAGTATGTATAATACGTTTATGTAAAATTTGAGAACTGCTCACCTAAGACATAAATATGGGACACTGCAAAGTATGCAGAATCCAATACTTGCAAATAAAAATATATCTTTTTATAATAACCCTATAATATAATATTAAATGTAAAATATATGTTAAATGTTTTTGTATGCCACAATTTTGATTATACTGGCTTCCACATAAAATATAGATGTATGCCATCGCAGACTTCTTTAGAACATTCAAAGACGAACAATACCAACGTAGATACAATATTTTCGTATAACTCAAATGTATGCAGCGAAGCCGAAATTGCTCTCAGATGGTAGGATTTTAGTCGACTTACATGCAATTTTATTTGCAATTCGGCCAATTTACGCAATATTTTTATACATATGCCTAGATGTTTTTTAGGGTTCCGTACCCAAAGGGTAAAACGGGACCCTATTATTAAGACTCCGTCTGTCTGTCTGTCTGTCCGTCTGTCACCAGGCTGTATCTCATGAACCGTGATAGTTAGACAGTTGAAATTTTCACAGATGATGTATTTCTGTTGCCGCTATAACAACAAATACTAAAAACAAAATAAAGTGAAAAATAATGGGGGCCCCCATACAATAAACGTGTTTTTTTCGGCATTTCACGCCATCTATAAACGCTTAGTTAGGTAAACGTCCCATAGATGGCGTTATATTGAAATGTCGATCCCTAACACCTTTGTTATACGTTAGATGGCGTTATAAGATATAAAATGTTTATTATTTATTATTTTTTGCTGGCGAAAAATGATAGGGGTATTTTTTGCTCGATCTTATATAATACTGTAGTGTGGTACGGAACCCTACAAGTGTGAGTCCGACTTGCACTTGGCTAGTTTATTTTATTTATCATACGCTGTAGTAATTTTCGGTAAAATAATAGGAATGGCGCTGCAAAAAAAGGATATATCATGCTATTTATCTGTTATTTGATTTTGAGCAAACTTAGTACAACAAGTTTTCACATTTATTATGAGGTAACGATGCGATTTCAAGCATTAAATATTTGTATAATATTAGCATAATGATTGTACGAAATTTTCCGTTTACACTACGTATTCTATACTATATGTATGCGATTGTAAATCACGCCACACAGCAACGTGAAAATCCATACGTGGGAAATCCATTTGATTTATGCTTTATTAGTTTCAGTCACTGAACCTTACCCGCGATTTTCAGAATGTTTCCAAATCAAAGATTGCACGAGTTTAAATGAAAATGTTAGTGTAGTGATTTATGTTGTTATTGGCAGCATTCCGCTGTTTTACAATAGCCATAAAGATACTTTGTATTAATTTTATAATTTAAATGTTATTTTTTTTTAATAAATGTTTTATCATATTTGCTTTCTATATTTTTAATTTTTAACTTTGTTCTGTTTTTAGTATTTGTTATTATAGCGGCAACAGAAATACATCATCTGTGAAAATTTCAACTGTCTAACTATCACAGTTCATGAGATACAGCCTGGTGACAGACGGACAGACAGACAGACAAACAGACATGATAAAAAACCATTTTATACATGACCATGAGCATATTCGCATAACACAAAGTTTCTTGTTTCAGTTTATTATCTCATCGTGACTAGACTTTTTATGATAAAAGGAAAGGAAAGGACAAGCACGACGCTTGCCTGTTTACGTGTGTTTAATGCCTTATTATACTCGTAGATAATGCGCGACATGAAACATTCTGGATAGTTACATTGCCTGTCAATGCACTGCGCCTCTTACCTCGAGACATAGAGATGTAAAGTCCCACATGCCCTGTAGTTTCACTGGACTGTAGTAACATAATTTTATAGAAAAAACTGGCCAAGTGCAAGTCTGACTCGCACTCGTAGGGTTCCGTAACACAGAACATATTTTATAACTATGATTATTGCCACCAAAAAATTAACTTTGTTTTTCATACAAACACTATGAATAATATAAAACAAAGTTAATTTTTTGGTGGCAAAAATGTATTTGCTTTTAAAAATCATGTTGTATGTAAATTATGTTTTATTTGCCGTCGCTATAACTCAAAAACTGCTGACTATATCTTGTTCAAACCAATTTTTGTTGATCGTTTTTATTAATATCTACAGAATAAATGTTGTCTAGATTTTTCACTCCCTTACTCTAAAAGTTAGAGGGGGGACACACATTTTACCACTTTAGACGCGCCTATCTTTCAAATGATTGACTTAAAAAAAACTGGTTATAGTAACCTCAATGTCATTTTTAAATACCTATCTATAGACACCACGCACGTATAAGTTTGAAGAAATTTTTTTTTTGTTTAGTTCCAAGTATGTGATGCCCCCCTTAAACATTTATATTTTTTATTGAAGTATAAAAATCGGAAAGCGGTTCACAGTTTACATCTACCAACCAAGTTTCAATTCTGTAGTCTTAATAGTTTCGGAATAAAATGGCTGTGACATACGGACGGAAAGACAGACAGACAGACATGACGAATTTATAAGAGTTCCGTTTTTTTCCATTTGGCTACGGAACCCTAAAAACTGCAAACAGACCATGTTGGCCTGTACGATCTGGGAAAGCACCCTTCCTAGAAGTATGAAAGCGAGATGAAACGACAACACTATCCGTCTTTGCCATTTAGCTGTACTGACCAACATGCCAGGTTTGGCAAACCGATTTATCATTGTTCAAAACAAAATACGCTACAATACGGGCTACGCCGTAGCTACCCTGTAGCTTCCATTGCCGCGAACTTTTATGAAAGAATTCCATTTTTATAATGCCCAATTAAAAGAGATGTGTAGCAATTATGTCTTTCGGAAAGTACGTACCTATCGAGCTCAAGGTTGGTCTCAAATACATCATTAATATTACGAGACACTTAACATAATTAAGAAAGATCATATTTATATAAACAAATTACTACATTAGTGTATCTACTAAATTTGAAATATCAGAGGATCGTATAATTACGTCGGTACATGTACACCGATGTAATTTAGTTGTCTGCTTGAAGTGTTTTGATAGAACGTTGAGTTACATTGATTAAAGGAGTCTTGAAGGGACAGTTGAGGAGCGGATGTTTACAATTACTACTACGTATAATAAGCTTTTACGTTACAAAATATTATAATTCACAACGTTTTTTGACATATGATAGGCTGGATTCGACCACTTTCACGTCTGGTGGTAAGCAATGATGTGGTTGAGGATAGTGAACATGTACACTGTACATACGTAGTAACTAATATATAATCTGTGCCAGTAGTTAGTAGTATGTCGTCGAGATAAGTAAATGCATCGTAATACAAATGTTGATATATTAAAAACGGCTCAGCCAATTTCGTTAAAATTTAAAAACAAATTAAAAATTTTAATCGACTCAGGCATCTTTCAGTAATCGGTGAATATACATAAAAAAAAGGTTCCAACGAATTGAGGATTTCCTCCTTTTTTGTGAAGTTGGTTAAAGACAAAGTTACTTTTGAAATAATTATTATGATGTACATTTATTTAAGGTCTAGGATTATTTAGGCAGCGGGGCCAGGTCAAATCTAAAGGATAATAAAAATAAAATAATTAGAAACATATGTATCACACGCAAAACAAACATTCGTTACATCGACAAATACAATCGATACAAAAGTTAAAATTTTTACAGATGATGTATTTCTGTGGCCGCTATAACAACAAATACTAAGAACATAATAAAATTAAAAATTAAAGGGGGTCCCCATACAAGAAACATGTTTTTTTCGGCACTTCACTATAACGCCATCTATAAACGTTTTGTTGAACGTTTACCTACCTTAACACCTTAGTGTTAACTTTCACTTAGATAAAGTTAGACGTTTGTTAGATGGCGTTATAGTAAAAGCACGCGGTTTACTACTCGGTTACAATGTACTGTGGCACAGAATAGATACTAGTCCTACGACTGTGGTACGGAACCCTACGTGTGCGTGACTGCGAGTCTGACACGCACATGGCCAGTTTATTTTAGTCAATGGCGCTATGAGACCAACTTTCATAGGTCTGATAAATTTGAAATTCAGTATCCACTTACTTCAACACCAACTTACAGCAAAGATGTTTGGGCTCATTGGAATAGTCTTAATGCACATATTACACATAAATCAGTCGGGGTAGTCTAAGTTTATTTACCTAGCTATCCTTAAGAGCCAGTTCTTATTCTAGGCCTACCGTGCTACCATCTTCGACCGCATCATCACTTACCAACCAAATGGGAATGTACTCAAACGCTAGCCTAAATAATATTTAATAAAATGTAGCTGTAATAAAACCTTTAACATCATTTTAAACAAAATGTAAAATCACACACAATATTGCAGATCCGAGAATATCAGATTGCTCCCCCTTGCCGTGATAAAATTACTTAGGTGCTCCTTACTCTAAATTTGAGCTTTCGCTACATAACAAACAAACGATCCTGTCGTGAGCAGGTGCGTGGGTCGGGTGCTTACGCAACAAATTTTCGTGGTTCGTTCTATTTGTATATACCTAGTGTTTGTTACCTTACCAAGAAGGAAACTTGTAAACGCATTGACAAAACGAATCAGTTTTCTTCGTTCAGATCAGGGAACTGATTGATTTCAAATATATTTATTAATGTTGAAATTTTATGTCGAATTACATCAATTTAGTTTTTTTTCAACCGACTTCCAAAAAGGAGGTTCTCAATTCGTCTGTATGTTTTTTTTTATGTTACGCAATTACTCCGTCAATTGTGAACCGATTTGAATGTTTCTTTTTTTAATCGGTAGGGTACGTTTTCGAGGTGGTCTCATTGTAATTTCATTGATATTTAGTAAGTATCTCCAGAGATATGACGATAAACGTCTCAAACATGCTACTGATATTGACTCGCGGAGCATGGAAGTAGGTTGTTTTAGTTTTTAAACTATCTTAATTATTATGATATAAGGTGACAGGACGCGAGTCTCGCCTGGTAAGCGATTTTTTATAGCCAAAATTTAGTTGGTATGTCACCACACTGCGCCTGTTACTTCAAAACGTAAAGATATTTAGTCCCATATGCCCTGTAATTTCACTGGAAACATTGCCATTAGAACAAAATTATTCCTATTTTACGGCTGAATTGATTGACAAAGTTATGATACAGCCCCAGACGGACTAGCAGAAGTGCTACCACTACAAAATGTTTATAAAATTAGATTGGATAAAAATGTTAATGTATTCTTATACCCAATTATTACATACATTCAATCATATACCACGTAAAACATTTTCAGTTAGTTTTCATAGTCTTTTTCTTCTTCGACATAAGACAGACAAGCAAAGACAAGCACAAAGGTAGTTATTATCTTGAGCAATCAATACGCCGTGAAAAAAACATGGTACAATTTACTTTTTGAAGTTGCGTGCAGCAAATTACGTAATAATTCTGTGTAGGAAGTGGCCGTTTACAAAGTCTTCGGCTCGTTGAAAAAGCAATCTAGTTTGAATTACGAGTTTAGAATGTCACACAAAAAGGTTTCACCAAGTTTAATGCAAATGGAATTTTAAAGAGACATTAATAGACTTTACAACGAAAACAAAATTTTTATGGCTGATATCCTACAGAACGCAAAGTTTCTCTTTCACTAATGAAAATGTAGAAACTTTTTCTTTTGCTGGGGTGTAGTATTATTTTTGTACAAATGTTTACATTTGTACAAGCATGAATTCAGCTTTTAAAACGGTACATTTCAGGCAAATATTTTTTACTAGTAGTTACGTAAACATTAAAAAAAAACTGTCCAAATGAGAACCTCCTCCTTTTTTTGTGAAGTCTGTTAAAAACTAAAACAACTGACTTACATACCCCGTGTTGACGCTTCTATCTAAAGTTCAGGTAATTTACTGATTTTTAGGGTCGATGTATATATTAGTGACAGTTCATTATTTTCGTAAAAATGCTGTTGTTTCATAAAAAAATATTAATAAACCTACATCAATTATTTTTTCAATTATTTCACAAAAAAAGAAAGCGGCTCTCAATTCGCCTGTATTATTATTATTTTTAGACCTCAAACTCCATCATTTATGAACCGCTTAAGACAATTATTTTTTTGTTTAAGATTTAAGATTTCGTTTCATTGTAATCTTATCGAAATCTGATGAGTGTAATTCATATTACATACATATAATAAATAACAGATATATGGCGATAAACTCATAAAACTTAGTATTGGAAATGACTAACGCGGTAGTTAAAGTCGGTTTTTAGCGTTTTGTAAAGGATATTTAATTATTGTAAAATCAAAATACACAAAATATGACATAGCAGATAAAAATAAATCCTAGTTAGTGTCAAAAATAATATACTTTCTATATCCTCATGCATCAGAAATCAAGGCAATTTAATACTTGACCATCAACTTTATATATGCAATAATCGGTTTGTTTGTGGCCTCTTCACAGCTAATCTAGCTAATAAGCGATAGCCAAAAGGTTTGGTAAAATAGGCATGGCGACAGTATCAAAAAATCGAAGATTTGATGATTTTAGGAGAAAATACATATTAAAACCATTTAAAACACTAGTTTAGTTATGTATAGAACATTGAGATTATTAAGATTTTCAATAAAATAAAACAATAAAATACTGCAATCGGCCATTTTGATTGAAACACCAATCACAGCGCATGACGTCACGCCTTTGTCCTCTTATGAGGTTTTCTTGAAAATGTTAATACATTTTGGAAAACCCATGTGTATTCATTGTCACAGATTATATAATAGTTACTACGTTAAGTATGTCATTAACATATGCGTGACGTCACAGCCGACGCCATGACACATGTGAGCTGTTTTTGCGCACAATTGAAAAAATATTAGAAAAATTGTTTTAAACCTCGTTAAACTTAAGTTAATTACCGTAATATAGGTTTTTTTCGTGAATAGCAAATGTGTTCCCACATTACGGAAGAGTATTTCAAAATCTAAGACTAGGATACAAGCGCGGCCAAACCCGTGGCCATAGCCAGGCTCTTAAGGACAGCTGTCAAAACACATTTTTTACATGTTTTAGGGACAATTTTTCCAACTTGAGGTTGGTAGCTGGCCATGCGGACACTAGATAGTGTTCTCCTGCCATGTCTGGGGTTGGGGGCTTCTAAACGATGTTTTCCTTTCACTGGATGGTCAATGTGGAATGCTTACATACATTTTTCTATAAAAAGAATCCATTGGCGGGTATTCGAGCCCACTATCTCTGATGTCGAAGCCCACAGCAACACTGGGCCCTAAAATAAACAAGAAAAATAAAATGAAACTTAAAACCAAGCCTTTAAACTCCAAAAATATGTTTAATGCAAACTTTTCTATAGAATTGGCAACGGATTATAACCAGTAGCTCCGTCTCTCCTATTTTCGCGTCGTCTGCATAAAATTTCGTATTCACTTCGGAAAATTCCAACGTTATTACTATTTGTCTTTGAAATGCAGAGCTATGCGGCACTCCGCATCTTCATATTTCAGGACCGTGAGTATTAGTACCCATGGAAATTAATTTATATCAAAGAATCAAAGCATTTATTCAGTATGTAGGCAGTATTAATATACGCACATATACACGTCAAAATCATAAATCATAACCCATTATCAAGTAAACATAGCAAAAACAGAATTTTAACGCTTTGAATTAGAAAAAAAAAAAAAAACAAGTAATGAACCATTCAGCTGTCATCCAATCGTTTACGACAGAATATTAAAAAAATATTAAAGTAGGTTAAAACCAACCATGCATGTAACTGTGTGTTTCAGTGCTTCAGACAATTTTTATATAAAAAAAAAGTGAAATAGTGAAACACAACTTAAAGAAACGCATATATATGTATAATTATTTACCTATTGCCCCGCAAGTTTATAATACTGTCCTTGAGAGCTAGTTGAGAGCGTGCTACCACCCTCAACAATATAAAACGCTAGCCTATACATAAAAAATAATCGTTTTTTTCAAGGGTTATAACAATTATCACAGGTGGTATGTGCATGATTATATTGATGGTCCGCCTGACGTACTACTGTAAAGTAGCATTTCGGTGTTTTTAAGATTTCTTCATTAAGGGGGTACGATTACCATACAAAAGTATAATGTTTTTTTTTAATGATATTAGTTAACAGGACAAGCACGACGCATGCCTGATGGTAAGCGATGACGTCTACCTATTAAAGGTACAGCGGCATGCAAAATTTTGGACTGCTAGAATTTTGCATGTGCACTGCGCCTGTTACCTTGAGACATAAAGATGTTGAGTCTCACATGCCCTGTAATTTCAATGAACACCTTGCCATTTCAACCGAAAAAAAATCCTATTTCACGGCCGAAAAATAATTGGCAAAGTGGTGGTACCGCCCCAGGCGGACTAGCAGAAGCTGGAAGAATGGTTTTAAACTTTAAACTTGCGTGATTTGAGCACAGTTATAAATATTAAATTTCGGCACTTATCGCGACAACTGAGGCTAACGTCGAGTTAACTAAAAATTAATTGTTTAGGCGCAATAAGTCCCGTATTTTAATATTTATAACTTAAAGTATAATGTTCAAATATAATGAGTAAATGGAGCAAAAAATAACACTGAAATCACATCTATTGTTCTTTTATAAGAATTAACAAGTCGGGAAATTTATTTACCTACATAAATTGATGGATAACACAAAAATATTAATAACTACTTTATTATTCATATTTTTGTGATTGATAACGACGAAATTATTCTGCATAATAGTAAAATTCTAGTTCAAACAAAAAAAATGATTGAATCATTATGTTTATACTGTTTATTTAAATCATATAAGTAAATATAATTCCCGACATGTAAAGACTTATACAAGAACAATAGATGAAATTTCGTTGCAAGTTTTTATTCCATTTACTCATATTTGTGCATTATACGTTACGTTATCCTACGCCCTTAATAACTTCGAGAGTGAAATGTGTAACGTAATGGAATGCCTACCTCTCGTTACGTGAATAGAGGGAACATAGACAAGGGAAACTACAAGATACAATAACATACTATATAATAATTAAAGCTATGCTAGGAACACCATACAAAATCTGGGCTCTTCGTGATCACATCTTTAAAAGTGCCGACGGTTGTGAGCACCTATATTTGGCCATTTGATCTTCTGCTTCAAAATAAGTAGGTAGTGTTGTTGTAATAGAAATATACTGGTACATTGCATGTAGACCATGGAAATTGTCAAAGATGCAGACTTATTCAGATCGACGCCGGCCACAAGTTGTACTGCCTAGGATACTAGCGCTGCTCAATTCGAATCAACTCTTCGTTTATCCAGACTAATATATATATATATATATATATATATATTTATATATATATATACTTATAAATAGAAAACGTTTTTAAACGAGTTCAACTTTTGAGATGTATAATCACGCATCAAGTGTCTCTGTTTCAATATTGTGAAAAATATCGTTTGCGCGATGCCGGATCTCATACATTTAGGCAATATATAAAGGAGAGCAATAAAAATCTAAACTATCGCCATCTCTGGGTTTTATTTGTCATTACTGTTAAATGCGAAAGTATCTATCTGTTTGTCTGTCTGTCTGTGTCACTTTCACGCCTAAACTACTGAACCGATTTAAATGAAATTTGGTACACAGATAGTCTACAGCCTGAGAAAGGACATAGGCTACTTTTTAATGCGAAAAAAGGGTTGTAAGGGGTTGAAAGGGGGGATGAAAAGTTGTATGGAAGTATCGTCATTTTCAAAGCTAGAAGTTGAAACTTATTTCTGGGGATGGGAAGGTGGAGGGGATGTGGAAGTGAGAGGAAGGGTGAGATGAGGGGAGGAAGAGGATAATGTGACATTCAAAGTTTGTGAGGGGATGTGGAAGTGAAGGGAAGGGGGAGGGGAGGGAGAGGGGAGCGAGAGGGGAGGGGGAGAGGAGTGCAGAGGAGCGGGAGGGGGGGGGGAGGGGGAGAGGATTGCAGGGGAGCGGGAGGGAAGGGGGAGGGATAGGGGGAGGGGAGGGGAGGACAGAGGAATCGAGGAGAGGGGAGGGGAGGGGGAAGTGATGGGAGGGGGAGGGGAGGGTAAGTGAGGGGACGGGTGGTGGAAGTGAGGGGGAGGTGAGGGGAAGGGGAGGGGGAAGGGAGGGTGGCGTTGTGCGGTGCGGTGTATTTGGGATACGTATGTGTCTTATTAGTTAATGCTACACATAGACACTATTCCACGCGGACGAAGTCGCGGGTACAGCTAGTAATACATAAACTAGTACTTCCCTCATTACAGATCTGCGCAGGTACTGTAGGTCACAATCTTCTTAAAAAAATCCTATCCACCGCAACCACCAGTGGTGGGAGGCAAACACCAAACGAGTAAAGGCAGTAGCCACCGCTTTGGGCCCCGCCAGTATAACCTCCGTAGTACACCGGCATTCTTGATTTTCATTTATATTCTTTTAATACAATAGATTGATCCTGATTTATGTCTTTTCTCTTTTATTTCCTGGGTTTGACTGACTTCTCGATATTTTTAATCCATCATCCTAGTTTCCGTCATTGGTTTTTAAATTTTGAAAACGTTCGTCATAAAGAAACTTAAATCGTTTTAATACCAAAGAGTATATGTATGACTAGAAGTACCCCGCGGCTTCGCCCGCGTTAAAAACTTCTTTTATTTACTTAATACTTTTCTTTTGTAAAAACGATTCTGTCATTAAATACATCAAATAAGAATTAGCCAAATCGGTTTACCCGTTTTCATGTTATCGCGTGACTAAGGCAATTCGAGATTCATATTTATAAAAACGGAAAACCCAAATTTTCAGACTTTGTTACTTACCCCATTTAAAAAAATCCTACAACACGTACTTTATCTCATCTTATTTCGTCATACAAACCTTGAATACCGTTCAGTTCCCTTCTGAGCGGATACCTACGTCATAATAACTATCTGCATTCTAAATTTCGGCGCAATCCGAAACAATATTGATTTTTGGACTTTGTTACCCCAGTTTATCCTCTTAGGGCATTTTGAAAAAGTCTGAAACTCGTATTTACTTATTTAGTTACTTAGAAGTACTTGTGTGAAATTTCGAATAAAATGACTATCCAAACTTTGAACCCCCGCTTCATCCCCTTGAAGAGTGAATTTTGAAAAATTCTTTCTTAGCGAACACCTAAGTCAAAATAACTATCTGCATGCCAAATTTCAGCGCAATCCGAAACAATGTTGATTTTCACACTTTGTTACCCCATTGCACCCTCTTAGGGGTGGAATTTCAAAAAAACCTGAAACACGTATTTACTTTTTTTTTACTGAAGCATTTATGTGAAGTTTCGGATAGAAAAGACTATCTAATCTTGTTTCTCCATACAAACTTTGAACCCCCATTTCATCCCCTTAAGGGGTGATTTTGAAAAATCCTTTCTTACTACACCCCTACGTACTACGACAAATATACCCTCCAAATTTCAAGTCTCTACGACCAGCGGTTTAGGCTGTGCGTTGTCTGTTAGTCAGTCAGTCAGTATGTCATGACAAAGATTCTGATAGTATTAGATGTATGAGGTGATTCCAGATACGCAACAAATGTTCAAACTATTTATACTGAGCCTGAACACAAAGCAATTAAAGACGATGGCATTGCGTGCAGAAAACGAGTTTTCACCATTGCTATATCGCCATCAGTCATTGTTGTCACCTTCAACAATAGATTCAATGATATAAATCAAACCACGACGCCGGAATCGTACAATACTTACCTTATCATTTTTAATAAGAAAAGAGAAGTCTGTTCGTTACCTTGGTATATCTACATGTTAAGTCTTACATGCTCTGTAAGAATATAGAACATTTTTTCCTTCAAGCAATAAAATAATTAAAAAAAAAACATTTTATCACTTGAATATCTGACAAAGCGCCGAATCTGTATATTATAAAGGCAAACATTACTGACTGACTCATCTATCAAGACACAGCTCAAACGACTGAACGGATTGCTCTGAAATTTGGCATGCAGATAGCTATTATAGCGTATTATATAACTATCCACTAAACAAGGATTTTCCAAAATTTACCCCCAGAAGTTCAATGTATGTATGTAAAAATAGTTTTTTTTATTCGAAACATTACAAAATTACTTCTGTAAATAAATAAATAAATAAGTGGTGCAAGCTTTAAGAGGGTGAAATGCGGTAACAAATAATGAAAATCAAATAAATCCCTCTTTCCCTTGGTCACGCCATAACTTGAAAACGGCTGAACTGATTTGACTAATTCTTTTTTAATGTGTTTTTTTGTAAGACAGGTTTTACGCAAGAAAAGGTTTAAATATATAAAATGATTTTTTAACGTGGGCGAAGCCGTGGGGCACTTCTAGTCCGCTGACATAATTATGATGGCAAACGGTAGAACAGTCATATTCAGGGAAGTAATCATCATCATAATCAGCCTGTGTCAGTCCACTGCTGGACGTAGGCCTCTCTCAAGATGCGCCACTAAGCCTTCCGGCTCTTCTTATGACTTTCCGTCGTATAATGTAAGTAATGTGATGTTTTTATAAACACTTTTACTTTGCTTGATAACTAGGGTTTTTACACAAAGATTATTTTAAAATATGGTTAAATATTATTATTGGTAATACCCTCAGGTGGTAGGAGAATATTATAACGATGTACCGCCTGACTTGCTGCTAAAAAGTAGCTTACCACCAATAAGGATAAAATCTGCCGCCTTAACCTTACGCTGTTTCGACAGCACACGGCTCTTGAGAGTAACTAATATGGTTTACAGGATTGACAAAAAGACGCCGAAAAGAACACGTTTCTTGATTGTGACCTACTTATATATTTTTTCTTTGAATAATTGTATTGTTATATATGATAATATATTCTTTGTGATACATTCAAATGTCTATGTTTTATGGTTTATTAGATAACAATGAACAAATATACCAACAAAACGCATTTCTTGTTTATAGGGACCCCTTTTAAGTTTTATAATGTTTTATTATTTTTGGTTATAGCGGACGTAGTTATCGATACATTCCGTGTAAAAAAATCTAGTGTCTAGCTTATTATTAATATTTCTGTGGTCTAGCATAACTGTTCAGTTGGACGGACGGACAGGGGAGTCTTAGTAATGAGGTCACATCGTCGGTCCCGCAGACACTATTACGGAACCGTAAAAGTGCACTAAACTCACGGAACAACGAAGGTTAAGAGAAGAGCTGCCTTAAAATAATCAGTAATTCTTGATCACTCCATTTGCCTAAGTGTTCTTGAAAAGCCCGTGTGAGGTAAGTCCCTGTTTTCTTTAAATTTTTAATAGCACAATTCTTGTGGATCCTGTGAAGAGAATGTGGCTTCTATCGGTGCTTAATAAGTAAGAATACCAAAAATAATGGGCATCGAAAAAAAAGGTATTTCATTAGATAATAATTTTTATGGGTAAGGTACACTTCATAATTAAGATAGTCTTTCCATAATTAAGATAGTCTTTCCATAATTAAGATAGTTTAAAAACTAAAACAACCGACTTGCATGCCGCGTGTCAGTTTCAGTAGCAAATTTGAGACGTAATCTTGATGAAATTATAATGGTATCACCTCGGGAGTAAGCCCTAACGAACTATAAACGATTTTTGGCGAAAAAGGGATGTTGCATGGGTCAAAAAATAGTAATTTCAATAAGCCCGTTAGTTGGATTATCATAAAATATTGGACACGTATTTTTTTTATTTTAAAAATCAATAAAATTGACAAAGATAATGAGAGTCTAAGTTTGGGATTGGGGGCTCGTGACGTGACTAACCGCTAAAAAGTAGTATACTTTTCAGCGGTTTGTGACGTCACGCGGAATTTCAACGCTTTTTCGTAATTTTTTGGTTAATTGAAAAGTAATAAATACTTATCCATTATTTTTTTGATAAGGTAAATGACGGACTAAAATATTTTTTTTGTAAACTAGCCTATTGGTGAAAATATCGAAAAACACACGTAAAAATAAATACGTACAGACGAACATAGATCTTCCTCCTTTTAGGAAGTCGGTTAAAAATGGTCTTACTAGACAATTCGTTGAGATTTGATATGTATCTTCAGATATATGATGATAAACACTTAAAACTTAATATTGAAAATGACTAGCATTTTGAAGTCGGTGTTGTTTTAGTTTTGTAAATTATCTAATAAAATTATTATTTATAAAAAACGGTTGTACACTCACGGGTTTTTTTATTGGAATTTATTTGACACTACTAAAAATAAAATCTGGTTGTGGACTTGTGAAACTGACACTACAAGTGCAGTGTGTCTGCATTATAACCAAACAGACAATAGTGATAGTGACCACTCATTGTATTTGGGTAAAATCTTAAATCGAGTCGCCTGAATTTAGAGAAGTTGAGGGGGAGGGGGAGTGGGAGACGTGAGGAACCCCCTCCACACTATTTCCCCCATCGGAAATGCACAGTTTTTTTTTAAATGTAATATCAAAATTCATTAACGCTACTGCATTGAAATGGGATGTAAGGAAGCACACATACCATCTAAGTGTTCCCAGCCAACCTCACCTGCCCGTGGTGCATCCTGCTGACCGACAAACGGGGCTCTGGCGATCGACAAATGGCGGTAAAACCATTTTAAATTATGGCGTAGCTATAAATACTACAGGCTGGTGACGGGCAGCAGCGTCACCGGTGCGAGGAACTACGCTCTGCGATCGCCAACCCGCCCAGCGTGGCTATTAGGACGTATCCCTCTCAAGGAATGCAATAAAGATGGAAGGTCCCAATATGCCGCGGCCCCCAGTTCCCGGCCGCCCTGCTATTCCTGACCACGTCGGCGGTCACAGTAACGGCAGGGCAGGGGGTGCTAAGAATCCCCGGGCTACGGTAGGCCGCCAAAACAAACTGACCTTCGCAACTGGGCGGGCACCCGGGCAGACGCTCCAACTAGGCAAACACAACTTCGAGAAGGAAATTCAGAGAAAAAATTAGCTGGGCCGGGCAGCATTCGGAAAACTCCATCGAGTCTTCTCGTCGCCTATACCGCAGTGTCTATTAACCATTTTAAATTATGGCGTAGCTATAAATACTACAGGCCGGTGACGGGCAGCAGCGTCACCGGTGCGAGGAACTACGCTCTGCGATCGCCAACCCGCCCAGCGTGGCTATTAGGACGTATCCCTCTCAAGGAATGCAATAAAGATGGAAGGTCCCAATATGCCGCGGCCCCCAGTTCCCGGCCGCCCTGCTATTCCTGACCACGTCGGCGGTCACAGTAACGGCAGGGCAGGGGGTGCTAAGAATCCCCGGGCTACGGTAGGCCGCCAAAACAAACTGACCTTCGCAACTGGGCGGGCACCCGGGCAGACGCTCCAACTAGGCAAACACAACTTCGAGAAGGAAATTCAGAGAAAAAATTAGCTGGGCCGGGCAGCATTCGGAAAACTCCATCGAGTCTTCTCGTCGCCTATACCGCAGTGTCTAAAGACAAAAGTCAGTTTTAACCAGTGCGTCCTACCTGTGATGACATACGGAGCCGAGACGTGGACACTCACAGTTAGACCGGTCCACCAATTAAAGTCGCTCGGCGAGCTATGGAGAGAGCTATGCTCGGTGTTTCTCCTCTGCGGGATCGAATCTGCAACGAAGTAATTCGCCAGAGAACTAAAGTGATGTGGCAGTGGGCTGGTCATATCTGCCGTAGGATCGATAACCGTAGGGGTAGACTGGTTCAAGAGTGGAGACCGCGAATCGGTAAACGTAGCGTAGGACGCCCTGTGACCAGGTGGAGCGACGATATTCGCAAAGCGGTGGGCAGTGACTGGAAACAAAGAGCCGAAGATCGGGCTCATTGGCGTGACTTGGGAGAGGCCTATGTCCAGCAGTGGACTGATACCGGCTGATTATGATGATGAAGATAACTCCATTGAAACACCGTTGATTTAGGGGGGAGGAGAGTGGGGGAGAGAGGGAGGGGAAAGGAAGAAGGTTAGAAACCCCTCCTTGAAGAAAAAGTTGTGAAACTGCCGTCTCCTTGAGGAGATATGAATATTTTAATATTTTGATGTTAAGTACTAAAAAATTGATGAATAAATTATTTAAGCTGGAGAGGGTTGGAGATGGACCACTCCCCTATGCGCGGAAAAACGCGGAAACATAGTTGACGAGAAAAAATAAAGATTTCTTTTTATGAAAATTAATTGACTTTTAATTAAATCAAATTAGACGGACTCTTTACAAATAACGTTTTCTGTACCTTGATTTAAACGCTATAACGTCGGTTCTGGAGATGTGCGGCTCCAGTATGTCACGCGGTGGTCACTGTTCTCTAGTGTATTGCCTTAGTGTCAGACTATGACATTACCTAATATTTACGTTCCATTTCACGGATTAGCAAGTATTTCACGCGAATTCACAAAAAGAAAATATTGATTTAAAATATTTTGACTTAACTCCGGCAGCTAAAATCTATTTGGGAGGATCAGTACCAACCCCCTTGACCCTCTCACAGTAGTAGAATCCTCAAATTCATGCGACTCGTTTTAAGATCCCAGCCTCGGATTTCGATGATTAGCTTCCGCTTTTGTCCGGGAGGAGACAAACATCGCCAACACCGCCAGCCGCCATTCCCACGCCCACGATGTCCCACGATCAGCAAGGCAGTTACGTGCCGAAACTCGTTGCGCGAGGAGCTTGCGGTAGACGTGGCTCCCAGAAGAAGAACATCAAACATGTCCGTAACTGGTCGGAGCAATTCCGATAGCAAAACCTGTACAGACCTGTACAGTGTACAACCGTTTTTTAGGGTTCCGAACCCAAAGGGTACCAACGGAACCCTATTACTGAGACTCCGCTGTCCGTCTGTCTGTCTGTCTGTCTGTCTGTCTGTCTGTCTGTCTGTCTGTCTGTCCGTCTGTCACCAGGCTGTATCTCATGAACCGTGATAGTTAGACGGTTGAAATTTTCACAGATAATGTATTTCTGTTGCCGCTATAACAACAAATACTAAAAACACAACAAAGTTAAAAATTAAAGAAAACTAAAAAAAAAGATTTTTACGATAGCACAGCGCCACCTATGTAGTTGCTAAGATGGCGCTATCATCTTTACCTTAATCTCAATCTCGGAAGCGGCTCCAACGATCAAATAAAATTTAGTATACCTACAGGGGATTTCGGGGGCGATAAATTGATCTAGCTAGGAGTCATTTTCAGAAAATTTTGTTTTATTCGTGTTTTCAATCATCAACTTTATTGACAATCAACTTAAAATATGACTCTTCCCGACATCTATTGGCGAGTAGAAGTACTGTATCAGTAAAGCAGTTAGTTGCTCTCAATTAAAAAAAATAGTATTATTATTCGTCAATAGATGTCGGGAAGAGTCATATTTGTCTGTTTAAGTGGCAAAAAATACCGGTCAACCAGATATTTAATAATATTAATTACTACAATTACTATTACTACTATATAATACTATTCTACCTTTGTGTTAACGTTTACTTAGTTGGTGTTAGAAGTTCGTTAGAAATTCGATAGATGGCGTTCGGAACCCTCCGTGTGCGGGAAAAAGTCTGACTCGCACTTGGTCAGTTTTATGAATAATAGTAATATAATTTTAAATAATCAATTATCTTATAGTTATTATTAAACCCGTAATGTGAACAATGTGGCCTTCCCTTCAATAGATAAGGCAGGTCTGCTAACTCGAGGCAATCAATCTTCATATTTCCCAAAGAACGTCGGACAATAACCATTCGTCTTGCTAAATTGCTGCGACCGGCTCTTTGTACCGATTTAAGATTTCCCACGTCTCGTGTGAATTAGGTATTTTTCCTAACATTTAATAGTAAATACGAGAACTGCTTAGAATAGACTAATAAATTATTTACCTTTTACTAATACTGTAAAGTTACGGCCACACCGCGGCGTCCTGCGATCTGCTGGCGCGATCTCAGTACTTTTCTATTGTTTTCTGAACGCGTTTGGTGTGAACCAGTCGGTACAAATACTACTGCCCTATCTGATAGCCGCCTCGATCGCGCACGCAGGACGCTCCGGTGTGTCCGTAACTTAACCTATAATTTAAGATCGTTTAAAAAACTAAAAGAACCGACTTCAAACGTCGCGCTAGTCAAAATAGCCAGTAGTCAGTAGCATGTCATCGAGGTATATAAATGCATCGTAATACAAACGTTAATATAGCTCGACTAATTTCGTTAAAATTAAAATGGAACAAAAAATGAATTTCCCAAATCGGTTCAGGCATCTTCGAGTAATCAGTGAACATACGAGTACATAAAAAAGATTCCGACGAATTGAGATTTCCTCCTTTTTTGTGAAGTCGGCTAAAACAGATTGAACTAAGCAAAATTTCAATTGAGTCACCTATAAAACAAAACAAACTTAAAATCTGTTCATCCGTTTGCGAGTTACCTTGCTATATATATATAGATATATAGAGACACAAAATCACAGATACACAGATACACCGATTTTATACTAGCGGATACCCGGCGTGTCGCTTACTCACATTAGGAACTCTGATTACTCTTTTTTCTCGAGGTTTTCAATTTGCGTCAAAGCCCTAGAAATAAGACATAAATATAGACTTATTTTCACAATAAATAAGAGGAAAAGAGTTTCAAAGAATTTTTGCGAAAATCTGTTCAACTGTATCTGTCTGGAGGATAAACAAACATTTATTTATTCAATACAAAGCAAAAGAGATGTTGGACAAGGCTTAGAAAGATATAGTATCTATGCTACTATATGCGCGTTAGGATCTCCTCTTTTTTTTTATATAGCTAACGTTTGACCACTATTTTACCTGTTGTAAGTGATGATGCGGTCGAGGATGGTAGCACCTAGGTCTAGAATGGGAACTGGCTCTCAAAGGTAGCTGCCGAAACACATTAGATTTTAAATGATAGATTTTTCTAACTTGAGGGTGGTAGCTCCCCAGACGGCAACTAGATAGTGTCCTACCATAGTGCGGGGGTTAGTGGTTTCTATACGATGTTTTTCCTTCACCATAAGGCCACTGGCAAAACTGCAAATACATTTTCGATAGAAAAATCCATTGGTGTGGCGGAAATTGAACTCGGTACCTCTGGCGTCAAGGCCGACCATTCTCCCACTACACTGGACCCTCTAATCCCATGTCGCAGAATCTATGTAGTAGTAGTAGTAATATGCAAATTGAGTTTCAAATGGCAAACTTTGTTTCAGGTACCTGATTGAAAAGTGATGCTGGTGAAGTGATGAATGTCAAGTGAAATGTCTGGTTGTGTTCAGTGACAGTTGAAGATGTAAAATGGAGCGGGGTGTACGTGACTCCGGTTGTCAACAAACCTTTAGGGGTTTTATACTCGGGTTGCTCCTCATCATCTACCAAATTTCAGGTAAATATTCTTACACTAGAAGTGCCCCGCGGCCTTGCCCGCGATAAAAACATCTTTTATTTATTTAAAAAAATTCTGTCGCAAAAACCTTTCTGTGATTAAAACACTTCAAAAAATAATTAGCCAAATCTGTCCACCTGTTTTCAAGTTATGGCGTGACCAAGACAGGGGATACATTTTTATAAAACCCCAAAAATCAAATTGATTTTCAGGCTTTGTTAGCTCATTTCACCCTCTTAGGGATGGAATTTTGAAAAAGCCTGTAACACGTTTTTACTTAATTGTTTACAGAAATACTTGTGTAAAGTTTCGAATTAAAAAAATATTTTATCTTGTTTCACCATATAAATGTTGAACCCCAAGTTTCAATCCAAGGCTTCAATTTTGAAAAATACTTTTGCTTACTGCGTTAAGGTCAGTTCTAGCATATCAACGGTTTGCGAAATAAATTAAACGTGTTCTCTCCAGAATTATTAGACATACTACTGCCCACCAAAACAAGTGTTTCAAAAAAAAATCATACAAAAAAAATCATATAACTTTAGCTTACAGATAACATTTTTCATACATAAACATTTTTTGTTAACATTTTATATCTGTGTTTACGTGTAACTCTGTGTCATAGTAGTGCCCAAATGGCTGAACAGATTTTGATTCAGTTATTTTTGTTTGATATGTGTTTTGATTAAGAGTGTTCTTAGCTTTGATTCATGAAAATCCGTTCAGCCGTTTGAAGTCTATGAGCATTTTTGAAAGAAAAGAAAGAAAATATGTTTGTTTTGCATCAAATACAATGAACTAATTACTAACTTATATACTAATTGAACAAATGTTATTTGGTGCAAAATAGGACCCACCTCAGCATAATGTTGGTTATGACTGACATAACCAACGCTGGTCTTCCGTTGGGACCCCAAAGTGACATCACGGAGGTTCTTACCTCTGACACACGCTACATATGCATATAAAGCCTGGTAACGATTACAAAAAATTGTTAAATTTTCTACTCTAAGTAAAATAAAATATTTAAAAAAAAATAACAAGATTTACATAAACTAACAGTATATTTAGTATTTTTTTTTTTTTTTAATATTCTGTGTTATGTAACTATAGGTTTACGTATTAGGTATTGTTATTTGTTAATGTTATGTAATGTCTCAAATTGCACTTGTGTCGTGCAGTAAAGTTTCCTGTTCTTTTTGATGAGTACAAAGAAACAGTTTTAATTTTATACGAAATCCTTGAATATATTGCAAGTTCCTCAGTGGTGGTGGAATATTATTCCAACATTTCGTTGCGGCGTAGCGGAAACTACCTCTGAAAGCAGCTGTGCTATGGTGGTTCGTCAAAAGCTGCGCTGCGCACTGCCGGGTGCCTTGTGATCTATGACTGGACGCCCATGACAATTTCTCATATAAATAGACAGGTGATTTAAATTTAATCACATCGTAAAGAAGACAAGCCAAGTGTAGCTTACGCCAATGCTTCATCTTCAATATGGACTGTCTATTAAGATACGGGGTAACATGAGCTCTCAACGGGATATTGAAGCAAAAACGTGCACAGGCATTCTGCACTCGTTGAATGAGTTTTTGTGTCCTTGCTAATAAGCGCGGACCAAAAAAAAGAAATGCCGCGCTAGTGAAAATATCCACTAGTCATAATGATGTCATCAAGGTATCAAAGGACAATGTCTAAAATGGCCCTGTGCAATTAAAGCATCTAACACACACGATAATTAATTGTCTATTTTATTACAATAATTCCAAATACTTTTATAACACGGACTACTTGTATTCCAAAATGAATATTAATAAGTATTATTTGCGATTATTAACATTAATTGCCGCCATCTTCGCCAAACGTCATGTCATGTCAAAAAAATTTCACATCAAAAAACGTTGCACCCTAACAAAAAGACTTTGCCCGGTAGAACATTCCTGTGAAGACAAATTAATTCCCCCCACCTTTGTTTCTCCCTCACAGTTACCGTAAGAATATCTTTCAAAAACCAAAATCAACGTGAAGAAAGATTATTTAAGGTCATATATTTAGTCTTCAAAAGTATATGCAATAGCAACCTCCATTGTGTATAATCTTCTTGGGAATCTTCTTCTAAAACCAGTACATTCTCCTATGGTTGAGGTATTTATATCCATATCTCAGGAGATACTAATCAAATCTCGATGAAATTAAAATGGGACCACCTCGAAAACGTACCCTACCTATTAAAAAAAGGATCATTTGAATCCGTTCACAATTGACGGAGTAATCGCGTAACGCGTAAAACATACACACAAAAAAAATATATATACAGACGAATTGAGAACCTCCTCCTTTTTTGTGCAGTCGGGTCGGTTATATGGGGTTTTCATGGCATCATTCCACTGCTTTTGAAAAGCCCATTCCAACTGTATACGATCTTTGTATTTCGGTTACACATTTTTATATTATTATTTTATATTTTAACACCTATAAATTATAGTAAGTAGTAGTAGTTTAAATTATATATAAAATAAAATTTTGAATAAACAGCCACGACAAGGCTTTTATTAAATTAACATCATAACATCCATCTAAGAACCACCACTGATTAATTACGAACCGTTGAAAGACAAAATAGAACTAGTTTTGGAGAAAAATGGCAACATGGATTTGCACAAACAAATGTTTACTGCAGCGCCCCCTGGTAAGTTGACACCGCAACACCTATTTAAGAACATGCACCAATCAAACACAAATCCATAACTGAAAATTACATCAAAATCGGACTAGTGGTTTTGAAGAAAAATGGCAACATCGATATGCACCAACAAATGATTACTGCAGCGCCCCCTAGTGAGTCGTCACCCTAACACCTACCTAAAAACATGCACCAATTACACCCGAATCCATAATTGAAAACTGCATCAAAATCAGACTAGTAGTTTTGGAGAAAAATGGAACATAGATTTGCACACACAAACAAACAAACATCCTCTCACCCCAAACGCATATACAGTCTCCGTTCCATCGTGGGTAAAAAGTTATACTAAATATAAATCTCGATACGCAGCAAAATGTCCTAAAAATGGCGGCGCTTCCCCCTCCACCGCGCGCGATGTAACACAGTCCTTAAATAGAGTAATAAATAATTTGATTCCTTAGCTATCTAGTGGTGGAATTGAATTTTGGATAGTGATGATAAATTTGAAGCTGCAAAACCAAACTGCATCCCCCGATTTTGTTATCATTAGTTTTTTTTTTTATTGCCTCCCCATAGAAGCAATTTAAAAGACGTATTCACGTCAAAAAATAAAACTGGCTAAGTGCGAGTCAGACTTAGTCCCACACGCGGAGGGTTCCGAACGCCATCTATAGAATTTCTAACGAACTTCTAACGCCAACTTAGTAAACGTAAACACAAAGGTAGAATAGTATTATATAGTAGTAATAGTAATAGCAGTAATAGTAATTTAAGTAATTAATATTATTAAATATCTGGTTGACCGAGCTTTGCTCGGAATTTTTTGCCACTTAAACAGACAAATATGACTCTTCCCGACATCTATTGACGAATAATAATACTATTTTTTTTTTAATTGAGAGCAACTAACTGCTTTACTGATACAGTACTTCTACTCGCCAATAGATGTCGGGAAGAGTCTTTAAGTTGATTATCAATAAAGTTGATTATTGAAATCACGAATAAAACAACATTTTCTGAAAATGACTCCTAGCTAGATCGATTTATCGCCCCCGAAATCCCTTGTAGGTATACTAAATTTTATTTAATCGTTGGAGCCGCTTCCGAGATTCAGATTAAGGTAAAGACGATAGCGCCATCTTAGTAACTAGATAGTAGGTGGCGCTGCGCTATCGTAAAAAACGTTTTTTTAAACTTTTCTTTAATTTTTAACTTTGTTCTGTTCTTAGTATTTGTTGTAATAGCGGCAACAGAAATACATCATCTGTTAAAATTTCAACCGTCTAACTATCACGGTTCATGAGATACAGCCTGGTGACAGACGGACAGACAGACAGACAGACAGACAGACAGACAGACAGACAGACAGACAGACGGACAGCGGAGTCTCAGTAATAGGGTTCCATTGGTACTCTTTGGGTTCGGAACCCTAAAAAGTGTACAGTCTTACATCTGCACAAGCATACTTTGTTCACATAATTACATTACATAGCTACAAAACAAAAAAAAAACCTGGTAAATTTGGTATTATCACGACTATAATAGCTTACCCGATATTACAGCGTAACAGAGCATGACCTTCGTGGAATGTTGTTAATAATTGAGGCCAAGCCACAAGGTCCTCACCCAGCCGAACTGTATGTAAATTAAACATATTTGTGTAACGAGAGTAATTATTTAAGACTACCGGATAACGGCGTGTGCTATTACGCTAACAAAAGAAATACATTTGTTTATTGTATCATCATAATAAGATCGTTTAAAAACTAAAATAACCGACTTCAAACGCCGCGCTATTAATTTTCAGTACCAAGTTTGAGGTGTTTGTCTCCATATCTCTGGATATACTTCTAAGATCTCGATGTTAATACTATGGTACCACACATGGAATATTTCCTTCAAAATCAACCATCAAAATCGGTTATACATCGGTACATAAAAGACGAAGTTATCCGCGAACAAACATAAAACAAAATTTATATATACTGTAGAATAAAGAAACCTCTTTTTTTGAACTCAGCTAAAAACTGGCCAAGTGCATGTCAGACTCCCACTTGTAGGGTTCCGTAACACAATACAGTATTTTATTATATCGAGTAAAAAAATACCACTCATTTTTCGCCAGCAAAGTATTAACTCAGTGTTTGTATTAATGACAAAGTTATATTTGCGGTTTGAAAAATGTCCTATACCTCAAAAAATGACATCTCATTCAACCAATTTTCGTTGTATGGTTATTGAGATCTGCAGCATATATTTTTTTAAAGATTTTTAATTCTCTCATTTTAGAAGTTACAGGGAGGGAGGGAAACACACATTTTACAAGCTTTTATTTAACTTGCAATGTATGTATCTATGTCACTATGAATGTTTGTATGTATGTATGTATGTATCTATGTATGTTCGGGTGCAATCTTGGAAGATAAATTAGACCCACTTCCCGATGTCCGATTGAACTCAAATTTAGGGTACTTCTGTACCTTTGGTGACAATACAATGATATGGTACTATAGAGCTGGTCTGATGATGGAGACGGAAGGTGGCCACGGCATCTCTGTGATAAAACAACATAACCTCACCGAGTTTGGGCTCGATTGATTTGTCTTGAAGAGAACTTTACACCTAGATGATATCCAGGGTCTGATGATGAAGCTGGAAGGTGCCCACGGCACCTCTGTGATAAATCACCAGACCCTACCGAGTTTGGGCTCTATTGATTTGTTTTGAAGAGAACTTTTACCTAGATGATAATATCCAAGGTCTAATGATGAAGTTGGAAGGCAGCCACGGAATATCTGTGATAAAAAAACAAAACACTACAGTGTTTGGGCTCGATTGATTTGTCTTGAAGAGAACTTTACACCTAGATAATATCCAGGGTCTGATGATGAAGCTGGAAGGTGGCCACGGCATCTCTGTGATAAAATAACGTAACATCAGTGAATTTGGGCTGAAATGATTCGTCTTGAGGAGAACTTTACACTTAAATGATAGCCAGGATCTGATAATGAAGCTGTAAGGTGGCCATGGCATTTCTGTTATAAAGCAACATAGCCCTAACGAGTCGATTGATTTTCCTTGAAGAGCACTTTACCCTCAATCAAATATTCGTGGAATATTTTAAAACATCATGCCTTCTCTTAAATACTTAGGTAGTAGGTAGGTAGTCGGTATTTATATATAGATAGATATACTCTTTATTGAACACCAAGAAACTAAGTAGTAAAACATTTTTGTTAAAAATAGTGTCAATATCGGTCTTATCGCTCAAAGCGATCTCTTCCAGACAACCATGCCTGGAGAGGTTTAAAATAGAACATAATGGATGGCGGTGGTCATAAAACTATTTTGTAAAAATACATAAATATACCTACAGTAAATACCTATATTATCATCACTATCACTATCACTACATAGTATAAAACAAAGTCGCCTTTTCTGTCCCTATATCCCTATGTGCGCTTAAATCTTTAAAACTATGCAACGGATTTTGATGCGGTTTTTTCCAATAGATAGAGTGATTCAAGAGGAAGGTTTATATGTATAATACATGCATCATATACTAAGGCAACATTGCTAATTTTAGAGGTTTCTAACGTGATGTCGTAAATTAACCTATTTTTTTGGGCTTATTTAGCAATTTAGCAAAAACGCTGCCTAAACCCTACGAGTTAGATCAAATTAATGTACTACAGTATTGTACACCATAAAAAGGTCTACAAAAAAGTCCGCGATGGTATATGTTTATCTTTTAGGGATAACCCACATTAACCATTTTTATTGTTTACTTTTTACGTGAAAAAATGGCTTATTTACGAAGCTATTTTAAGCAATACGGCATTAATCCTTATCGAATTAAGTACCTTAAATACAGCGTGCAATTAATATAGATCAATATGGTTCCTTACAGCATGTAAATTAAACAAATATTTTTGGAGATATTACAAATTTAAAATTTGCGTTTGCGGCGGGCGGTACCGCGGTACCGGCGGTATTAATTGTTGTAAAAATAAAATAAATACCTAGGTAAAAATGTAAAAAGTAAATAAGTAAAAATGTGTAATGTAATAAAATTGTATGAATTTAGATATTCCAAAGATAGCAGGAAATCTTCATAGTAAGTATAGGGAAAGAGGAATTGTTTTACTCCAAATTTAATGCGTGCAGGCCAAGGGCAGTAATGAATGAATCAAAAATGCTGGATCCATTTTAATCATGTTTTCATTGAGTGACATAGGCATATATATTTTATGCCCGTGCAAAGTCGGAGCGGGCCGCTATGTTTTTATATACAACGTTCATAGTTTTTCTGTAGTGTATTTAATTTAGTATCAGCATTGCACCCGTGCGAAGCCGGGGCGGGTCGCTAGTTACATATAAATATAAATACTATTTATATACTACATAATATAGTACAATAATATACATTATATATATATATATATACAAACATACATATATATATAAATATATATATATATATATATATAATTACAAGCAATATATTTACATAAGTACATGCATATTATCAGTGATATAAGATAAACAACTAGCAGCAGATTACTCGGACAGATAGTGTTCTTTTACGTGACTTTTAAAAGCGTCCAGAGTTTGTATACGTCTAATTTCTATGGGCAAAGAGTTCCATAGACAGACTGCGTTAACAGTAAAAGAATGACTATAGAAATTCGAATTGTGCGAGGGAATTTTTAACCTTAAGTTCTCTGATGACCTAAGTGTGCGTAGGGGATGGGATAGGTAAAGGTATTCGAAGCGTTCATGAAGGTAGCGCGGAGAAGCAGGATTGAAAAGGATAGAGTAAAGGAGTGATAGTATATGGGCATCCCGGCGACGGCGAATAGAGAGCCACTTGAGCTTAGAGCGGTATTCGGAAACATGATCGTATTTTCGTAAGCCGAAAATAAATCGTATGCAAAAATTTTGGAGTCGCTCAAGTTTATTTAATTGCTCTTGGGTCAGATCGAGATAGCAGATGTCAGCGTAGTCAAATATAGGTAACAGGAGAGTCTGTGCAAGTGCAATTTTAGTAGTAGTGGGTAAGAAGTTACGCAGCCTACGTAAAGAGCCTGCAGAAGCAAATAATTTGCGACTAGTTTCAGCTAATTGGGGGCCCCATGATAAAGTCCGATCGATAAAAATTCCCAAATTTTTCACTGTATCACTAAAAGGTACCTATAGTTAATAAATAATAATAAGTATACTAGGCTGATGTATCGAGGACTACCCACAATAATTACTTGTGTTTTCGATGGATTAATTTTTAAGCCGTAGGATTTACTCCATTCTGAGATTCGGTTTAAATCGTTGTTTGTAGCCTCTATAGCATCAGAAAGATGTTTCAATGGTGCTTGGCAGTACAACTGAAGATCATCTGCATACAGGTGGTAGGATGAAGTGAGATTGTGTGATATAGAGTTAATAAAGATGGCGAAGAGAAGAGGAGATAACACGGCACCTTGAGGTACACTGGCAGAAGTGTCACACCACGAAGAAAAACTTTCTTCGAAACGAACCCGTTGCCGGCAACCGTAAAGGTAGCTGTGAAACCAGTCAATTACTGTTGCAGACATGTTATTAGAGCGAAGGATGGCAAGAAGGATATCGAAATCAACAGTGTTAAAAGCATTGCTGAAATATAGGAGTGACAATACAGTTAGCTGACCGTTATCCATCCCCAGACGAATGTCATCGGTGATTTTAACAAGTGCAGTAACTGTACTGTGCCCTGGTCGAAATCCAAATTGAAAGGGATTAAGTAGGTTATGTCTAGTGAGAAAAGAGCTAATCTGATTATGCACCAGACGCTCAAGGACTTTAGATAGGTAGGGAAGTATAGAAATGGGACGGTAATCAGTGAAGGCTTTAGGATTTGTTTTTTTAGGTAAAGGAATTAATTGTGCTTCTTTCCCTGCAGAAGGAAACACACCATAGGAAATACAATAATTTAGAATGTGGCAAAGGGCCGGGAGGATAAGGTCAAGGATTGGGATCAACATATTACGACTAATGCCATCGCTCCCGACGGCTTTAGAGGTAATTGAGAGCATGCTCTTTCTAACATCGCAAACAGTAAATTGACGAAAATCAAAGGGAGGGTGGTCATGGGGTACGACATTGGGAAAAAAGTTTAGAGTACAGGCCTTAGTAGAAGAATCAATAGTTGTAGATGAGGAGAAATGTTTATTTAAAAAGTTGATATTCAAATTTTTTGGAATGGTTTCTTGACGCGATTTACCCACCCCTAGTGACCTGAAGAATTTCCAGACCTTGGCTGGATCTTCCTCTTGAACAGATTCATAGATATGGCGTCTCTGAGCATCCCTACACACCAGGTTGCAGTGATTTCGGATCTTATTGTACCGCGCCTTATTGTTCTCATTGGGACGAACTTTGTATTTTGATTTAGCTGCTTTTTTATGTTTAAGGACCTTAATTTCTTCGGTAAGCCACGGTGCTGGTTTATGCTTAATCTTGATCTTTATACCTACCTACTAAAAAGTTAAAAATAAATTGTATGTAAAAAATATTTTTAAAAACAAGCTTTTATCTGGGATAATGAACTAAAATGTTAAACATAAATTCTAGTAAGTATTTGGCGTGTAGGTACTTACCTATATTTTTAAAAGCTTGAGGCACTGAAGTATAGTAATTACGTAGCCTAAAAAACGGGTAGTACTTCAAGCTTTTAAGAATATAGGTAAGTACCTACACTTTAAACTTTCGCGATTTGAACACATAGTTATAAATATTAAAATATCTAACTGAAATATTTAACTGTAATATTTAACTGAAACACTCAACTGAAATATTTAACTAAAACATTTAACATAAATATCTAACTGAAATATTAAACTGAAACATTAAACTGAATCATTAGACTGGAATATTAAACTGAAATATTAAACTGAAACATTTAACTGAAATATTTAACCGAAACAATATTTAACTGAAATATTTCAGTTAAAAAAAATCATGAAATATATATGAATGAATATATGAAATATTTCAGTTAAATATTGTTTCGGTTAAATATTTCAGTTAAATGTTTCAGTTTAATATTTCAGTTTAATATTCCAGTCTAATGTTTCAGTTTAATATTTCAGTTAGATATTTATGTTGAATGTTTTAGTTAAATATTTCAGTTGAGTGTTTCAGTTAAATATTTCAGTGAGATATTTTAATATTTATAACTAAGTACCTACACGCCAAATACTTTCTAGAATTTATTTTTAATATTTTAGTTCATTGTCCCAGATAAAAGCTTGTTTTTAAAAATATTTTTTACTTATAATTTATTACTAATTTAGACGTGTCTATCTTTTAAACGATGAGAAAAAAAACTGGCCAAGTCCAAGTCGGACTTGCACTCGTAGGGTTCCGATTCCGTACCACACTACAATATTTTATAAAATAGAGCAAAAAATGCTGAAAGAAATCACGTTTCTTGTAATAAATTGATAAATCGATCTAGCTAGGTTTTCATTTTCAGAAAATGTTGTTTTATCCCTATTTTCAGATAATGAAAAACTCCTACAATATAATTAGAATATGAAGGCAAATTTCGCCACTGTTAGTTACATTGTTAAGATAGCTGAGCGGGAGATCGATCGGTTGGGAACCAGAGTGAAGGACCGCGGTTCGAGTCCAGACCAGATGATTTATTTTTCCAAGTTTGTTCTTTTGTGAGAAAACTATTATTGGGAGCCAAAAAATTACGCAAATTTGTATTCCAAAAAAAAAAATTTGAGCAAAGCTCGCGGTCATCGAGATATTATTATATTATATTAGGTACCATGAAATTCCAAGCATTTATTAAAACATGAGCCGCGTGCTTATTTAGTACAACGCCTTCTTACGACAACTAAGTGAAAGTTAACACACATAGGTAATTAATAGAGATGCGCCAAAAATTCGTTTGGTATTCGGTATGCAGCATATTCGGCGTCTTTTCCACTATTTGTATTCGGCAAAATTATTCGGTTTTGTTGCCGAATATATTCGGTTCAAGCATTTCTTTTTTCTCAGCTCATGTAACCAATGTGTAGAACTAAAAGACAAAACTTCTTATATAAAATTCATGTTATATTATAAGACAAAGAAAACATATTTACTTTTTAACCTATAGTTAGTATAGTCAACATTTATTTTAAGTCAAACGTTCATAGATGGCGTTACAATAAAATGCCGAAAAAACATTTTTCTTGTATGGGAACCCCCTTTAATTTTTAACTTTATTCTGTTTTTAGTATGTGTTGTTATAGCGGCAACAGAAATACATCATCTGTGAAAATTTCAACTGTCTAACTATCACAGTTCTTGAGATACAGCCTGGTGACAGACGGACAGACAGACAGACAGACGGACACCGGAGTCTCAGAAATAGGGTTCCGTTGGTACCCTTTGGGTTCGGAACCCTAAAATTAGTCTTAGGAACCTCAATGTCATTTGTATAGACCTATACATAGACATCCCGCACGTATAGATTTACTGTTTTTTTTTAGTTTTAGTTCTATGTATGACATCCCTATCTATAGACATCCCGCATGCATAGATTTGATAAAAAATGTTTTTTGTTTCAGTTCTATGTATGGGGAGCTTCCCCTTAGTGTCTCATTTTTAGGGTTCCGAACCCAAAGGGTACCAACGGAACCCTATTACTGAGACTCCACTGTCCGTCTGTCTGTATGTCTGTCTGTCTGTCTGTCTGTCTGTCTATCTGTCTGTCTGTCTGTCCGTCTGTCACCAGGCTGTATCTCAAGAACTGTGATAGTAAGACGGTTGAAATTTTCACAGATGATGTATTTCTGTTGCCGTTATAACAACAAATACTAAGAACAGAACAAAGTTAAAAATAAAAGGGTTTAAAACAAAAAACGTGTTTTTACGATAGCGCCATCTAGCTAGCATCATAAATGGCGCTATCGTGTTTACCTTAATCTCGGAATTTGAATCTGAATCTCGGAAACGGCTCCAACCATTAAATATATTTTAGTATTTCGGGGGCAAAAAATCAAAATAATCTAGCTAGGATTCATTTTCAGAAAATGTTGTTTTATTCGTGTTTTCCATAATCAACTTCATTTATAACTCGCACTTGGCCAGTTTTTGTATAAAAATCGTTACGCTGTTCACAGAATACAGACAGACAGATACAGATAGACAAACAGGCAGATAGGCATGACGAATTTATAAGGGTTCCGTTTTTTGCCATTTTGCCATTAACCCTAAAAAGGAAAGATAGACATTCGGGAAAATGTTTCTATATAAAAAGTCGTTAATCGACTTCATGAATGGACCTAATGTGTAGTATAATTATCTTTTGTATGCTAATGTGATGTTTTAGTAGTCTAAAACCATCTTCGCATTATTGGTTTTCTATTGAAACTGGTTTGGATCACATCGGTTGAATGGTTTCAAATTCTATAACGAACTTAGACATAATCGTTATTTGTGTTTTATATATATAGATAGGCAGTAATTTAGATATTTGTGACGGTAGACAGTATATTGAATTGAAAATAAAAGTGGCTGAAAAGTGTTTCAACACCAATGCCACTTATGTCGGCAAGTATTGTCTTCAATTAAGGTACGGCCACACCGTAGCGTCCTGCGTGCGCGATCTATATAGCGATCAGATAGCGCAGTAGTATTTGTACCGACTGGTTCACACCAAACGCGATCTACGATGATCAGAAAACAATTGAAAATCGGATCGCAAACGCGCAAGCGGACGCAGGACTCCGCGGCTTGGTCGTACCTTTACAGTAACATGAAATTTTTCAGAATAGAGGTATAGGTACATCAACATTGTATTTTAAACAGACCTAAAAAAATTGTTCTTAGTTCTTCGGATTTTTTTTTGTGTGTGTATGAGTCGTACGACATAGACTCCTCAAGACGCCTTGATAAATTTAGAATATCCTTTTTTTTGGGTGGTTTTTTCGGTCACATTTAAATTTCATTGTGATTTGATAAGTAACTCCAGAGATATGGAGATAAACACCTCAAACTTGGTACTGAAAATGTTTATCGTGGCATTCAAAGACGGTCCTTTTAGTTTTTTAAACGATATGATTTTCATAGAGAGTGTTATCATATAAATTGTACCTAATGTAATTGTACCATTGTGTATCATTATCTGCCGGTGTCAGTCCATTGATGGACGTAGGCCTCTCCCAATATACGTAACTGACAGATCTTCAGCTCTTATTTTCCAGTCAGTTTCCTCCGCTCTGCGTCCTCGTCATTCCACCTTCTCACAGTACGTCCTACGATACGTTTGCTGATTAGTGGTCTCCACTCTAGGACAAGTCTACCACAACTGTTATCAGTCCAGAGGCAGATAATATGACCAGATAGCCCACTGCTATTTCTTCTTCACATTTTATGATAAAAATATACATCTGATTTCAAACAAAACATAATACTTACTGAAAATCACTCGCATCACATCCTTTTTAACCGACTCCACAAAAAAGGAGGATGTTCTCAATTCGTCGGATTATATTGATTATATGATTATAGAGATTTGTTATTTTGTCAAAACTCATCCCGAATATTTTCAAAAACGAAGCGATATCATAACCAGGCTTAGGAGGGAAAAACATATAATAAATATGTTCTGTCAACCTCCATGTTACGAACATGTAATTAGAAAATAATTAAGATAGTTTAAAAACTAAAACAACCGACTTCCATGCTCCGCAAGTCAGTTTCAGTAGCAAGTTTAGGACGTTTATCGTCATATCTCTGGAGATACTTAGTTTATCAGATCTCGATAAAATAAAAATGGGACCAGTTTGGAAACGTACCCTACCGATTAATAAAATAATCATTCAAATCGGTTCACAATTGACGAAGTAATCGCGTAACATACATACATACAAAAAAGTTATTTTTCAAAAGAAATAAAACCGCCTTCATAACCACAAACCTGCACTCAAAAGCGAAAAATAAGTTACTTAATATATTTATTATTTGAAGTCGGTGCCAGCCAAGTCTATTGGATAGTAGATAGATATTGTGTATGTAGTAGTAGTAAGAAGGTAGATTAAATAAATAATAATTAATAATAAAAAAACATTTATTTCTTTTACAAATAGGTTCTTAATCTTATGTTCTAGCTTACACTATTGGCTGATTTAACAATATTTCTACAGTAACCTATCTTTGCGAAAGACTGATGCCCGAGATAGGTTTGCAAAAACCTGTAGTTTAGGATACCTGTAGTAGATACATGTAGGTAGTATCTATCTACTACCTATTAGACTTGGCTGGCACCGACTTCAAATAGATAAGTGGGTAGCGCTTATAATAATTATATTAAGTAATTTTTTTTTCGCTTTTGAGTGCTTGTTTGTGGTTATGAAGTCGGTTTTATTTATTTTGAAAAATAATTTATTTTACCCTTTTTAGTGCAAAACAAGTTGTAATAGGGAATATGCATGTAGTATACTTTACTTGAAATCGTTTATTTTCGAATCATTAATGTTCTGGTGTAGTTTGTTAAAAATTTTTTTGTAAATAAAATACTCTTAAATGTGTTAAAATATTATATGAAAAATGCAAAAAAATCGTGGGAAATTTTAATTTGCGAAACACATCACCACTTGTCAATTAGAAAGTGACGTCACAGGGCACCACACGGTCTCCACAGATTAAATCTTTTTCATAGAAATACTATGCACTGTTGAACGAATACGTACTATTTCTAATAAAAAGATTTAATCTATGGACACCGTGCGGTGCACTGTGACGTCACAAAGGCGCGCGAAAATTTGGCAGCGTTTAAGATACCTCATATTTTTTCAATGCTAAAACTATTTTTTTTTACCTTAATTTGAACACTTTCAGTATTATTTCATATTTTTACTGTGTTAAATGGATGCAATCAGTGAATTAAAAATATTTAAAATATCATGCATATTCCCTATTAAATTACATGCATCTATAAAATTTCGTGTCTGGGTCGTCATACACTGACGGATATATACTTTGTGAAAATTTCAAGTATGTAAAAGTAACTGTAAAGTGCGCACATATAGACACACGGACGGACGGACGGACGAACAGCAAAGCCTCAGAAAGTGTTCATCAAGGGTACCAAACCCTTTGGGTTCGGAACCCTAAAAAATTGACTTTAAATGCCGCGCTAGTGAAAATATTTATCTACTACTAATATAAATAATACTAGTAATAATGATAGAAAATACTAGTCATAATGATGTCATCAAGGTATCAAAGGACAATGTCCAAAATGGCCCTGTGCAATTAAAGCATCTGACACACACGATAATTAATTATTGTCTATTTTATTACAATAATTCCAAATACTTTTATAAAACGGACTAGTTGTATTCCAAAATGAATATTAAAAAGTATTCCTTGCGATTATTTACATTAATTGCCGCCATAAGGCCCTACAGAGTACTGAATCACTCTACTACGTTATATGAGTTGGCACTTCCCTACATTGTTGATACCCGAATCATGAAAGCACTGTGTAGCCAACCTAACAACGGAATGTATTATTTACACAGTAACTATTATACAATCTGTGGTAATATGCTTATTATTTTTTTGCAGTTTTGGTTGGTACAAAGTACGTTCTTAATTCTATGTTATTTAATTACGTATGCAGTGTCGCGGGACTGATATGCCCGCCATCTTCGCCAAACGTCATGTCATGTCAAAAAATATTAACTAACTTTGCACCCTAACAAGACTTTGCCCGGTAGAACATTCCTGTGAAGACAAATTATTTTTCCCCACCTTTGTTTCTATTTCGCTCACAGTTACCGTAAGAATATCTGTCAAAAACCAAAATCAACGAGTCGAGACGAGACTCTTCTTCTAAAACCAGTACATTCTCCTATGTTTGAGGTATTTATTTCCATATCTCTGGAGATACTAATCAAATCTCAATGAAATTACAATGGGACCACCGTGGAAACGTACCCTACCTATAAAAAAAATAATCATTTGAATCCGTTCTCAATTGACGGAGTAATCGCGTAACATACACACAAAAAAAATACATACAGACGAATAGAGAACCTCCTCCATTTTTGTGAAGTCAGTTAAAAAAACACACAGAGACGAATTGAGAACTTCCTTCTTTTTGGGAAGATGGTTGAACATATGTAAATTAATACATGGAATATGATGCCTAATGAACTAAAATTAATAGACGAAAGAAACTTGAAACAAAAATTGTGTGACTGGTAATTATGTTATTGTTTTGGTAGCATTAAATAATTTGAAATAACATGTAAAATAACTAGTTTTTTTAGGGTTCCGTATCTCATAAGGTAAAAAAGGAACCCTTATAAGATCACTTTCTTGTCTTTCTGTTCGTCTTCTGTCTGTCCGCGTGACAACAGCGATTTTCCCAGGTACAGGTGGACCTAGCAAGTTGAAATGTATACCATATACATATATAGTCACTATTAGGTGTATAAAAATCAAGGCCCTGCGTCACAGGTGATTTTTGCAAAGAATTGTAAGTTCCAAAATTTACCTTAATTTGCAATTTTTTTATTTTTCGGATTTTTTTCCTTTACTTGTGCTGTAAGGACCTTGCATTTAGCCAAAAATAATTCCAGGTCAACCGGAAGTACCGTACCGGAAGTATAGGTTTTGGGTTGAAAACCTAGGATCATGATATTTGGCAAGAAGCAAGGTATTGAAGCATTTATAAAGGAATAAATCTGAAAACCGTTAATATGTTGATAAATAACAATAAAATCTTTTTCAAAAATAATAAAACCGACTTCATTACCACAAACAGGCTATCAAAAGCAAAAAATAAATTACTTAATATAATTATTATAAGCACTACCCACTTATCTATTTGAAGTCGTTGCCAGCCAAGTCTATTGGATAATAGATACATACTATGTATGTAGTAGTAGTGAGTAGGTAGATACATGTAGGTAGTATATATCTACTACCTATTAGACTTGGCTGGCACCGACTTCAAATAGATAAGTGGGTAGCGCTTATAATAATTATATTAAGTAATTTATTTTTCGCTTTTGAGTGCCTGTTTTTGGTAATGAAGTCGGTTTTATTTTTTTTGAAAAAGATTTTATTTTACCCTTTTTAGTGCAATACAAGTTTTAATAAAATTACATGTATCTATAAAATTTCGTGTCTGGGCCGTAATACACTGACGGATATATACTTTGTGAAAATTTCAAGTATTACGGTTAAGAAGGTACATCTGTAAAGTGCGTACATATAGACACACGGACGGACGGACGGACGGACGAACGGACAACAGAGTCTCAGAAAGTGTTCATTTGGTACCCTTTGGGTTCGGAACCCTAAAATGCCGCGCTAGTGAAAATATTCACTAGTCATAATGATGTCATCAAGGTATCAAAGGACAAAGTCCAAAATGGCCCTGTGCAATAAAAGCATCTGACACACACGATAAATAATTGTCTATTTTATTACAATTAATCCAAATATTTTTATAACGGACTAGTTGTATTCCAAAATGAATATTAAAAAGTATTATTTGCGATTATTAACATTAATTGCCGCCATATATATACACTGTTCGATCCATACATTACGGAAATTGAGGGTAGTGAATTATTTGCCACTGCCCGATATGTTTGAACCACCTACCCTCGATTTGGTGAGAAAAACGGTGGAAGGACCGGTACAACGGTCGTTCAGTTCGCTTCAAGCAGCCCCGTGAGTAGGTGGTTATTGGGTGTTCTACTCCAGCCACATCTGTTGATTAAACGATATACCCAACTGCGTTCGCTCCGCTTGCTGCGCTCACTTGTTGCAGTTGGGTATATCGTTTAATCAACAGATGTGGCTGGAGTAGAACACCCAATAACTAAAAATTGATTATCTCTCGCCACTTGTGTTTTAGAACTCTCAAAGCTTCCGGTGTAATAATTTTGATCAACATGTTTTAGAACTCTCAAAGCCTCCGGTGAAAATTATAATGTTTATTAATGTGGTTACTAAACATTACTTATCATTCTGCGAAAAGCGCTCTTGCAATGAAGTTCGTTAAGCAGCCAATATCATTAAAATTCGAAAATATAAATATTAATTCTGAAAAACGCAGTTTTCGTCATGGAAAGCTTTTACCAAATACAATACGATGTATAATATGTGGCCCGTCGAACTGTGGAAAAACTAATTTGGCTATCGGACTCATCTTACATGAAAATGGTTTGCAATTTAAAAATGTTTATGTTTATTCAAAAACTCTTTATCAACCGAGATACATGTATTTGGAACAGGTATTACGAATGGTTCCTGGTGTTACTTTTTCTAAGTATCATGAAAATGAAGAAGTTCTTACTCCAGAGGCAGCAAAATGTAACTCAATAATTATATTCGATGACGTAGCGTGTGAGAATCAAAATAATATGCGCGACTATTTTGCAATGGGAAGACATAAATATATAGACTGTTTTTATCTAAATCAGACTTATAGCAAAATACCAAAACAGTTAGTGAGAGATAATGCAAATTTAATTGTTCTCTTTAAGCAAGATGATATAAATATGAGACATATTTATGATGAACACGTCAATACAGATATGACGTGGCAGGAATTTAGAGAAATGTGTGCAAATATATGGAAAGAACCCTACAGTTATGTAGTGATTAACAAGGATTGTGAAAAAAACAAAGGATGTTACCGAAAGAAATTCGATACGTTTGTTGTGTTTCATTAGTATGTATGTCGTAAATATGTCAATGCTTGTCGAGGTGTTGAAAAGTAAACAGCTAATAGCAGTAAACTTAATAATTAAATATAGAAATCATGTTTAATAATCCTGTGAACCGTATATACTCCACTGTATACAAACGTTTAAGAAGTTTCGATACCTGGCCTCGAGGATTAACACAAAAACCACAAGAAATGGCTGAAGCAGGATTTTTTTATGCAGGCTGTGACGACAGAGTTATTTGTTTTTACTGCGATGGAAGGCTTAAAGACTGGAACTCTGAAGATCAACCATGGGTAGAGCATGCGCGCTGGTTCCAGTCATGTCCGTATGTTTTAGTAATGAAAGGAAAAGACTACGTTAAGAGCATGAAAAATTATGTATACGAAGAAATTAAAAAAAAATGCCAACAGACTCCACTGGATGATCTACCTTTGATAGTAAATACATCATCTTCAATAATCTGTAAAATTTGTTTAGAAGAAGAGCTTAACACTTGTTTTTTACCTTGTGGTCATGCTGCGGCTTGTGCAAAGTGTGCTTTTTCCATTGGTAATAAGTGTCCAATTTGTAGGCGAGTATTCGCCAATATAACACGATTGTATTTCTGATTACACTCTATTGCTAGCCTACTATAAATAGCTGAAGTAAAAACACATGTTATCACTTTCGTGAGAACACTGACAATAGTTCAATCAATTGAAATTCAATTTAAAGATATGGAAAAAAATCTAAAGAGACAAATTGTAAAGGCTGCGGCAGCTGTTAAAAATAAGGTTAAAAAGATGCGAGATATTGAAATGGAAAACAATAGTATTTTGGAATCTGTTTTTAAACCAATTACAAGTCCTCTTAATGAAATGGTGGAAAAATCTAAAACGTGTTCCCAAACTAAAGGAGTACAATTTGAAACTTCAAGTCCATTAGACAAGGACAAAACTCTTAAGAGAGATTCTAACATCGAGTTCGACGTATTTAGTCCAAGAGACTCTAATGATTCAGATGAAAGCTATGAGAATTCAGAAAAATCTGATAATGAAGAAAATGAGGAATCATTTAAATCAGTGCAATCAGGTTCAAGTGATCAAGAAATTTCTTCGTGGTCCATGTCTTCCAAAACTTTACAAGATGTTCCGTTTGGCGTGAGAAATGAACGAGGTAAACACATGATGGGATCTTCGCGTGTAACTCTTTTTGATGATTATATTCAAGTTGGTGCAAACAAGTACAAATATACTCCTGGTATAAAGGAACTTCTGTTTAAAAAAGTACCTAATATATCTGCAATAACTGATGAAGATTTGAGACATTATAAAATAATGTTACTAGAAACAAATGTGCACCGAAGAGAATTCGATCCAAATAAACCAATCAGAAGTAACAGAGGTCGAAAATACTTGAATATAATAAAACCGCTATTTAAGTTGCGTAAAGTTTCAGCGAGCACTGACAGTAGTCAACCTGATTTACTTCATCAAGGAAAAGGACTACCTCTGTTGAAACAGTGGAAGAAAAATGTTGACTACGTTTACTGGGACAATCCTAATGAACTGGTTGAAAGATTAAAACTATTGATTGCTTCAAAAGATGCTGGTAACACTGGGTTAGATAATGAAATAATATCTATTATAGAAGAACTGCGCGAAAGCAACATTATACCTTAATAAATAGCATACATTTCTAAAAATAGTATCATTTGATCTTTGTCAACAACACCCATCAGTTCACAATAATGGATAAGTTTGGACATCATATTCATAAACGATTGCGTTTACCAGACTTTTTAGAAAATTTTGATAAAGTCTTGATGCGAACTGAAACCGGAGAGTTCGATTTACAAAATACAAGGTTGACTGGGATTACAATTCCATTGAAAAATACCGATGCTGTGAACAAGGAATACGTAGACAGCCAATCTCAATTGTTTGTAAAAAAGCAAGAAGTCGATATAATATTCAACGATTTAAAAGCAGATGTTAAAAAAGGCATTGAGAATTTAAAAGCAGATTATTATACAAAGGCTGAATTAGACCAAATCATTAAATCAAAGAAATGAGTAAGCTACAAATAGTAAATGAAATTCATAAAACAGCTCGTAAAAACTTTGTTCGACGATCTGTAATATTAAGAGGAATTGATGATTTATGGCAAGCTGATCTTATGGATTTTCAAAATATAAAAAGTTGTAATAATGGATATAGGTATATTTTTGTTGTAATAGATTGTTTTTCTAAATTTTCCTGGACTATCCCTGTTAAAACGAAGACTAAATCCGAAATAGCAAATGCATTTAGTTCGCTATTATTTAAAAATTATCGAAAGCCAGTTAACTTACAAACTGACATGGGCACAGAATTTTATAACGATGAATTTAAAAAAGTTATGCTAAAAAATAAAATTAATCATTACTCTACATATTCCATAAAAAAGGCTTCTATAGTAGAAAGACTAATCAAAACTCTCAAGAACAAGTTGTATAAAAAATTTAGTTTGAATGGTAGTTATAAATGGATTGGAAAGCTTTTAGAAAGTGTTATGGCAACATACAATAACACAATACATCGAACAATAAAATATAAACCAAACGATGTTAACCAATCAAACCAAAGTGAAGTATTGAGAAATATAATCAAATCACAGGAAATTAATTGTCTGTCAAAGACCAGAAAATTAGAAGTTGGTGACCATGTTCGTATAAGTAAATATAAAGGTAACTTTGAAAAAGGATACACCCCAAACTGGTCTACGGAATTGTTTTTGATTAAAAAAGTTCATGGTTCTAAACCTATCACTTATTCCATAGAAGATCTACACTATCAACCAATTTTAGGAAGTTTTTATGAACAAGAACTTCAAAAAACTAAGTGTCCTAATGTGTATCTAATTGAAAAGGTTATAAGAAAAAAAGGTAATAAATTATTCGTAAAGTGGTTAGGTCTACCTAGTACTGAAAACAGTTGGATTGAAAAACGAGCAATTGTATGATTATCTTTTCTATAGAGTTACATACCTAAGTATATAAAATTAAGTCAATTTAGATATTTTATCTCATTTATAACTCAGCTATGCACGGTGGTGGACTCGTTAACAGCATCATAAATAACTTACCATTTGAATTGCATTTACCTGGGTACAATTACTGTGGACCTGGTACCAGATTAAGAAAACGATTATTGAGAGGTGATCAAGGAGTTAATGAGCTTGATAATGCTTGCATGAGACACGATATAGCATACGATAATTCAAATAAATTGGAAGATCGACACAGAGCTGATTTAGAATTATTAAATATGGCAAAGCAACGGATGAAATCGAAAAATGCAGGAAGAGGAGAAAAACTGTCTTCGTGGCTTGTGAGCAAAGTGATGAAAACCAAAATGAAGCATGGTGCTGGCGTGAGAACATTTAAATCGATCGTCTCTACAATACATAAACGACTGAAAAAATTAAAACCAAAAAGCAATTCTAGAGCTATTAAAGCTGCATATTCAGCTGCGAAAAAACTGATAAAAAATAAAAAAGGAGTGTGTCTGCCTCGTGTAATACCGTTACCAAAAACAGGTGGTATTTTACCACTTATACCAATATTCGCAGGACTGTCTGCTCTAGGTGCATTGGTTGGAGGTGCAGCAGGTATTACTAAAGCTGTAAATGATCATAAAGCAGCTAAAAAGAATTTGGAAGAAGCCCAACGTCATAATAAAACGATGGAAAGTATCGCCTTAGGAAAAGGCTTATATATAAAACCATATAAAAAAGGCAATGGTCTTTTTGTAAATAGTTCAAAAAACTAATAGAAAGGTTACCCAAGCGTGCTCTCACTGATATAGACATATTAGAGTATGCTACTAAACACATACCTTACTTTAGAGGTGTTTTCATGAGAAATGAATTGCCGCCAAAGCCTAAGGACATTGAGTGTGCGATTGTTAATTTAGATAGCTCAGAGAATGAAGGAACCCATTGGGTAGCCTATGTAAAACATTTTAACTATTGTGAGTATTTTGATAGCTTTGGTGATTTAAAGCCACCAATTGAGTTACTAAGATATTTAAAATTTAATATAACATACAATTATTGTAGATATCAACGTTTTAATACATCTAATTGTGGTCATTTATGTTTAAAGTTCCTAAGTGAATTTTGGAAAAAATGTTATGCTAATACTATTTGTATAAAATGTTCTAATAAAGTATTGTGACTATATATTTATAAACGTGTTTTTATTACCATCATTTCTAAAATGTCTTTCACGCTGTCAATAACAGGCAACACCTCTATTTTATCCACTACCTATTATCCAGCTTTACAATTTGATGATGAATACGAGTGTGCTCTGTTATATTTCTCAACATTCAATTCAATACCTAACATTGATAACAGAAACAATAAATATTATTATGACAATAACGAAGTCGTAGACATACCAGAAGGCACTTATGAACTGCAAGATATTTCTGATTATCTAAAGTCAAACGTAAAAAAAGGAGTCGCTTTTAATTTATTTTGCAATAATAACACGTTGAAATCGTTTATCTTCTGCTCTAAAGATATCCATTTTGAAAAAGCTAATTCTCCAGGAACTTTACTAGGATTTGGTAATAAAACTCTTAAAGCCAATATAATACACGAGTCGCAACTCCCAGTTAACATTTTATCGACAACAGTGGTAAGAGTCGAATGTGATATAGTGAGCGGATCATATATTAATGGAAAACCAAGCCATATTCTTTATGAATTTGCTCCTAACGTGCCTCCAGGATACCGAATAATAGAAGTGCCAAAGAATATAATTTATTTTCCTGTCAATCAAATTGACGTCAGCACTATTAATATTAGATTATTAGATATTAATAATAATTTAATAAATCTACGCGGTGAAGAAGTTCAATTATATTTGCATATCAGGAAAAGATGATCGACTTCAATAAAAGTAGTAATTCAATAATGAAACACATCAGTACTCATCGAACAATCCGAAAAGGAACAACTAAGAAAAAAATTAAATTGACCAGGGAAAATAAAAAGTTCCTGAAATTAATTGGTCTATTAAAATGAACATTTTGGATATAACAAGTTCACCAGCATACGATAACACCATAGACGGTATCGAATATCATTCATATAAACCTTACGTAACAAGTTTTAACAGGAATGATGAAATCCGCATACCTATCAATCAGCAGGATTTATACATACTACCATCAGCAAGTACCCTTTATTTAGAAGGAACAGTAAACATCATAAAGAAGGATACAAAACTAAAAGTTACTGCTGTGGAATTCACAAACAATCCATTACTGTTTCTTTTTCAAGATATTCGTTATGAACTAAATGGAGTTGAAATAGATAGAATCAAAAATGCTGGAATGACTACAACAATGAAGAGTTTAGTATCATTTAATGAAAATGAAGCTAAGATAGCAAAAGCTTGGGGTTGGGATATAAATGGAACAAAAACAACCCATGGAAATAGTTTTTCTGCCTCAATACCTCTTAGTAATATTTTGGGCTTTGCTGAAGATTATAAGAAAATAATTATGAATTGTAAACATGAACTGATATTATTACGCAGTAATACAAATTTGAATTCTTTGAAAGTTCCATCTGGTGAGGTTCTTGAAGATATAATAATAAATAAGTTAGTTTGGCGCGTTCCACACGTCAAGGTATCAGATAAAGAAAAAGTTAATTTACTAAAGTTATTGGAAAAGGATCGTTCTCTATATTTGGCTTTTAGAAATTGGGATTTATATGAGTATCCCTTATTACCTAAAACAACTAAGCATACTTGGTCAATTAAAACGTCCTCACAGATTGAAAAGCCAAGATATGTAATCATAGGCTTACAAACAAATAGAAAAAATTTAGCTGATCGCGATATATCAAAATTCGACCCTTGTTATTTAAGAGATGTCAAAGTATATCTTAACTCTAACTATTTTCCATATGAAAACTTGAATATTAGTCTTGATGATCATAAATATTCATTATTGTATGAGCAATATGTCAGGTTTCAGACATCTTATTATGGACGCAGAAGTGAACCACTGCTAAGTACTTCTGAATTCAAAGAAAAAGCACCGCTGTTTGTAATCGATTGCTCTAGACAAAGCGAAAACCTTAAGTCAGGTCCTGTAGTTAGCGTACGTGTGGAACTTGAATGTCATTCAGAAATACCTGATCAGACAGCTGCATATTGTCTTATTTTAAACGATTCCATCATCGAGTACAGACCGTTGAGTAATATAGTAAAAAAAATATCTTAAAATATGAATCCTTGCAGAATAAAATATATATTCGTGGATGTACAAGGATTCAAAGATACACAAAATAATTTTATTATAAAAGAATTGTCTATTTTAAACGAAGAAAATACCCAAACCTTTCTTGTCAAGCCCCCCTATCCATTTAAAAACTTATCGATCGAAGAAAAGAAACAAGTGCGGTGGATAGAAGCAAATCGAGGATATTTCTGGAGTGAAGGCCACATTGACTACAGGGAATTCAAAAGAATTATAATACCATATTTGAATAATAAAAAAGTGTTAACAAAAGGAACTGAGAAAGTTATGTGGATCAAAGGCCTTTGTGAGAACTGTGAAATAATAGATGTGGGAGAAAAAGGATGTCCTAATTTTTTAAAATTATATCACGACTATGAAAAACCTAATATAAATTTAAATTGTGTACAACACACGAAAATGTGTGCATTAAAAAATGTATTGTGCTTAAAAAAGTGGTATGATAATAATAATATACATTTATTCAATGTAAGCTAAGAATTTAATTTAATGTTTTAAATAAAATAAAATAATTATTGCCTAAACTGGTTGTTGTTTTATTCTACCAAATTATATTTTAAAGAATTAAAGTGGTGAGTATTTAGGAATTAAAATACAGCAGATATTTGAATAGGTTTTTAATATAATATCGAAAATTAAAACATATCTTAAATTTAATGAATTAAATAGTACAATGCATTCAGGGAGATACTACTTACTGATTTGATTAAACATCTTAAGAATCACTTCTAATTTAATTTAACTGATCTATTTAAAAATAATGTTATTCAATTATGCGTCTCATCAGTCAGAATCACTTATTATATTTTCAGATATATTTTTAATCACTCTTTCGGTTTGATCTAATATTCTGTCCGTAAAATCTTTTACTATATATTGAGCCGATATTACAACATCACTTTCAGTGTCACTGTTATCACCACTAATGTCTATTATTTTGATCTGAATCAAACGTCTCCCTTTGTATGCTTCACGGTTTAAAACAAATGATGATCGCCGCATACTATTGCGAAGATTTTTAGTTTCACCAGGTGTCTTCTTTGTCTTCCGTTTTGGACGTTTTGGAGACGATTTCTTCTGATTAGTGATTGGAAAAATTTCGTCAAAGCCTTCTAACGGATTCTGCGCACAGTGGAAAAGAAGGTCTTGGGTATTAATTCCAAAAAGTCCATCTTGAGTCTCACTGTTATTATTTATTACAATGTCTGTCATAATCTGAAACAAAATAGAAAACTATTAGGGTCATTTTTATGGATAATATCGAGTAAATAGAAATAAAGGAATAAAAGTTCAAAACTTACGTCTTAAGTCGACTTGAAAGTATGTGAATATGTGTGTTAACTACGACGCTCGAACAGGCTATAATGAGCAGGGCATGATGAATTTTATTCAATGTTTGTCGAATGTGCAAAATCATGTAGTGACATGTCAGTGCACCTGCGTCGGTGTTAAAAGTTTATGCTGCGTTAGTGAATTTGAAGTATCTACGTAGATTACAGGAATAGCTTACACAAAATTTTTCACAAACATTAAATTGATTTTGCATTATTAACTTAAGCTAGATGTTAAGGCTCTTAAAATAAAATAAAAACAACAAGTATTCTAAATGAAATTCGTTTATTCACTATATTCTTACTTAAGGTTCACTTTACATTATTATAACATTATTATTATTATTATTATATTACATATTTATTTCATCTTACAGATAATCTTAAGCTACTTTCATTAGATTAGACCCCAAGAATTGAAATATGACCCCAAGCTCTGCTTGATTTTTTATCTTGCGAAATAAATCGTTTATCGTCGCTACTAGAAAGCGCAATTTTGTTTACAGAACGTGTAAATATTTCATGTTTTATACTTTTAAACAATATGTTTTTCTTGCGTAGTGTATTTGATGTAAGCAATGTGTTTGTATAATCTAAGATACTAAGATCTCGAACAACACATGATTTTACTCCCTTAGCCTTTTTAATTTCAGTGTCAGTATTTTTTATACAATATAATTTAGAGCGTAATCCTACATATTCAGTGATTATTTTTCCACCCATTTCATCTTTGAAAAGTCCTGGTACTTTTTTGTTAATTATTGGTAATTTGTGATAATTATCAACAGAAAAGTTACTGGTATCAAAATACTCCAAAAACGTATTTTTCACATCTTGATAAAAATTTTTGGTTTGGATGTGATAAATAAAGCTGTCTGTATCAGTATAACACATCGTCAAGCGGTCCCTGTAAAATGGTTTAAATATAGAATAGTGAAAATCATACATATGTGATTTTGATAATTCCAAAACTGTAAATCCGATATACAGTGGCTTATCTAATACTATACGATTAGGCTTTAATTGAATCGCAACCAAACTTTCCGTAAAAACTGAAGCACTGTGAAAGTTTGGACTCGCGATTAATTTTTCTGCGTTATTTCTTTTTTTAGTTCTATTGTTTTGATCATTCCATTGATTTATCAACTCAACATGGACCTTCTTGCGGTTGTTTTCTAACGTTTTACCAAAAACACTGTTATTGAGCAATTTGAAAAAGTCTTGCTCAAAAGTTGACGTTGCTTTTTGACGCAAATTTGTATTAAGATCGATGTATTGTTTTAAATATGCACTCTGTCGAAACGTTATAGCACGATGTACTCGTCTCAAGATCAAACCATGTCTTAAACAGGTTTTTAAATGTACATAATGTATAACATAATTAAATTTGTCATAAAGATTTGGAATTAACTTTTCATTTTTTCCACCCGGTGGAATATCTTTTTCGGGGCAAAACGGTAAATCATTATGTTCCCAATGTAATTTTTTTGGATAAATGAGATCGACTTCTAGAATGAAGCCGAACTCTGCATCATCAGATACATTATTTACATCTAGTTTATTAACTTCTGATTGATCAAGAAACCTAAAGTTTGACAAGGGCAATGTTTGACACATGCTGTATCCATAAAGATTATTGCAGTCTATATAGACTATGAATGATTCTGGCATCAACGGATCATGGTCGAAAATAAATTCGTTGTTTGCTTTGGCATGCCTATGTGCTGCCATTACCACACCTCCTCGTATGCCTGTCTGTAACATATCTACTATAGCAAAGTCATCTATTAGTTCTAACTCAATGCCTGTTTTATAAAGCATAGCATCGAATGATAAACTCGGTGCTGTAACATAGAATGCAGGGTCCAAGTTGTAGTAATGTTTGCAAGTTTTTCTAAAGTTTTCAAATATATCTGTTAACAACAACACATCACTTTTTAAATACAAATCGGTATATTCGCCTAGGTTCCGAATTTCAAATTGGGTCCAAACTGACTGTGCGTGCTCATAATCTTTATTTGATATGTGCTCATTGTTGAGAGAGCTATAAAAACTTTCTTTGCTTGGCAGAAATGGCTCGTTGTAACGTTCCCATGCGTTCATGTACTCGTAAGGGTAAACGCCTTTACGAGTTAGAAGGGAAAACTCATTTTCATTTGGGTAAATATTCCTTAAATGAGTAAACTCATGAGTTTTCATGGTTTTAACCAATTTTTCTAGACTGGTTCCTAAAAATTTAAACGAATCTACAAATCTTAACTGAACAAACTCGTCTCTTGATATTGGAATGAATTTTGTGAAAGAGATATAATTTTCTTTCGTTTTAGGAATTATTTTTATTGGTCCAGGCGCTTCACCAAGTGTTTTTATAAACAAGTGACAATCATACCCTGCTAAATTGTGGAAAAAAATTGGCACAAACTTTGGAACTTTGTACTGTAAATTACATAAGCTATGAGCTGCACCCCGATACTGTCCAGTAAGGTGACAATGGTCTCTGACCTTATCTCCGAATAGAAAACTCTCACAAATATGACATCGAACTGCATTCCTAAAATCAATTGCATCGTTTGCATTAAAAATTATGGGAACGTTTTGTGATAACACTGCATGGATATCCCGAACATCTTTGTAAAGAGAGCTAACAAATTTTTCTACACAATGAGGACCTCTAAAGATTACGAATTTATTGTAAGAAGGGTCAAGAGAATTAATCACATTGTAAGCAAATGCGATAGGTGTATGCTTTTGTGTAGTGCGCGTATAAGAACTTTGAGGATCTGATTCACTTTTGCTTACATCTTCTAGCATAGTTTCAAAGTCAGCATAAATTACAAAAGGAATGTCTTGTTTGCGTTCGAAATTCTTGAATTTAATTACTGACCCTTTTTCCGGTAGGACAGTGACAATTCCGTTACAGGTATGACTTTCTACATCCTCAACCGTTTTAAAAAACAACAAACAAGTGTCACAAAAATAGATCTGTCCTTTATGCTTCGTTATTTGACTTCTCACCAGTCTCGATAAATTCTTTATGAGACAATAGTGAGATGTTGTGTTGTTTTCTATCCAAAGAAGGTGAATCGTTTTTTTATTTTCATGGCTTTCTGATTTATAAAGCGGGCCTACAACAGTCTTGTTATTTTTTAAGCCAAAAATGATAAAACTTAGGTTTGGATTGTTTTCTTCGAATATTTTAACATCAGATAAAGTCATGGGAAACGAAATGTTTTCAGTGTTTAGTACATTGCGAAAATGTACATATGACGAAACCCTTTCAGGATGGTTTTTAGTTGGATAGAGGGCTGCAACCACGCTCCACAGAAAACAGTGTTTATCGTTGTTTTGAATATTTAAACATGCTTTCTTTTTCTTGATGAATATTGGTAGTTCAATATACGTGGAGCCGCGAAGTGGTTGATATTTATTAACATTAACCTCAATATGCATACAATTAAGAAAAGTCCAACCCGAATCTTGCTCTTCGAATTGGTCAATTTTTGTGCGTATTGTATTGATTACATTTAAATATAAATGCTCAAAATTATAATTTCCATAAACAGGGATATTTTTTGTCATAAACGATTTAGTTTCTTGTTCATTATTTTTGAAAAGTAAAAACTTTGAGAATATTTCGAAGTTGACTTTGACACAAATATGTTTTTTTATGCATTCATCTAAAATGAGTTTGACTTTGTTTCGTATTGAATCTAAAAATACATCAATAGAATGTTCATTTGCGTATTGCGCAGCAATCCTGTAAGATATTATTCGGTTCTGAAATGCTGTCGCTACAATATCTACGCCTTCCACATCGATATGCGGTACAGTTAAAACGTTTTGTTTATGTGTATTACTTCGCAAATGACCTGTCCAGCGCCTACCGCTTATAGATGTGTTACAAACTGAACAGAATGGCATTGTAGAAGCTACTTGCTTGTTTACCTACTAGATATAATTATTAATTTAAGTACCTACCTACATAGAAAGTTACCTATTTTTTGAAGTCAGTATTATAATATTATACGCTTTTAATTTTCTTTTTTATTTCAAATTAATTAAAAATTTTACTTTGAAAGTTTAATATAGTCTACCTACACTACATATATCAAAACATACTATAATAATTCTATCTACCTTTATGAACCTAACTTAATTTAATAAAATAAAAACCATAATAAACCTATGCACACGTTTTGTTTATTTAAAATTAATCTTATCACTATATTTTGTTGGTTTAGAATCTTTAAATAATTTAAACACCGTAATGAGAAACTCTTGTAAAATTTCCCACTCCTTAGTTTGTTCGTTGAGACGCAGCTTTACACTCGTCAACGCTTTTTTATAGCGTTCTTGAGGAGGCGTATTTTGAACGTCGACGACGTTGTAAAGCTTCACCTCAACGTAAAAGTCGCCTTCGGAGACTATTGCGGTGCGTCGGCTCTGCCCTCCGGAAACCCTCGTCGTGAAAGAAGAAGTCGATACGTTGCCTCCGGCGCTTTGTGATGCGTTAGATGCAGCAACGCTTTCTTCCCCTTTCAGAATCGAAAAGATGTCTGACTTGCGTTTTTTAGACCTGTAAAATAAAGAAAATAAAATATGATGAAATACTGTTATGATAATATTTAGGAACTTTTATCATCATAATTAGATTCAGAGTTAAATAATCATTTAAAGTTGCTCACTCCATACAATATACATTATTGTTAAATAATTATTATCATCATCGGTACAGGGATCCCAACCTGAAGCGAGGAAATTATCGTACCAGGGCCGTGAAATTGTCGTATTTTAACGTTTTTGAAACAAGATTATCGTACACTCAGTATAATGGCTTAAAATACATTAAAAAATCATATAAAACGATAATTTTTATTACACTTTGTTTGTGTATACAGAACAGAATCAATGTATATTTAACTCCATACAGGCAGACGGGCTGAGAAGACAGACCACAGTACACAGATTTTATAAGCGTACCAACGTTTTGAAATGAAGAAATAAGCTGGCGCTGTGACCAATAAACAATAGTATATGCTCAATTTTTTATTGAATATGAGCGTAATTCTCAAACTTTGTGGTGTATGGAATTTATCGTGTATTTGCGTACATAATACGGAGGCCTAAATTATCGTATATACGTTAATTATAGTACGGTTGGGGCCCTGCATCGGTACCTAGTAGTAGTTACCACCAAGCGATAAAAACGATAACCTATCAGATATATATATATATATATATATATATACGTACCACGAAAATTCCGGCTCTTGCAAATCGGGTGGTGTGAAGGATGGTGAATATGATGCATGACCGCGCTTAGCAAGGGCAGCAGCGTTAACGACGGGGGTGATCTTGCGCTTTGAGGCTTTTGGCTTCTTGGTAGGCTGCGACAACACCGACGGTGCTGTGGCCACGATTGCTTCAGATTCGTATTCAGAGTCCGACCTGAGAAAAAAAAAATGAGTATGGATGGAACAAAGATTTTAAAAAAAACACGTAATAAGACAATACTCACTCACATATTTCTGTAGATGTTTTCTCGAAGTGTCGTGGCTGCGCAATGTCAGGCGGCAGGCGGGCTGGCGGTGGCTGGCGGAGTCTGGCAGGCGGCGGCTGAGCAGGGTGGCAGGCGGTGGCTGAGCAGGGTGGCGGGCGGTTGGCAGGGTCTGGCAGGCAGCGAGATTCTCGAGGATGATGAACCAGCGAAGAATATGTCAGTTTTCTAATTTTACGCGATTTTATAGCAAATACTTTTTATGTGTCAGCAAATAATATTCCAATTCAAAAGATATTAAGTACCCGTACTTTAACAAAACAAGCAAATTTGAAGCTAATGGTCGCACCACCTTTGAAATCGGATCAAAGAAAGATAGCGCCTACTCGGATGACAATATAAAAACTCACACCATTACCCGACTACGATAGATTAAAAGATAGAAAAATTAAAAGTCAGTGCATAAAATATTACAATCATATTTTATGTGTTTAGATAATAAGACGGTATCTAATTATTTGAACTGTACAATACACCACACGGGAAGTATTACTATTTACTTTCTTACATAATTAAAGTTCGTTTGCAAAACAAAAAAACCGACTTCACATGCAGCGCAAGTCATTTTCAGTACTAAGTTTGAGGTATCTATCTCCATATCTCTGGAGATTCTTATCGGATCTCGTTAAAATTAAAATGGAACTACACTGTAAACATATTCTATTAATAATAATATCGTTTAAAAACTAAAAACGAACCGACTTCAATGCCGCGCTATTCATTTTCAGTACCAATTTTGAGATGTTTATCTCAATATCTCTGGAGGTACTCATCAGACCTCGATAAAATTATCATGGTACTACACTTGGAATATCTCCTTTCGAACAAAAAAAGAATAATCAAAATCGGTTCATAAACGACGAAGTTATCCGCGAACAAACATAAAAAATATCGGTAGAAATGAGAAACCTCCTCCTTTTTTTGAAGTCGGTAAAAAAATAAAAAAAAAAACATTGTCCAAATCCACACACAGTTAATAAATGATGAGGTTCTGAAGTGACAAAAAAATTAAATTATACAGACGAATTGAGTACATCCTCCTTTTTGTGAAGTCAGTAAAAAAAAAAAAAAAAACAAATCAGTTCATAAATGATTGAGCTATGATATAATAAACAAAAAAGTAATTCGTACAAACGCTATCTGTTAAGTCCTCGTTTTGTTAAGTCGGTTAAAAAGTAATTTGTCCTAAGGCCGCTACACACCTTGAGTTTAAACTGCTCGTTTTCACTAAATAGTGTGACTATACATATGAATGATAGTTTAACTGAATGGTAATAATTATAATTTAAAATCGTTAATAAACTAAAAGAACCAACTTCAAATGTCGCGCTAGTCATGTGCCAAGTTTGATGTGTTTGTCTCCATATCTCTTGAGATATGTCATGAGATCTCGATGAAATTTAAATGAAATTACTTGGAAAGCATGTCCTTTCAAACAAATATAAAAAATATTCTAAATCGGTACAGCCATCTTTGAGTAATCGAGAAGCATACATAAAAAAAAGATTCCGACGAATTCAGAACCTACTCCTCGGTTAGGTGTCGGTTAAAATAGCATTCAATTAACTGTACAGTGCAAACTTAATGGTATAAAAATTTATCTGTACCTACAGAACAGTTCAATCGCAGAGTTAAAAACGAACGTGTATGCGAACCCTTAAAAGAAATGCTTACGATGTACATATTGTAATTCAAACCATTTTACCTTGATACGTTTGTACCTACTATCGAGCGTGTGAACAAAACCTCATTCTATAAGTGCACGGTTTCGGCTGTGGTGTCGGTGAGTGTAGTTCTGTAACTTTTTGGAAATAACAAGTAAGTACCTAGCTTTTATTGTATAATATTTTGCAACGTAAAGTTTTTTGGTTGATTCGAAAATAAAATTAAAAACCAAGTTTCTGTCGTATTATATAATAAAGATTTTCTCAATAACTAGAAATCGAAAAAATAAAATAGGTCTTCATACGACAAAAAGCCCTATTAACCGACTTTAAAAAAAAGGAGGATGTTCTATGTTTCACTGTAAAATTTTTTTTTTTTCTCTGTCAATTGTGGTCCGATTTTTTTAATTATATATTTATTTCAAAGATTATACTTTTGTAGTGGTCTCATTGTAAATTTATCAAGTATCTCCAGAGATATGGCGATAATAACCGCAAACTTGCTACTCAAATTGAATACAGTAGCATTTGAAGTCGGTTTTTTAAACGATCCTAATTATTTTGAACATGTTATGTAAAGAAAATAATATTAAAAAATTACATAAAAATGATTATTTTTCGATTGCTGTTTATATTAACTACACACTGATTTAATGTTTAGTTATTTCCAAGTTTAATTTGATTTATTCTGAGTAAAGATTTTTGTTAATTAAATTGTGTATTCTTAGTTTTAAACTAATGTGTACCAATTTCTATTTTACAGGAGCGACAAGCAGCAGGGACAATGAGATCTTCATGAATTTAATAAATTAAAATCCTTTAGATGAAAATGGTGAGTGACTACGCTTGAATTTTAATTAACGTATATACACACATTTCTTTAAAGCACAGAAAATATAAAAGTTGGTGCTTTAGGGGTAGCAGATTTTAATTTTGTAATATTTTTTGTATTGTTTCAGATTTCCAGTATGAACACCTACGCTCTGGAATTATACAAATGTATCTTGTTTGATCTAATAAATATTTCGTCATACAAAATTAGTTTGTAAGATTTAAGTAAGTAAATTTTTAGTCACTACCAGTGAAAAACACCAGTAACAACTGAACATTTCATTTGGTTTTATGGTTTGTAAGATGATGTAAGTAAAATTATATTTTTTTAAATTCTCAGTTAGGACCAGAACAAAATACTGGTAACAACCTGAGAATTTGACATTGTGTTATTAATTAACTAAACCCAAAACTTTTCCTTTATAATCTTGAAGTATAGTGTGCGGTACGGTTCAGTCACACTATACTTTTATCCTTAATTGCACTGACTGGTGCACGGTAAAGGTAATAAGTCGCACTGGATAGTGCGCGGTAATTTATCGTAAGTATTCCGACAAAAAGTCATTACGGCTTTAGTAGAAGTAGTAGAACAGGTTTATCTGACTATACGATATACTCAAAACACAGGTAGGTTAGGGCGCGATAATTTATCGTAAGTATTCCAACAAAAAGTCATTACGGCTTTAGTAGAAGTAGTAGAACAGGTTTATCTGACTATACGATATGCTCAAAACACAGGTAGGTTAGGAATCGCAATCGGTGGAGATAATCCGACCTTGGGCTCCCAGAGTGAAACTTACCATGGATCACTTAACCGATTGTGTTTAGACATCGCAAACGGCGAGAGACAATCCAAAATTATTACACCGGAGGCTTTGAGTTCTAAAACACAAGTGGCGAGAGATAATCAATTTTTAGTTATTGGGTGTTCTACTCCAGCTACATCTGTTGATTAAACGATATACCCAACTGCAACAAGTGAGCGCAGCAAGCGGAGCGAACGCAGTTGGGTATATCGTTTAATCAACAGATGTGGCTGGAGTAGAACACCCAATAACCACCTACTTATATGCCCCATCATTGATTCTTGTCATATTTAATGGATGTATCCAATGACGCCTACATATACGGCGTTTTCTTCTATGGTACAAGTATGTAACCAAAAATAGACGCTGTCGTCTGTCCATTTTGTGCACGTGTATCCTACGTGCATTGTGGCTACTGTGGATAAGAAGTCTTGCATGTATATGTACGGTAAGCCAGACACGAAATTTCTTGTCTGGCATAGACAAAAAAATATCTTATAATGTGCAAGGAGCCTAACTAAAAAGTACAGCCCACCTACAAATACATCAGTTCCAAACGCTACATTTTATCAAGAAATAAACTGGCCAAGTGCAAGTTGGACTCGCACTCGTAGGGTTCCGTAACACAGTGGAGTATTTTATAACTATATTTTTTCACTACCAAAAATTTTAATTTGTATTTAGGGTTCCGTACCTCAACAGGTAAAAAAAAGGAACCGTTATAACATCACTTTCTTGTCCGTCTGTCTGTCTGTCTGTCCGTCTGTCTGTCCATCTGTCTGTCCGTCTGTCTGTCCGTCTGTCTGTCCATGTGTCACCACTGACCATCACCATCTCAGAACGGGTAGACCTAGCAAGTTAAAATTTATACCTGATACTGAGGTCTATAGTCCCTATTGGGTGTATAAAAATCAAGGTCTTGAGTCAACACGATAAAAAGATACGGGCAAATTTAGATTTTCGCGAAAACTTATTAGCACCAAAATGTACCATAATTTTAAACTTATTTTAGTTTTCGGAATTTTTCCTTTATTTGTGCTCTAAGACCTTGCTTTTAACCAAAATTGACAATTCTAGGTAAACCGGAAGTACCCTATAGGTTTTGGGTCGAAAACCTATAGGGTACTTCCCGTTGACCTAGAATCATGAAATTTGGCAAGAAGCAAGTTCTTTCACCACACATTAAGGGAAAATTCCAAAAAATAAAAAAAGTTAAAATAAAAAAAAATGATTAAAGGGTAAAATGAGTAAAGATTATACATACATAGTTTGCTCCAATTAATGTAGACCTCTGGGTTATATGAGCGGTGATACAATTTAGAGGTCTAGCTTAATTGGTTAGTAGTTTAGATTTTTCACTCCCTTACTTTAAAAGTTAGAGGGGGCGGACACAAATTTTACCACTTTAGACGTGCCTATCTTTCACATGATTGACTTTTAGAAAAAATGGTTGTGGGAACCTGACATTAAGTCATTTTTAAAGACCTTTTTTAGTTTCAGTTTCATGCATTCTGCCCCCCCTCCCCCCCCCCCTCTTTCAGCTTTTTAGTTATAATAGTTTCGGAATAAAGTGACTGTGACATACGGACGGACAGACAGACAGACATGACGAATCTATACGGGGTTCCGTTTTTTGCTACGGAACCCTAAAAATTGCAAAAATTATTCAACAACAAGATGCTCACTCGACTCCTATAAGTTTTTAAACTAACCTAAAAAGTTAATCAATGAATTGTTACTAACCGCGCAAGCTAGCTGGCAGTCATTGGATGAGAAAAGCCGAAGATCGGGCTCAGTGGCGAGCATTAGAAGAGGCCTATGTCCAGCGGTGGACTAACACAGGCTGCAAATGATGATGATGGTGTAATATACGTAGTAGATACACTGGATTTCTAGTTTGATCTTCTCGTTAAGTATGTTATATATTTTATTAACCGACTTAAAAAATGGAGGAGGTTTTTTAATTCGACCGTATATACATATATATATTTTATGTTTGTTCGCGGATAAATTCGTCGTTTATAAACTAATTTTCATTATTACTTTTTTTGGAAAGGAGATAACCCAAGTGTACCATGTACCATGGTAATATCATCGAGGTCTCATAAGTATCTCCAGAGATATGGAGATAAACACCTCAAACTTGGTACTGAAAATTAATAGCGCGGCATTTGAAGTCGGTTCTTTTAGTTTTTCAAACGATCTTATAGGTATTCTTGTTCTTTTAGTGTAATTAATTAGTATTGTAATATTTCGTGGCACTATCTATGACGAGTTTTTATTTCGATATTGAATGTTATAACATCAATTCGGTATTCATTTTCATTTAATTTTTTCATTCATTTCAATTTATTTCAATTGCAATTTAGGTTCTAATAATATTCAATGTTCATGTACAATTGTGTAATTTTTTTAAGTAATAGGAAACTATAAAAAAAACATTTTAAGAATATGGGTACGTAAGTACCTTACAGTTTTTATTCCGAAGTAAATTATGCATAATATTATATATATGGAATCTATTTATATTTTTATATTATATTTAACTGAAAGGTAGCTAGGTAATATAAATCTATCTATAGGATATAAACAGAAGAGTAAATACCTCTTCTAGGCCTAGTGGTGGTCACTAACTTCGACTGTATCTTCGCTTACCACCAGGCGAGATAGTGGTCAAACACTAGCCTATCAAACATCAAAAAACATTAAAATAAACCTTCTCATCTTCCCACAAGTGGTAACAGCATATAATATCGATGTTCCGTCTTACTTGCTACCAAAAAGTAGCTTCCAAATACAGGGATAACCTTACAGTGTTCCGGCAGCACACAGCCCTTGAGAGTCATTACATACAAAAAAAAAAACATAAGTACAGATTAATTGAGAACATCCTCCTTTTTGGAAGTTAGTTGAAAATACTCAAAGAGAATATTTTATAACATCTAGATGAAATATCAAAGGAACTAGTTCAGTAAATTCGTTAAATTCTATCCAAAGTTCTTAACAACAATGAAAGCACTGTTGGATGAAACAAAACAGATGAAAAAGAAGGAAGTATGCACAATGAAGCACTTTATCAAAAATGATAACTGAAGAACGCTGTTCAACTACAGTCTCAACTTTAAAATTAATTGTAATTTTAGTAAAAAAACTACGTTTTTATTCCAAATCTAGTACGGACTCTGTCATTTTAATTTTTGAACAGCTTTGTGGTTTTATTCGACTACTAGAGGATATCCCGAGTCTACAACTATGGAATGAAATAAGAAATAAGATTCCGACGAGTTGAGAACCTCCTTCTTTTTGTGAAGTCGGTTAAATAAATTATAAATAAAAAATATTTTTAAAAACAAGCTTTTATCTGGGACAATGGCAAATGACAATGGAAAATGTTAAAAATAAATTCTAGTAAGTATTTGGCGTGTAGGTACTTACCTATATTCTTAAAAGCTTGAAGCACTACCCGTTTTTCAGGCTAGGTAATTACTATACTTCAGTGCCTCAAGCTTTTAATAATATAGGTAAGTACCTACACGCCAAATACTTACTAGAATTTATTTTTAACATTTTAGTTCATTGTCCCAGATAAAAGCTTGTTTTTAAAAAAAAAAATATATTTATAATTTATTTTTAACTTTTTAGTAGGTAGGTATAGATACCGACTACCTACCTACTACCTAAGTATTTAAGAGAAGGCATGATGTTTTAAAATATTCCACGGATATTTGATGTGATTATGGGTAAAGTGCTCTTTGCGGAAAATCAATCGACTCGGTGGGGCTATGTTGCTTTATAACAGAAATGCCATGCCCCCCTTACAGCTTTATCATCAGATCCTGGCTATCATGTAAGTGTAAACTGCTCAAGACGAATCATTTGAGCCCAAACTCGGTAGAGTTACGTTGATTTATCACAGAGATGCCGTGGCCACCTTCCAGCTTCATCATCAGACCCTGGATATTATCTAAGTGTAAACTTCTCTTCAAGACGAATCAATCGAACCCAAACTCTGTAGGGATGTGTTGATTTATAACAGAGATGCCGTGGCCACCTTCCAGCTTCATCATCAGACCCTGGATATCATCTAGGTAAAAATTTCTCTTCAAGACAAATAAATCGAGCCCAAACTCGGTGGGGTCGTATGTTGTTTTATCATAGAGATGCCGTGGCCACCTTCCGTCTCCATCATCAGACTAGCTCTATGGTACCATATTATTGTATTGTCACCGAAGATACATAAGTACACCAAATTTGAGTCCAATCGGACATCGGGAAGTGGGTCTAATTTAGCTTCCAAGATTCCACCCGAACAAACATAGTGACATACATACATACATAAATTGCAAGTTACATAAAAAAAACTTGTAAAAAGAAATGTAACCGAATGTGCCTAAACCATTGTTTTAGCAATAATGCAAATATGATTTTATACCAAAACCATCTTCGCATGCCTTTCTAATGAAACCGGTTTAAGCATATAACACTTTTCACCTACAGCTACTAAAGTTGCGTTAGCGCAGTCCCTTCTCCTTCCTATTCTTGATTACGCCGACATCTGTTATCTTGACCTTATGACCGAAGAGCAGTTGAATAAGCTTGAGCGACTCCAAAATATTGCGATTAGGTTCATGTTTGGTCTTCGCAAATATGACCATGTTTCAGATTTTCGTCGTAAGCTCAACTGGCTGCCAATTCGTTTTCGCCGGAATACACACATCCTGTCACTTCTATATATCATCTTATTTAATCCTTCTTCCCCTAGCTATCTAAAACAACTCTTTGATGTCCTCCATGCCTCCAATTCCCTTTCATTAAGATCATCAGAGAATTTAATGCTGTCTTTTCCCAGTCATCATAGTTCCTTTTAAGATAAATCATTTGCTGTACAAGTCGTGAGACCTTGGAACGCACTTCCATTAGAAATTACACAATCGCAAACTCTTTACACGTTCAAAGAACGAGTCAAAGCTTTCTATCTCGCTTAAATGTACTCACACTCACGTGAACTATTACAATCCATGATGTATTTTATTCTTCTTTCCTTAAATTTGTTTTAATGTATTTGTTTTAGTAATTTATTAAATAGTTTATTTTTTCTCTCAATGATAAAACACCACTTACCACTATATCTTGTTACATTTCTCTCCATCCATCCTCTCCGCTTTAAGCGATAAGACCACCTATTGTTGCATGATTTTAAATTGTATTACTTATAATGTTTGTTGCTGTAATTTAAGGCGTTAAATAATAAAGTGTTTCTATCTATCTATCTATAACATATTATATTTTTTCATTAATCTTTAAAATTATATTTTTTTATCATTAATAGGTATATTAAGGATAATGGAAAAAATATAATTATTATATAACTACTATACTATATGTAGTGGTACTTTTTATTCGTCCTTATGTCATTGCGATGTATAATAAGCAACACTCATGAGATTGCAGAGTATAGTCTAACCTACAACTTCTTTGGATGGAGATGCTACACATAGCCTCCCATTGGTCAGTCCGGGCGGAAGCCGCCCATTCTTATTTATGTGTGGGTGCGGAATACGCCGTTAGATTTCCCGCCATTCGCCTCGTCATAACATGTTGCTGCTAAAAGCTTCATTAGTTCCCGGGCGTTTTTGGATTATTCACGTTGGTATATCTGGCTTGAAGGACATTGGAGGCCGCCAAAGCTGAGATGCAGCGATTGCGACATTGATTGGAGATGCTCCAACCCGATGGGCGGAGATCCAGAGGTTAAGAGTCCCCTGGTGGGGAGTAGCAGCAAATACTTGGCGAAGCGAGGGCGGCGGGCCTGGCGAGTACGAGAGGTCGAGCTCTCGGGGACTTGAGTGCCAACCAGCGTAACTTACTGGCGGGACTTAATGGCGGGACTTAATGGCGGGGCCGGTAAAGGCCGCATGAGGGCTGCTCGCATGATTTTGTCATGCGAGCCAGGAGGTGGACGGTGTGCGAGTAGGGGTAGTTGCCCTTCGCACACCTGTCATTTGAGGGACAGAGGGTGTGGTGAGTTTAAGGAGAAGACGAGCCACACTCCTCTTAGGCTGTGGGTCCGACATCCTCGGGCCAAGTGGTGGGGCCGGCGACGGTCGAAGAGTGGGGTCTCGCATGCCACTGGCACTGGCATGCGAGTCGAACAGCGGACGGTATGCGAGTAGGAGTATTTGCTCTCCGCACACCAGTCATCAGAGGGACAAAGGGTGTGGTAAGTTTGACGAGAAGACGAGCCACACTCCTCTGTCATTGTGGGGTAACTGTTGGAGAGTCGGGGGACTCGTCAACGGCTTGCACTACCCCACGTGACGGTTGAGGGGTGACCTTGGTGAGCAAGGTTATCCCTCCACAGCGGCAGAGGCCCATTTGGGTCCGCCACCGGGGCAAGGTGGTGAATGCCAGCGCGATCCTATCTTGCCCCACTACGGTGGATGACGGCTCACCCCAGGTTTTTAGTGCGGTATCCTGCCTTTTAGGCAGCGAGTCCCACATAATCATCTCGCTCCCCCGGGCGAGTTGGTATCCATAAAGGATTTTCCTGGGTCAAAAAAAAAAAAAGGGTTAGGTACTGAAGTAATTTATATTTGCTAATAAACTGAGTTTTAATTCTTTTTGGTTGTTATCATTGACGAAGGATCTCCTTTTAAGGTCTTAACCTCTTTGCGTTTAATCACCACTCCTCTGGGGCCGTCCGGCAGGCCTCCTAAACACCACGGCCGAACCCACGCCCTGTTTCATCGCTCTGCCGGGGGGTCCTAGTAGTGGACTGTTCTAGAGTCATAGATAGGTAGTCGTTCGGATCTATGGTGCATTTCATGTGCATTCAGGTGTGTTTGGTTAACGACGACACAAATAGGGCCTAACTTAAGGGCATCTAGGAAGTGTGATGCCTGAGCATTAAAAAGTGCCCCCGGGCACCTACAGGGTGACATCTAATACTATAAGAATCTTTGTCCTGACATACTGACTCACTGACAGACAACGCACAGCCTAAACCACTGGTCGTAGAGACTTGAAATTTGGAGAGTATATTTATCTTAGTATGTAAGTGTGTACTAAGAAAGGATTTTCCAAAATTCGGGGTGAATTTAAGGGGATGAAATGGGGGTTCAAAGTTTGTATGGAGAAACAAGATTAGATAGTCTTTTCAATCCGGAACTTCACACAAGTGCTTCAGTAAAAAAATAAGTAAATACGTGTTTCAGGTTGAAGTGTGAAAATCAATATTGTTTCGGATCGCGCTGAAATTTGGCATGCAGGTAGTTATTACGACGTTAGTTCCCTCTGAGAAAGGATTTTCCAAAATTAACTCTCGAAGGGAATGAAACGGGGGTTGAAAGTTTGTATGGAGAAACAAGATTAGATAGTCTTTTCTATCCAAGCTTCACACAAGTGCTTCAGTAAAAAAAAAAGTAAATACATGTTTCAGGTTTTTTTGAAATTCCACCCCTAAGAGGGTGAAATGGGGTAATAAAGTGTGAAAATCAATATTGTTTCGGATCGCGCTGAAATTTGGCATGCAGGTAGTTATTACGACGTTAGTTCCTTCTGAGAAAGGATTTTCCAAAATTAACCCTCAAAGGGGATGAAACGGGGGTTCAAAGTTTGTATGGGGGAAACAAGATTAGAACGTCTTTTCTATCCGAAACTTCACACAAGTGCTTCAGTAAAAAAATAAGTAAATACGTGTTTCAGGTTTTTTTGAAATTCCTTCTCTAAGAGGGTGAAATGGGGTAATAAAGTGTGAAAATCAATATTGTTTCGGATTGCGCTGAAATTTGGCATGCAGATAGTTATTAATTACGACGTTAGTTCCCTCTGAGAAAGGTTTTCCAAAATTCATCCCTGAAGAGGATGAAACGAGGGTTCAAAGTTTGTATAGAGAAACAAGAATATATTGTCTTTTATATTCGAAACTTCACACAAGTAGTTTAGTAAATAAATAAGTAAATACGTGTTTCAGGCTTTTTGAAATTCTATTCCTAAAAGGATGAAGGGGGTAACAAAGTCTGAAATCAATATTGTTTCGGATTGTGCTGAAATTTGGCATGCAGATAGTAATTTTGACGTAGGTATCCGCTAAAGGATTTTTAAAAATTCACTCTTCAAGGGATGAAGCGGGGGTTCAAAGTTTGGATAGTCATTTTATTTGACATTTCACACAAGTACTTCTGTAAATAAATAAGTAAATACGAGTTTCAGACTTTTTCAAAATGCCACCCTAAGAGAGTGAACTGGGGTAAATAAGTCTGAAAATCAAAATTGTTTCGGATTGCGCTTATTTGGGTTTTTCGGGTTTTATAAATATGAATCTTGATTTGTCTTAGTCACGCGATAACATGAAAACAGGTGAACCGTTTTGGCTAATTCTTATTTGATGTCTTTAATGATAGAATCGTTTTTACAAAAGAACAGTTTTAAGTAATTAAAAGGAGTTTTTAACGCGGGCGAAGCCGCGGGGGACTTCTAGTATACTATACTTACAGAATAAAAAATCTATCGCACTCGAGAATGCCAAGTTCTCACAATAATGACTAAAGCAGTCGATATTCTGAGGACAAGGTGACGTATTTTTTGCAAGTTTATGACCCTACTCTCTCTTACGTCACGCTCAAATTGTCATTTTATTGAAATGCATACTTGGCATGTAATCAACACTATATACAATCTTCCAAAGAATGGAAAAAAAATGTGTTGTGTGGTTTTATGAAACCACCCGTGGGAACCACGATGCAAGTGAAACTTTTTGTTTATGTGTCGCTATCGTAGGTAACTACTATTACAGCAGTAGATATGACACATCAGCATGTATACAAAGTGTATACAAATATGGCTGCGGAAGCGTCCTCCAATCACAGCTAGACCTAAATGTCATACATCATATCCACCAATCAGCACCGGTTGTAACGCAACATGCGATTGATGGACGAAAAAATTAGAGGCGTTGTAATTAAAAATTTCACTTAAAAAAGTAGATTTGGTTCCACTTCCCGTTAATAACAACTTTGTTATCAACTATCACATATGGATTTGAGTGAAGAGATATTTTTTTCAAAACAAAAATTTATTGTTATAGTTATTGCAGACGTGTTGTACCAATCAACGTTAGTGCATCCTATTGATGAAATAATCTGAGGGCCACTTTCAAGTTGTGCAAATAATGTGTTGAATAGCTGCTCGTTAATTAGTGCAAATTTATTTGTTAAATCATATAGGCTAGCGTTTGACCTCTATCTCGCCTGTTGATAATTGATAATGGGGTCGAGGACGGTAGCACGCTAGGCCTAGAATGAGAAGTGGCTATCAAGAATAGCTGCCGGAACACATTAGATGTTTGGCAACAGATTTTCTATCTTGAGGATGGTACCTGGCCAGGCGGACACTAGATAGTGTCCTACCACCATGCGGGGTCTGGGGGTTTGTTAAAGATGTTTATACTTCACCGGAGGGCCACTGTAAAAAGCGCACATACATTTTTCGATATATAAATCCAAAATTCGAAGTTGTTGAACTTCGCAATTACCACAACTAACGTTGATTGTCACGAATATCTTTTGAGGGTTTTTTTTTTGCGTTTCACCACTATTTCACTTGTTGTGGTGAGTAACAATGTTATCGAGGATATCACGCTACGCTTAGAATGGGAACTGACTCTCAACTCAACCAGTTTGTTATGATTAAACGTTATTCAGACATTGCGTCGGTAAAATTTACCCGATACATTAACCGGTGTTTAACTTATTCGAAACTTTACTTAAAGATTATTAAATAGGACCTAACTATAATTTAGGTATCGATACGTAATATATTTCGGCTACCATAATTATCGCTCACCACTTTAAATAAAATTGATTATTTTGTATATGTGTAGTGTAAGTTGGGAGGTTTCACAGCAAAGTAGTTTCTATTCTATTCTATCGCTCCCGTGCTTCAGAAACAAAATGTGTATCCCGAAAGTTTTGATTCGATATTTCAGCTTTGATTATTTTTTTAATGTCATCATCGCAATTCGTTTTTTTTTCGGATGCTACTCTGACAGCAATTTCAGTTTCTACACAACGATAGCAGCAAAATTATACTGTATAACCTTTTGTTGTATTTCATTATATGAAGCTGTACGTTTTAATATCCTTATAAGTCCATTTGGCAATCTCGGAATAATTACCTACACGATTTCAGAAATAGAATACGCATTGATAGTAATGTATTTACTCTTAAAAAATGGGAATAATTTTCAAAAATACTACGCCGTTTCAAGGAAGTTTTCTGCGAATAAAATCCCAGTGTCAATTTGTCTGATATTTTTCACTCTGCTTTTGACAGCGTGGTATATTAATGAAAGGTGTATTGTCATGGGTAGTATGTGCGCGAATTTTGGATATTTTGGTTATATTATGTCTTCCGTACACCATGTTGGTATTTTTATGAGTGATATGTCTACGGCGATAAATTTGGAGTTAACTTGGAACCGATTGAGGGTGATAAAACGGTATTTTAAGAACGTACTAGGGAGCAATATGCAACGTGAAAACTTCGCGACAAATGTTAGACACGGCATGGTGATGTACAAGAATTCTTTGGATGCGTTGCAACTTACTGAAGGATCTAAGTTTTTGGTTTGTATTGTGTTCACATAGTAGTTTATGAAACAATTACATAAATACATACCCACATACGGGTCAAAAACATTACCCTCCTTTTTGCTTCGCCGTAGTCGGGTAGTAAGGGATATTAAATCATGAGTGTGTGTTAAAAACTAAATGAATTCTACACTTAAACTCAATTTTTATATCGGTGAAAACCACATGAAAATTGGTTCAGTCTTTTTTGAGTTTATCGAGAATAGACAGACAGAAGCGGCGGGGGACGTTTTTACCGGACTACGGCGAAGCAAAAAGGAGGGATTTGTTTTTGACCGGTACTCGCATTACTGGCAAATATTCTCCTTAAGAGTTTCGAGAGTCTTAGGCTTGTTGACGTGAGCCTACGACTTTAAAAAACCCCATAAAAAGAAGTCTGGAGCGGTTAAATCGATCTGGCCGGCCAGTGCAAATCACCAAAACGAGAGATCAAGTGACCCGGAAATGCTTCCTTCAGAATATCGGTTTTGGCTCGAGCAGTGTACGACGTTGCGCCGTCCTGTTGGAACTCTGTTCTCCATGTTCTTCAGTCCCAATTCAGTCAATTGAGAAAGAAAAAAATCGGTAATCATGGCTCTGTAGCGCGCGCCGTACACAGTCGTCTGTCACACAGTACACTGAAAAAAATGGCCCGATGACACCTCCAGCGTAAACAGCACACCACGCAGTAACTTTGAGCGGGTGTAATGGCTCTTCGTGGGTGATACACGGATTTTCGGTGCCCCATAAGCGATAATTTTGTTTATTAACGTAACCACTAAGATGGAAATTAGCCTCATCGCCGGCCAGCCTTGGGAACATCTCGTCTTGTCCCAGTCTCTTCAAGGCGAGGGGCCAAACGCCGCAGTGTTTGTCCAGTTGGTGTCGGACGGCCAGGAAATCTGCGACGAAATTCAAACTTCGCCAACACAACTGACGAATTATTGCGCAAAAATATGGAAACAATTATTCTGCGTTCTTGCGGAGTAAACCGATTCATGGCTTGTCGATTTGTATTCTGCGTTTGTTTACTTCACAAATGTGAATCGACATTTGGCGCCATTTGCAAAAGTTACAGCATTTTCTTTTCCGATAGGGTGATTACTTTTGACCTACAGTATTTAATAAGCTGCCTGAACCTGTCACCTCAGCGCCCAATTTGACTATAGTCGAATTTTTAATTAGACAGAGTAAACTGACAGGTCAAAATGTCACTTATCAAAATAATGTTGCCAACATTCAAACGTAGTGATGATCTTTTTTATTTTTATCGTTCAAAGAACTGAACTATAGATCTATCTTATAGATCACTATCTCCATTAACTAAATCTTTTTTACCACATGCCTATTTTTATTTCATGAAAAAGTGGCAATACTCGTAATGTCATTTTACTCCGTTTAATTCAAAATTCGACTATAGTTTCAAACAGCGGCTGAAGCACTGGCTTATCGAGCAGACGTTAAAAAAGCAAAGCATAATGTTTATACTATTGTTTCAATTTTTAATATTATTATACACCGTATTTTAATTGTTTTAAAATTATTAAGAAATATATGAATATGAGTATGAATATAAAACCTAAATAAAATTTTAAATATAAGGTGGGGGGGGGGGGGGGGGGCTGGAGGTCCCCATACAAGAAACATACTTTTTCGGCATTTTTGGCTCCATTTCAAAACTATATAGTACAGTGGCATGGAACCTTTCATGTGTGAGTCCGACTCGCACTTGGCAGGTATATTTTTCTTGTATTAGCAATAAAATTACATTAGCATATTTGAGTGACAATAGGTATGACGAAGCAGGGTCTCATCCCACTTCTGATGACGAAGCAGGGTCTCCGTAATTATTTTTAAAAGGCGTGACACCAGCATTGCTGGCGTCACAACTTCCATGGTCATGGCTATCGCTCATCTTCGGTGATCAAAGTAAACACAAGTAATACTTTTTTCAATTTATTCTCGAACTTTTGCGGAGGTCCTACCACTACGACGGCTCAAGTGAGAATGCCATAAGTCCGACGTGCGCTCTGCCTTTTATAGCAAAACTAGGTGAGTCATTCATTTGAACAAAACACCTACCTTTGCACAATATTGCTAATGTTTTGTTAATGTTACTGTTGCCACAATCTTACACAAAGACATCTTAAGTGCACTGTCTTATTAATTAAGAATCTGGGTGTATACGTGTCTACCCATAGTTTCACAAGGCGTCCCTACGGTATCTCATGGTTCACTTGTGGATACATCAAGGTGGTTAGCTCAAAGGTAACCATGGATTAGCTCAGAGGTACCACTCTCCAGACATTTTATTTTAACTTAATGTTGTAACAACAGAAACATCACAAGTACACAGCAATGACGGGAGCTCCGTACCGCTCGACGATCCGAGCTGGAAGCCATTATGGACAGTCTGGGTGACCGTTTACACCTGTTGGTATAGGGAGAGGGGGTCAGGGCTGGGCTCTCTGCCCCTGGATTCCTAGAATTATGGAGCGTCGGGCGGCCGTATTTATACCAACTCCAGCTTGTTGAGTTTACGTTTTAAATGTTTTTACTCTCATAATGCTTCTATGAGCCTGAAGCTTAATTATAAATCACAAAATGAATTAAGAAATAATAATAAAGTTATTTTGGTAATAGATAATGAAGTTAGTAAATTAAATATTTCGACAATCTTAAATGAATTCAATCAACTTGAAGTCCTCAAATAGCCATTCAAGTTATACATTTAGCGTTTACTAATGAATTAGTATTTGTTGGGACTCATTGAGAGTAGAATAGAGCGTTCGCGCCGACAGGTATAATAAACCTACAGTTTCGACCGGCGCGTAGACCGTAACTAAAGAAAAAAACCGGTCAAGTAGAGTTGGACTCGCCCACCGAGGCTTCCGTACCAACGTTGGTTAAGTTGGTTATGAGACCTCATATAACTCAGAGGCCTATCTTAATTGGCGTAAACTATGTATGTATGAGGACAGACACCCTTTAATTTTCAACTATTTTTATTTTTTTGAATTTTTCCTTTATTTGTGCTGTAAGACCTTGTTTCTTGCCAAATTGCATGATTCTAGCTCAACGGGAAGTACCCTATAGGTTTTCGACCCAAAACCTATAGGGTATTTCCGATTGACCTAGAATTGTCGATTTTGGTTAAAAGTAAGGTCTTACAGCACCAGTAAAGGAAAAATTCCGAAAAATAAAAAAAGTAGAAAATTAAGCTAAATTAAACTGCTTACAAGTTTTCGCGAAAATCTAAATTTGCCCAGTATCTTTTTATCGTGTTGACTAGATTTGACTTGACCTAGATTTTTATACACCTAAGAGGGACTTTTTTATATCTTATAGGCTAGCATTTGACCACTATCTCACCTGTTGTTAAGTGATGATGCGGTCGAAGATGGTAAGCACGCTAGGCCTAGAATGGGAACTGGCTCTCAAGGATAGCTGCCGGAACACATTAGATGTTTGGCGACAGATTTTCTAACTTGAGGGTGGTAGCTGGCAAGGCGGACACAAGGTAGTGTCCTACCATCATGCGGGGTTTGTTGGTTTATTAACCATGTTTTTCCTTCACCGAGGGCCACTGTGAAAAGCGCACATAAATTTTTCGATAGAAAAATCCATTGTTGCACGCGGGGTTTGAACTTCGGTACCATTGGCATCAAATCCGACCTTTCTGCCAATTACGCCACCGGGACCTACTATAGACCTCAGTATCTGGTATAAATTTCAACTTGCTAAGTCTACCCATTCCTGAGAAAATCGGTGGTAACATACGGACAGACAGACAGACGGACAGACGAACAAGCAAGAGATCTTATAAAGGTTCCTTTTTTTACCTTTTGAGGTACGGAACCCTAAAAATGACTTTTTATGGTATTCAGTTATTATAGCTTAAATATTATGTTTCTTTGAAGTGTTACACACTTGAAATTTTTGTAAATTGTTAAACACTTTTTGTTATAGCTTAATCGGCAAAGCACCGGAACATGTCATTCCGGAGGTTGCGGGTTCAAGTCCCGTTGGTACGAAGAAATTTTGGATTGTGTTTAACAATTTACAAAAATATCAAGTGTGTAACACTTCAAAGAAACATAATATTTGATTTACGCAGTGCAACATATCTCGTCGGATTTGAAAACTGTAATGATTTCTTCCGAATGATTAACTTACGTAGTAAGTAGTCATAGATGGCGCCACCAATGCATAATTGGGTTAACAAATGCAATCCACTAATTTCGTCGTAACGTTACTGCGCATCATGGCTTAATCGGCAAAGCACCGGAACATGTCATTCCGGAGGTTGCGGGTTCAAGTCCCGTTGGTACGATGAAATTTTGGATTGTGTTTAACAATTTACAAAAATATCAAGTGTGTAACACTTCAAAGAAACATAATATTTGATTTACGCAGTGCAACATATCTCGTCGGATTTGAAAACTGTAATGATTTCTTCCGAATGATTAACTTACGTAGTAAGTAGTCATAGATGGCGCCACCAATGCATAATTGGGTTAACAAATGCAATCCACTAATTTCGTCGTAACGTTACTGCGCACCATGGCTTAATCGGCAAAGCACCGGAACATGTCATTCCGGAGGTTGCGGGTTCAAGTCCCGTTGGTACGATGAAATTTTGGATTGTGTTTAACAATTATAGCTTAAGTTCACAAGTTCATATATTTTTTTCCTGTTTTAGCTTTTCCTGCAAATGATATTCAATGTTCCGAAGTTATATATTAATTGGTTTGTAATAATTCAAAACATAAGTCAATCAAAGAGTATTGTGGTAAGTAGAACAGGTAAAAGGTAAGAACAGTTTTTTTAATGTACATTTTTACACACAATCCATAATTTTATCGTACCGTCGGGATTGGAACCTGCGCCTTCTAGGAAACATGCCCTGACGCTCTTGTAGTTTTTAGATCCGACTACAGTCCATACTCTGATTAGTCAGAATTTTGTGAGGAGTGTCGTCGTTACATTCACTGGATGCGGTTGCAAATTCTTGAGGCTTTCGTAACGGTCAAATAATTATTTATGTATTTGACAATTTATTCTTTTAATATCTTAATAAGTTTATTGTTTCTTAAATGATACTCAAAAATACATGGTCCAAAATCACAAATTGTCTACATGCGTAGTTCGTCTTACTCTATATTATGTTGATTAACATAGTTATGTCTACCGCGAGTCAAACCCTGCCCAAACGTTCCCAGCACGCTTGCTGCGTTGCCGCGTTGCACGGCTAGGGAAATTTGCTGGATCAAGAACCAACCCGAGCGAGGGTCGCGCCCCTTCTCTCTGAGGCGTGCCCCCAACTCCTGGACGAATTTCCTGGCCTCTAAACACCATGGTCCTGCTGTTTCGACGGCAAAAGGGACGAAATCGTACGCTGTCTCTAGGCAGGCGTATTTGAGGCGCTTACCACGGGCAGCCGCCTTCGCTCCTGCCGCCGCTAACTGCAGGGTGGTGGGGAGGTGGAGGCTGCAAACGTGCTCACGCACGTATAGTCGAATTTTTAATTAAACGGAGTAAAATGACATTATGAGTATTTCCACTTTTTAATGAAATAATAATAATTAATAAAAATAATAATTTCTTTGAACCTATATTAACTAGTTTTCCTAAAAGTATTACATATTTTATCATCCTTATTCAACTAGTACGCTTTACTTTAAATGCTTATGTCTAATACATTGATCAAATACATAATTCAGTTAACTAGAACTTATACGTACTACGTACTATTTAACATAGACCTACCATCTATGCTATTTAAGTGTTTTTAATCTATATATAGTTCAGTTCTTTGATCGATGAAAATAAAAAAGATCATCACTACGTTTGAATGTTGGCAACATTATTTTCATAAGTGACATTTTGACCTGTCAGTTTACTCCGTCTAATTAAAAATTCGACTATAGCGTCTCATACGAGGCAACGCCCTCTCATGTCTTAATTGTTATTATGTATTTTCAGTATTTTCTTTTTTTTTTCATGTACTATTTTTGTGTATGTTTCTGCAATAAAAGGATCCTGTTACCTGATTAATAAAATTATTTGATTTGATGAAACTGCCGAACTGAAATGGAACTGGGTCGGACATATATACCGCATGTCAGACGATCTGTGAGCCAAACTCTCTACAGAGTGGGTTCCACAGAACGTTAGACGAGGACGCGGTACACCCAGACGGTGATGGCGGGATGAACTGGATAACTATTATTACACCTGGATCCAACAAGCTATAGACGGTGATGAGTGGGAGCAGGGAAGGGAGGCCTTCACACTGCAGTGGGACAAAATAGGCTGAAAAAAAAGTTGAAGCTTTGCCGAAGATAGCGATACTTTTTATGTCACATAAACTTATGCTATGTAATGATAATCAGCCGGTGTCAGTTCACTGCTGGACGTAAGCCCCTCCCAAGATACGCCACTGAGCCCGATCTTCGGCTCTTCTTTCCAGTCACTGCCCACCGTTTTGCGTATGTCGTCGCTCCACCTGGTCACAGGACGGCCTACGCTACGTTTGCTGATTCGCGGTCTCCACTCTGAGACATATCTACCGCAACGGTTATCAATTCTGCGGCAGATATGACCAGCCTACTGCCACTTCAGTTTAATAATCCGTTGAGCTATGTCGATGACTTTAGTTTTCTGGCAAATTACTTCGTACCGGATTCGATCCCGCAGAGAAACACCGAGCATAGCTATGTAAAGATACTGTTAAAGATGTAATCGCGTGTCTGGAATTGTAAGACATTAAGGTCTAATCCACAGAGTTCATCTATCCCAAGCCGTCTTCCATAGGCTTGCATCAAACATTCAGCCGGAACTCGGTGTATAGATATTTTTTTATGGTTATTTTCAGCTCATCGCATCATACATGATCATTGAGCTAATCTTGCTGTTTGCTTGCTGCATTATGGCGTCTCTTGCTGCTTCTGAAGTTGATAAAATGAAGGTTTTACTACAGAAGAAAATAATCTTCTGTTCAGGTAAAATGTACAATCTAACCATATTGTAGAATATTCGTATCACGTTGCCTGGTCGAAATGCACACGTGTGTTTTTGGCAACGTAAGGGATGCAGTATGCTAGACCGTGGCGGGTGCGAACGTAGTAACTATTATGTAATCTGTGGCCCCTTTCGAGGCTGGACGAGACACGGCTTCAAAATTTCACGAACATTGTATATGATGCGATTCATGCTATGCATAACACCGTGCGGCGTCATGGACTGTCGTTGTTGTACGGCGCTCCAGAAGACTCGGACACGGCTCGCGCCCGGCACGGTCTAGCATAATACATCTCTAAGGCGTCCATTCACAGATATAAGTACTACACAGATACTACGTGTAACGTAGTGAATTCTTATTAATGTTGTGGAAAAAATGTTACCTACTATGGCCTCAAAAAAATTTTTAAAGTTATTTTCTCTCGGCCGTCATACATTAAATACTCGCTACGCTAAATTAGGGCTTGCAATCCCGCAATCCCGCGGGATCCCGCTGCTTTTATTGATCTGCTGGATCCCGCACCTTCAAAGCGCGGATCCGCGGATCCCGCAAATTAAAAATTTGGCGCTACAACTTTCGCGTAAATCGCGAGTAGCACGAGCGCAACGTTGCCGATCCGCACAGCGCGCCGCGCCGGCAACTAGCCCACGTTTGGAGCCCTTGGTGGGCTGTCCTGACTCATGTCAGTTGTTCATAAATACCACAGCGTAGTGCTATAATATAGCTACAATATAGCGCGTGCATGGTGGGTCCACGTAATACAATAAGTACTATATTACTGTTTTTCACTCGCCGCAGACTAGGTCATAAATCATAGTGAGTGAGTGAGAGTTAGAGTGAGTAGGGTCCGGTGCGGTATACAGAGTGTTACAACATTGTTATATTAGGCGTAATTTGTGATCCATTATTACCCGCCCCCCTGTTACCTGCCTGCTATAAGTATTTAAAATAAAAGACACACACACACCCACGCAAACACACACATACACACACAAACCATCACACCTTTTTTTTATCTTTGTACTTAATAATGCATCTATTTTCAGACTCTAACTCTCGCGAAGTCTTAGAAGATGCCTTGACGTACCTAACACATCGTCCCTTCGAGTACAACGTTTGGGGAATATTTTCCTTTGACACAGTCGCCATTTTAACCTTCGTTAGTTTAAGTAATACTTTCTTCATTGTTATTGTTCAGTTTTCTCATCTTTATGATTAACGATAATGTTTTCTTATCTTTAAGATTAACGATAATGTTTTCTCACCTTTATGATTAATGATAATGTTTTCTCATCTTTAAGATTAACGATAATGTTTTCTCATCTTTAAGATTAACGATCATGTTTTCTCACTTTTATGATTAACGATAATGTTTTCTCACCTTTATGATTAACGATAATGTTTTCTCACCTTTATGATTAACGATAATATCGCTTATGAACTTTAAGTGGCCCGACTGCGCTTATGCACGTGCTACGTTGCACTGCGCTGCAGGACATAAGCTTACCCTATGGCACGCCAGTACTGAGCTCTTTGTTTCCAGCTGCTGCCAATTAGTTTGCGTATGTCATTGCTCTATCTAGCTGAAGGTCGCCCTATACTACGTTTACCGTGCCGTGGTCTCCACTCTAGAACACGTTATCGTTCTACGACAGATGTGACCAGCTTACTGCCTCCTAAGCTTGCGCATCTTATGCTATGTCGATAACTTTGGTTCTCTGACGGATGAATTAGGTTAAAATTTCCTTCTAAGATTTTATTAGAGCCCAATATAATTTTTATTTCCATATAAAACAATATTTACAAATAGTACATATATACAACTTAAAACTAAATTAAGATAAACACTATTTTAACTGATATAAATAAGTAAAATGTTATAAATAAAAAACAGACCCTAGGTCGCAGTTGTCTGCCGGTAACGTTCCCAAAAAGCTGGCGACGTTACCTCGTTGAATTGCTAGGCTAATCCGTTGGCCGAGGTAAGCGCCAGCTCTTTGGTCACGAGTAACGTCTATTAATTATTTATTACATTGTATGTTTTTATTTATTTGATAGACTAGCGTTTAACCACTATCTCGTCGGAACACGCTAGGTCTAGAATGGTCTCTCATTGTAGAAGATTCTCAAAGACTGTGTACTACCTGAACACCGTAAGGCTATGGCGGCAGATTTTCTCAACAATGGTTAAACTACTTTTTGGTAGCAAGTCAGGTGGATCATTGATATATTGCTCCTACCACCTGTGGATGAATACCCATGCTAGGATTTGAACCTGTGATCTCTCGCTTAGAAGTAAAAACTGTCTATCGGTGGACAGGGACCTCACATTTAATAATTCAATCACATTTAACAATAAGGCTGTCTTGTCGCACTGACTTTATCATATAATGTTTGTGTGTTTCTATTATTAGTAACATTTCACGGGTCGTACACACCCTGTCTTTCGGGGGGCATTGATGGAGCCGAAGCCAACATCAAGAGGCTAACTATATTTGTATATAGGTTTGTGAATTGAAAGATGAAATACTATAAAAAGATAAAGAATATAGAAGAATAGAATAGAAGATAAAGAAGAAGACTTGTCATGGCTATGAATTTGTGCTGCTTGATGTCTGATTCATGGGCTATAGGCTGAGGTACGCCATCCGCCAATTATGTCTCATTTCAAAATATTAAGACTGGTGACTCGCTATACACTGAATGGGCCCCTCATAAAGGCGGACCGTTATGTTGGCACCGAGGGGCAACATTGGCGTGGATAACTTAGGGTGTCGAGAGGTGTGCTGCAATTTCACTAAACGCTACCAGCGGCTTTATGCCTTTAATACTTTCACAATCATTCATCATCATCATCAATATTTTAAGAGTGTACATAGTGCCGTTATCAATATCGAGCAATAACGAGCAAAAAAATCTGTTTGTTGTATGTAGTTCCTTAAATATTTATTTTGTTCTGTTTTTTAGTAATTTTTGTAATAGCGGCAACAGAAATACATCATCTGTGAAAATTTCAACTGTCTTTATCACGGTTCATGAGATACAGCCTGGTGACAGCGGGACAGACGGACAGCGGAGTCTAAGTAATAGGGTCCCGTTTTACCCTTTGGATACGGAACCCTAAAAACCATCTATCAGAGTTATATCCGAGCAAACTTAATACCTACTCCTACCTCTCTTGAAAGATTTGGATAAAATTGGCACACAGTTTTATAATCTGAAATAATGCCACGTGACACACATTTTTTTAAATATCATTTAGGCTAGCGTTTGACCACTATCTCACCTGTTGGTAAGTGATGATGCGGTCGTGGATGGGTAGCACGCTAGGCCTAGAAAGGTAACTGGCTCTCAGGGATAGCTGCCAGAACCTATTAGATGTTTTGGCGACAGATTTTGTAACTTGAGGGTGGCAGCTGGCCATGCGGACACTAGATAGTGTCCTACCACCATTCGGGGGTTGACATATTTCTGATCGATCTATATGATCGCAACACATGACTACGCTACTTATTCATAACTTTGGGACAACAATACCCGAGTTGCGGAATAAGTGACGTAGCTCATTCTGTTGCGTACCATGGCGGCGTAGCCATCACCCATAGGTGGACGAAAACAACGGACCGTGGTAACTAATAATTTTTAACAGAAAAAAACCGACTTCAAACTGGAAACTAATAAATAAAAAAATAGTAGTGAGTAAAAATTAACGAACGCACTAGTCGCCACCACGATTTTCGAAGTTTCCCCTTCGATTTCTCTGGGATGCCATTACCAGATCCTGGTTTACTTATCATGGTACCACCCTTGGGATATCTCCTTTCCAATAAATAAGAATCATCAAAATTGATTAAGAAACGTCCTCATTTTTTGAAAACAATTAAACATTAAAAATTTTAAAATCGTCTGCGGGTCAAGGCTACCATGTTCTTGAAGGAACAGAGAACCATACTCCTAATCGATCAGGCTAATTGAAATTTCTCTCATACCATCGTGATCGTTAACAGCCAGTATTCACCCACTGCTGGACATAGGCTTATCCTATGGTATGCCACTGAGCTCATACCCTCATCAAGGAGAAATGAGCTGATTGTATTCAAACGGCAAACATATTTTCTTGAATCGTAGCTAACAACAACGCGATCAAGTCACAAAACAAACTAAATGAAAATTGGTTCATCCGATTGGTATTTATAACACGCCAAACGTTTATGAATATTGCATGACCCCCTTATTTTTGCGTACTATAAAAACGTTTGTAACTCTGTCACTGTGTATTTTTGTAACCTGATCACGCCTAAAGGTAAGCGTCCACTTGTCGGTATCGTACGCATCGGACGTATCGCACGCAACGGATCGTAGTATTCTTTGTATAGAAACTCATATAAGTGCGTCCACTTGTCCGCATCGTACGCATCGCACATCGGCAATGCCGACACCGTTGCTCCGAGAGGCAACTTATGCGATGCGTGCCGATGACGTCATACGGAATGCCGATCAGTGGACGCACCCCGCGCGCTCGTTCTGCATCTTCGGCCATTTGCATTTAGCGTTTGTCTTGTCAACACGCGTTGTTTTTGCAGCATGGACGCGTCAAGACTAATCGCGATTGACAAACAAGCTACAACGACCAATTGTTCTTCATCGCTTTCCTCCATTCTCACAGAGTCCACACGTGCGCTCACTACGAAAATCTGAATGAACTGGCATCGTCAATCCGTATGCTGGTACTTACCTTCGGTAATCCGTACGCTGCTAATACAGTGGACGCACTGTGAAAAATTTATCCGTTTGATGCGATGCGTCCGTTGCGTTCAGTGCGGGCCTGTGGACGCTTACCTTAAACGGACGATTCGAACTGACTGAAATTTAACAAGGAGATACATTATAGCATGAGAATGAACACAAGCTACTAAATTCTTGGTGTACGTGAACGAAGTCGCGGGTATCAACTAGTTCTCTATAATTCCAGCATTCAAAAACAAAGACAGCGTTATCCAACATTTTTTCGCTTCCATTTTATAATAAACTAACTTTATACTCCCTAGGATATATTTTAAAATTGCAGCGTCTTAAGAATAGTTGCTAGTTTACACAAGATCCTCGTTATAAAATGCCACTTTTTCCTTCCTTGCATTTTCCGGGCGAGGATAATAAGAGTGAAACTTACTAAGGTCTTTTTAGGGTTCCGTAGCCGAATGGCAAAAAACGGAACACTTATAGATTCGTCATGTCTGTCTGTCTGTCTGTCTGTCCGTCCGTATGTCACAGCCATTTTATTCCGAAACTGTTAGGACTACAGAATTGAAACTTGGTAGGTAGATGTATTCTGTGAACCGCTTTCCGATTTTTATACAAAAGTAAAAAAAATAAAAGTTTAAGGGGAAGCATCCCATACATGGAACTGAAACAAAAAAAAAATTCTTCAAACCTATACGTGTGGGGTGTCTATGGATAGGTCTTCAAAAATGACATTGAGGTTCCTAAAATCATTTTTTCTCAAAGTGAAAGATTGAAAGATACTCATTTGAAAGATAGGCGCGTCTAAAGTGGTAAAATGAGTGTCCCCCCCCTCTAACTTTTAAAGTATGGGAATGAAAAATCTAAGAAAAATATATGCTGTAGATCTCAATAAAAACTTACAACGAAAATTGGTTTGAACGAGATACAGCCAGCAGTTTTTGAGATATGGCGACCGCAAAGATAACTTTGTTTTTCATACAAACACTATGAAAAACAAAGTTAATTTTGTAGTTGCGAAAAATCATAGTTATGGAATGCTTAACTGTGTTACGGAACCCTACGAGTGCGAGTCCGACTTGCACTTGGCCAGTTTATTTTTAAATAGTAGTCTAGTCTGTAATCTGACTGGGCTGAAGTAAACAGACTAGGATGTTTTATATTTATCTGTTAGGCTAGTGTTTGACCACTATCTCGCCTGGTGGTAAGTGATGATGTGGAAGAGGATGGTGAACACGCTAGGCCTAGAATAGGAACTGGCTCTCAAGGACAGCTGCCTGAACACATTGGATGTTTGGCGACTGATTTAGAATCTTGAAGGTGGTCGCTGGCCATAAGTAGGCTGAAGGCTGAAATAGATAGATAGATAACACATTATTGTACACCCTTACAACAATAGACATTAAAATACAGTTAAGTCGTAAGCAAGTACAATGGGCGGTTTTATCGCTTAGAGCAATCTCTTCCAGACAACCTTTGGATGGAGTGGAGAGTACGAACATAAATTGGGGATGCATGTAATATGTAAGTTGGCAACCCTAAATTAATCAGGGGAATTGAACATTTTGTTTTAAGTGTGACGTACGTTGTTAGATGAAAGCTGAATGGTTCATTACATTGAATAATTATTATTGAATCCTATTTAATTTTATTTGACGTGTAGTAAGTGCAGATATTTAATTTGCCCATATCTATACTATATATATATAATATATATATAATATAATATAATATTATAAAGAGGAAAACTTTGTTTGTTTGGTTGTAATGAATAGGCTCAAAAACTACTAAACCGTTTTTAAAACTCCTTTCACCATTCGAAAGCCACATTATCCACGAGTAACATAGGCTATAAAAATTAGGGTTCCGTAAGATATTTGGGTTTTAGCAAAACAACGTTTGCTGGGTCAGCTAGTACTAAATAAATGCTTTTAATTGACAGTGTTCTGTCACCATGCTAGGGCCGTTTCTAAATTTAAACGCTTGCTGTATCTAACCAGAGCAGGGCTAGCATGGCAAGGGGACTATTTTGTATTTCCACTTATCGGTGTTTTGTGAAGAAGGCAAATTATAAGTACAGTTTTTCGACAATTATAAACGCCCGCAGACTTTTAATCAATTCTTTTTTTAACTATTTAATACGAAACAAAATCAAAACTCGGGGTTACACTTTACCAAGCGTTGAAATTGTTGTGTTGATCTCCTGTCAGTGGGAAATAATGTTGTCTTTTCCCCGGGGATAAATAAAGCCATGCTAGCCCTGCAGATAACTAAGTCGGAGATATCTCAACGACATTTTACTTTAGCGGAGGCCCAATACTAAATGCGCGTTGGAATTTGGAATGGGCTGACCTCTTTTGATTAGGTTAGATTTTGTTTATGAGCCATTAGATAAGAAGAATAGTTTTTCAGTAATAGATGTACTGCGGGACCATCAAGGGCAGTGTACAATAATAATAATAGTTAAGGTTAGCACTAACCACCGGTACCTTGGGCCCTGCCCCGCTGCTGGCGGCACCCTAGGTTTAGGTTTTTTTAATATTGTTTATTTTATAATGGTATTTTATGCTTGTTTTGTTATCTATATTGTTAATAAAACTTGACCTAAGATAAAACAATAAATACGTGAATAAATAAATAAATTGATTCTATATTATTCAGCCGTCAAAACTACGTGATTTCCGTTTTAAAGGGCAAAATAGCCAGTTAAATTATGGGGTGGTTAATATTCTGCCATGACATACAATGATGACGTCTGGCTAACGACACAAGGCTACCATCTGGTTTTTCCTATCTATATCACAGACTAGCTGTACCGCGCGGTTTTATCCACTTAGACATGGTTCCCATGAGAATAGTATAGTAAAAGTATCCTATGCGTTATATAAGGGTCAAGGCTATATACATACCAAATTTCAGATCAATCGGTTAAGTAGTTTTAGCGTGAAGTAACAAACATACATATACACTCACAAACTTGTCCCTTTATAATATTACCAGCTGTGCCCGCGGCTTCGCCCGCGTTAATAAGTTTCATATAGCCTAATCCACAGTACTGGCTATAGCTGTGCAAAATTTCAGTTTCATCGGTCCAGCCGTTTGACCGTAAAGAAGTCCCAAACATATACATAAATAAACAAACTAACTTCCGCATTTTTGGTGTTGATGGTGTTGATTGGTGTTGACTAGCTGATACCCGCGACTTTGTTCACGTACACCAAGAATTTAGTCGCCTATGTTCATTCACATGCTACAAAGTATCTCCTTGGTAAATTTCAGTAAGATCGGATCGCCCGGTTAAGCGTGATTAGGTAACAAAAAGACAGAGTGACAGAGTTACAAACTTTTTTACCTGACTACGGCGAAGAAAAAATGAGAGTTATGTTTTCTAATATTAGTATGGCAGTATGGCTATACTATAAAGTAGTATAATAAACAATATAATAAGTGTATAATCGTCTTAGTATGTCATACAATGCTACTACCATGACATAATTTGATACTTAAAAACGTCAAAACCTATTAGAATATCTTCAAAAATTCACAGTACCAACAGGAAAATCTCGGGTATTGAGGGCCCGGTGGCGTAACCGGGAGAACGGTCGGCTTTGATGCCGTGGTACCGAGTTCAAACCGCCGTGCACCAATGGATTTTTCTATCGAAAAATGTATCTCACAGTGGCCCTCCGGTGAAGGAAAACATTGTTAAGAAACCAACAACCCCCGCAAGGTGGTAGGACACTATCTAGTGTCCGCCTGGCCAGCTACCACCCTAAAGTTAGAAAATCTGTTACCAAACATCTTATGTGTTCCGGCAGCTTTCCTTGAGAGCCAGGTCCCATTCTAGGCCTAGCGTGCTTACCATCTTCGACCGCATCATCACTTACCAACAGGTGAGATAGTGGTTAAACGCTAGCCTATAAAGTATTTCAAAAAAAATCTCACACCATCACAAACCTTAGTGAATAATTACAGCCTATTACCAGCTCCCACAGATTCAAGGATCAAATCCGTTACCGCAAATGATAGGCGGCGGAACCTCTCGTTAAAGACATTGCAATTGACGGTACTTAATAGGCACATCGCTCAGCTGACAGCAGACCGATGTGACGTCATCAGTCGTCAAATGGCACAGGCTTTAGGCAGAGTAAACGCAGTAGGTACATTTACTGAATATATTTAAAATATCGAAGCTCGGCGCTGAACAAAGTTGATAGCCAGAAAAAAATTCATGGACTTTTGGATACTTGAATGGGCCACGTAGTTGGATTACAGCTTTTACAAAGTGGTGGTCTAGAACAGCTAGTTAACAAGGTTTATATCTTCTGAACCGTAATAATTAGACACTTGAACTTTCAACAACAGTTTAATACCCGCCGTGCACTAATGGATTTTTCTATAGAAAAAAGTATGTGCGCTTTTCACAGTAGTCCTCCGGTGAAGGAAAACATCGTTAAGAAGCCAACTACCCCCGCATGGTGGTAGGACACTATCTAGTGACCGCCTGGCCAGCTACCACCCTCAAGTTCGAAAATATGTCACCAAACATCTAACGTGTAAAAGAAAACATGGTTGTCAAATTTTTTTTTTGCTCGATCTTTAATTTTGTACATGTGGTACGGAACCCTTTATGAGTAAGCTCGACTCGCACTTGGCTGTTTTAATATAACAGTACCTACTCTTAAAAATATAATTAACCTGTAAAAATCGTTTACAATTACATCGAAAAAACCTTAATGGTTAATTAGTTGTACTTCTGCGCATCTCGACTATGTTTCTGGCAATTGTGAAATCGTGCCGTTTAATAACAATCGTGGTCGACAAATTTAGGTAATTTGTCCGTTGGGGAAGCATTTTTGTAAATTATTGGTCGTTTAGCAAAATATTTCAAGGTATTGTGTAAGACTTGACTTAGTGCTATGGAAAGGATCCTTTGGAATTTGATGACATATTTCCCTCAAGTTTTGGAGTACTTAAGTTATCAATGGTGATTTTATTTTTCCGCGATTAAAAGTATTAACTTAAAATATTGGGAAGTGCTTGCTATCTTGCTAACCACTTAAAAAAAAAATATATAGGCTGGAGTTTGACCACTATCTTACCTGTTGGTAAGTGATGATGCGGTCGAAGATGGTAGCACGCTAGGCCTAGAATGAGAACTGGCTCGCAAGGATAGCTACCGTAACACATTAGATGTTTTGACGACAGATTTTCTAACTTGAGAGTGGTAGCTGGCCAAGCGGACACTACATCACAGCACTATATAGTGTCCTACCACCATGTGGGGGTTGAGGGTTTCTTAACGATGTTTTCCTTCACCGGAGGGCCACTATGAACAGCGCACATACATTTTTCGATAGAAAAATCCATTTGTGCACGGCGGGGATTGAACTCGGTACCTCTCGCTTCATAGCCGATCATTCTCCCAATACACCACTGGGCCCTCAAATTTCTTAGATTCTTTTGTTTCTATGTTGTATGTATGTTCCTGGGTTACTCAATGACGCCTAGACCGATTCGATTTTTTTTATTCGTTTGAAAGTATATACTTTCGATGTGGTTCCATTTAAATTTTATAGAGTTCTGGTCAGTATTTTCAGACATATGGAGATAAACACCTCGAAATTGGTACTGAAAATGACTAGCACAGCATTTGAAGTCGGAATCAACCTGGATAATACGCCCAAGGCTTGAGCCCAAGTTATGTTGCTTTTAAGTCGATAAAAAATAATTATGATAGTTTAAAAACTAAAACAGTCGACTTTCATGCCGTACGAGTCAGTTTCAGTAAGTAGCAAGTGGACGTTTATCATCATATCTCTGGAGATTCTTATCATTTCTCGATAAAATAACAATGTAAATATCATCAGACGGTGTCAGTCCACTGCTGGACGTAGGCCTCTCCCAAGATGCGCAGTGGCGCATCTTGGGAGAGGCCTACGTCCAGTGAAGCCCGATCTTCGGATCTTCTTTTCCAGTCACTGCCCACCGCTTTGCGTATGTCGTCGCTCCACCTGGGCACAGGACGTCCTACGCTTCATTTGCCGATTCGCGGTCTCCACTCTAGGACAAGTCTACCCAGCGGTTATCAGTCCTGCGGCAGATATGACCAGCCCATTGCCACTTCAGTTTACTAACGCGTTGAGCTATGTCGATAACTTTAGTTTAGGAAATACCTGTATATAAACTGTAACAATAAACTGTACCTTGGAAATGCATTCAAGTAATTACAAAAAACAATCATTCGAATCGGTTCATAATTCATGGAGTAATCGCGTAACATACATACAAAAAATAAATAAACTGGCCAAGTGCAAGTCGGCCGCGCACTAGTAGGGTTCCGTACCACACTACAGTATTTTATAAGATCGAGCAAAAAATACCACTATCATTTTTCGCCAGCAAAAATTAAAAATAATAATTAATAAACATTTTATTTCTTACAACGTCATCTAACGTCTATCAAAGGAGTTAGGGATCGACATTTCAATATAACGCCATCTATGGGACGTTTACCTAACTAAGCGATCATAGATGGCGTGAGATGCCGAAAAAAACACGTTTCTTGTATGGGGACCCTCTATAATTTTTAACTTTATTATGTTTTTAGTATTTGTTGTTATAGCGGCATCAGAAATACATCATCTGTGAAAATTTCAACTTTCTAACTATCACGGTTCATGAGATACAGCCTGGTGACAGACGGACAGACAGACCGACAGACAGACAGACAGACGGACAGCGGAGTCTTAGTAATAGGGTCCCGTTTTACCCTTTGGGTACGGAACCCTAAAAACAAAACAAACAGACGAATTGAGAACCTACTCCTTTTTGGGAGTCGGTTGAAAAGCTGCAGCTTACATTTAAACATTTAAATGTCACTAAATCCAAACCGTTCTAGAATTGCGTTTCTTATTTTCATTTTGCATTTATTTTTTGTGCTCCCTCGTCTCCGCCCGAAGACATCTTGTCATTTCCGCGACTAATGTTGGTTTTCACCAGTTTTTGTATAGCAATCTACGTTTCCTTTGGGGAGAACCGAGGATTTGTATAACCGACAAATAAAAAGTTGAATGCTTTTTGACTTTATCTGATTGTAGACAGATAAAATTTAGGGTTACGTACCTCAAAAGGAAAAAAATAAACCAGTATAGGATCACTTTGTTGTCCGTCTGTCTGTCTATCCGTTTGTCAAGACACTTTTTCTCAAGCATGCGTAGAGATATGAAATTATATCAAATACTCGGGTCTACTTTTGGCTGTGACAAAATCTAGCTTGTAAGTCAACGCGATTAAAAGATATTACCGTTTATGTCGTATATTTTGCGATTTCTCAAGGGAAATTTCAATATTTAAAATGACATAAAATCCGCGCTCCATGGGTGCGTTTACGGAATTGTGCTGTATACTTAAAGCCGGACATTCACAAGTCCCACCGTAAACTGGGTGAAATATATGCCAAAATATTATCTATGTGTAGATTCTATTATTTTTATGGCAGAACATTATCTTAAGTTGTGTTTATTATGCACAATTAATTATGTTTATTTTTGTTATGACAAAAATACCCCAAATAATTTAATACCTTAAAAATTTCCCATCGAGTTCTGTTTTACCCTAAAACTGGTAAAAAATACCCTAAGGTGGCTTATATAATCACTGCATAAAATAGTGGTGGCCAAGACGATTATACACAATAGGCATGACGACAGTATCAAAAAATCGAAGATTTGATGATTTTAGGGGAAAATAGATATTAAAACAATTTAAAACACTAGTTTAATTTTATATACTAATTGAAATTATTAAGATTTTCAATAAAATAAAACATTAAAATACTGCAATCGGCCATTTTGATTGAAACACCAATCACAGCGCATAACGTGACGCTTATGTCCCCTTATGAGGTTTTCTTGAAAATGTTATTAAATTTCGGAAAACCCATGTGTATTAATTGTCACCGATTATATAATAGTTACTACGTTACATATGTCATTAACCTATGCGTGACGTCACTGCCTACGCCATGACACATGTGAGCTGTTTTTTTTTATTTTTATACCGAACTGGTTAGCACTTGATGACTATCTCACCTGATGTTAAGTGATGATGCGATCGATGATGGAGCATGCTTACACAGAAGATACCCATTCACTCGCGATTTTAAGACCCCCATATTGTACTTAACCGGAAACACAGACTCAGGCAGGGTATTCCATTCCTTGGCGGTTCGTATGTTTTTGCACACTATTGAAAAAATATTAGAAAAATTGCTTTAAACTTCGTTAAACTTAAGTTAATTACCGAAATATAGGTTTTTTCGTGAATAGTAAACGTGTTCCCACTTTATGGAAGAGGATTTCAAAATCTTTCGTCACGCCTATTAGAGGTTGTATGTAACTAATGGATTATTGAATAATATTTATTCTAGCACTTCTAGCTCTTAGTACGAACTGTCAACTTAAAAGCTTGGCTACGATTTATCTATTCGATTTTTTTTGACAACATCACATAACATAACGATATAGAGTTTGTAACATCCGTCCACAGTTTGTACATTTCCGTAGTTTTATATAGCATTATAGATAGTAACATGGCCAAGCCTCCATCCAGTACGTACATTAATCAAATCTACGCAACAGCAGGTAGGCAATCTCGTGATGTGATTACTGTACCTTGTCACACATTACCAACATGTGCGACCACATCTTATAGAAATTGCTGTGAGTTGTGAATTGTATACCTACTTACAATACCTAGGAACTGAGGTATTGGTGTAGTAATAGATAAAACCCAGTTGTAGAGTAGTGGTGGATAGCATTGCTCAATATTTCCCTCTATTTTTCAACTAATTTCCCAAAGGGTTCTCATAGCGTACATACTTAAAAAAAATATATATGAAGTGAAAAGAACTTTTTGGGATGTGTAATAAAATTTAAACTCGCGTCAGAACCTCGCGTCAGGACACGTGACCTGATCAAAAATTCGTAAGACGAAGGGAGAGTAGAAACTTTTTTGGGATGGGAAAAAAAATGTTAATTCGCGTCAGGAAACGTGACCTGATCGGAAATTCGTAAGACGGAGGGAGAGTAGACCAAATGCACAACGTTAATGTTCAAGTTTTCACTTCTGCCGGCACTCCCGGAGTGCACCCCGTTGTTTTTTTTTGTGTTTGTTACAATTACTAACGACTACTTGTTATTTTTTGTTACGATTACTCAACCGATTATGAACTGATTCGAATGATTTTTTTTAATGATACGGTACATCGTCAAGTTGGCCCCATTAAAAAAATCATCGATATCTGAAGAGTATCTCCACAGATATGGAGATACACCCTTCAAACTTTGTGTAAAAATGACTGGCGCGGCTTTGAAGTCAGTTTTTTTTCATTTTCAAAACGGATCTTAAAGGTTTTATTGGTATTTATTTATTAATATTGCTGCCAGTGCATAAAACTCTTTAACTTAGATAAAATATCAGGATGTAGTTTGTTCTTTATATCTGAGGGCCCGGTGGCGTAATCGAGAGAACGGTCGGCTTTGATGCCGTGGTACCGAGTTCAAACCGCCGCGCACCAATGGATTTTTCTATTGAAAAATGTATGTGCGCTTCTCACAGTGGCCCTCCGGTGAAGGAAAACATCGTTAAGAAACCAACAACGCCCGCATGGTGGTAGGACACTATCTAGTGTCCGCCTGGCCAGCTACCACCCTCAAGTTAGAAAATCTGTCACCAAACATCTAATGTGTTCCGGCAGCTATCCTTGAGAGCCAGTTCCCATTCTAGGCCTAGCGTGCTTACCATCTTCGACCGCATCAGCACTTACCAACAGGTGAGATAGTGGTCAAACGTTAGCCTATAAAGTGTATAAAAAAATTAAAAAAAAAATCTGTAAAATAAATTATTTTCTCATTCGTGTCCTAATGGGCGCCAAACAGTTTTCACCCTAGTTTCAACCGGAAATACCCCAATTTGAACGTTCTTTTTCCCGCTTTTTGATGTCAACCGGAAGTGGTAATTAATTTAGTCTTTAGGGGTGTGTTGGCTAATATGTTATTCAGGACCTTTTTTAATTTAAAAAGGTCATTACGGAGTTAAATTATGATAGAGATATTAGATTTCTGGATGTGACAGTTTTAATTTATTTGTAAACTCATTACGCTTTCAAAGTATCCTTCGTCTAATTTTGTAATATAAGCTACGTATTTAAACCTTTCATGTATTTTATTCCGCGATCGTACAAAAGCTTTGAGGTATTTTTACACCGACTTCAATAAGGTGAAAAATGATAAAATTATCAGCAGAAATTAATTTTATATTATTGCAATAAAAATGCTATAAACTGAAAGATAGGATTGGGATGTAAGGCAGCACAAATACCACCTCAGTTCTCCCAACCAACCTCACCTGCCCGTGGTGCAGCCTGCAGACCAACAAACGAGGTTCTAGCGACCGACAAATGGCGGTAAAACCATTTTAAATTATGGTGTAGCTAAATACTACAGGCCGGTGACGGGCAGTACCGTCACCGGTGCGAGGAGCTACGTCCTGCGATCGCCAACCCGCCTGCCCAACGTGTAGATTAGGGCATATCCATCCCAATGAGGCGAAGATCGGGCTCAGTGGCATATCTTGGGAGAGGCTTACGTCCAGCTGTGGACTGACATTTGACACTGGCTGATTATGATGATGAAACTGAAAGAAAAGTGAAACAAAACATGAGAAGTAAAGAGAAGAAGGTACCTATAGAAAAATATCATAATGAATGTCACTTCGGAAATCTCTATATCTTTGTGTTTGTAGAGTCAATTTATGTGCGCTGCCCGTGTAAACTGATTTTTGTATGAGGTTTTGAATATTAATTACTTTTATAATTTGTGTTAAAGGTCAACCAAAGCAAATATTGTGTATGTAATCCGCGTTTACTTACAGTGTTTAAAAAATATAAAAGAATTTTTTAAATACTTCTATTTTCGACCATGCTTGGGATGATTAATTATATACTCGACGAGTACTATCGCTGCATTACACTGTCCATCGCTGCATTTTATTAATTAAAGAAAAATATGATGTAGCCGTAGATGGAATCCCACTTGAACTTGTCAAGCAGTATGTTTACCTAGGGCAGACGCTCCAACTATGCAAACACAACTTCGATAAGGAAATCCAGAGAAGAATTCAGCTGGGCTGGGCTGCATTTGGGAAACTCCGTCGAGTCTTATCGTCGCATATACCACAGTGCCTAAAGACAAAAGTCTTTAATCAGTGCGTCCTACCCGTCTTGACATACGGAGCCGAGACGTGGACACTCACGGTTTGACTCGTCCACCAATTTAAAGTTGCTTAGCGAGCTATGGAGAGAGCTATGCTCGGTGTTTCTCTGCGAGATCGAATCTGGAACGAAGTAATTCGCCAGAGAGCAAAAGTGATCGACATAGCTTAACGGATAAGCACACTGAAATGGCAATGGGCTGGTCATATCTAGCGTAGGACCCGATAACCGATCCCCTGGGAGCTCCAAGCGGAGATCCTCGCCGAAGTTTTCCACTTCGTGGCGGCGAGGAGATCCCGAGGAGAGCCCCCAGCGTGGGAGGAGGTTGCACGCATGCGTAGGCAGGCGCAGGGCGCCCTGTTGCGGCGGTGGACGGAGGACCTGGCCCCACCGGTCCCTGGACAGTGGATGGTGGATGCGGTTAGGCCGGTCCTTCGGAGGTGGGTGAAGCGGCGTTTCGGGTCGCTGACCTTCCGATTGGTGCAGTTGCTTTCCGGGCATGGATGTTTCGGTAAGTACCTGCACCAAATCGCGAGACGGGAGGCGACCCCTGCCTGCCACGAGTGTGGAGCGCCAGAAGATACGGCGCTCCACACGCTGGGGACGTGTGCCGCATGGAGCCCGCAGCGGCGCACGCTTTCAGCGATCATAGGGCAGGATCTCTCACTGCCGAGCGTGGTAAACGCCATGCTCGACAGTGAGAGATCATGGCAGGCGGTGGTCTCTTTCTGCGAAAATGTGATGACGCAGAAGGAGCGGGCCAGAGAGGACGACGCCTCTTCTGACCCTATCCGACGCAGACATGCGGGGGGAAGGAGGAGGCGGTTTGCCTGCCTCCTCTCCCCGCACTCATAGTGAGGTCACTGGCCGAAGATCGGGGGACTTTCGGCCGGCTTGCACGACCCCACACGTCTGAGGGGTGGCCTTGGTGAGCAAGGTCACCCCTCCTTGTGCCGGGGCCTGGAATTTTGATCCAGGCCTACCGCCGGGGCAAGATGGCGAATACTAGCGCGGCCCCATCTTGCCCCATCTCGGCGGAGGACTGCTCACCCCAGGTTTTTAGTGGGTATACTGCCCTTCTGGCAGTGACTCCCACATAACCATCTCGCTCCCCCGGGCGAGTGGTATCCATAAAGGATTTTCCTGGGTAAAAAAAAAAAAAAAGTACCCGATAACCGATGGGGCAGACTGGTTCTAGAGTGGAGACCGCGATATGGCAAATGTAGCGTAGGACGCCCTGTGACTAGGTGGAGTGACGAAATTCGCAACGCTGGGGGCAGTGACTGGAAACAAAGAGCCGAAGATCGGACTCAGTGGCGTGACTTGAGAGAGGCCTATGTCCAGCAGTGGACTAATACCGGTTGATTATGATGATGATATAGCCAATTGCATGGTGTTAAGACACTATCTAGTGTCCGCCGGGCCAGCTACCACCCTCAAGTTAGAAAATCTGTCCCCAAACATCTACTGTGTTCCGGCAGTTATCCTTAAGAGCCAGTTCCCATTCTAGGCCTAGTGTGCCATCATCCTCGTCCGCATCATCACTTACCAGGTGAGATAGTGGTCAAACGCTAGCCTATATGATATTAAAGAAAATTGGATGTTTTCGCCTAATGATTAGCGATAACGTCTGTATAAAAAAAACACGCAAAATTCTAAGCTGCCACATTTTTGGGGTCACACCCACTGTTACACTGAGAAATCTATGTTTTTGAGTCTCACGACAAATGTCTTTTAAATTTCGACTCTAGCAGCTATTCTTATTTCAATCGGATACATTCGAGTTCGAAGGCATAATTTTGAATTTCGAATATTTATTATTCCGTGAGCTATTTTGACGCGGAATCTTTTCCGATTAGGATCAATGATTTTTTTCAAATTGTAATATCAAAAGTAGCATTGTAGATAATTATAAATATTAAAATACGGGACTTATCGCACCCAAACCATAAATTTTTATTTAACTCGACGTTTCGACCAAGTTGCATTGATCGTGGTCATGAGACGACATTGTAGAATAATGCAGACAGAGATCGAAGAAGAGGCAGTTTTAGAATTGCCCTCGAAGCCCTGCCAGCAACTATAAAATATTGAACTAAGGGCCAGTTTCACCGGTTCCTGATAATGTGACAGATACTTATCTGACAGACGACGACATAGAAAAGCTGTCAAAAAGCTGTCAGATTAGTTACTGATAGGGCTATCGCCCTATCAGTAACTAATCTGACAGATTCTGATAAGGAACCGCTGAAACTGGCCCTAAGACTGCTAGATTTACTTCATCAATATAGTTCCAAACTAGTCCTCTAGCTTTGATGCCAGAGGTACCTGCGGGGCCTCAAGGCCCCGCCTTGCGGCAGGCGGGGAGTTCAATCCCCGCCGTGCAATAATGGATTTTGTATAAATGTATGCTGTTCACAGTGGCCCTTCGGTGAAGAAAAAACATTGTTAAGAAATCCACAGCCCCCACATGGTGGTAGGACACTATCTAGTATCCGCCTGGCCAGCTACCACCCTCAAGTTAGAAAACTTTCCGGCAGCTATCCTTGAGAGCCAGTTCCCGTTCTAGGCCTAGCGTGCTTACTTCATCTGCATCTTCGACCGGATCATCACAACACCAACAGGCGAGATGGTGGTCAAACGCTTACATATAATGATATAAAAAAATGTGGGTAAATATTATAGTACTAGTACTAGCTGTACCCGAAGCTTCGTAGGCAACGCCTGGAATTCCTGCAAAAACTGTTAAAGTGTGGCTACGCTTATTTCTAGATCAGTAAGCGTTTGACCACGATCTCACCTGACGTTAAGTGACGATGCGATCGAAGATGTAGCACGCTTACCTAGAAGATACAACTGTTCACTTATTAACTTTATCTTATCTCATACTATAAGAATCTTTGTCCTGACATACTTACTGACTGACAGACAACGCACAGCCTAAACCGCTGGTCGTAGAGACCTGAAATTTGGAGGGTAAATTTGTCTTAGTACGTAAACGTGTACTAAGAAAGGATTTTCCAAAATTCACCCCAAGGGGTTCAAAGTTTGTATGGAGAAACAAGATTAGATAGTATATTCTATTCGATACTTTACACAAGTGCTTCAATAAAAAAATAAGTTGAGTCGGCAGCTATCCTTGAGAGCCAGTTCCCATTCTAGGCCTAGCGTGCTTACCATCTTCGACCGCATCATCACTTACCAACAGGTGAAATAGTGGTCAAACGCTAGCCTATAACGTATAAAAAAAAAAAAAAAAGTAAATAAGTGTTTCAGGCTTTTTTTAATTCTACCCCTAAGAGGGTGAAATGAGGTAACAAAGTCTGAAAATCAATATTATTTACGATTGCACTGAAATTTGGCATGCAGATAGTTATTACGTTAGTTCCCTCTGAGAAAGGATTTTCTAAAATTCACCCCTTAAGGGGATGAAATGCGGGTTCAAAGTTTGTAAGGAGAAACAAGATTAGATCGATTTTTCTAATCGAAACTTCACACAAGTGCTTCAGTAAATAAATAAGAAAATACGTGGTTCAGGCTTTTTCGAAATGCCACCCCTAAAAGGGTGAAGTAGGGTAACAAAGTCTGAAATAAATAAATATTGTTTCGGATTGCGCTGAAATTTGGCATGCAGATAGTTATTTTGACGCAGGTATCCGCTAAGAAAAGATTTTTCAAAATTCACTCTTTAAGGGGATAAAACGGGGGTTCAAAGTTTGAATAGGCTTTAACTTCTCTGATTTATTTTATGATAGAAAGGATTTTACAAAATAAATGTTTTAAGTAAATAAAAGAAGTCTTTAACGCGGGCGAAACCGCGGGGCACTTTTTTTATACTACTGCATTTAATTATTGCATCATCGAGAAGTCATATTTGCTGAGCTATTCTGTTGCATATATAATAGACTTAAGAGGGATCGCTGGGTGCACTTTTCCATACAAATGTATTCCCCCGTTTCCTTCCTGGAAAATGGTTCTAAACAAAAAATATACAATAAATTAAGGTCTGCTTTCTTAAGTAAATAGAATAATGACGATTTAAAAATCTTAAAGAGGAAATTAAAAGGCTTTTAATTGTTTTTGCAATTGGTTGGTCAATAAAAGCAAATGATAGGGGCGTAGCTACAGCAGACCATGATTTTTTGTAGAAACAAATTTCGCTCTAGAAGCATTTTCCAGGGAGGAAACGGGGGAATACAATTGTATGGAAAAGTGCACGCCGCGTTCGCTCAGTAACGTTTTACCAGCTTGCATGCAATTCCTTAGTGTTTGCATACTCATGTTTAAAACAAATAAGCAATATTTATTTTCAAGTTATTTTCTTTCAATAAAACGGTACAAAGGCTAACAATTTTGTAAATAATAATAATTTTAATTCCATCGTCCGTACAATTACACACAATGATAAGGGTAACATGTCAAACACAAACATTTCTAAATTGACCCCATACCAGTGAATGCCACAGGGTAGTTGCCAGGAGGTCATATTCGCAGACTATATTATATGTACTTGTTATATATTTTAATTTTTTATATATTTTTTATTAATTATGTCATAATTTATATTCATTATGTGTGTATGTTACGCGATTACTCCGTCAATTGTGCACGGATTCAAATGTATCTTTTTTTAATAGGTAGGGTACGTTTCCGAGGTAGTCCCATTGTAATGTCATCGAGATCTGATTAGTATCTCCAGATATATGGAGATAAATACCTCAAACATAGGAGAATGTTCTGGTTTTAGAAGAAGAGTCCCAATAAGATTATACACAATGGAGGTTGCTATTGCATATACTTTTGAAGACTAAAAAACCTTGAATAATGTTTTTACATCTTTCTTCACGTTGATTTTAGTTTTTGACAGATATTCTTACGGTAACTGTGAGCGAGATAGAAACAAAGGTGGGGAGAATTAATGTCTTCACAGAAATGTTCAACCCGCGCAAATAATACTTTTTAATATTCATTTTGGAATACAACTAGTCCGTGTTATAAAAGTATTTGGAATTATTGTAATAAAATAGACAAAATATTATCGTGTGAGTCAGATGCTTTTATTGCACAGGGCCATTTTTTGGCCATTGTCCTTTGATACCTTGATGACATCATTATGACTAGTGGATATTTTCACTAGCGCGGCATTTGAAGTCAATTTTTTAGGGTCCCGAACCCAAAGGGTACCAAATTAACACTTTCTGAGACTTTGCTGTCCGTTCGTCCGTCCGTCCGTCCGTGTGTCCGTCCATGTGCGCACTTTACAGATCGGTATCTTCTTAACAGTAATAGGTACATACTTGAAATTTTCACAAATTATATATCCGTCAGTGTATAACGGCCCAGACCGTAATTTAATAGATGCATGTAATTTCATTAAAACTTGTTTTGCACTAAAAAAGGTAAAATAATTATTATTAAAAAAAAAAAACTGACTTCATAACCACAAACAGGCACTCAAAATTACTTAATATAATTATTATAAGCGCTACCCACTTATCTATTTGAAGTCGGTGCCAGTCAAGTCTAATAGGTAGTAGATAGATACTACCTACATGTATCTACCTACTTACTACCACTACATATATAGTATCAATCTACTATCCAATAGACTTGGCTGGCACTGACTTCCAATAGATAAGTGGGTAGCGCTTATAATAATTATATTAAGTAATTTATTATTCGCTTTTGAGTGCCTGTTTGTGGTTATGAAGTCGGTTTTATTTTTTTTGAAAAATAATTTATTATTTGAACGATATTATGCAGCTGACAGACGGACGATCATTTGTGCCAATATTTGTTTCACTATTTTACATTGTACGACCGTCTGCCACCGAACGTCCTAACTTTAGTGGTATTGCAAAAACATGGCAACTTTGACCTGATGTTACGGTATCTTTTGGCATCTACAGGATATCTAACTCCTTGTCACTCATAGCAGATATATATTTTTTAAGCATTTTTTAAATTTTCATTTTAAGTTAAGTTATCTAGTTACTGATGCAATTAAAGTTGTTGGGGAAAGTTGAATATTTAACAAAAATATTCCTTGAGTGTTAACCTTCTGATCATGCGACTGTGGCGCCACCATGCACTCATCACGCTTTTAATTAAAGGTGGGCAACATTGTCCCTGTAATGGGCGAGGCAAGGGCTGTCCCATAGCGGCCAAATATTTTATGCATGTTGTTTTTAATTAAACTCTTCATTACGCTCCCTCAGGCGGAGAGAACTGAAAGTTTGGTTAGTTTTGACCAGCGTAGGTCATTTTAGGGTTATTCTAAAGTCTGATGAGCGTACATTCTACGTGCATTGTTGTCATGTGTGATGGTCATATAGACCTTTTCTGTAGTGATTTTTCTTAGATCATGTTGACTTACGGCAAACGTAATTAAAGATGTTTTTCACGCAGTAGCTTACAAAAAGTATTTAAACGAACCTAAGAATTGTGCTCTGCAGGTTATTCTCAATCATTCGAAAGCAAATTCGGATTCGGAAACTGCCTCTCCTTGGACTAGGCTCTTTGCTATTCACAATGCTCCGATCGGTTAGTTTTGACATTTCAATTCGAAAAAATCAGCGATTTTAATTGGAAAGGTTTTTGCAACAAAAAGCTGGCGGATTTATCAATATTAAAAATTAAAAATGAAGCTTCCAAATCTAAATAGGTTTTCGAATGATTGAGAATCGGGGGGCAGTACTGTGCTTTGGAGAGAGATAATATTAAGATCCATACCGCCGTATTAAGACTGTGAGCTCTTTATGACGTTATAAGAGCATATTTCACAGTTGTTATCAATTCTAAATTCAGATTTCTTCTACTTCAATGACATTGTATGAACATTGACCTGATGCTGGGGCGTTTCCTGGAATCTGCAGATTACTCAACTACTCACCAATGTACAGAAGATATTTCGTGTTTGGGCTCATTAAGATGTTCATTCAAACAGTATCAGTAAACAGAGTATATATAGATCAGTCCGTAGTGGATTAAAATTTAAATATTATTTATAATGGTATCTAGATCACCTGACTCGTAACCACCTATCGATAACTACCTCGATCGCATCATCACTTACATTTTTTTTATGATATAAGGTAAAAGGACAAGCACGACGCTCGCCTGATGGTAAGCGATGACGTCTACCTATAAAAGTAACATCAGGTAAGATAGTGGTCAAGTGCTACCCAGTTGGGTGTAAAAAAAAACCTGTTTTTCAGGTATTCAGTCATGAAATAGAAATGTTTTTCTATTTAATTGGCAAAGTTTCTAGTATGATTGAGGCGCATATGATACTTAACGTCGATATTTCTGAAGTTTACGGGCGCAGTGCAGTCACATGTGCAGTACCGAATAAACACAATTATAACAATGTAGAGTTTGCGTGCCACAATGTTTATTATAGACAGACTACATTACTTAACACCTGGCGAAAGTCTTTAAATAGCGAGTGAAAAGGTATCTACTAGGTAAGCGTGCTACATCGTCGACCGCATCGTCATTTAACATCAGATGAGATAGTGGTCAAACGCTTGCCTACCAATATGATAAATGTGAAAGTCAGTTTGTATGTTTGTTTGGGACTTCTTCACGGTCAAACGGCCGAACCAATTTAGCTGAAACTTTGCCTTTGCCAGTGTTATGGATTAGGCTATAGGATACTTAAGGCGAGTGAAGCTGCGGGGCACAGGCACTATCTGCCATAAAAAAATGTAAAGCTTGTCTTTTTACCATACATTGTAAAAACTATTTAAGTTTTATGAGTAGAAACATTCTATCATAAAATGTAAAGGTACGGACACACCGCAGCGTCTTGCGTGCGTGATCTAGGAGGCGATCAGATAGCGCAGTAGTATTTGTATCGACAGGTTCACACTAAACGTGATCAGAAAACAATGAGAGAGGCATATGTCCAGCAGTGGACTGATACCGGCTGATTATGATGATGATGATGATGATATTTTACAGGTGGTACCATTTACATTTCATCGAGATATGTTCAGTATCTCCAGAGATATGAAGATAAACACCTCAAAATTGAAAACAATTGAATAGTACTAAGGTCACGCTCGCAGATCGCAGAACGCCGCGGTGTAGCCGTGGTGGCCGTGGCATGGTATAATAACCTTAAATCGCTTATTATACCATGAGTATCCTAAAAAACAAACTCTTAGACCAAAATAGAATATTTTCTCTCACAAAAGAATGAATCCTTATAACATAAAAACCGGACAAGTGCGAGTTAGACTCGCGCACCAAGGGTTCCGTACAAACTTGTCAAAGTAGGTTAAAGGATAAACTTAACATTTCAGTTCGATCCCTAGACCGATGCCTAGATACGGTTAATGCACAAAATGCAAATAATATGTTTGTAATATTTAATTACCTTTTTTTGCAATTTCACAACATATTTGTGGTTATTAATTTTTTTCCTTTACATGTGCTGTAAGACCTTTTTTTCTTCCCAAATTTCATGATTGTAGGTTAACGGGAAGTACCTTCAACCTAGGTTTTGATTCTTTTATGAAATCGCAAATTTTTTTTAAATCGACGACGATCGCGTTACGTTGACTTACAAGTTTAATTTTTCACAGCTAAAAGAGACCGTAGACCCGATTTGATTAAAATAAAACTCAAATTCATCAAATCGATACTCTATCCCTCTACCTGTATTACGTTAATGCACTTCTGAATAATTGTGTACCAGTTTTGTAATCTGTTAGAAAAAGATAGATAAAAGTATGTACAGTTTCCGCGCTCACCATTCTAAATGGTTTAGAGACTAGGGCACCCAAGATACAGGCCTAGCCTAGTTAGGGGCCCATCGCTATCAGTACAGCGATGGGCCCGATACAGTTATCGGCTTACATTGTTCGTCTATCCTCTTAGATAAATTATATTAAATGTATTTTATATCGGTAATGAATAAATAAATAAATAAATATTCCTGAGAAAAGGGGTCTTGACAAACGGACAGACAGATAGACGGACAGACAGACGTACAAAAAAGTTAATGTATAAGGGTTCTTTTTTTCCTTTTTAGGTGCGGAACCCTAAAAACCGCAGCGATTATATCCCATTAATATTCTTGGGGTCCAAAAATGTTGACAGGACGTCAAATATGAAATGATTAATGTGCCAGCATTGTTTGGCTCCTTATTGTACTTTTTAGCTTGTACCAACAACTGTTCAACTAAAAAGTGAACAATTTGATGGTATTTTTAATATCTCCAATGAAAACCCGACAGCGTTGGCGGCAAAATGGATTTAAGCTAATATTTGCGCTTATTTTTCGGCTTGTGGCGACGAAACGAAGCAAATCAGACGTTGGCTTATTTTTGAGGAATAAATAAATCCACGTTTTTCTTAATTTGATTGTTGAAATGTTGGCGTTAACCTGGTTTCAAATATTTTGGTATAATATATTTTATACTTATGTTTTGATGGAATATTTTATGTATGTATCCCATTGAAACTAAATACGACGTGTTAGATATGACAAAAGGTCATTAGGTGAATATATTTACATAGTTAAATCAAAGTCATTTTATGTATGTATCCCATTGAAACTAAATACGACGTGTTAGATATGACAAAGGGTGAATATATTTACATAGTTAAATCAGATTCATTTTATGTATGTATCCCATTGAAACTAAATACGACGTGTTAGATATGACAAAGGGTGAATATATTTACATAGTTAAATCAGATTCATTTTATGTATGTATCCCATTGAAACTAAATACGACGTGTTAGATATGACAAAGGGTGAATATATTTACATAGTTAAATCAGATTCATTTTATGTATGTATCCCATTGAAACTAAATACGACGTGTTAGATATGACAAAGGGTGAATATATTTACATAGTTAAATCAAAGTCATTTGCGCCATCTGTACGCTTAAATGTTTTAAACGACGCAACGGATTTTAATGCAGTTTTCAGCAATAGATAGAGTGATTTAAGAGGAAGGTTTATAACTAGGATTAAACACGAGAAAATCCGCGGGCCGTTGCTAGTTTCTAACCGACTCCACGAAGAAGGAGGAGATTCTCAATTCGACTGTTTTTAAGGGTTCCGTACCCAAAGGGTAAAACGGGACCCTATTACTAAGACTCCGCTGTCTGTCTGTCTGTGTATTTGTCTGTCTGTCTGTCTGTCTGTCACCAGGCTATAGCTCATTAACCGTGATAGTTAGACAGTTAAAATTTTTACAAATGGTGGATTTTTTGTTGACGCTAGAACAACAAATACTAAAAACAAAATAAAGTTAAAAATTAAAGGGATCCCCATACAAAAAACGTGTTTTTAAACGCTATATATATATATATATATATCTATCTAATTAGTTTCGGTAAAATGACATAGATGGCACTAGTAAACGAGCCCCGTCTTTCTAGATCGCGACCAAACCAAATATTCTTGGTCATATCAATTAATCAAATATATTAGGTTGAAACTTTGTTATGTTTCGTATTGTACGGATGCCTCTCTAAGTGTGCCATAAGAGACGTGATGCTGACTCACACTTGGCCAGTTTTATTTAAATGTTTGATGGCTCAGAACTCCGTCAAATCTTAACTGATTTGAAAAATCCTTTCTTGTTTGAGAGATTATGCCTTCCGTTTGGTCTGAAAACGAAAAAACCGACTTTATATGCCGCGATAGTCAAAGTACTGGCTAGTTATTATAATGTCATCAAAGTATACAAATTTGCTGATATTGTATATCCACATATCTCCGGAGATAATTGTCATATCTTGATAAAATTTGAATGGACCCAAACAGAAGGCATAATCTCTCAAACGAAAAAAGAATTTTTCAAATCGGTCAGTTTTGACGGAGTTTTGTGGTAAGAAACATAAAAAAAATGCAGGCAAATTGAGAACCTCCTCCTCCTTTTTTATACAGTCGGTTAAAAATAGACACCAGCTATGCGTAAATACCATCTTTTTTTTCTATTTCACGCAATCAAAGCGGCCGAATGAGCCGAGCCAGTCTTACACAATAACACTTGAACAAATATCCCAAATGAAAGCCTCACATATGTTGATAAATGGTCATAATAGGACGCCGCGATAAATCTACGCTCACAGGTAACGTGGCTGATTGATGACGTTTCACATTAGTCGGAACATGAGGCTTCTGTATACATATGTACATATATATATATGCTTGTAGATCAATAGGTATTGTTTAGTCAAACGGGACGTATTATTATGATCTGTACATATTTTTATATAACGCCATCGATAGCATAACGAAATAAGAACATTGCTCGCGTTTCCTAAGCAATACTCGTAGCACAAAGATGTAGCTACTATGATCCTAATACGTAGCAGTTAGTAGCTGGCTACGCATGTTCGTAGCCGTAGTAAACCACGAGCGTAGCGCTTGTAGCGGTATACGATCGCCTAAAAATAATCCCACTAGTTACTACTAGTTGTGTAGTCACGATCGCCTAAAAATAATCCCACTAGTTACTACTAGTTGTGTAGTCACGATCGCCTAAAAATAATCCCACTAGTTACTACTAGTTGTGTAGTCACGATCGCCTAAAAATAATCCCACTAGTTACTACTAGTTGTGTAGTCACGATCGCCTAAAAATAATCCCACTAGTTACTACTAGTTGTGTAGTCACGATTGCCTAAAAATAATCCCACTAGTTACTACTAGTTGTGTAGTCACGATCGCCTAAAAATAATCCCACTAGTTACTACTAGTTGTGTAGTCACGATCGCCTAAAAATAATCCCACTAGTTACTACTAGTTGTGTAGTCACGATTGCCTAAAAATAATCCCACTAGTTACTACTAGTTGTGTAGTCACGATCGCCTAAAAATAATCCCACTAGTTACTACTAGTTGTGTAGTCACGATTGCCTAAAAATAATCCCACTAGTTACTACTAGTTGTGTAGTCACGATCGCCTAAAAATAATCCCAATAGTTACTACTAGTTGTGTAGTCACGATCGCCTAAAAATAATCCCACTAGTTACTACTAGTTGTGTAGTCACGATCGCCTAAAAATGACCCCACTAGTAACTAGTAACAGTCAACAACTAGTGACTAATTCAACGGTTGAACTGTTTTATTGAACTAGTGAGGATATGCCAATTTTGGGAAGACATCATGCATTGTATTAGAATTCTTTGTCTATAGAGCTCTTGTAGATAATGTGTTCCTTGTTAGTTAATAACTTAATATGTATTATCATAAAGTGCGTCCTTTTCAATAGTTTGATAGAATAATTAAGATAGTTTAAAAACCAAAACAACCGACTTCCATGCCCCGCGAGTCAATTTCAGTAGCAAGTTTGAGACGTTTATCGTCATATCTCTGGAGATGCTTATCAGATCTCATTAAATTACAATGGGACTACCTCGGAAACGTACCCTACCGATTAAAAAAAGAATCATTCGAATCGGTTCGCAATTGACGGAGTAATCGCGTAACATACATACAAAAATAAAAGAAAAAAAAAACATTAGACGAATTAATAACCTCCTTTTTGGAAGTCGGTTGAAAACACAACTAAAGGTTTTAAAGATAAACTAACTACGTAAAGCAATACTACACCTGCGACATTTTTTAGGGTTCCGAACCCAAAGGGTACCAACGGAACCCTATTACTGAGACTCCACTGTCCATCTGTCTGTCCGTCTGTCTGTCTGTCTGTCTGTCTGTCTGTCTGTCCGTCTGTCACCAGGCTGTATCTCATGAACCATGATAGTTAGACAGTTGAAATTTTCACACATGATGTATTTCTGTTGCCGCTATAACAACAAATACTAAACACAGAACAAGGTTAAAAATTAAAGGGGGTCCCCATACAAAAACCGTGTTTTTAAGATAGCGCCATCTATGTGCGATGGTAACCAACAAAAAGGTCACTGACCTTTGTGTTAACGTTCACATGGTGGGTGTTAGAAGTTCGACATTCGTTAGATGGCGTTTTAGTAAATATGTTTAGTATTGACACGGTATTGACACGGTATTGACACGGTATTGACACGGTATTTATATATATCTGACGGAGGAGGTTCGTCTCCATCATCATTAGTACTCATCGTCGAACCTTTTAACTGTGGGCGTCGGTCGAGTCGGACGAGCCTGTTTCCTTCATCCAACTACCTGTTGGATGAAGGAAACAGGCTCGTTCACAAAAATCAGATTATAATCCTATTCCGCTAGTACAACACTGTAGATAGCTATGTAGGTAGGTACGTATCACAGAATGCGAGATGGTTCAGTGACGTCCGCACGCGCAGCCCCCCAACAGAGAAGTGTGTCAACTGCACAGATCACTGTATAGTGATCTGTGCAGTATTATGGTTATGCTGTCAACTGTCAAAACGAGATACTTATCTACGGCGCGCGCGTCACTAACTCCATCGAGTGCCACTAGGTAGCGCTGGCGTCCTGGATACGACTCGATTGCGACATATCGATGTTAAAACTATGTAGATACTTAATTTTTCCGGCAAATTTTGTTCAATCGGAACCCTACGTGTGCGAGTCCTACTCGCACTTGGCCAGTTTATTAATGTTTTAAATATAATTAACGGAAGAGTCTGAGAAACTAAAAAGGTTCAAACTGTGGTAGATTTTAATTAAAATGCTAACTTCGTACAAAATAGGCAAGTATAAGTATTTTGTAACATTACACCTCTCATATTTTATGTACAAGTACTATTTATGTTCTAACCTTGCACGTTCCACAGTGCCCCCAACATTACAACTTTCTCCCTGCTATGTTATTCCATCAGAACTTTGTAAAAACACGCATTTACACGGCAACAATTTTGTTCGCACATTAAACGGCAATATTAATGACGTCGGTAATGGGTAGGTTATTTATAGCGGCTATTTTTGATCCGAATAAAGATATACTTATAAAAGCACTTTTATAGAAGATAAGCTGTGCATCGCGGCTTCGCCCGCGTAATGAAGTATCCTATAGCTTAATCCATAGTACTGGCTATCCTCATTCAAAATTTCAGCTAAATCAGTCCAGCCGTTTAACCGTGAAGAGTTCCAAATAAATAAACAAACTGACTTTCGCATTTATTATGCTGTTGATAAGCAATCGTTTGACCACTATCTCACCTGATGTTAAGTGACGATGCGATCGAAGATGTAGCATGCTTGCCTAGAAGATAGGTTCAAACTGTGGTAGATTTTATTTAAAATGCTAACTACCTGTTCACTGTCGATTTAAATACCTACTTGTATTGCGACCGCTGAATTGTACTTAACAGGAAACACAGACTCTGGCAGGACTCCTATTGCTGTGCGTATGATAAATGTGGATGTTTAATGTTTCTTACCACCAGGCGAGATAGTGGTTAAACGCTGGTAGCCTATAGCTTGTATCCATATATTAAAAAATATCCTCTAGTGTTGTCGGAATTGGCTAAAACGGCACACCATTATATCACGCAGTCAAGTGATAATAATTTAAGATCGTTTAAAAAACTTTAAGAACCGACTTCAAACGTCGCGCTAGTCAAAGTAGCCAGTAGAAGTAGTAACTATAATAGGTATAATCTGTGCCAGTAGTAAGTAGTAAATCGTCGAGATAAGTAAATGCATCGTAATACAAATGTTGATATATTAAAAACGGCTCTGCCGATTTTGTTAAAATTACAATGGGACCACTTCCGAAACGTACCCTACCCATTAAAAAAAAATCATTCGAATCCGTTCACAATTGACGGAGTAATCGCGTAACATATACACATAAAAAAATAACAAATTGAGCACCTACTCCTTTTTCGTGAATTGGATGTTGGTCTAGTGGTTAGTGAGCCTGACCTATGTAATCCACAAGCAAATATTACAAGTCTGGATCATAGAGAAAGTATATATACTCGTATGTTATAGAGAACATTAGCGTATGCGAATGAAATAGCTATAGAGATATAACCCGACTAAAACGATAAACACGTGATACATATGCCAGCTATAAGATAAAATGAACAACGTAATTTGGTCGGGTTACACATGACAGCGGGTGAGAGCCAATGGGTGCGCTAGAACTTGTATCCAAACATTGCTGGATACAGTATAATGGCATACGCAGGTAAAGGTTAAAACATTGTTGTTCATCTCGCTCTCTCATACTAGTGATTGTATAGTTTTATCCTTCTCATATTATTACCTTGACCTTTGTCGCATTGCTTACTGGAGTAGATCATATGGACTTACGGTAAATCTTACCAAGACTCAGTCCATCATTGTGGGCAGCTCTAGATTAGTAAATAAAATAGACTTTTCAACGTTGAATAACATAACTTTTAATAACGTGACTGTACCCTTCAGCAAACAGGTAAAAAATTTGGGTATTATCATTGACAGCAATCTCACTTGGGACCCTCAGCTGCAATCAGTGAGTCGCAAACTTTTTGCATTAGCAGCCTCGCTCAGAAGGTTGCGTAACTTTCTACCTATAGCTACTAAAGCTGCGCTAGCTCAATCTCTTTTACTCCCTATCCTTGACTATGCCGACGCCAGCTATCTCGATCTCAGGGAGGACCAGCTGAATAAGCTTGAGCGGTTACAAAACTTCTGCATTCGATTTATTTTCGGTCTCCGAAAATATGATCATGTCTTATAGATTTAAAAACGGGAATTTAACGTGACTTACGCGATGTCGATATAGCGATCGACATATGTTTCGGCCTCATCCGGAGGCCTTCTTCAGGATCTTGAGTGCGGGGCGCTCGCCGACGCTTTCAACCTCGCACTGCGGGCCGCTGCTCGTGCAGCGCGGGCGGACGGAGCGGGCGGCGGCGGCGGCGGTGGTGGTGTTGGTGGGGGGTGATGATGCGGTGTACATAGTGGAGGCGCGGGATTAGGTTGGAGGGCTTCGTCTTCATCACTGCTGTTTACTTCAGACGAAACCTCATCCAACCGGCAGACGGAACTCAAGGTGTCCTCCTCACTGTTGCCACTGGTGACGTGCTTTCCATGAAGAACGGTTTTCCACGTATTTGACAGGTACCACCCTCTGTCTTTGTTGAAGTTACGACGACGACTGATCTCAATGGCTTCTCGGATTTTGCGGGGTACAAAGTACTTTTCACGCGCCAAAATCCGTGCCTTGTCAAATCTGATGTAGTGCGTCGTCCCAGATGTGAGAGCGTGCTCTGTAACCGCCGAGCTACCGCTGTCCACGTTCTTCATGGAAGCAATGTGTTCTTTGAGTCTTGTGGACACGTTTCTTCTGGTCTCGCCTACGTAGCTTGCACCACAGTCGCAAGGAACGACGTAGACCCCAGGAGCTCCTAGGGGATCCTTATCCTTTGGAGAGCGCAACAATTGCCTGACACGTGAGGGGGGGCGGAATATCGTCTTGATGCTATATCTTCGGCGTAACAAGTGTCCAATTTTGTCCGTGACCCT